>JAQPPZ010016923.1:1875000-2500000 GCA_028583015.1 Wollemia nobilis
TTCTCTTTATGCTTCTATGAGGTTGATGAATCACATTGGGTCACTAATAATTCTCTTTGTGGGTTCATGCTAAGCAAGTTTTTCTTGATGAACTTGTGAGCTGATTTGGACAGGTTATAGTGAGGACTTGTGAGCTGATTTGGACAGGTTCTAGTGAGGACTTGTGAGCTGATTTGGACAGGTTCTAGTGAGGACTTGTGAGCTGATTTGGACAGGTTCTAGTGAGGACTTGTGAGCTGATTTGGACATGTTCTAGGGAGGACTTGTGAGCTGATTTGGATAGGTCCTAGCAGAGGACTTGAGGACAGAGTTGAAGTGGTTCTTTTAGAAGAACCTGAGGATAGTTTTGACAAGTCTTTTAGAAGGCTTGTGTGCATCAGAGATTGATTTGTTCAAGCTTTATGAGTTGAGCTTGGGACAGATATGACAGAGTGAGGAAGAATTGTGCTGGAATGACTGACTGTTTTTAGTATAGGTTGATGAGTTATTGTGGAGGTGATCAGTGAGGACAGAGGTCTCTCGAGGCTGAGCATTGAGGACAGGTCTTCTGTGGAAAGGATTTCCACATGCTAGTGGAATAAGAGGCAGGTGATCTTTTGAAGTATCATTTCAAGAGTTGAGGGGAAGGATTCTCCTTTGGGCAAGAGGCTCATAAATTTGTGAGGAGGGGAAGGATTCTCATTTGGGTAGGAGGATCATAAATTTTTGAGGAGGGGAAGGATTCTCCTTTGGGAAAGAGGCTCATAAATTCATGAGGAGGGGAAGGATTCTCCTTTGGGTAGAGGCTCATAAATACTTGAGTAGGGGAAGGTTTCTCCTTTGGGTTGAGGCTCATAAACATTTTAATTTGGAAGGATTCCCAAAGAACTTTGAGAAAGATTTTTAGAGAAAAGTTTTGTGGATGTAGCCCATGTTGGGTGAACCACGTTAAAATTGGTGTCTCATTGTGTGTTGCTTTATGCATTGCTTTGATATTGCTATTGGTTCATTGCTTTGCAAAGTTGAAGTTAAATAGAGAAAGTAAAAAGAGGTCTTATACTGTTCACCCCCCCCTCTCAGTATAAGCTTGTGTTCTTCACCCATTACTAAAAAGGTTCCTCCACCTAGATTGGTTTGAGTGGGAATGTTGCATTCTTGGTCCTTTCCACATATCTCTGACACTTATCACATGACTTAGTTGCTTTGAAAGCATATGAAAATATAGTGGGCCAGTAGTATCCTAACATTATTATTTTCATAGTAGTTACTCTTCCTAAAAAGTGACCTCTTGATAGGCCTCCATGAAATTCTTCAATGACATTTTGTTTTTCATTATCTCCTAGACATCTGAGAAGTACTCCATCTAGGTTCCTTTTGTATAATCCTTCAAGAAGAAATACATACTTTAAATATTGTAGTCTGAATCTTCTCCTTTATGAAGGACTAAGGCCCTGTGAAAATACTCCTATTTAGAACTATCAATTAATTTGCCCAATATGAGCTTTCTAGAAGGCTATCATTATGATCATCCTCTACTCCCTAATAGGCTACTATCTATTCTGCATCTGCTTTAGCTGCAAGATCCTAGCATAATACCCTTCCTCTGACCAACTTGGTAGGATGGATCTCTACATCATACTCTTGTATTTTAGTAATCTAGCCAACCCTTTTATCACCTAGTTATCCTTGAAGGATAAATGTTTCTTACATATGGATGCATCACATAGACAAGAGTATCGCTTTGCACCAAGTACTGCCTTAATTTTTTTAAGGATTTCATCACTGCAAATACTTACCTCTCAATAAAATTATACTTTTTTTGATACTCATACAATGTTTGACTCCAAAATAATATGGGGTGTTCCTCTTAATTCTCATCCTTTTGAGTGAGCATTGATGCATATCTTTCCTCTATTTCATAGGTGTATAAGATAAAGTCTTTTCTAAAATTAGGATTTATCAATATCGGTGTAGTTGCAATTGCTTTCTTTATAGCTTCAAAGGCTTGATTTCTTTTATCAGTCCATTTGAACTCCATGTTCTTCTTGAGTAACTCTGATATGGGCTTGACCACTTAAGTGAAATATGATATGAACTTCCACATAAATTTAATTTACCCAAATAAGGACTGTAAACCTTTATTATTTGTAGGGAGGGGAAGGGCTAGAATTGATTTTATTCTATCAGGATTTATTGACATCCCTTCTTTGAAGACTACATGTCTTAATAACTTACCTTCATGGATAACGAAGAATGATTTCTTTAGGTTGAGGGAGATGCCAAACTATGCACTTTTGGAAAACTTTCTCTAGATTCTCAAGATGTGATTCCTTTCTATGAGAAAACATCATCATATCATATAGATAGATCAGAATGATTTTATTTATCAACCCACCAAGAGCATAGTCCATGTCCCTTTGGAATGTAGCTCCTACATTAGATAGGCCAAATGGCATTGTATGATAAGCAATGTGCCCAACTTAGTGATGAAAGTTATTTTGAACTAGTCTTCATACTTGATCCAAATATGATTGTATCCATAGAATCCATCTATCAAGGAGTATTTTTTCACTCCTGACATCATTTGTAGAATCTGATCCATTTGGAGAAGTCGATAATGATCCTCGAGTGATGCTCTATTCATATTCCTGAAATCCACACATAAGTGAATGTCTCTATTATTATTTCTCATTGGGACCAAGTTAGAAACCCATGTAGAATGCTTGATAGGATAAATGATCTTCCCTTTGTAAGCTTAAGAAATTCCTACCTCATTATGACTTCAATTTTAGGATTGATAGGCATTTGTATTTTTCTAAAATGTTTTGCCTTAGGATTTAGCTCAATGGTATGCTAAATGACCTTCTTATTATAAACCTTGAGGTCCTCATATGACCAAGCAATAATGTCTAGGTACTTAAAACAAAGTGCCTTAACTCACTCAACTTCCAGGGAGCACCTTACTCCAACATTGATCTTCTTTTACTCTTCAATTTGGACTTCACTACATATTTTATCATCTACTTTCATAGTTCTTGATTCCTCATTATAAAACAAGCTCTCCAATATGATTAGGCCTTTAGGAATGTGATTATGATTAAACTGAATAATATATTTTTGATCTATTTCTTTGGAAATCTCCTCCTCATTGGCTAAACAATCTTCTCTAACTAGAAATTCTATTATCTTATCATCATTATCAAAGATCTGCTAGAATATTTGTTTGTCCGAAACTACAGGTTTGAAGACTAATTTGACTCTTTTACTTGTAGTTGACCCTAGGTCTAAGGAAGGATTAAAATTAGATCCCTTAATCACCAAATCCTCGACCAGTATATTCTATCCTCTAGGGATGGAGTGGATATTTAGCGCATCAAATGATTCCATAAAGTCCCATACTTTGTTCTTGTATGTCTTCAGATAGTGATGTTTACTGTTGTACTTCTTTGTAACTTGGTTGACCACCAGCTCTGAGTCACCATAAATGTCTAATATCTTGATTTCAATTTTTTTCTTGCATCAATCCCAAGCACAAAGCTTCATATTTAGTAGCATTGCTTGTACAATCCCAAGTGAATCTAAAAGAAAAACTCTTCATTCTTTCTAAAGGAGACTTTAACACTACACCAACTCTGGCTCTATTTTTACACCTTGCTCCATCAAAATGCATTGTCCAAACCTTCGTCTACCTGAGTGACTAGTTAGATATGGTAGGGATATTCTTCTCTATCTCTAAGGAAATAATGTATGTACCTAGCCTAGTTTCTAACATGTTTAAATCATCCTTCAAGGGAAATTCATCTTTGATTTCTAAATCATCCAAGAATTCTACTAACTTTGGCTCTTCCATGAATAAATTATTCTACAAATCTTCTTCAATTTTTTCATTATGGAAAGATACAGGCTTCTCCAGGGTTATCCTTATTCTCTTGCTTTTATAGGGAACTATTGAGTGGTATTTTCACCCGATTGTGAAAACACACTCTCCGATAGGATTTGGGTTCTAAATCCTCTGCTTGCAAAGAAATTAAACAAGTAACTTCTCCAAGGTCTCCGCTATGTTAGCATTTTACATCTGTGTATTAATAATCTCAAATAAAGATATTCAATTAAAATGCTTGGAACACCTTAGTGGTTGCAAGTAACTGAAAACAAGGGGCAATGTTGGTTTATTTTACTATGAAACTTTAATGATTGTTCGTTGAACCCGAATAAAGCAAATGTGATTTGGTCCCTATATGACCATGCTGTAACTTCAAAGTGGAAATTGATGAAATGCCATAAATGGTGGAACTATTTTTGGATTTTGAAGTTTTTTAATTTTTATTTTATTTTAATGCCTGAGAATTAAAATAAAGTTAGAACTTCTGAAAAATAAAGTGCAGAAAAAAGAAAATAAAATGCAAAAGGAAAAATGAAAATGAAATTGCATTCAGTTTGATGCTATCCTGTTTCGACAAAACCGAAGATGTGAGGTTTCCATGCATGCAACCTAACCTATTGGACCTGCATGACATGCATAATCCCCATAGACTAAGTGCTGGTTCCTAGGGTACGAAATAAAATTTAGATTTCAAATATTCGCCTAATGTAACCCACAAAGTGGCATTTAACATTATCTATAAATCCGAAATCTAAAAAAATGAAAGAATAAACATTAAATCCATAGCATGCACAGAAGATCTCCTTCTTTCTTGCCCACAAGATGCAAATTTTTGAATACTTCTGCATTAAAAATATGTCATGTTACAATAGCAGAATGTCTGGTTTTTCCAAACCAGTCTATGGAAGAGAAACAGCTCAAACAGGCCCAGAATGGCCTTCTCAACTTCAGCTCTCGCAACCTCGCTTCAGCGGTTTTCGACCACCATGTGGAAAAAAACAAAACTGTCAAGGCCTTGCCTTCATTCCTGCAATATTCTCTAAATAGTTTCCGACCCTGTACCAATCTGTGCCTCTGCTTTTATACTTTCTAGCAATGCTCTCTACTTTGCCCTACGACGCTTCGTTTCATTTCCCAGATTGCATCGTTTCGTATTCCTCGTCTCATCGTTGTCTTTGACTTTCTGTTCGATGTCTTAAACGTTTGATCTTCTCTGTGAACTGTAATGCTTTTGTAGCCCTTACACTTTTATGCCACGTGTTCCACGCTTCTCTGCATGTTCCGTAACTGCCCCCTGTAAATCGTGACCAAAAATAGCATGTCGCGATATCGCGACGTTTTTATGTATGCAGCTCTGTTCCTCTCCTGCATCGAAAATGAGACATGTCACGAAATCGTGACACTTTTTTCTTTGCAACCTTGTCTTCAGCTTTCATACTCACAAAATAACATGTATGCTTTTCTATTTTCTCTCTTATTGCCACGAAACATGACATGTCATGAAATCATGACATATTTTCATTTCTACCATTTCTTGCTTGCCACGAAATCGTGACTTGTCGTGAAATCATGACATTTTTCTCTTCATACCCTTTGTTGCTTTGTCACGAAATCATGACGCTTTTCTCTTTGCATTCTTCTCGCTTCAGTCGCGAAATGTGACATGTCGCGATATCGCGACAACTTTATCATTGTCCCTTTACTGTTTACCTGATTTTGTGACATGTCATGATATTCGACAATTTTCCATTTTGTCTTTCTCTCTCCTCTTGACCGCGATTTCACAACACGTCATGAAATCATGACACTTTTTCTTTCTTCCTCTAAATCTGACATGTCACGATATCATGACACCTTTTTCATTTCTACTCCATGAAGCAACATGTCGCGATATCGTGACAACTTTTCTTTTTACCGAGCAACATTTCGTGAAATCTGACACTTTTTTGAGCAACATGTCATGAAATCATGACAACTTTTCATTTTTGGCGATGGAGCAACATGTCGCGATATCATGACAACTTTTCATTTTCGGCCACGACGGAGCAACATGTCGCGATATCGTGACAACTTTTCATTTCTAGCCGCGATGGAGCAACATGTCGCGATATCGTGACACTTTTTCATTTTGTGATATTTTGCTTTTTTTTCTTGATTTTTTAGCATCTAGGCCATTGTTGTCTTCTTTGAAAGCATGCAAAAAAGGTGGGTCCCCAATTTTGGGGTGTGTTGTGGATCAGCCACAACAAATGGTGACTTTGTTGTCAAATGCTCCTGAGCATTTTGGTGAGAACCCAACCTGAAATATACAAGCTTAGATACAAGCGTCAGCACATAAAAGATAAACAAATACCGATAGATCAGAAATACATGAAACATCAGAATCATTAAGTATCAGCTCGGTGTGTGCAATGTGTTTTCATTCCCTATCACTTGAACTTGATCAACATTCCATTGTCAGTTTCACTTATGATTTGTATGCAAGGCTATGAATGATTTGTGCAGGATTTGATGTATGATGAAGATGCTAAAGATATAACAACCTGCTTTGCAAAGGCTCAAACCTTCTAATATCATGAACAAACATATTAAAGCTGTCAAACCCTCTTAGGACCAAATATATGTATACTAAATTAATTTACTAGATCCCAAAGTTGGTTATGTGTCACTACCATCTTGAACCCATGTGCAAGTGTAAGTGAAATCAGAACTTTGGGGAATAGGATTCCCAACCTAAGCGAGATGGGAATTTAACCCTATCCTTACTATTCTGATTTGGAGTTCATTACCTCATCTTGAACAAAATGATTTAACCTGTTATGGATGAAATGGTCAGGCTAGTCTATCCATATGAGCAATCAGTGGTCTTGCTTTTAGACAAGACATGTTGCCACGCATGAGCATACTTAACCCCATAATCCATGACTTGGCTTCATTCATTCTCTTCTTTTTTTTTATTTCTTGGACCTTTGGGATGACTACCCATCCTTGCTAGGGACATGTAGTACGATCCCTCCAATCCAATATTAAGATGAAAATGGAAAATATTTTTATTTCTTGGACCTTTGGGATGACTACCCATCCTTGCTAGGGACATGTAGTACGATCCTTCCAATCCAATATTAAGACAAAATGGGAAATATTAGTTAATTTTATTACTTGGACCTTTGGGATGACTACCCATCCTTTGCAGAGGACATGTAGTACGATCCTTCCAATCCAAGCTTTATGATGAAATGGGAAAAATGGAAGCTTTGGGGAATCGGATTCTCAACCTAAGCGAGATGAGAATTATGTCCTATCCTTACTACTCCATGTAGGTCAAATCAGAGCTTTGGGGAGTTGGATCCTCAACCTAAGTTCGATGAGGATTTAACCCTATCCTTACTACTCTGGTTTTAGGCTTTAAGCTTTTATGGGAGTGGTAAAAACCACTGTTTCAAGGATTATGTTGCATGATAGGACAGACATGAAATATTCTTTTCACCTCACCTTTTCATCCAAGTATGGTTTTGACCATTTTGCTCAAGATTCTTTTTAATGTGCATGGAATGTGCTTGGTTCAAGATAGTTTGGGCAGCAGTTCCCAACCTTAGGATCCTTTTAATATATGTTATGTAATAATCCTAAGAGGATTCGACACCTTCTCAATGATTGCCCACATGAAATGAAAATGTAACTGAGATGACATGTATATGCAATGTGGAATGTGACATGAGATATGAATGCACTGCTTTTCTTTGTGGAATATATCATCTATTTTACCATAATGTGCAAAACTGACAACTTCATGCATCACAAGATTCAAACGATATTACTTAAAATGTTTGTGTTACTTGTGGAGCTTTCTACAACACAATTCCAATGTTTCATATTCTCCTGATCTTAGGCATAAGTTGACATCTCAAATTTTTTTTTTTTTTTTATAGACAAACCAAACATGTCCAGAGGACCAACACACAACTTAAATCCAAATCCAAATAGCAATCCCAAAAAGGAAACTTGAAAACACAAACCCAAAACCAAAAACCAAAATCTATATACAAATGTACAATATAATACAAGATGATGCAAAGCTTGGACTATCACTTTCTCGGATCCCAAACATGATTAGAACATTTCAACAAAAATATAACGTGATATGCATGCCAAATGTTGTGGGAATCCAACAAAAACAAGATTAGACCAAACAATGCAACCCACTTCAACTTTCCTCTCTCACCCCACCAATTAGATTTAGTTCCATTAGTATTCTCATAGGTGAGATTCAAATTTTCAAATTGATTAGACAATGATTGATATTCAATTTTATCTTGTCTATTCTTTAAAGTGTAAGTTTCATCATTCCATTCATGATTTAGAAGTAGGCTTTCTTTATCCAAAATGAAACTTTGTAAGTAAGAGCCTATTTCTAAAAATTTTAAAGCCAAATCATTTTCCAAATTTGTAGGCCAATCAAATTTGTGTAACAGTTTGCAAGCATCTAGGATATTTACTAAATTAGGATCATTAAAAGTTTTTACCCTAGATTCAATTAGTAATTGTTGATGAATTTGATTTAACAATTCAAGTGCATCAACTTCTTTTCCATTCATTAAAACAATGTTATTAAAGGTGTGATTAAAAATTATACCTTGTTTTTCATTCACCTTTAACGACATTTCACCATAAACATCATTCAAATTCAAAACATGGTCATGCAAATTTTCACCTAAATTTTGGATGCTTGAACATAAAAGGTTAGATTCTAACTTTTGAACATTTTTATTTACCAAAATTTGATGGGGATTTGCAATTCCCTCTTTTACCTCATGGTCTTCATACTCTTCATTGATTACTTGTTCATCAAACATACCAAAATTGGGCACCCAATTGAAAACATGCCCATCCTTTTCAACCCTCAAATGTTTTTGGTCAAAGTGTATGTCCCATGACTCATCTTGATGATCCTTCATTTGAGTTGCTTCCAATTGATCAATCTCTTTGTCATTTGGTTCCAATTCTTTGTTCACTATCCATGGTATCTCTTCATGTGAGGTAGAAGTTTCAACATCCTCGCATATCAAGTGAAATATGAGTTTCATCTATAGGGGTGTGAGAAAAGAATGCATTATCATATCTCCCCCAACCATTATAAAAATTATCTTCCAAATTTGTGGGATGAAACTCCATGGTATTTGTGACATGATCTTTTGATTCATTCATCAATTCACTTTCTTCTTTGTCCTTGGTAATAGGATCATTATAATCTTCCAAAATTTGATGAGATTTGAAACTCTCTTCCAAAACATCCTCAAATTGTACAGGAGTTGTAAAATCTTCCTTTGAGTAGGCGATTATGTTGTCCTGTATATCAATTGGCACACAAGTTTCATTAGTAGTTTTGGATTGAGTGTAGTCTTCCCACTTCTTCCAAGCATCATAATAATCATCTTTCAAAATCAAGTGGTGACGTTCAACTACTTCTTCAACATCTTCCAATTCATCAATGTGTTTCTCATCAAATTCATCTTCACCTTCCTTAGATGGTTCAATTATTTCCAAAAGTGGGTCATTTCTTGAATTCAAATTTGTAAGGCCATCATAATCCAAATTAGTAACCCATGATTCAATTTTATCATAATTTGGAGGGTGAAGAATTTCTTGATCTTTAATTTTACACATCTCATCAATAGTATCTTCCAAGAACAAGTGGTGAAACTCTATCATGTCTTCAAATTCATTTATTGGTTTTCTTCCAATTTCACTTTCAACCACTTCATTCAATTCTATGGTGGGTTCCATCCTATCACATATTTCAAACATTGTTGAATTTAGAACCCCTTCATCCGAATAATCATGTATCTCTATGAATGAGATCATTTCTGCATAATCTTCACTAGCGGATGTTGGTTTAGCACTTTGCACCTCCTCGTGGACTACATCTAAGGTGGTTGTAAGATTTGGATATTCAAATTCATCCCCTTGATCATTTACCTTAGATATCATTGGAGTGGAGGGTGCTATATTTGATGGTTGGTGTAGGTTGGCATCAATATCTTTAGAAGGACAATCTCTCATGTGAACATGTTGTGCCTTTTCTTCTTCAAGACCTTGTCATTCTATCTCTTCTAAGATCTCATGGATTTTCTCTAGAGACAAGCCACCCATTTTTTCCTCAATGAGTGAAGCAAGTGTGGGGTGTATGGCTCCCAGGTATACTTCCATGGCTTCCTCTTCTAATGTGTTAAAATTTTCCCACATTTGGGAGTGCAACTCATGAAATCTTCCATTGAATTGACTCAAGGATTCATTAGGCTCCTTACATATGGAGGTAAACTGATTTTTCAAGATTTCTAAGTCAACCTGATTACCAAAATGATAAAGATAGGCTGCTTCTAGTTGTATCCAAGAAGTCCTAACCTCCATGGGTAGTTGGCTGTACCAAAAGAATGGTTTATCATCCAAAATGTATGCAAATAACTTACAAGCTACCTCCTCATAGAAAATCTGGAATTGACATAATGTATCCTTGTAGACATACAGTTTTTGCAAGTATCCTAGTGGCACCTCTTGATTAAAACACCGTAAAAAATCCAATAACATTTTAGGAATTTGATAGGGTATCACATGTATAGACAAACCCTTATAATGATCCTCCATCATAGATACCATTCTTTCTCTTAGAGACATTATTTCAGCTCTTAGGGATACAATTTGCTCCTCAAGTGTTGCCATTAGTGAAACTTAAAATGTAATTTTAGAACCAAATCTGTTGAATATTCAACCTGCAATGTATAAACAAAATCAAGTTAGCATCAACTAAGAGATGTATTCATTAAAATCAAATGAAAATAACTGTATGGAAACAACACTTCGTTAGTCAAGACCAAAATTTTCAAAATTAAATCAAATCACTTTATTTCTGTATGAACAATCAAAAAGTGTTAGAATAATAATATCCATTTCTTAAAATAGAATAAAGTAAATCAATTCAGGCCATCCTTTTAACAATCCGCTGAGTGTTAGAGGACTAAAGTACAAATCTAAATTTAAATTTAAATCATAATAAAATAAACCTTTTCAGGCCCTCCTTCTAGCGCCAATCTATTGAGTGGTATTTTCACCCGATTGTGAAAACACACTCTCCGATAGGATTTGGGTTCTAAATCCTCTCTTGCAAAGAAATTAAACAAGTAACTTCTCCAAGGTCTCCGCTATATTAGCATTTTACATCTCATGTATTAATAATCTCAAATAAAGATATTCAATTAAAATGCTTGGAACACCTTAGTGGTTGCAAGTAACTGAAAACAAGGGGCAATGTTGGTTTATTTTACTGTGAAACTTTAATGATTGTTCATTGAACCCGAATAAAGCAAATGTGATTTGGTCCCTATATGACCATGTTGTAACTTCAAAGTGGAAATTGATGAAATGCCATAAATGATGGAATTATTTTTGGATTTTGAAGTTTTTTAATTTTTATTTTATTTTAATGCCTGAGAATTAAAATAAAGTTAGAACTTCTGAAAAATAAAGTGCAAAAAAAAGAAAATAAAATGCAAAAGAAAAATGAAAATGAAATTGCATTCAGTTTGATGCTATCCTGTTTCGACAAAACCGAAGATGTGAGGTTTCCATGCATGCAACCTAACCTATTGGACCTGCATGACATGCATAATCCCCATAGACTAAGTGCTTGTTCCTAGGGTATGAAATAAAATTCAGATTTCAAATATTCGCCTAATGTAACCCACAAAGTGGTATCTACATTATCTATAAATCTGAAATCTAAAAAAATGAAAGAATAAACATTAAATCCATAGCATGCACAGAAGATCTCCTTCTTTCTTGCCCACAAGATGCAAATTTTTGAACACTTCTGCATTAAAAATATGTCATGTTACAATAGCAGAATCTCTGGTTTTTCCAAACCAGTCTGTGGAAGAGAAACAGCTCAAACAGGCCCAGAATGGCCTTCTCAACTTTGGCTCTGCAACCTTGCTCACAACGTTTTCGACCATCCATGTGGAGGAAATATCCAAGAAAACCTGTCAAGGCCTTGCCTTTATTCCTGCAATATTCTTTGAACAGTTTCTGACCCCCGTACCAATCTGTGCCTTTGCATTTTATACTTGTTGGCAAATTGTTTCTCCTTCCATGACGCTTCGTTTCATTTCCCAGATTGCATCGTTTCATATTCCCCGTCTCATCGTTATCTTTGACTTTCTGTTCGATGTCTTAAACGTTTGATCTTCTCTGTGAACTGTAACGCTTCTGTAGCCCTTACACTTTTATGCCACGTGTTCCATGCTTCTCTGCATGTTCCATAACGGCCCCCTGTAAATCGTGACCAAAAATAGCATGTCGCGATATCGCGACATTTTTCTGCATGCAACTTCGTTCCTCTACCTGCATCGCGAAAATGAGACATGTCACGAAATCGCGACGTTTTTCATTTGGAACTCTCTTCGGCTTTCTCGACGAAATCGTGATCGCTTTTCTCTTTCCCCCCCCCCCCCATGCCGACAACGTGACATGTCATGAAATCGTGACATATTTTCCTTCCATACCATTTCGCTACTTGAAGCCGTGAAATGACCTATCACGATATCGCGACTTTTTTCTGCTTCGTACCCCTTTGCTGCTTCCTGTCACGAAATCGCGACGCTTTTCATCTTTGGCATGTCTTGCTGCTTTAGGTCACGAAAACGTGACATGTCGCGATATCGTGACAACTTTAGTGCCTTGCCCTGTTTGACTGGTTTGATCGTGATTTTGTGACATGTCGCGATTTCATGACAATTTTCCATTCTATCTTTCTCTCTCCTTTCTGGACCGTGATTTCACAGCACGTCACGAAATCATGACAATTTTTGATCAACACCTCTTCCTGCTTGCTTGGGCTGCGAAAGCTTGACATGTTGCGATATCGCGACATTTTTTCATTTCTGGTCGTGACGGAGCAACATGTCACGATATCGCGACACTTTATTTTTCTCAGCAATGACAGAGCAACATGTCGCAAAATCGTGACAACTTTATTTTTCTCAGCAGTGATAGAGCAACATGTCACGAAATCATGACAACTTTCATTTCTAGGCAGTGACGGAGCGACATGTCGTGATATCGCGACAACTTTTCTTTTTCGGCCGCGACGGAGCAACATGTCGTGAAATCGTGACAACTTTTCTTTTCTATCCGCGATGGAGCGACATGTCGCGATATCGTGCCACTTCTTCCTTTTGTGATATTTTGCTCTTCCTTTGATTTTTTCTTGATTTTTAGCATCTAGGTCACTGTTTTCTTCTTTGAAAGCATGCAAAAAATGTGGGTCCCCAATTTTGGGGTGTGTTGTGGATCAGCCACAATAGGAACAATAATAGCAGAGTAGTCTAAATACATATATCCACACATTTTGGTAGTGAATTATCTTGAAAGGCATATGCCAAAATAAGGTTCAAAATCAACTACAATGATTTCTTGGAGCTCTATGCAATCTCATCAATACATCCTTTATAACTCTTACAATCTTAACTAGAGTACCATCAAGTTACAAGACCCCCTGATAAGACCACGTGTACTCAATGCCCATCTCATCATAGACTACTTTTGGCATAATAGTCATTGAGGAGCCTGAATCTATCATACAATAATGAACTACCTATCCTTACATTCTAAGAGAGATTTAGAATGGAGGAGGCTTGTTATTCAGGGTGGCAAGAGACATCTTTTCTTTATATTGTGCCAAATTGAAAACTATGGCAGTTTCTTTTCCTTGGTACTTTTTATGCATAGAATATTTTAAAAAAACTATTTGGCTAGGGAGAAAAAGTGTATCATATAGGCTTGCTCTAGATGGAACTCTTTTTAATTCATCCAAAATATTATATTATGCTTGAACTGGGGAAGGCCTTTTATACATTTTTTCTAATTTCTAAAAATTTCTTCTATATTGTTGCATAGCCTCTATTATTTGGTATTTTGTAATAGAAGGGATATCTCTTTTTATTGGGCTTTCCTCCTAGTACTTTCTTGTTCTTTGTTCTTCTTCTTTTCACCTCCTCTTGGAGCATTTACCTCCTCCTAGGAACTACATTACTTTTGTTGGTAGCTTGCATAATGGGAAACTTGTCATTGCTTTGTGGTGATGGCTCTATTTTCTTCTAAGAGGGCACCTGGAAACCACCCATTTTCTGTGAGTCTACTTGCAAAGACTTCTTTTCGGACCTGGTCATAACAAATACTTGTTCTTCCTCCTAAAAATCTTGTCTAGTCATACCTTGAGGTCCTCATATGACCAAGCAATAATGTCTAGGTACTTAAAACAAAGTGCCTTAACTCACTCAACTTCCAGGGAGCACCTTACTCCAACATTGATCTTCTTTTACTCTTCAATTTGGACTTCACTACATATTTTATCATCTACTTTCATAGTTCTTGATTTCTTTCCATCCTCATTATAAAACAAGCTCTCCAATATGATTAGGCCTTTAGGAATGTGATTATTATTAAACTGAATAATATATTTTTGATCTATTTCTTGGGAAATCTCCTCCTACTTATTGGCTAAACAAGCTTCTCTGAATAGAAAGTCTATTATCTTATCATCATTATCAAAGATCTGCTAGAATATTTGTTTGTTCGAAACTACATGTTTGAAGACTAATTTGACTCTTTTACTTGTAGTTGACCCTAGGTCTAAGGAAGGATTAAAATTAGATCCCTTAATCACCAAAGAATCGACCATTATATTCTATCCTCTAGGGATGGAGTGGATATTTAGTGCATCAAATGATTTTGTAAAGTCCCATAATTTGTTCCTGTATGTCTTCAGATAGTGATGTTTACTATTGTACTTCTTTGTAACTTGGTTGACAACCAGATCTGAGTCACCATAAATGTCTAATATCTTGATTTCAATTTTTTTCTTGCATCAATCCCAAGAACAAAGCTTCATATTTAGTAGCATTGCTTGTACAATCCCAAGTGAATCTAAAAGAAAAACTCTTCATTCTTTCTAAAGGAGACTTTAACACTACACCAACTCTGGCTCTATTTTTACACCTTGCTCCATCAAAATGCATTGAATAAACCTTTGTCTACCTGAGTGACTGGTTAGATATGGTAGGGATATTCTTCTCTATCTCTAAGGAAATAATGTATGTACCTAGCCTAGTTTCTAACATGTTTAAATCATCCTTCAAGGGAAATTCATCTTTGATTTCTAAATCATCTAGGAATTCTACTAACTCTGGCTCTTCCATGAATAAATTATTCTACAAATATTCTTCAATTTTTTCAATATGGAAAGATACAGGCTTCTCCAAGGTTATCCTTATTCTCTTGCCTTTATAGGAAACTATAATAGCATAGTAGTCTAAATACATATATCCACCCATTCTAGCAGTGAATTACCTTGAAAGGCATATGCCAAAATAAGGTTCAAGATCAACTACAATGATTTCTTGGAGCTCTATGCAATCTCATCAATACATCCTTTATAACTCCTAAAATCTTAACTGGAGTACCATCAAGTTACAAGACCCCCTGATATGACCATGTGTACTCCATGCCCATCTCATCATAGACTACTTTTGGCATAATAGTCATTGAGGAGCCTGAATCTATCATACAATAATGAACTACCTATCCTTACATTCTAAGAGAGATTTAGAATGGAGGAGGCTTGTTATTCAGGGTGGTAAGAGACATCTTTTCTTTATCTTATGCCAAATTGAAAATTGTGGCAGTTTCTTTTCCTTTGTACTTTTTATGCATAGAATATTTAAAAAAAACTATTTGGCTAGGGAGAAAAAGTGTATCATATAGGCTTGCTCTAGATGGAACTCTTTTCAATTCATCCACAATATTATATTCTGCTTGAACTGGGGAAGGCATTCTATACATTTTTTCTAATTTCTAAAAATTTCTTCTATATTGTTGCATAGCCTCTATTATTTGGTATTTTGTAATAGAAGGGATATCTCTTTTTATTGGGCTTTCCTCCTAGCACTTTCTTGTTCTTTGTTCTTCTTCTTTTCACCTCGTCTTGGAGCATTTACCTCATCCTAGGAACTACATTACTTTTTTTGGTAGCTTGCAGAACGGGAAACTTGTCATTGCTTTGTGGTGATGGCTCTCTTTTCTTCTAAGAGGGCACCTGGAAACCACCCATTTTCTATGAGTCTACTTGCAAAGACTTCTTTTCGGACCTGGTCATAACAAATACTTGTTCTTCCTCCTAAAAATCTTGTCTAGTCATACCTTGAGGTCCTCATATGACCAAGAAATAATGTCTAGGTACTTAAAACAAAGTGCCTTAACTCACTCAACTTCCAGGGAGCACCTTACTCCAACATTGATCTTCTTTTACTCTACAATTTGGACTTCACTACATATTTTATCATCTACTTTCATAGTTCTTGATTTCTTTCCATCCTCATTATAAAACAAGCTCTCCAATATGATTAGGCCTTTAGGAATGTCATTATTATTAAACTGAATGACATATTTTTGATCTATTTCTTGCGAAATATCCTCCTACTCATTGGCTAAACAAGCTTCTCTGACTAGAAACTCTATTATCTTATCATCATTATTAAAGATCTGCTAGAATATTCTTTTATCCGAAACTACAGGTTTGAAGACTAATTTGACTCTTTTACTTGTAGTCGACCCTAGGTCTAAGGAAGGATTAAAATTAGATCCCTTAATCACCAAAGCAATGACCAGTATATTCTATCCTCTAGGGATGGAGTGGATATTTAGTGCATCAAATGATTCCATAAAGTCCCATACTTTGTTCCTGTATGTCTTCAGATAGTGATGTTTACTATTGTACTTCTTTGTAACTTGGTTGACCACCAGCTCTGAGTCACCATAAATGTCTAATATCTTGATTTAAATTTTTTTCTTGCATCAATCCCAAGCACAAAGCTTAATATTTAGTAGCATTGCTTGTACAATCCCAAGTGAATCTAAAAGAAAAACTCTTCATTCTTTCTAAAGGAGACTTTAATACTACACCAACTCTGGCTCTATTTTTACACCTTGCTCCATCAAAATGCATTGTCCAAACCTTCGTCTACCTGAGTGACTAGTTAGATATGGTAGGGATATTCTTCTCTATCTCTAATGAAATAATGTATGTACCTAGTCTAGTTTCTAACATGTTTAAATCATCCTTCAAGGGAAATTCATCTTTGATTTCTAAATCATCCAGGAATTCTACTAACTCTGGCTCTTCCATGAATAAAATATTCTACAAATCTTCTTCAATTTTTTCAATATGGAAAGATATAGGCTTCTCCAGGGTTATCCTTATTCTCTTGCCTTTATAGGGAACTATAATAGCAGAGTAGTCTAAATACATATATCCACCCATTTTTGCAATGAATTATCTTGAAAGGCATATGCCAAAATAAGGTTCAATATCAACTACAATGATTTCTTGGAGCTCTATGCAATCTCATCAATACATCCTTTATAACTCCTACAATCTTAACTGGAGTACCATCAAGTTACAAGACCCCCTGATATGACCACATGTACTCCATGCCCATCTCATCATAGACTACTTTTGGCATAATAGTCATTGAGGAGCCTGAATCTATCATACAATAATAAACTACCTATCCTTATATTCTAAGAGTGATTTAGAATGGAGGAGGCTTGTTATTTAGGGTGGCAAGAGACATATTTTCTTTATCTTGTGCCAAATTGAAAACTATGGCAGTTTCTTTTCCTTGGTACTTTTTATGCATAGAATATTTAAAAAAAACTATTTGGCTAGGGAGAAAAAGTGTATCATATAGGATTTCTCTAGATGGAACTCTTTTCAATTCATCCAAATTATTATATTCTGCTTGAACTGGGGAAGGCCTTTTATACATTTTTTCTAATTTCTAAAAATTTCTTCTATATTGTAGCATAGCCTCTATTATTTGGTATTTTGTAATAGAAGGGATATCTCTTTTTATTGGGATTTCCACCTAGCACTTTCTTGTTCTGTTTTATTCTTCTTTTCACCTCCTCTTGGAGCATTTACCTCCTCCTAGGAACTACATTACTTTTTTTGGTAGCTTGCAGAACGGGAAACTTGTCATTGCTTTGTGGTGATGGATCTCTTTTCTTCTAAGAGGGCACCTGGAAACCACCCATTTTCTATGAGTCTACTTGCAAAGACTTCTTTTCGGACCTGGTCATAACAAATACTTGTTCTTCCTCCTAAAAGTCTTGTCTAGTCATACCTTGAGGTCCTCATATGACCAAGCAATAATGTCTAGGTACTTAAAACAAAGTGCCTTAACTCACTCAACTTCCAGGTAGCACCTTACTCCAACATTGATCTTCTTTTACTCTTCAATTTGGAATTCACTAAATATTTTATCATCTACTTTGATAGTTCTAGATTTATTTCCATCCTCATTATAAAACAAGCTCTCCAATATTATTATGCCTTTAGGAATGTGATTATTATTAAACTGAATAATATATTTTTGATCTATTTCTTGGGAAATATCTTGCTACTCATTGGCTAAACAAGATTATCTGACTAGAAATTCTATTATCTTATCATCATTATCAAATATCTGCTAGAATATTTGTTTGTCCGAAACTATAGGTTTGAAGACTAATTTGACTCTTTTACTTGTAGTTGACCCTAGGTCTAAGGAAGGATTAAAATTAGATCCCTTAATCACCAAAGCATCGACCAGTATATTCTATCCTCTAGGGATGGAGTGGATATTTAGTGCATCAAATTATTGCATAAATTCCCATACTTTGTTCCTGTATGTCTTCAAATAGTGATGTTTACTGTTGTACTTCTTTGTAACTTGGTTGACCACTAGCTCTGAGTCACCATAAATGTCTAATATCTTGATTTCAAATTTTTTCTTGCATCAATCCCAAGCACAAAGCTTCATATTTAGTAGCATTGCTTGTACTATCCCAAGTGAATCTAAAATAAAAACTCTTCATTATTTCTAAAGGAGACTTTAACACTACACCAAATCTGGCTCTATTTTTACACCTTGCTCCATCAAAATGCATTTTCCAAACCTTCGTCTACCTGAGTGACTAGTTAGATATGGTAGGGATATTCTTCTCTATCTCTAAGGAAATAATGTATGTACCTAGCCTAGTTTCTAACATGTTTCAATCATCCTTCAAGGGAAATTCATCTTTGATTTCTAAATCATCCAGGAATTCTACTAACTCTAGCTCTTCCATGAATAAATTATTCTACAAATCTTCTTCAATTTTTTCAATATGGAAAGATATAGCCTTCTCCAGGTTTATCCTTATTCTCTTGCCTTTATAGGGAACTATAATAGCAGAGTAGTCTAAATACATATATCCACCCATTTTGGCAGTGAATTATCTTGAAAGGCATATGCCAAAATAAGGTTCAAGATCAACTACAATGATTTCTTGGAGCTCTATGCAATCTCATCAATACATCCTTTATAACTCCTACAATCTTAACTGGAGTACCATCAAGTTACAAGAACCCCTGATATGACCACGTGTACTCCATGCCCATCTCATCATAGACTACTTTTGGCATAATAGTCATTGAGGAGCCTGAATCTATCATACAATAATGAACTACCTATCCTTACATTCTAAGAAAGATTTAGAATGGAGGAGGCTTGTTATTCAGGGTGGCAAGAGACATCTTTTCTTTATCTTGTGCCAAATTGAAAAATGTGGCAGTTTCTTTTCCTTGGTACTTTTTATGCATAGAATATTTAAAAAAAACTATTTGGCTAGGGAGAAAAAGTGTATCATATAGGCTTGCTCTAGATGGAACTCTTTTCAATTCATCCAAAATATTATATTCTGCTTGAACTGGGGAAGGCCTTTTATACATTTTTTCTAATTTCTAAAAATTTCTTCCATATTGTTGCATAGCCTCTATTATTTGGTATTTTGTAATAGAAGGGATATCTCTTTTTATTGGGATTTCCTCCTAGGACTTTCTTGTTCTTTTTTCTTCTTCTTTTCACCTCCTCTTGGAGCATTTACCTCCTCCTAGGAACTACATTACTTTTTTTGGTAGCTTGCAGAATGGGAAACTTGTCATTGCTTTGTGGTGATGGCTCTCTTTTCTTCTAAGAGGGCACCTGGAAACCACCCATTTTTTGTGAGTCTACTTGCAAAGACTTCTTTTCGGACCTGGTCATAACAAATACTTGTTCTTCCTCCTAAAAATATTGTCTAGTCATAACTTGAGGTCCTCACATGACCAAGCAATAATGTCTAGGTACTTAAAACAAAGTGCCTTAACTCACTCAACTTCCAGGTAGCACCTTACTCCAACATTGATCTTCTTTTACTCTTCAATTTGGACTTCACTACATATTTTATCATCTACTTTCATAGTTCTTGATTTCTTTCCATCCTCATTATAAAAAAAGCTCTCCAATATGATTAGGCCTTTAGGAATGTGATTATTATTAAACTGAATAATATATTTTTGATCTATTTCTTGGGAAATATCCACCTACTCATTGGCTAAACAAGCTTCACTGACTAGAAAGACTATTATCTTATCATCATTATCAAATATCTACTAGAATATTTGTTTGTCCGAAACTACAGGTTTGAAGACTAATTTGACTCTTTTACTTGTAGTTGACCCTAGGTCTAAGGAAGGATTAAAATTATATCCCTTAATCACCAAAGCATCGACCAGTATATTCTATCCTCTAGGGATGGAGTGGATATTTAGTGCATCAAATGATTCCATAAATTCCCATACTTTGTTCCTGTATGTCTTCAGATAGTGATGTTTACTATTGTACTTCTTTGTAACTTGGTTGACCACCAACTCTGAGTCACCATAAATGTCTAATATCTTGATTTCAATTTTTTTCTTGCATCAATCCCAAGCACAAAGCTTCATATTTAGTAGCATTGCTTGTACAATCCCAAGTGAATCTAAAATAAAAACTCTTCATTCTTTCTAAAGTATACGTTAACACTACACCAACTTTGGCTCTATTTTTACACCTTGCTCCATCAAAATGCATTGTCCAAACCTTCGTCTAC
Source organism: Wollemia nobilis (assembly GCA_028583015.1). Lineage (NCBI taxonomy): Eukaryota > Viridiplantae > Streptophyta > Pinopsida > Araucariales > Araucariaceae > Wollemia > Wollemia nobilis. Next base: position 1,895,906 of record JAQPPZ010016923.1, read on the forward strand.
TTGAGTGACTGGTTAGTTATGGTAGGGATATTCTTCTCTATCTCTAAGGAAATAATGTATGTACCTATCCAAGTTTCTAACATGTTTCAATCATTCTTCAAGGGAAATTCATCCTTGATTTCTAAATCATCCAGGAATTCTACTAACTTTGGCTCTTCCATGAATAAATTATTCTACAAATCTTCTTCTATTTTTTCAATATGGAAAGATATAGGCTTCTCCAGGGTTATCCTTATTCTCTTGCCTTTATAGGGAACTATAATAGCAGAGTAGTCTAAACACATATATCCACCCATTTTGGCAATGAATTATCTTGAAAGGCATATGCCAAAATAAGGTTCAAGATCAACTACAATGATTTCTTGGAGCTCTATGCAATCTCATCAATACATCCTTTATAACTCCTACAATCTTAACTGGAGTACCATCAAGTTACAAGACCCCCTGATATGACAACGTGTACTCCATGCCCATCTCATAATAGACTACTTTTGGCATAATAGTCATTGAGGAACCTGAATCTATCATACAATAATGAACTACCTATCCTTACATTCTAAGAGAGATTTAGAATGGAGGAGGCTTGTTATTCAGGGTGGCAAGAGACATCTTTTATTTATCTTGTGCCAAATTGAAAAATGTGGCAGTTTCTTTTCCTTGGTACTTTTTATGCATAGAATATTTTAAAAAAACTATTTGGCTAGGGAGAAAAAGTGTATCATATAGGCTTGCTCTATATGGAACTCTTTTCAATTCATCCAAAATATTATATTCTGCTTGAACTGGGGAAGGCCTTTTATACATTTTTTCTAATTTCTAAAAATTTCTTCTATATTTTTGCATAGCCTCTATTATTTGGTATTTTGTAATAGAAGGGATATCTCTTTTTATTGGGATTACCTCCTAGCACTTTCTTGTTCTTTTTTCTTCTTCTTTTCACCTCCTCTTGGAGCATTTACCTCCTCCTAGGAACTACATTAATTTTTTTGGTAGCTTGCAAAACGGGAAACTTGTCATTGCTTTGTGGTGATGGCTCTCTTTTCTACTAAGAGGGCACCTAGAAACCACCCATTTTTTGTGAGTCTACTTGCAAAGACTTCTTTTCGGACCTGGTCATAACAAATACTTGTTCTTCCTCCTAAAAATTTTGTCTAGTCATAACTTGAGGTCCTCATATGACCAAGCAATAATGTCTAGGTACTTAAAACAAAGTGCCTTAACTCACTCAACTTCCAGGTAGAACCTTACTCCAACATTGATCTTCTTTTACTCTTCAATTTTGACTTCACTACATATTTTATCTTCTACTTTGATAGTTCTTGATTTCTTTCCATCCTCATTATAAAAAAAGCTCTCCAATATGATTAAGCCTTTAGGAATGTGATTATTATTAAACTGAATAATATATTTTTGATTTATTTCTTAGGAAATATCCTCCTACTCATTGGCTAAACAAGCTTCTCTGAATAGAAAGACTATTATCTTATCATCATTATCAAAGATCTGCTAGAATATTTGTTTGTCCGAAACTACAGGTTTGAAGTCTAATTTGACTCTTTTACTTGTAGTTGACCCTAGGTCTAAGGAAGGATTAAAATTAGATCCCTTAATCACCAAAGCATCGACCAGTATATTCTATCCTCTAGGGATGGAGTGGATATTTAGTGCATCAAATGATTCCATAAAGTCCCATACTTTGTTCATGTATGTCTTCAGATAGTGATGTTTACTGTTGTACTTCTTTGTAACTTGGTTGACCACCAGCTTTGAGTCACCATAAATGTCTAATATCTTGATTCCAATTTTTTTTCTTGCATCAATCCCAAGCACAAAGCTTCATATTTAGTAGCATTTTTTGTACAATCCCAAGTGAATCTAAAATAAAAACTCTTAATTCTTTCTAAATGAGACTTTAACACTACACCAACTCTGGCTCTATTTTTACACCTTGCTCCATCAAAATGCATTGTCCAAACCTTCGTCTACCTGAGTGACTGTTTAGTTATGGTAGGGATATTCTTCTCTACCTCTAAGGAAATAATGTATGTGCCTAGCCTAGTTTCTAACATGTTTAAATCATCCTTTAAGGGAAATTCATCTTTGATTTCTAAATCATCCAGGAATTCTACTAAATCTGGCTCTTCCATGAATAAATTATTCTACAAATCTTCTTCAATTTTTTCAATATGGAAAGATAAAGCCTTCTCTAGGGTTATTATTATTATCTTACCTTTATAGGGAACTATAATAGCAGAGTAGTCTAAATACATATATCCACCCATTTTGGCAGTGAATTATCTTGAAAGGCATATGCCAAAATAAGGTTCAAGATCAACTACAATGATTTCTTGGAGCTCTATGCAATCTCATCAATACATCCTTTATAACTCCTACAATCTTAACTGGAGTATCATCAAGTTACAAGAACCCCTAATATGACCACGTGTACTCCATGCCCATCTCATCATAGACTAGTTTTGGCATAATAGTCATTGAGGAGCCTGAATCTATCATACAATAATGAAATACCTATCCTTACATTCTAAGAGAGATTTAGAATGGAGGAGGCTTGTTATTTAGGGTGGCAAGAGACATATTTTCTTTATCTTGTGCCAAATTGAAAACTGTGGCAGTTTCTTTTCCTTGGTACTTTTTATGCATAGAATATTTAAAGAAAACTATTTGGCTAGGGAGAAAAAGTGTATCATATAGGCTTGCTCTAGATGGAACTCTTTTCAATTCATCCACAATATTATATTCTGCTTGAACTTGGGAAGGCGTTTTATACATTTTTTCTAATTTCTAAAAATTTCTTCTATATTGTTGCATAGCCTCTATTATTTGGTATTTTGTAATAGAAGGGATATCTCTTTTTATTGGGCTTTCCTCCTAGCACTTTCTTGTTATTTGTTCTTATTCTTTTCACCTCCTCTTGGAGCATTTACCTCCTCCTAGGAACTACATTACTTTTGTTGGTAGCTTGCAGAATGGGAAACATGTCATTGCTTTGTGGTGATGGATCTATTTTCTTCTAAGAGGGCACCTGGAAACCACCCATTTTTTGTGAGTCTACTTGCAAAGACTTCTTTTCGGACCTGGTCATAACAAATAATTTTTCTTCCTCCTAAAAGTCTTGTCTAGTCATACCTTGAGGTCCTCATATGACCAAGCAATAATGTCTAGGTACTTAAAACAAAGTGCCTTAACTCACTCAACTTCCAGGAAGGACCTTACTCCAACATTGATCTTCTTTTACTCTTCAATTTGGACTTCACTACATATTTTATCATCTACTTTCATAGTTCTTGATTTATTTCCATCCTCATTATAAAACAAGCTCTCCAATATGATTAGGCATTTAGGAATGTGATTATTATTAAACTGAATAATATATTTTTGATCTATTTATTGGGAAATCTCCTCCTACTCATTGGCTAAACAAGCTTCTCTGATTAGAAAGTATATTATCTTATCATCATTATCAAAGATCTTCTAGAATATTTGTTTGTTTGAAACTACAAGTTTGAAGACTAATTTGACTCTTTTACTTGTAGTTGACCCTAGGTCAAAGGAAGAATTAAAATTAGATCCCTTAATCACCAAAGCATCGACCAGTATATTCTATCCTCTAGGGATGGAGTGGATATTTAGTGCATCAAATGATTCCATAAAGTCCCATACTTTGTTCCTGTATGTCTTTAGATAGTGATGTTTACTATTGTACTTCTTTGTAACTTGGTTGACCACCAGCTCTGAGTCACAATAAATGTCTAACTTGATTTCAATTTTTTTCTTGCATCAATCCCAAGCGCAAAGCTTCATATTTAGTAGCATTGCTTTTACAATCCCAAGTGAATCTAAAATAAAAACTCTTCATTCTTTCTAAAGGAAACTTTAACACTACACCAACTCTGGCTCTATTTTTACACCTTGCTCCATCAAAATGCATTGTCCAAACCTTCGTCTACCTGAGTGACTGGTTAGATATGGTAGGGATATTATTCTCTATCTCTAAGGAAATAATGTATGTACCTAGACTAGTTTCTAACATGTTTAAATCATCCTTCAAGGGAAATTCATCTTTGATTTCTAAATCATCCAGGAATTCTACATTCTAAGAGAGATTTAGAATGGAGGAGGCTTGTTATTTAGGGTGGCAAGAGACATCTTTTCTTTATATTGTGCCAAATTGAAAACTGTGGGAGTTTCTTTTCCTTGGTACTTTTTATGCATAGAATATTTTAAAAAAATTATTTTGTTAGGGAGAAAAAGTGTATCATATAGGCTTTCTCTAGATGGAACTCTTTTCAATTCATCCACAATATTATATTTTGCTTGAACTGGGGAAGGCCTTTTATACATTTTTTCTCATTTCTAAAAATTTCTTCTATATTGTTGCATAGCCTCTATTATTTGGTATTTTTTAATAGAAGGGATATCTCTTTTTATTGGGCTTTCCTCCTAGCACTTTCTTGTTATTTGTTCTTCTTCTTTTCACCTCCTCTTGGAGAAGTTACCTCCTCCTAGGAACTACATTACTTTTTTTGTTAGCTTGCAGAATGTAAAACTTGTAATTGCTTTGTGGTGATGGCTCTCTTTTCTTCTAAGAGGGCACATGGAAACCACCCATTTCTATGAGTCTACTTGCAAAGACTTCTTTTCAAACCTGGTCATAACAAATACTTGTTCTTCCTCCTAAAAATCTTGTCTAGTCATACCTTGAGGTCCTCATATGACCAAGCAATAATGTCTAGGTACTTAAAACAAAGTGCCTTAACTCACTCAACTTCCAGGAAGCACCTTACCCCAACATTGGTATTCTTTTACTCTTCAATTTGGACTTCACTACATATTTTATCATCTACTTTCATAGTTCTTGATTTCTTTCCATCCTCATTATAAAACAAGCTCTCCAATATGATTAGGCCTTTAGGAATGTGATTATTATTAAACTGAATAATCTATTTTTGATCTATTTCTTGGGAAATATCCTCCTACTCATTGTCTAAACAAGCTTCTCTGACTAGAAAGTATATTATCTTATCATAATTATCAAATATCTGCTAGAATATTTGTTTGTCTGAAACTACAGGTTTGAAGACTAATTTGACTCTTTTACTTGTAGTTGACCCTAGGTCTAAGGAAGGATTAAAATTAGATCCCTTAATCACCAAAGCATCGACCAGTATATTCTATCCTCTAGGGATGGAGTGGATATTTAGTGCATCAAATGATTCCATAAATTCCCATACTTTATTCTTGTATGTCTTCAGATAGTGATGTTTACTGTTGTACTTCTTTGTAACTTGGTTGAACACCAGCTCTGAGTCACCATAAATGTCTAATATCTTGATTTTAATTTTTTTCTTGCATCAATCCCAAGCACAAAGCTTCATATTTAGTAGCATTTTTTGTACAATCCCAAGTGAATCTAAAATAAAAACTCTTCATTCCTTCTAAAGGAGACTTTAACACTACACCAACTCGGCTCTATTTTTACACCTTGCTCCATCAAAATGCATTGTCCAAACCTTCGTCTACTTGAGTGACTGGTTAGATATGGTAGGGATATTCTTCTCTATCTCTAAGGAAATAATGTATGTACCTAGCCTAGTTTCTAACATGTTTAAATCATCCTTCAAGGGAAATTCATCTTTGATTTCTAAATCATCCAGGAATTCTACTAACTCTGGCTCTTCCATGAATAAATTATTCTACAAATCTTCTTCAATTTTTTCAATATGGAAAGATACAGCCTTCTCCAGGGTTATCCTTATTATCTTGCCTTTATAGGGAACTATAGTAGCAGAGTAGTCTAAATACATATATCCACCCATTTTGGCAGTGAATTATCTTGAAAGGCATATGCCAAAATAAGGTTCAAGATCAACTACAATGATTTCTTGGAGCTCTATGCAATCTCATAAATACATCCTTTATATCTACTACAATCTTAAGTGGAGTACCATCAAGTTACAAGACCCCCTGATATGACCACGTGTACTCCATGCCCATCTCATAATAGACTACTTTTGGCATAATAGTCATTGAGGAGCCTGAATCTATCATACAATAATGAACTACCTATCCTTACATTCTAAGAGAGATTTAGAATAGAGGAGGCTTGTTACTCAGGGTGGCAAGAGACATCTTTTCTTTATCTTGTGCCAAATTGAAAAATGTGGCAGTTTCTTTTCCTTGGTACTTTTTATGCATAGAATATTTTAAAAAAACTATTTGGCTAGGGAGAAAAAGTGTATCATATAGGCTTGCTCTAGATGGAACTCTTTTCAATTCATCCAAAATATTATATTCTGCTTGAACTGGGGAAGGCCTTTTATACATTTTTTCTAATTTCTAAAAATTTCTTCTATATTGTTGCATAGCCTTTTAACTGGAGTACCATCAAGTTACAAGACCCCCTGATATGACCACGTGTACTCCATGCCCATATCATCATAAACTACTTTTGGCATAATAGTCATTGAGGAGCCTGAATCTATCATACAATAATGAACTACCTATCCTTACATTCTAAGAGAGATTTAGAATGGAGGAGGCTTGTTATTCAGGGTGGCAAGAGACATCTTTTCTTTATCTTGTGCCAAATTGAAAACTGTGGCAGTTTCTTTTCCTTGGTACTTTTTATGCATAGAATATTTTAAAAAAACTATTTGGCTAGGGAGAAAAAGTGTATCATATAGGATTGCTCTAGATGGAACTCTTTTCAATTCATCCACAATATTATATTCTGCTTGAACTGGGGAACGCCTTTTATACATTTTTTCTCATTTCTAAAAATTTCTTCTATATTGTTGCATAGCCTCTATTATTTGGTATTTTGTAATAGAAGGGATATCTCTTTTTATTGGGCTTTCCTCCTAGCACTTATTTGTTCTTTTTTCTTCTTCTTTTCACCTCCTCTTGGAGCATTTACCTCCTCCTAGGAACTACGTTACTTTTATTGGTAGCTTGTAGAATGGGAAACTTGTCATTGCTTTGTGGCGATGGCTCTCTTTTCTTCTAAGAGGGCACCTGGAAACCACCCATTTTTTGTGAGTCTAATTGCAAAGACTTCTTTTCAGACCTGGTGATAACAAATACTTGTTCTTCCTCCTAAAAATCTTGTCTAGTCATACCTTGAGGTCCTCATATGACCAAGCAATAATGTCTAGGTACTTAAAACAAAGTGCCTTAACTGACTCAACTTCTAGGAAGCACCTTACTCCAAAATTGATTTTCTTTTACTCTTCAATTTAGACTTCACTACATATTTTATCATATACTTTCACAGTTCTTGACTTCTTTCCATCCTCATTATAAAACAAGCTCTCCAATATGATTAGGCCTTTAGGAATGTGATTATTATTAAACTGAATAATATATTTTTGATCTATTTCTTGGGAAATCTCCTCCTACTCATTGGATAAACAAGCTTCTCTGACTAGAAAGTCTATTATCTTATCATCATTATCAAAGATCTTCTAGAATATTTGTTTGTCCGAAACTACAGGTTTGAAGACTAATTTGACTCTTTTACTTGTAGTTGACCCTAGGTCTAAGGAAGGATTAAAATTAGATCCCTTAATATTCAAAGCGTCAACCAGTATATTCTATCCTCTAGGGATGGAGTGGATATTTAGTGCATCAAATGATTTCGTAAAGTCCCATACTTTGTTCCTGTATGTCTTCAGATAGTGATTTTTATTGTTGTACTTCTTTGTAACTTGGTTGACCACCAGCTCTGAGTCACCATAAATGTCTAATATCTTGATTTCAATTTTTTTCTTGCATCAATCCCAAGCACAAAGCTTCATATTTAGTAGCATTGCTTGTACAATCCCAAGTGAATCTAAAAGAAAAACTCTTCATTCTCTCTAAAGGAGACTTTAACACTACACCAACTCTGGCTCTATTTTTACACCTTTCTCCATAAAAATGCATTGTCCAAACCTTCGTCTACCTGAGTGACTGGTTAGATATGGTAGGGATATTCTTCTCTATCTCTAAGGAAATAATGTATGTACCTAGCCTAGTTTCTAACATGTTTAAATCATCCTTCAAGGGAAATTCATCTTTGATTTCTAAATCATCCAGGAATTCTACTAACTCTGTCTCTTCCATGAATAAATTATTCTACAAATCTTCTTCAATTTTTTCAATATGGAAAGATACAGCATTCTCCAGGGTTATCCTTATTCTCTTGCCTTTATAGGGAACTATAATAGCAGAGTAGTCTAAATACATATATCCACCCATTTTGGCAGTGAATTATCTTGAAAGGCATATGCCAAAATAAGGTTCAAGATCAACTACAATGATTTCTTGGATCTCTATGCAATCTCATCAATACATCCTTTATAAATCCTACAATCTTAACTGGAGTACCATCAAGTTACAAGACCCCCTGATATGACCACATGTACTCCATGCCCATATCATCATAGACTACTTTTGGCATAATAGTCATTGAGGAGCATGAATCTATCATACAAAAATGAACTACCTATCCTTACATTCTAAGAGAGATTTAGAATGGAGGAGGCTTGTTATTCAGGGTGGCAAGAGACATCTTTTCTTTATCTTGTGCCAAATTGAAAACTGTGGTTGTTTCTTTTCCTTGGTACTTTTTATGCATAGAATATTTAAAAAAAACTATTTGGCTAGGGAGAAAAAGTGTATCATATAGGCTTGCTATAGATGGAACTTTGTTCAATTCATCCACAATATTATATTCTGCTTGAACTGGGGAAGGCCTTTTATACATTTTTTCTAATTTCTAAAAAATTCTTCTATATTGTTGCATAGCCTCTATTATTTGGTATTTTGTAATAGAAAGGATATCTCTTTTTATTGGGATTACCTCCTAGCACTTTCTTGTTCTTTGTTCTTCTTCTTTTCACCTCCTCTTAGAGCATTTACCTCCTCCTAGGAACTACATTACTTTTTTTGGTAGCTTGCAGAATGGGAAGTTGTCATTGCTTTGTGGTGATGGATCTCTTTTCTTCTAAAAGGGCACCTGGAAACCACCCATTTTTTGTGAGTCTACTTGCAAAGACTTCTTTTCGGACCTGGTCATAAAAAATACTTGTTCTTCCTCCTAAAAATCTTGTCTAGTCATAACTTGATCATGCTACCATAACATGTTAACTCTCCCCTTATGATTTTGCTCAACATTTTCCATAGCTTATTGCACATGATGCTGGTACATCATACAAGTTTCAAAATCATGTGGATAATTGCAAACTAAGCACTAAATATTGACCAAGCTAGTTTTAGGTGCATATTCTTGTTTTGCTTGATTTGCATTGACTCTAGGTCTTGCACTACCACTTGTACTTGACTTCTAATATTTATTAATATAGGGGAACCTTCTTGGTTGAAATATATCTATTTCTTGCTTTTCAATTGCATTGACCTTATTGTTGAACGATTTAATAGTGCTTTTTATGTTCAGTAATACAAATGTTTCTTGGAAATTTTGAGATGAAAGAGGAGGAAAAGGGACACTAGGGTTTGCTTTTGGAGAAACTGGTGGAGCTTCTTGTGGGGCTGATGGATGATCCATATATGAAGGAATGTCTACTTTAGGTAGAAACTAAGGAATCTGAGAGCAGTAAGGCATTACCATTTTTGGTGAAAGTCTTTCTATAGCAATTAATACATTTTTTGCTTGGACAACTACCTGGTAAACATGTGGGAAGGTGTTTATGCTTGTTTGCTGAGTTTGTATCCCCAGGTTGTTGAACAAGGTGCAACAACAGTATTGTCATTATTGTCAACACAGTCAGATAGATCTATTGATGCAGTGGATAGGAAGTTCAAAAGCTATTCAGATGCAGAAGACAGGAGTTCAAAGGTTATTCAAAGTATGTACAGTGATTTTCCAAGAAGACCGAAGTGGCCCATATGCAAAAGATCAAAGGAAAAAAACAAGAAAAGTGTCGTGATATCGCAACATATACAACAGCCAAAAAAAATTGTCACGATTTCGCAACATGTTGGAAGAGAGAGAAAAAGTAGGAAAAACTGTCATGATTTCACGACATGTTGGAAGAGAGAGAAAAAGCAGGAAAAACTATTGCGATTTCGTGACATGTTGGAAGAGAGAGAAAAAGCAAGAAAAACTGTCACGATTTCATGACATGTTGAAGAGAGAGAAAAAGCAGGAAAAACTGTCACAATTTTGCGACATGTTGGAAGAGAGAAAAAGCAAGAAAAACTGTCATGATTTCACGACATGTTGGAAGAGAGAAAAAGTAGGAAAAATTATCGCAATTTCGTGACATGCTAGAAGAGAAAAAGGCAAGTGGAAAAACTGTCACGATTTCACGACATGTTGGAAGAGAAAGAGAAAGCAAGAAAAAAGTGCCACGATTTCATGACAAGTTCGAAGAAAGAGAACAAGTAAGAAAAGTGTCGCGATTTCGTGACATGTCACATTTTCACAACTAAAATAGGAGAGAGAAAGTAAGTTTGAAAAGTGTCATGATATCATGACATGTCGCATTTTCGTGACTAAAATAGGAGAGAGAAAGTAAGTTGGAAAAGTGTCACGATTTCGTGACATGTCACATTTTCGTGACTAAAATAGGAGAGAGAAAGTAAGTTGGAAAAGTGTCACGATTTCATGACATGTCACATTTTCACGACAAAAGAAAGAGAGGAAGCGTACGAAAGTAGAACTGTCGCAATTTCATGACAAAAGCAGAAAGCAAGACTTCAGAAGCAAAAGTGTCACGATTTTGTGACAAAAGCAAAGAAGTAAAGTACAGAAGCATAAGTGTTGCTATTTCATGACAAAAGTAGAGAAGAAGACTTCAAAGGTAGAAGTGTCATGATTTCATGACAAAAGCAAAGAAGCTAAGTACGGAAGTAGAAGTGTCATGATTTCGCAACAAAAGTGAAGTAGAAGACTATGAAGGTAGAAGTGTCACGATATCGCAATAAAAGCAAAGTCAAAGTCTATGGAAGCAAAAGTGTCACGATATTGCAACAAAAGAAAATATGAAGTCTACAAAGGTAGAAATGTTGCGATATCATGACAAAATAATAGAGAGAGCATACGGAGGCGAAAGTGTCACGATATCACGACATGTATTTTCACGGTCCGATGCAAAGAGAAAGAGAGAGAAAGAAAAAGTGTCATGATATCGCGACATGATGTATTTTTGAGGGCCAAATCAAGGAGAAAGAGAGAAAGAAAAAGTGTCGTGATATCGTGATATGTTGTATTTTCATGGCAACAGCCAAAAAAGGAGCTACAGAGGCAAAAATGTCACGATTTCATGACAAGTCGTAAATGCGCAAGTCAATAAGGAGAACCCGACTAAAATGAGAAGTATGACAGTGGACCGACATCACTATGACATTTATAGGGGTAGTTACAGAGTGATTTCATACTTCCGAAATATGAAGAGTGATCAAAATTCAATATTACGGTTACAGGGTCTGTCCAAAATGAAATCACGAAGCGATGGATAAACTGAATATCTTCTTGAGTTGAAGCTAACGAAGACCGATGATAGTTGACTAAAATTAGGGTTTACAGTTGTTATGAAATCCGACTAATATTAGGATTTACAGTCGACTAAGATTAGGGTTTTCATCATAAAAAATATTGTTATAAAAGGAGGGTTGTTTGAAGAATTGAAGGGAAGTTGAAGTGTGTGAAATATGATCATTGTGCATAGAGAGCAAGTCATGTTGAATCATGCTAAGTGAAAAATTCACAAAGAGAGTATAGTGCACAAAATGGAGAAGACAATCATGAAGTTCTACTGTAACAAAGCAGAGTGTGCGAAGTGATTGCATAGAGAGAGCAGAGTGCGTAGAGAACGCAAAGGTGAAAAAGACTAGTCAGGGTCTTGCAAAAGCAAAGGTATCTTACTGTCAAACTTATAGATTCAAATTGAAGTCCAGGTAGCAACTTGGCATCAGGGGTTGGTGCTCCTTTCTATTGGTGCAGATAAATCAGGGGTTGGTGCTCCTTCCAGTTGGTGCTGGTAAATCATGGGTTGGTGCTCCTTTCTATTGGTGTAGATAAATCAGGGGTTGATGCTCCTTGTAGTGGATGCTGGTAAATTGATTGTAAAGTTGGTGATTTGCGAAGGCTGGATTTGGATGGTAGTCCAAGCAGTAAATTTTTGAGGAGTAGCCACATTGGTGAACCTAGTTAAATCTTGTGTTGTGTGATGCTCTTTTGTTATAATTGTATCTAGTAATAAGTTTTAATTGCTACGGTATTAAGAGCTATAAATTTAAGGTTATAGAGCTACTCTGATTCACCCCCACTCTCAGTGTCATTGTAAGACTAACAATTGGTATCAGAGCTAAGTTCCTGTACAAGCTTAACCGGCTAGGGTGATCTTGGAAGTAACACAATGGCATTTGAAGAAGTAAAATTAGAAAAGGAAGAAGGAGTGAACTCTGAAGTATGTGGTGAAAACCCTAAGGTTGAAGTAGATCTAGAAGGTGAGTTGATCTCTGCACTTGAAGAGTGGAAAATAGAGAAGAAAAAGAATAAGAAAATTTCAAAAAAGCTTGAGGATGCAAACAAAATCATAACCAGTCTAAAAGTACAGATAGAAGAATACAAGAAAATATCTAAAGATCTCGAAGTACAAATTACCATGAAAATAGATTATTGCTACAAACTAGAAGAAGAGAATGTTGGTTTACGGATGCAGATAGAAGAGATAAATCATAAAATTAGTTGCTATCATAAACATGAAGAAATTTCTATGAAGTTGGATAAGATTATAAATGACCAAAGGCCTATAGGCATCAAATTTGGTTTGGGTTTCATCAAAGGAGAATCATCAAATGGATCAAAGGCCAGAAATGTAGAATCCATAAAGAATGAAGATAAGAAACAGGTTGATCAAGGAAAAACGTCTCATGCAAAAGAAAGCAATAATGTCGGGCACGAAAGGAGAATTGACAATGATGGTTTCACCAATGTCACACATCAAAGAAGAAGAAGACCTATGGCTCCTACGGCAACATGGCAAAGACCATCACCCAGGTTCAATTATCCCTTTTTTGGTTTTTGTTTTAAATGCAATGGCTATGGACATAAAATATCAGACTGCAAATATAATGTAAGACCAAGGAATTTCACCAAGTAGAAATGCTTTTTCTCCTTTGATGAATTAAACAGTAGAATGTTATAACTGTCATAATTTTGGGCATATTGCAAGAAACTGTAGAAGTACATTTGCATCAAATCAGTTTTAGGGAAGAAAATTTCAACCAAATAGGATGAGACAAAACAAAAAACTTCCTAAAAAACATGCTCAAGCTATTGATAAGGGAAAGGCAAAACAAGAGCCCAAAACTACTATCAAAATGGAGTGGAAAGGAAAAGAGCGACTTAAGGAAGAAAAGGAGTCCTTAATCATACAAACAACATTTAAAGCATAGAATAAATATGTACCATGGGTACTTGATAGTGGATGCTCTAGTCATATGACAGGTGACAAACAGAATTTTGAGAAGTTGCAGAAATATGAAGGTGGTTCAGTAAAGTTTGGAAACAATGATGGAGCTAAGATAGTTGGCAAAGGCTCTGTCAAAATTAGTGACGAAAAAATTAATTCAGAAGAAGTCCTGTTTGTGGATGGTTTGAAACATAACTTGTTGAGCGTAAGTTAGATTTATGATAAAGGTCATGAAGTAGTTTTTAAGAAGCAGGGTTGTGAAGTTATAAAAACAAACAGTGGAAAATTGATAGCAACTAGATCAAGGACATATGGCAACCTGTACACGCTCTCAAAGACTTCAAAAGGAGCTTGTTTTATTGGACAGAAAGAAGAAAATTGGTTGTGGCACAAGAGACTTGGTCATATCAGTTTTGATAATCTAGTAAAAATTAGCTCAAAAAGGGCAGTGAGAGATATTCCCACCATCAACAAACCTGCAAACAACATTTGTGCTTCATGCCAAAAGGGGAAGCAAACTAGAGTCACATTCAAAACAAAAGAGTACTACAAAAGCAAACCTTTGGAACTAATACACACTGATTTATGTGGACCCATGAGAACACAAAGAATAAATGGTGAAAAATATTTTATGTTGTGCATTGATGACTATTCTAGAATGACATGGATATTTTTCTTGAAGCATAAATTAGAAGCTTTTGAAAGGTTCAAGACTTTCAAAAACCATGTTGATAATGAAACAAGAAAGAGGATCAAATGTTTAAGATTAGATAGAGGAGAAGAATTCATTTCAGAGGATTTTACAGAGTACTATGAAAAATATGGTATTAGGAGACAGTTTTCAGCAGCCAGGACACCTCAACAGAATGGAGTGGTAAGAAAGAATAGGACAGTGTAGGAAATGGCACAGACTATGTTGGATGAAAGCAAAGTAGCAGATAGATTTTGGAAAGAAGCAGTCCATACTGTGGTGTATATCCAAAATAGGTACATTCTGAGAACACATGAAAGCAAAACTCCTTATGAGTTGTGGTTCGATAAAAGGGCAACAACAAAATACCTCAAAGTTTTTGGTAGCAAGTGCTACATCAAAAGAACTAAAGATAATCTTGGTAAGTTTGAAGATAGAGCGGATGAAGGTATTTTTGTTGGTTATTCATCAAAAAGCAAAGCTTACAAATGCTACAACAAGAGGCTAAAGAAAATTGTAGATAGTGTCGATGTTAAATTTGATGAAGGTAGAGAACGAGTAATTAGCTATGAAATGAACTACCCAATTTATGAAGAAGTTATTGAAGGAGATGAGAAAAACAAAACGGAAAATATACAGAAAATTGACTCAAATGATTTAAGTTGTGATTCAGAAGTGGAAGAAAATAAGAAATTTAAAATAGGCAGTTGAAAGAAAAATCATCCTAGAGAGCAAATAATTGGAGACCCCAAAGTTGGTGTTCAGAAAAGAAGAAGAGTAGTAACTAACTACTCTCTATTATCCAGCATTGAGCCCAAAAATGTTGCTGACGCAAGTAAAGATGAAAGATGGATGAAGGCAATAAATGAAGAATTAGATCAGATCGAGAAAAATGAAACTTGGGAGTTAATACCTAGACCTACAAATAAACATATAATCGGGACTAAATGGATTTTTTGAAACAAATTGAATGAAGACGGACAAGTATTTAGAAATAAAGCAAGATTGGTATGTAAGGGTTATGCACAAGTTGAAGGCATTGACTTTGAGGAAAATTTTGCACCAGTAGCTAGACTAGAGGCAATTAGAATGTTTCTGGCTTTAGCAGTCTACAAGAATTTCAAAGTTTATCAAATGGATGTGAAATCAATGTTTTTGAATGGGAAACTTGAAGAAGAGGTTTATGTTGAGCAACCAGATGGTTTCCAACTTGGTGATGATCCCAACTTGGTTTGCAAGTTGAAGAAAGCATTATATGGCTTAAAATAGTCACCCCGAGCATGGTATGCAAGTCTAGACAACTATCTCACTCAATAAGGGTTTAAGAAAGGTATGGTGGATAGTAATTTGTATGTCAAAACATAAAATGGGCATATTATTGTTCTTGTTGTATACGTAGATGATATCATATTTGGCAGCAGCAAAGATGAGTCATGTAAAGATTTAGCAAATAAGATGCAAAAAGAATTTGAAATGTCAATGATTGGTGAACTTTCGTATTTCCTCGAGTTGCAAGTTAATAAAAATAAGAAGGGCATATTTATTTCTCAAGTTAAATATGTGAAAGAGATGTTAAAAAATTTCACAATGGAGGATTGTAAGCCAGTTAGCACTCCCATGATGACAAGTTGCAAGTTGAGCAAGGATGAAAAATCTCCACCTGTTGATCAAACCATGTACAGATCTATGATTGGGAGCTTATTGTACCTGACGAGCTACTAGACCAAATATTTTGCAGGCAGTATGCATGGTAGCATGATTTTAGGATAATCCCAAGGAGACTCATGTGACAGCAGTGAAGAGGATTCTTCAGTACCTCAAGGGTACTATGGAGTATGGGTTATGGTATCCAAAATGTAAATACTTCACCCTTATTTTGTATTCAGATGCAGATTGGGTAGGATGTGTAGATGATAGAAAGAGTACCAGTGGAGGTGCATTCTATCTTGGAGACAAACTGGTCACATGGCACAGTAAGAAACAAGAGTCAGTTTCTTTATCGACATTAGAGGCAGAATATATTGCAGTGACAACATGTTGTACGCAGGTATTATGGATGAAACAAACCTCTGAAAGATCTTGGTATTAGCTTCAGTGAGCCAATATCAGTTAAGTGTGATAACACCAGTGCCATTAACATCTCCAAGAATCTGGTTATGCATTCTCACACAAAACACATTGCTATCAGCTATCACTTTTTGAAGGAAAAAGTTGCGAAAGGTGAGGTCAAGTTGGATTTTGTTCCAACTATAGAGCAAGTAGCAGATATCTTCACAAAACCATTGCCCAAGGAATTTTTTGAGTACCTTCACAATAAATTGGCAGTGGTCACACTTCCCAAGAATTGACTAGCTACAGGGATCACATTCTCAAGGGGAGCATTTAAGTATTTGATTATCTTTTTGCTCATGTTCATGATTTTTGCTAAGTGTAATAAATTTGGCTTGAGAATGTTGTGCATGGACTCAGGGGGAGTTTGCAGTAGCCCTTTGGTATTATTGTCAAAGGGGGAGAAGAGTTATAGAAAATTGCACATGTGTTGCCAACAATTCCAAAGGGGGAGATTGTTGAGTAAGGTGTAGCAACAGTATTGTCATTTTTGTCAACACAGTCAGATAGATCTGTTGATGTAGTGGACAGGAAGTTCAAAAGCTATTCAGATGCAGAAGACAAGAATTCAAAGGTTATTCAAAGTATGTATAGTGATTTTCCAAGAAGACCGAAGTGGCCCATATGCAAAAGATCAAAGAAAAAAGACAAGTAAGAAAAGTGTCACGATATCATGACATATACAGTAGACAAGAAAAATTGTCACGATTTTGTGACATGTTGGAAGAGAGAGAAAAAGTAGGAAAAACTGTCGTGATTTCGTGACATGTTGGAAGAGAGAAAAATCAAGAAAAACTGTCACGATTTCGTGACATGTTGGAAGAGAGAGAAAAAGTAGGAAAAACTGTCACGATTTCGCGACATGTTGGAAGAGAGAGAAAAAGTAGGAAAAACTGTCGTGATTTCACGACATGTTGGAAGAGAAAGAGAAAGCAGGAAAAAAGTGTCACGATTTTGTGACAAGTTTGAAGAAAGAGAACAAGTAAGAAAAGTGTCGTGATTTCATGACATGTCAAATTTTTGTGACTAAAATAGGATAGAGAAAGTACGTTTGAAAAGTGTCACGATATCGCGACATGTCGCATTTTTGCGACTAAAATAGGAGAGAGAAAGTAAGTTGGAAAAGTGTCACGATTTTGTGACATGTCACATTTTCACGACTAAAATAGGAGAGAGAAAGTAAGTTGGAAAAGTGTCGTGATTTCACATGTCACATTTTCATGACAAAAGAAAGAGAGGAAGCGTACGAAAGTAGAATTGTCACGATTTCATGACAAAAGTAGAAAGCAAGACTTCGAAGTAGAAGTGTCACGATTTCACGACAAAAGAAAAGAAGTAAAGTACAAAAGCAAAAGTGTCGCAATTTCACAACAAAAGCAGAGAAGAAGGCTTCGAAGGTAGAAGTGTCACAATTTCACAACAAAAGCAAAGAAGTTAAGTTGAATACTACGGAGGTATAAGTGTCGCGATATCGCGATAAAAGCAAAGTCAAAGTCTATGGAAATAGAAGTCTCATGATATCGCAACAAAAGAAAAGACGAAGTTTGCAGAGGCAAAAATGTCACGATATCGCGACAAAAGAATAGAGAAAGCGTACAAAGGCTAAAGTGTCATGATATCACGACATGTAATTTCATGGTCCGATGCAAAGAGAAAGAGAGAGAAAGAAAAAGTGTCACGATATCGTGACATGTATTTTTGGGGGCCAAAGCAAGGAGAAAGAGAAAGAAAAAGTATCGCGATATCGCGACATGTTGTATTTTCGTGGCAACAACAACAAAAGAAGCTACAAAGGTAGAAATGTCATGATTTTGTGATAGGTCGTAAATGCCAAGTCAAGAAGGAGAACCCAACTAAAATGAGAAGTATGACAGTGGACCGACATCACTACGACATTTACAGGGGCAGTTACAAAGTGATTTCATACTTCTAAAATACGAAGAGTGATCAAAAGTCAGTATGGCGGTTACAGGGCCTATCCAGAATGAAATCATCAAGCGATGGATAAACCAAACATCTTCTTGAGTTGAAGCCGATGAAGACCGATGACAAATGACTAAAATTAGGGTTTACAGTTGTTATGAAAGCTGACTAAGATTAGGATTTATAGTTGACTAAGATTAGGGTTTTCATCATAAAAAATATTGTTATAAAAGGAGGGTTGTTTGAAGAATTGAAGGGAAGTTGAAGTGTGTGAAATACTATCATTGTGCATAGAGAGCAAGTCGTGTTGAATCGTGCTAAGTGAAAAATTAACAAAGAGAGCAGAGTGCACAAAAGGGAGAAGATGATCATGATGTTTGACTGTAACCAAGTAGAGTGTGCGAAGTGATTGCATAGAGAGAGCAGAGTGCACAAAGAATGCAAAGGTGAAAAAGACCAATCAGGGTCTTGCAAAAGCAAAGGTATCTTAGTGTCAAACTTATAGATTCAAATTGAAGTCCAGGTTGTAGCTGATATTCTCACAATGACACTGAGAGGGGGGGTGAATCAGTGTAGCTATTTAAAATCAGATCTACAACTCTTTAAAACTTAAGCAGGGAGAACTAAAAAGAAATAGATAAAGCAATTAAACAAGAGAGCATTCCACAACACATGATTTAACGAGGTTCACCAGTTTTGGCTACTCCTCAAAAATTAGACTGCTTGGACTCCCATCCAAATCCAGCCTTTGCAAAGCACCAACTTCACAATCAGTTTACCAAACCCACTGGAAGGAGCACCAACCCCTGATTTATCTACACCAACAGAAAGGAGCACCAACCCTTGATTCCAAGCACCAACTTGGACTTCTATTTTAAATCTTGATTGACATAAAAATGCCTTCTATGTTACAAGACCCTCACTGGTCTATCTTAACTCAAATCAATCCCATGGAAGCATAAGGAGAATTGTTAGAGACTCAATCTATTCTATTTCTAACTCTCAATCTCAACTCCTTGTCCACAAAGCATACACTCTTTTATAGCTCTTCTTACTGCACACTTACAACCCTTTCTTATGGCTTACTCTTGCAGCTCTCATAGCTCTATTTTCCCTATACTTTTCATGGCTTCTTTTTCCTTTTATTCGACAATACACAATACTCATGCCACGTGTAGAGCTCAACCCTAACCCTAACTTACTGTACATGAAAACATTCTTTTGGCTCTGCTTACTACGCTTTTGATAGCCTTAAATGCTTACTTATGGCTTTGACAGCCTTATCTGCCCACTTTATGGCTCTGACAACCTTTTTTGTGCTTTGACAGTGTATCCACCGTTCTAATAGATTTATCTTCTCATTTATGGCTCTCTGATAGCCTTCTCTACTTATTTCGGCTCTGACAACATTTTTTGTTCTCTTACAGCTCTGACAGTAGAACCGCCGCTCTGACAGCCTTTTTGTCTTCTTCTCGGCCTGCATGCGTGAAAACACAACATGTCACAATATCATGACACTTTTCGCCTTCATACACTCTACTTGGCTTGCACCAACGAAAATAAGACATGTCACGAAATCGTGACACTTTTCGCTTCCTTGCACTCTTCTCGGCATGCACCAGCGAAAACATGACATGTCACAAAATCGTGACACTTTCTTGCCTTCGTACACTCTTCTCTCGCCTTTCACACTAGGAAAACCATGAAACATGTCGCAGAAATTGTGACACCTTTGTTGCCTTCCGTACACTCTACTCGTCTTTGGCACCAGCGAAAATGGAACATGTCACGAAATCGTGACACTTTCGCTGCCTTGTGCCTTTTCTGTCTTTGGCCCGCGAAAATGGAACATGTCACGAAATCATGACACTTTCACTGCCTTGTGCCTTTTCTATCTTTGGCCCGTGAAAACACATGTCACAAAATCGTGACACCTTTTTCTCTCTCCTCTTTCTCTTCGCTTTGGACCGCGAAAATGAAACATGTCACGAAATCGCGACATCTTTTTCTCTCTCCTCTTTCTCTTCGCTTTGGACCGTGAAAATGAAACATGTCGCAAAATCGTGACATCTTTTTCTCTCTCCTCTTTCTCTTCGATTTGGATCGTAAAGACCAGACATGTCATGATATCGTGACACTTTTTCTCCTTAGCGCTTTTCTTCCCTTTGGGTCACGAAAACCCGACATGTCACGAAATCGTGACACTTTTTCTTGTGAGCTCTTTCTCTCAAACCTGTCATGAAATCGTGACACTTTCGTTCGTACCATCCTTCTTGCAAATTGTCGCGAAATCGTGACACTTTTCTTTGCGAGCTCCTTCTCCTCAAACATGTCGCGAAATCGTGACACTTTTTCTTTGCTTGCACGCATCCTTCTTGCAAACATGTCACGAAATCGTGACGCTTTTTTTACTTGCCTTCTTTGCTCCCAACATGTCATGAAATCGTGACAGTTTTCTTTGCTTGCTCCTTCTCTCCCAACATGTCATGAAATCGTGATAGTTTTCCTTGCGCTTTCTCTTTCATCCAACATGTCGTGAAATCGTGACAGTTTTCTTTGTGCTTTCTCTCTCTTTTAACATGTGAAATCGTGACAGTTTTCCTTGCGCTTTCTCTTTCTTCCAACATGTCACGAAATCATGGCAGTTTTCTTTGTGCTTTCTCTCTCTTCCAACATGTCACAAAATCATGATATTTTTCTTTACGCTTTCTCTCTCTTCAAACATGTCGCGAAATCATGATAGTTTTGCCAGCATTTTCTCTCTCCTCCGATATGTCGCGATATCATGACATTTTTGCTAGCATTTTCTCTCTCCTTCGATATGTCACGAAATCGCAACATAAAACATGTCGCGATATCGTGACAATTTTCTTACTTGTATTTTTCTTTGATCCTTTGAATCTGGGCCACTTTTGTCTTCTTGGAAATTCACTGTACATGCTCTGACTGACCTCTAAACTCCTGTCCACTGCATCATCAATTGATCTATCTGTCTGTGTTGACAACAATGACAATACTAGTTTTGCACCTTGCTCAACAATCTCCCCCTTTGGAATTGTTGGCAACACATGTGCAATTTCCAGTAATTCTTCTCCCCCTTTGACAATAATACCAAAGGGCTACTGCAGACTCCCCCTGAGTCCATGCACAATATTCTTAGGCACACAAAATTACAGTTAGCAAAAATTACAAACATGAGCAAACAAGTAATCAAATATATAAATGCTCCCCCTGAGAATGTGTTCCCGATAGCTAGTCAGTTCTTGGGTAGTGTGACCACTCCCAACTTACTATGAAGGTATTCAAAAACTTCCTTGGGCAACGGTTTAGTGAAGATATCCGCTACTTGCTCTGTAGTTGGAACAAAATCCAATTTAACCTCACCTTCTGAAACTTTATCCTTCAAAAAGTGATACCGGATTGCAATATGTTTGGTGCGAGAATGCATAACCGGATTCTTTGAGATGTTAATAGCACTGGTATTATCACATTTAACTGAAATTGGCTCTTTGAAGTTAATGCCAAGATCTTTCAGGGTTTGTCTCATCCATAAAATCTATGTACAACATGTTGTTGCTGCAATGTATTCTGCCTCTGCTATGGATAGAGAGACTGATTCTTGTTTCTTGTTGTGCCATGCTACCAACCTGTCTCCAAGATAGAATGCACCTCCACTGGTACTCTTTCTGTCATCTATACATCCTCCCCAATCTGCATCAAAATATGCAAAAAGAGTGAAGTCCTTACCTTTTGGGTACCATAACCCATACTCCATAGTACCCTTGAGGTACCTAAAAATCCTCTTCATAGTCGTCACATGAGTCTCTTTGGGACTAGCCTCAAATCTTGCTACCATGCATACTGCCTGTAAGATATCTAGTCTGGTAGCTATCAAATACAATAGGCTTCCAATCATAGATCTGTACATGGTTTGATCTACATCTAGAGATTTGTCATCCTTGCTCAACTTGCAACCTGTTGTCATGGGAGTGCTAACAGGTTTACAATCCTCCATTGTGAACTTTTTCAGCATTTCTTTCACATATTTAACTTGAGAAATAAAAATGCCCTTTTCATTTTGGTTAACTTGCAGTCCGAGGAAATATGAAAGTTCACCAATCATAGACATTTCAAATTCTTTCTGCATTTTATTTGCTAAGTCTCTACATGACTCATCATTGTTGCTGCCAAAAATTATATCATCTACATAAACAACAAGGACAATAAGATGGCCATTGTCTATTTTGACATACAAGTTACTATCCACCATACCTTTCTTGAACCCTTGTTCAGTGAGATAGTTGTCCAGTCTTGCATACCATGCTCCGGGTGCCTGTTTCAAGCCATACAAAGCTTTCTTCAACTTGCAAACAAAGTTGGGATTATCACCGAGTTGAAAACCATCTGGCTGCTCAATATAAACTTCTTCTTCAAGATTTCCATTCAAAAATGCTGATTTCACGTCCATCTGATAAACTTTGAAATTCCTATGGACTGCTAAAGCTAGAAACATTCTGATTGCCTCGAGTCTAGCCACTAGTGCAAAAGTTTCCTCAAAATCAATACCTTCAACTTGAGCATAGCCTTTATAGACCAATCTTGCTTTATTCCTTACAACCTATCCGTCTTCATTCAATTTGTTTTGAAAAATCCATTTAGTACCGATTATGTTTTTATTTGCAGGCCTTGGTACTAACTCCCAGGTTTTGTTTTTCTCAATCTGATCTAGTTCTTCGTTTATTGCCTTCATCCAACTTTCATCTGTGCTTGCTTCAGCAATATTTTTGGGCTCAATGCTGGATAATAGGGAGTAGTTACTTACTACTCTTCTTCTTGTCTTAACACCAACTGTGGGGTCCCCAATAATTTGCTCTCTGGGATGATTTTTATGCCAGCTTCTTGTTTTGAATTTATTGTTATCTTCAACTTCTGAATCAATACTTAAATCATCTGGGTCAATTTTTTGATTCTCTTCTGTTTCCTTTTCTTCATCTCCTTCAATAAATTCTTCATAAATAGGGTAGTTTTCTTCACAACTGACTGCTCGTTTCCTATCTTCATCAAATTTAACATCGACACTGTCTACAATTTTCTTTAGCCTCTTGTTGTAGCATTTGTAAGCTTTGCTTTTTGATGAATAGCCAACAAAAATACCTTCATCAGCTCTATCTTCAAACTTACCAAGATTATCTTCAGTTCTTTTGATGTAACACTTGCTGCCAAAGACTTTGAAGTATTTTGTTGTTGCCTTCTTGCCGAACCATAGCTCATAAGGGGTTTTGCTTTCATGCATCCTCAACATGCACCTATTTTGGATATAAACTACAGTGTGGACTGCCTCTTTCCAAAATCTGTCTGCAATTTTGCTTTCAGTCAACATCGTCCATGCCATTTCCTGCATAGTTCTGTTCTTTCTTTCTACAACACCATTCTGCTGAGGTGTCCTTGCTATTGAAAACTGTCTTTTGATCCCATATTTTTGATAGTATTCTGCAAACTCCTCTGAGATGAACTCTCCTCCTCTATCTGATCTTAAGCATTTGATCCTCTTTCCTGTTTCATTCTCAACTTGGTTTTTGAAAGTCTTGAACATTTCAAAAGCTTCAGATTTTTGCTTCAAAAAGAATATCCAGGTCATTCTGGAATAGTCATCTATGCACAACATAAAGTATTTGTCACCATTTATACTTTGTGTTCTCATGGGTCCACATAAATCAGTATGTACTAGTTCTAAAGGTTTGCTGGTAAAGTACTCCTTTGATTTAAATGTGGCTCTAGTTTGCTTCCCCTTTTGGCATGAAGCACAAATACTATTTAGTGGTTTGCCAATGGAGGGTATATCTCTTATTGCCCTTTTTGAGCTTATTTTTACCAAATTGTCAAAGCTGATATGACCGAGCCTCTTGTGCCACAGCCAATTTTCATCTTCCTGTCCAATCAAGCATGCTCCTTCTAAAGTCTCTAAGAGAGTATATAGGTTTCTAGAAGTCCTTGATCCAATAGCAATCAACTTCCCACTATTAGCTTTTCTCACTTCACAACCCTGCTTCTTAAAAATTACTTCATGACCTCTGTCACAGATTTGACTTACGCTGAGCAAGTTATGCTTCAGACCAATCACAAACAAGACTTCTTTTGATTTGATCTTTTCATCACTATTTCCAAATGATTGATCCTTTGCCAACTATCTTTGCTCCATCATTATTTCCAAATTTCACAGAACCACCTTCGTAATTCTGTAACTTCTCAAATTTTTGCTTGTCACTCGTCATGTGACTGGAGCATCCACTATCAAGTATCCATGGTGCAGATTTGTTCTGTGCTTTAAAAGCAGTCTGAACAATCAAAGATTCCTTTTCTTCTTGGAGTTTCTCCTTTTATTTCTGGAGTTTCTCCTTTTCTTTCCATTCTGGTTTGATAGCAGTTTTGGCTACTTGTTTTGCCTTTCCCCTTTCATTAGCTTGTGCCTATTTTTCAAGAAATTTTTTGTTTTGTTTCAATCCATTTGGTTGAGATTTTCTACCCCGATATTTATTTGCTGCAAAAGTGCTTCTACAGTTTCTTGCAATGTGTCCAAAATTATGACAGCTTGTAACATTCTACCGCATAATCCATCAATGGTGAAAAGACATTTCTACTGGTGAAATTCCTTTGTGCTACATTATAACCGCAATCCGAAATCTTATGACCATAAGCATTGCATTTAAAACAATAACCAAAAAAGGAGTGATTAAACCTGGGTGAAGGTCTTTGCCATTTTGAAGTAGGAGCTATGAATCTTCTCCTTCTTGGATGTGTGACTTTTGTGAATCCATCTTTGTCAGTACTCCTCTTGAGTCTGGCATTATTGCTTTCTTTGGCATGATTTATTTTTTCTTGATCAACCCTGATCTTATCTTCTTTCTTTATGGGTTCTACATTTATGGCCTTTGATCCCTTTGATGATTCTCCTTCATCGAAGCCCAAACCAAATTTGATGCCTGAAGGCCTTTGGTTATTTATAATTTTATCCAGCTTTACAGAACTTTCTTCAAACTTATGATAACAACTCAGTTTCTGATTCATCTCCTCTAGCTGCATCCTTAACCTAACAATGTCTTCTTCTAGCTTGTTGCACTCATCTATTTTTATAGTTAATTGTACTTCGAGAACTTTAGACATTTTCTTAAATTTGTCTGTCTGTACTTTCAAGTTGTTTATTATTTCATTGGCATCCTCAAGCTTTCTTGAAACCTTTTTATTCTTTTTCCTTTCTATGCTCAGCTCTTTAAGTGTAGCAACCAACTCACCTTCCAGATATACTTCAGCCTCATCCTCAGGTTTTTCATTACATTCCTATTTTTCCTCTGTTTTTCTTTCTTCAAATGTCATGAACAGAGCTTCACCTGCTTCTTCTTTAGAATCCTCACCGGAGCAGTATTTAGAAGAGTTGACATTCTTGGATATGAAACTTTTCTTCTTGAAGTTGCTTTTTCTAAAATGTGGTTTCTTCTTCCAGTCACTTCTTTCTTGGTGTGACCCTTCATCATTTTTGTTTTTCTCATTCATTGGACATTTAGCCGCAAAGTGCCCGATGCCTCCACAGTTGAAGCACTTAAACGGTAACTTTCCTCTCGTACTTTCCTTTTCCCTTTATTAGTTTCCTAACAAAGTTTGCTTCTGTTTCATCTGAAGACTCTTCTTCCTCGGATTCTTGTTTAGCTTTTATATTTTTGTGTGCTTTAAAAGCAGCTTCTCTGTCTGAGGGCTTAGTTTGTCCTATTCTCATTTTGTATGCAGTTAAAGAACCATGCATTTCATCCATGCTAAAAGTATTTAGATCTTTAGCTTCTTCTATAGCAAAAACTTTAGAATCAAATATTTTGTGAAGAGTTCTTAGTACCTTTTTCATGACAACCGCATCTTCCATTTCCTCATCGAGTCCTCTAATCGCATTAATGATTCCATTGACTCTCAGCATATAGGCCTCTATGTTCTCATCGTCATTCATTTTTAATGCTTTGAACTGAGCTCGATGCATTTGTAGCTTGGCTTCCTTGATCTTGTCATCTCCTTCATGAATGCTCTACAGTTTGTCCCACATGTCTTTTGCCGTTTTACAGCTCATGATCCTTATCAGTTCACTGTCTACTAACCCACACATTATAGCATTCTTTGCTTTAGAGTTATTCTCAAACTTTTTCTTCTTAGCAACATCTGTTGGAGGAGTAGAGGGTATTGTGTATCCACTGTCTACTGACTCCCAAATGTCATATCCCAAAGCACACAGATATGTCTGCATCCTGAGTCTCTAGAAAGAGTAATTAGTTCCATCGAACAAAGGAGCTTTGTTGGATGAAAATCCTTCACCATCGGCCATTGTGTTTCTTCCAAGATCACCTTAGCTGATTGAGCTTGTTCAGGAACCTTGCTCTGATACCAATTGATATTCTCACAATGACACTGAGAGGGGAGGTGAATCAGTGTAGCTATTTAAAATCAGATCTACAACTCTTTAAAACTTAAGCAGGGAGAACTAAAAAGAAATAGATAAAGCAATTAAATAAGAGAGCATTCCATAACACACGATTTAATGAGGTTCACCAATTTTGGCTACTCCTCAAAAATTAGACTGCTTGGACTCCCATCCAAATCCAGCCTTTGCAAAGCACCAACTTCACAATCAGTTTACCAGCACCCACTGGAAGGAGCACCAACCCCTGATTTATCTGCACCAATAGAAAGGAGCACCAACCCCTGATTCCAAGCACCAACTTGGACTTCTATTTTAAATCTTGATTGACATAAAAATGCCTTCTATGTTACAAGACCCTCACTGGTCTATCTTAACTCAAATCAATCTCATGGAAGCATAAGGAGAATTGTTAGAGACTCAATCTATTCTATTTCTAACTCTCAATCTCAACTCCCTATCCACAAAGCATACACTTTTTTACAGCTCTTCTTACTACACACTTACAACCCTTTCTTATGGCTTACTCTTGCAGCTCTCACAGCTCTATTTTCCCTATACTTTTCATGGCTTCTTTTTCCTTTTATTCGATAATACACAATACTCATGCCACGTGTAGAGCTCAACCCTAACCCTAACTTACTATACATGAAAACATTCTTTTTGGCTCTGCTTACTATGCTTTTGATAGCCTTAAATGCTTACTTACGGCTTTGACAACCTTATCTGCCCACTTTACGGCTCTGACAACATTTTCTATGCTCTGACAGTGTATCCGCCATTCTGACAGATTTATCTTCTCATTTACGACTCTTTGACAGCCTTCTCTGCTTATTTTGGCTCTGACAGCCTTTTTTGTTCTCTTACAGCTCTGACAGAAGAACCGCCGCTCTGACAGCCTTTTTGTCTTCTTCTCGGCCTGCATGCACGAAAACACAACATGTCACGATATCGTGACACTTTTTGCCTCCATACACTCTACTTGGCTTGCACCAACGAAAACAAGACATGTCGCAAAATTGTGACATTTTTTGCTTCCTTGTACTCTTCTCGGCATGCACCAGCAAAAACATGACATGTCGCAAAATCGTGACACTTTCACTCCTTCGTACACTCATCTCTCGCCTTGCGCTAGCAGAAAACATGGAACATGTCACGAAATCGTGACACTTTCGCTGCCTTGTG
Organism: Wollemia nobilis; assembly: GCA_028583015.1. Taxonomy (NCBI): domain Eukaryota; kingdom Viridiplantae; phylum Streptophyta; class Pinopsida; order Araucariales; family Araucariaceae; genus Wollemia; species Wollemia nobilis. The sequence continues at coordinate 1,923,708 of JAQPPZ010016923.1, forward strand.
TATTTTCTGTCTTTGGCCCACAAAAACGGAACATGTCGCGAAATCGCGACACTTTTGCTGCCTTATGCCTTTTTTGTCTTTGGCCCGCAAAAATGGAACATGTCGCGAAATCGTGACACTTTTGCTGCCTTGTGCCTTTTTTGTCTTTGGCCCATGAAAACACAACATGTCGCGAAATCATGACACCTTTTTCTCTCTCCTCTTTCTCTTCGCTTTGGACCGCAAAAAAGAAACATGTCACGAAATCGTGACATCTTTTTCTCTCTCCTCTTTCTCTTTGCTTTGGACCGCAAAAATGAAACATGTCGTGAAATCGTGACATCTTTTTCTCTCTCCTCTTTCTCTTCGCTTTGGATCGTGAAAACCAAACATGTCGTGGTATCACGAAACTTTTTCTCCTTAGCACTTTTCTTCCCTTCGGATCGTGAAAACCCGACATGTCATGAAATCGTGACATTTTTTCTTGCGAGCTCTTTCTCTCAAACATGTCACGAAATCGTGACACTTTTTCATCCGTACCATCCTTCTTGCAAATTGTCACAAAATCGTGACACTTTTCCTTGTGAGCTCTTTCTCTCGAACATGTCATGAAATCGTGACACTTTTTCGTCCATACCATCCTTCTTGCAAACATGTCACAAAATCGTGATAGTTTTCTTACTTGCCTTCTTTGCTTCCAACATGTCACAAAATCGCGATAGTTTTTCTTGCGTTTTCTCTCTCTTCCAACATGTCACGAAATCATGACAGTTTTCCTTGCGCTTTCTCTTTCGTCCAACATGTCACGAAATCATGACAGTTTTCTTTGTGCTTTCTCTTTCTTCGAACATGTCACGAAATCATGATAGTTTTCCTTGCACTTTCTCTTTCTTCCAACATGTCGCGAAATCATGATAGTTTTCTTTGCGCTTTCTCTCTCTTCCAACATGTCGTGAAATCATGATAGTTTTCTTTGCACTTTCTCTCTCTTCAAACATGTCATGAAATCGTGACAGTTTTGCCAGCATTTTCTCTCTCCTCCGATATGTCACGATATCGTGACATTTTTGCCAACATTTTCTCTCTCCTCCGATATGTCGTGAAATCATGACAAAAAACATGTCGCGATATCGCGATAGTTTTCTTACTTGTCTTTTTCTTTGATCCTTTGAATCTGGGCCACTTCTGTCTTCTTGGAAATTCATTGTACATGCTCTGACTGACCTCTGAACTCCTGTCCACTGCATCATCAATTGATCTATCTGTCTGTGTTGACAACAATGACAATACTATTTTTGCACCTTGCTCAATAGTAGCTTAGCATCAGGGGTTGGTGCTCCTTTCTGTTGGTGCAGATAAATCAGGGGTTGGTGCTCCTTCCAGTTGGTGCTGGTAAATCAGGGGTTGGTGCTCCTTTCTTTTGGTGCAGATAAATCAAGTGTTGGTGCTCCTTCCAGTGGGTGCTGGTAAATTGATTGTAAAGTTGGTTCTTTGCAAAGGTTGGATTTGGATGATAGTCCAAGCAATCAATTTTTGAGGAGTAGCCACATTGGTGAACCTCGTTAAATCTTGTGTTGTGTGATGCTCTTTTGTTATACTTGTTGTATCTAGTAATAAGTTTTAATTGCTATGGTATTAAGAGCTATATATTTAAGTTTATAGAGCTACTCTGATTCACCCCTCCCTCTCAGTGTCATTGTAAGACTAACATAGGTATAATCCAAGGGATATGATATAATATAGATATGCTAAATATGTCATCGGTATGGACTCAATGGGATTCTCTTCCAGGTTCTGCTAAACCTCAAGTTAAAATTAAACTAGCTCATACCAATGTTTTTGCATAGTTGTAAATTAATTTATAAGGTAAAATGGATCATATGAATCATTGAATTCTTCTACAAAAGCACGAGTTAGATTTTCCCATGATGTGATGGTTTTATCTTCTAATTTTTTGAACCAGTGCAGGATATTTTCTCTAAAATAAAGGGCTATAAGTCTGACTATGAATTCTTGATTCTTGATATTGTGAATAGCTGTTAAGTTTAGTATGTCTTGGAAATGCTCATATGCAGTATTTTTGGTACCATAAAATGTGGGTATGGATTTTGTAACATCTTGGGATATGTCATGCATATTAGCAAGTCTGAGTAGTCCAGAATTATCCTAACTGGGATAATTTTGTGGGGATTATTTTTTATTAACTTGTTGAGCCATTGTAGGTAGGATTCTTGGTGGAATTGGTCTTGGAGGTACCATAGGGGATGTTTGAACTGGTACTTCTTTCGCTAATGAGTTTGAAAATAACTTCTTATAATATTGGACCCTCTTAAGAGAATTTCATAAAATATAATAGGGTCTCAACTATTTTTAATAGATGACCTAGAATTCATGAAAAAGCTACTCTACTAGGGTGGATTTTCTAGATTCTTGCACTTAGGAAGTCACCAAGTGAATTTACTTTCTCTGTTGAATGATGTCAAGAAAATTCACCAAATATTAATTCCTCCAAGTATTATCAAATAAAGAAATGGGTAATGGGAAAGACAGTGTGTCTTCAGGGTCCCACTAGGCGTGCCAAAACTATTGGGGTGTGAATTGACATTAAGAAAAACTTGAACTATGAATATGAATCTATGAATTTCTATGAGGCACACACCCACTAATCACAAATCAAACCCTAAAATTAGATGGATTAAAGATTACTTCAATCCAACCTCTTGAGTAGGTTAGTATACCTTGTCAACTAATTAGTGTTGACTTAATTAAGCTCAATTTTAAGTATAAATCTAGGGATAGAAATGAGATAAGGGTTAGAAAAAAATTGAATGAATAATGATCAGATAAATCTAACATCATTGAAAGATATCAAGAATCCTCTGATCAATCACATTTCTAGTATGCCACACTTAAGACTAACAAAATTCAAAACTAGTCATCTTCATCATTAAAGAATAATAAAATACTTAGAGAACTATTTCAAACATCTGAAATGTTAATAATCCAAATAGAAAAATTAGATCAACCTTCAAACTAACAAAAAAAGAAGCTCTCTACAACATTTTTTTAAGCATGAAGCATTCCAATTTACCCCAAGTTAACAATCCAATATCAATAGAATTGACTAACCATAACAACAATAGTAAAAATGAATTCACAAAATAAAATCATAAAATATGAAGGCACAAGCCTAAGAAAAACACCTAAGTAATGCTCCTTCTATTGATTTCTCAATAAAATTATAGTAATATAACAAACAAACACTCTAGATCCGATCCTTAGAAATGAAGGCTCAACCTCTTTATATATATTTTACAACAATAGGTCTTTGGATTTATGGCTTCATGAGCAGTTTTGCACAACATCCTTTTGGTTGGAGGGACCATGTGCTTTATACTATGGCTCTGCTCTTTGGGTTTGAAGTGGTGGTTCTTGGAGGTTTTTAGCTCCTTTCGTGGCTTCAGGGATGGGCCTTTGTTCTTCTTACTACTGATTCCTTTTAGGACTTCCTCCTTCATTTCCTTGAAGTTGTATTTTGGTGGGTCTGAGGAATTTTGGCTTCATGAGTAGTTTTACAAGAATCCTTTCATTTTTGGAGGAGACCGTGTGCTTCCTACTATGACTCAGGTCTTTGGGTTCATGGTGTTGGTTCCTGTAGGTTTTTAGTTCCTTTTGTGGCTCTTGAGGGTGGGCCTCTACTTTTCTTGCTGCTGACTCCTTGCAGGTTTTCCTTTTCTACGTCCTTGAAGCTTTGGTGTTGAAGGTTTTCTAGGTTGCTTGGCTACTTCCTTTCATTCTGGGCTCCTTTGTTTGCAGCCATGCCTCTTCGTGACTCCTTCATATTGGATTCCTATGGCACTTTCCTGCCTCTCCTTCTGACGTGTTGTTCCACTGCTGTTGTTTCCTATGTTGGGCATTGTTTCTCGAAGACTTCCTTTTTCCTACTCAAGGACTTCATATCCTGGGAAGTTCCTCTTGTTCCTCTTCCACTGATGCACCATCCTCCAGGTTGTTCCTCTGCATGAGGATTTTGTTGCCTATGATTTTCCTCTTTATGTTGTTTCACTTTTTAAGGCATTCAGGGAATGGTCTTCTCAGTTTTCTTTATCTTGCACTTTCCCTGTATGTTTCATTCTACTTCACTGATCCACCCTATTGTTCATGGTGGATTTTTTTATTCTTTTGGTTTTCCCCTATGTGGGAAGGTGGTTTCTCTCAAGCCTATTTCCCAATGGTGGTTTCTAGTTTTCCCACCATTGGGTTGATTCAAAATTTAAAATCCTAGCTTTGGTTCCTTTTCCCACCCTTGGGAAAGTTTCAAATTGATTTTTAGTGGATGGGGTGGTTTGGCACTTTCTCCCACCCTAGGTTTGCTTGAAAATTCTTATTTCACACCCTTTGATTCAAAATTGATTTTCTGGCAGGCTTTCCCTTCCTGCCCATGTTTCCTTTGGTGCTTAGGAAGTAGTCTTCCTCTGTCACAAAGGATTATGCCTTCCTCTGGCGTTTAGGATGGCACATCCCTTTTATTTTCTATGTTTCTCTAGTGTTTCCTTTTGTTACAAGACGATGTATTGTGTTGCATTCTGATCCTTTGTAATCAGGCTTTGGGATCCTTGATAAAAATCCACTTTAATATATAACCTAACAAAAAAATATTTTACAACAATAGTAGAAAAATGGGAACATTACAAGGATTTTCATGCTAGATTAGTAGGGTGCTAAGGTGGCGGCCTCTTATTGGTTTACAAGAAAAATAAAGGAGTTGTGCTCCATGAAACTCTACAATTTTGAACTTTACAAATTGTTTGACCTTTAACAAAATTTGATGGTTGCACTGGTTGTAGGTTGATCTGGTCCATCCCCTATTCTTGATCAAGCTTCTCATCCATATATATGTAACTAACACCTTAGGTGAATATTGATTCCTATGATGCTTGGTCTTCTCTGGTTCTTTCTACTTGCACTCTTTAGATTATGCTTCAACTAGCTACATTCTCTTCAAATTTGAAATATGATCCTTCAAATTCCACTAGGTTGGGTTTGATTGATTTAACTATAGAATGAGATATATGAAGTAACCTGTATCATTCTATGAAATCCACTCCTTTGAATTCTACTAAGTCAGGTTTGATCAGTTTGACCATGGAATGAGAGCTCTAAAGCAACCCACATCATACTACAAAATCTGCTCTATTTAATTCCATTAGATTGGGTTTGACTGGTTTGACCATGGAATGAGAGCTCTGAAGCAACCCACATCATTCTAGGAAATTTGATCCTTCAAATTCTACTAGATCGGGTTTGACCGGTTTGACCATGGATTTCAACATTGTGTATTACCCTTACAAGATTTAAAACATCTGTCAGAACCTGCCTTGTCTTCTATAGTATTTTGTCTCAATTTTGCTACTCTGAAAAAAATTAGGCACCATTTGACTATGTTGATCATGGAATTTTTATATCACATTGGTTCTTGGTGGACTTTAACAGTACATTGTTCTTTCTTATTCAAAATTTGTTGCTCCAATTTTTGCTATGCATTGTTTAACTATGTTGACCATGGTTTTTGCACTTCGATGGGTCTTAACATTGCCAATATTCCAAGTCTAAGGTGTAGACCAATTTGTTTGTACAAACCCGTAAGGGAGGTAGAGGTCCAAGTTTCAAATCTCAAGCCTCGTCAAACTGAATGCTTATCCCTTTCCTAGTGCTTTTAGCAACGTAAAAGGTTTAAAATGATTATGGCATGGTGGTTATAGGAGTGTACTGCATGAAGAACTATGTGACAGCTTTTAGGGTGAACAACATAGAATACTGTGGCAGCCATAAAATTTGGACAGCCTACTCATATTCATGGAAGCTATTGATTCCACCATGTAAATTAAAAAAAAACATTTCCAATCTTCCTTTGAACACTTAACTAATTTTACCAAAATTGCTATGCGTGTGGCCTTCTTACACAGAAACTAACCTTATGCTAAAGTTACTCTTCTAAATTTTTCTACTTTGATTTCCATTGGTCTATGTTTGACTACGTTGACCATGGGTTTTGTATCTTAGCAAAATTTAACATTGCTCCATTGCTCTTGAGGTTTTTTCTCAACAGTTAGCCAAATATTACAAGATTGGCTAAGTATGTGGTCTTTTTGGTCCTATAAATCTTATTCTATTAATTTGGATAATTGATGCTGAGATGTTTGGAATAATTTATTAAGTATATCAAAGCCTTGATACACAGTTTTGTTGAGTTTTGAATGTTGTTAGTTTCAAATCTTGCTTTCATAAATTGACTTATTGGAAGATCCTTTATTGATGTCTATTTTGTTAGCTTCACCTGTCTATTATTCATTCATACATTTCTAACCCTTTTCTCCCTATACCTAAACTTTTATTATTTGGAGCTAAAAAGAGTCAACATCTACTAACTTGACAAGGTATACCAACCTATGTTGGAGGTTGAATCAAAGTAATTTGGTTCTTCCAATGTTTAGTTTGGGTTGTGATTAGTGGGTGCTTACCTTTAAATTTCTCAAGATAATGATCATAGTTCTAGTTTTGGCTTGATGAAAAACCAAACTACAATAGTTTTTGGCACACCCATTGGGACCCTTATCCACTATCTTTGTTAAACAAAACCCGATGATACTCTATTTTATGACATTTGTGCTAAATTCACCTAGCGACTATGGTGCAAGTGAATCCTATTTATAATATTAGTTGTCTTTAAAAATTTCAAATTAACTAGACATAGAGGTATCAATCCAATACTTCCATTATTTATCACCTGAAGAAATCGAGGCTGATGAATTGCCTAAACTGATTGAGGGACGATTGTATATTTACTTTATCACTCTATAAGCAATGAACCCAAAATTTCAATATGTACACTCTATGTCTTATCAAAACCTCATAGGTTTGGTTAGATGGCTCATCAAGATTATCCCTCATGGTATGACACAGGACCATTGAATCTCCCAATCCTTCATGACATCCCTAGAATGGCTTTCAAAAATTTACCTAGTTATGAAGGAAAAAAAAATGTAAACACTATCAAGACATAGCTTCTCTATCCTCAATTTAAAATATTACATTTGAAGATGTCATGGTTAGACTACTCATATTATCTCTTGAGGGAAAAGTATGGTTATGGTACAAGTCCTTAGGGAAAAGCATATATAGCTAGATATATCTATCTAAAGCCCTCATTAATGAATTTTATGACCCTGTAGATCCCTTCTTATTGCTCACTCAACTTTAATTTGTGAAAATATTTGCTCATGAATGTATTTCTGAGTTCAATGTCTACTTCAAAAGAATGTGGAGGAGAATTTCCCAAGAGTATCAACCCTCCCACCCCTAAGCATATATTTATTACATACATGCTCTCCATCCAAATTTAAGCCTTTTTATTCAAAAATCTAAAGAGAAGGGCTTCCTCTTTGTTTTCAAGGAAGCTATCAAAGATGAAAATATGTTGATAATGACTTGTAAAATTCCTCCTAAAAAGGTTAATCCTTCCTTGGATCACCCTACTTATCCATTCTCAAATACACGCCTAGAAGAAGTAAAGTCATGGCCAAGACAAGGAAACATAAATGATGCTTTCCCTAGTTGCCATGCTAACCAGGTTCATGAGTATCAAGAATCTAGGATGATGATGCAATATACTGGACATGGTAATAAAAATGAAGGACCATGTTCTACAAGAAAAAAAAAATCTAATAGTATGGAAGGCCAATATCATCAACCCTAGCAAAATTATTGCCCGTATATCCTAAAGAGTAGTATCGATAAAGGCAAAGAAGAGGAGTTATGTCAAAAGTATGATAAACAAGATAATAATGATAATTTGTTTATGCATTTAGTCTTACCTCTCATCTGTGTTTACATAGAAGAACCTTACCTATAGATTTTACCAAAGGTTGTGACTTGTGATATGTCTATCACTCAACTTAGGGGTAGATACAACAATCACCTTTAGGTTTTTGAAAATAAGGTGGACACAAAAAAGAAAATATGGATACAAGAATAGATTCCTAAAGTGTATCTATTGAATCAGAGAATATTGGAAGCTCGTAAGAACCTCTACTTGCTAGTTGTAATGCTATAAGAAAGAAAGAAGAGAACAGTCCAATTTCAAAAATTATTCAAAAAATATCCTCAACATGATTGAGACTTGGGTAAGGAATTGTTGTCTCATCCCCAAGTCAATTTGTTGATCTCTCTTTTGGAAATTAAACTAAAAAAGAAGACTCAATTTCAGGAAGAGATTTAAATTTATAGAAAATGGAAGTTGACCCATGTTGTTTATCACTATGGGTAGAAGGGGGTATAATAGAAAACTGTGTAATTGATTCGAGAACTAAAATATCTATAATGCTCTTGAAGGTCTGTGAAGTTGAATATAAAATCAATAGAACCAATATGACTACAATTTAAAGGAAGATGCATCGAAGTTACGGGTATTTTGGAGAGTTTGTGATGATGTTGTATGGGCACCTAGATTTAGTGATGGTTCATGATGTATTGTTAGCAAATATTCCCCATTTCTTTGGCGTATGTCTATCCAAGGCTGCCCTCAGCCAGCACGGGTTTCAATTCAAACAAAAATTAGATTAGTTTAAATATTTGGAGAAGAGGGTATTATTAGAGTATCCAACTAGGGGCCTCACCCTTTAATTATCGAATAATATAAATAGGTTCATGCCACCATGCAACAGGTTGTTTTCAGTAGCATTGGAGTAGAAATGGACATTTGCCTACAAGAAAATTAGTTGCAAGGTTATTATTTAGATGGCAAGCAGTAATAAATGGCTACGTTCATCACGTTCTCTCACCAAAAGTCATGGAATTATCAATTGCACAGTTTTTGTGCATATGGTTGAAAAAATATAACAAACCAAAGAGCCAAAATATTGTATAGATATGGGTATCTTCAAAGTGATTCAACATCTTCGATTGCTTGTTGGGAGTAACCTACCAAATCCTCATAGGTTGAAGATAAGTATAGAACCAGATTGTTTGTATGAAGAGGTAGGAAATATTGTTATTTTGGTGAAAAAAGAATATGAGGAAAGGTACAAATTTAGGAATATTTGGTCTGGATATTGTATATTTATGGGATATTTTCATAGATTTGGTTTGAAGCTAGGCATGGATCATCACGTCACATTTTTTGTGTACATAGGTTAGCATAGAAATAAAATGGTTGACTACAATAATCATGAATAAAATAGTGTAGCTGTGTGCTAGAACATGCCCCTTGCATCCTCTTGTACATATATTTCATAAGAATAAAATAATATTTGGAGTGTAGAGTGAGAAAATTAATACAAGGCTCTTATGATAGCCATAAAAATACAAAGCACAACATCGGCCTCTTATATCTTACTTTTAGTATTTCTTCCCATGATGAATTTTATTGACTTTGTTTCCCAATTGATAAATGATACCAGGTACCATGGGATGATAGGAGAGATGCCCAACAACCACGTGAACAAGATCAACTGGCAGGAAAAAACATCTTGTTCCATGTAGGACAAGGTTAGCTCCAAAGCAGAGCAACACGAGCAACAGGTTTTGCCGATGCAAGAAGGGCAGTTCAGGCAAGCAAAATATTTTCAAAATCTAAAGGGCATGATTTCCACAAGCATCAACTGACTATACTGTAGCCATAGAATTTTGACACATTTCAAAATTCCTACTCCCTAGAAAAAATATTGTCCCTCCTCAACAACGTACCTTCCCCCTTTAGCCCCCTATTTAAAATCGAATCTTGTATTTTTCCCCTTCTTTTAATAAAATTCGAATAATTCCAAAAAAATTGGAATGGTCCAAATTTAGGTAAATCAAACCTGCACCTAAATTTTGTGTACTGTTTGTATTTCACCTCCAATCTGGGCAATCTTGGATTTTTAGAAAATTCAGAACCGTTCGAATTCACCCAAATTAGAAAATTTCTAAATTTCCCTAAATCGATACGATCTATTTTTTCACCCTCCCTATTTTCTCAACCTACCATGGATGTTAAATCCCATAGGCTACTCCTAGATAGACCTAATGATGATTTTGCAAGAAAATCCAGTGGAGAAGAGACTTTCTTGTGCTTTGTTGCAGTTTCTAGAGGAGATCTCAACATCTGATCATCATTCTAAAGACTACCAAAGATGAAAATTAGTATTAATGATTCAGATTTTATTTGTTCTTAGCATGTATTTATCATTTTTTATGTTTTAATGAATTCAAAATCATCTGAATTAGCTAATGAAACTCAAAATTGCTCTGCAAACCCTTAAATCCTTAAATTTTACTGTTGTAGGTCTTTAAATCTAACCGTGTAGGTTTGAACAAAATCGAAGTCATCCAAATTTATCGAAGACATCTGAAGTTGTGTAGACTCATGCTAGGGGCAATATCATGACCTCAGGTTTATCATAGTGATTCATGTTTGCATCTTAGTCTCTACAAGATTTTTTTCTTTGCCATTTTTGTTGGACATTTTGAGGAATGTTTTTTTCATTGATGTAAAAAGTATTGTTGAGCAATGTTCATCATTTTTGAGGACATCAGGAGAGCTTAGAAAATGAAGATCAAGTTAAAGGAGATCAAGGACAAAGTTGAAAAGACCCACATGTTAATTTAAATTAAAATATTTTAATCCCTAATTAAAATTTTAATTTAAATATTGATAAGTGCTAAGGTTAATTTAAATATTTATTTAATATTTAAAATTAAATTTACTACAAATCTAATTTAAATTAAAGTATTTTAATTATTGATTAAAACTTTAATTTATTAATGTTGGGTGCTAAAGTTAGGTTAAATATTGATTTAATATTTAATTTTAACTTTCCAAATCAAATTTGAATTGGAAATTCAAAATGTGCCAATGTTGAAGGAAGCAAAACCCTACGTATAAATATGCCAAAATATTGGTATTTGAAATTATCCATGTGACTTATGGTTGGCTCATGAAAAGAGAAGGGAATTTCGCATGTGAAAATTGAGCAAGGGAAAAATACAAGAGTTTGGCATCCTCCAAAAAAGACACGAAGTACTTGCATCTTAGTTGGTAGCCAAGGGTTGCATAAGACACCAGTGGGATAGTTAAGGCAGGTTCAAAACCCATGCACACCAATTTTTGAGAAGAAGGTCTGCGTTTGTCTTTTGCACCGAACATGGGGAGAATTTTGGGAAGAAGGTCTACGTTTGTCTTTTATGCTGGACGTGGGGAGAATTTTGGGAAGAAGGTCTACATTTGTCTTTTACACTAAACGTGGGGAGAAAGTAAAGGTATCAAAGTGCCTTTTGGCTCTTGTGGAGCCATGCAACCCAAGCGGTGGGTGCTAGTGCTATGAAAGTGCTTGGGGGAGAACCAATGAGGGTTCAAATCCCACCAAGGCCCTTTTGAGTGCATTGAGGTATGTGATCTAATTTGGTTGTCTTGGCCTACAAAAATTTAAAGGGAAAATCAATGTTTTTATTTTTCTAAAGTAATTTTAATTAAAGTACTTTGCATGTTATTTGGTGTGTAAGTTATTAGGGGAATTAAAAGGAAGTGCAAAGCTTTAATTTTTGAGTTGGAATTTTAGAGGCTAAGTATTTATAAGGAAGGTTGAATTTTATATTTTGAAATTGAATAATGTTGAATATTATTTATTTCAAGTTGGAGATTATAAGGAGTAATTAAGTGCTAACTTTTGTATTGAAGAAATTTTTTGAAGAAGAGTTAGAATGATATTTTTGTCATCTAATTTTGGTGCTTGGTAAGAAAAGTGGTTATACTTGAGAAAATATTTAAAGACTATTCTTCATCAAGGAAAAGGTATGGGCACATTCTTAATTGGCTGAAATAATTTATTGATTGAGTTTTTTTGAAATTAAGTTTGGAGTGAAAAGGAATTGGTTTCCTTCGTGAGTTTTGGTTGAGACTTATTGATGAAGGTTTTTCTGAAAGAGTGTTAATGCTATAAGATATCTTGTTTGATTAGCATTGTTGAGAGTGGTTTTTTGGAATAAAGAGTTGTTGTTAAAACCTTGTTTGATAAGCATTGTTGTTGAAGCCATTGGTTAAGTGAAGAACTTGAACTAGGATTTGAAAATAACATAAGTATCATTGTTATGTGAGATTGGTTGATAAGCATTGTTGGAAACATTTTGAGTGAGTGTTCATATACTTGAACTAGGGTTTGTGAGCAAGGATTATTTCATTGAGTGATTGGTTGAGTAGATTTGGTTAAGCCTAGTCAAGTGGATGTATGAAGTGATTGTTCAAGTTCCATAAAACAAATTATTCTATATTCTGAATTGAGTTGAGAGAGTGATTGAAAGTGATTGAGTATTGAGGTGAATATGAAGCATATTGAGTCTCTAACAATTCTTTATATGTTTCTAAGGGAGTGATTGAAAGTGATTGAGTATTAAGGTGAATGTGAAGCATATTGAGTCTCTAACAATTCTCTATATGTTTCTAAGAGAGTGATTGAAAGTAATTGAGTATTGAAGTGAATATGAAGCATATTGAGTCTCTAACAATTATCTTTATGTTTCTATGAGATTGGACAAGTTCTAGTGTGGAATTATTGAGTAGATTTGAGGTAAGTTCTAGAAAGAACTTGTGGATAGATTGGTGTGAGCTTTTGTGAAAGCTTACAATACAGATTGAGAGCAGATTTGGACAAGTTCTAGAGAGGACTTGTGGAGAAAATTTGTATGTGTTCTAAAGAGGAATTGTAGACAGATTAGTGTGAGCTTTTGGAAGCTTACAAGGAAAATTTGAGACAAGTCTTTGAGAAGACTTGAGTGCAGAGTTGATTGATTGATTTGTTCAAACTTGGAGTTGAGGTTTGGGGTAGATCCATCAGAGTTGATTTGATATTGAGTCAAGCTTTGTGTTAAGGCTTGAGGATAGATATCAAGGACAAATTTATGCTAGACCGAAGGATTGTGTTTAGTGTAGATCAGAGGACAGATATTGAGGACAAATTTGTGATAGACCAAAGGATAGTGTTGAGTGCAAGATTAGATGATAGAGATTGAGGATATATTTGTGCTAGATAAAAGGACTGTGTTTAGTATAGATTTGAGGATAGAGTTTGGTACAGATTTGAGGATAGGTTTATGCTAGGCCAGATACAAAGACTAAGCAGATTTGTGCTAGACTGAAGGATTGTGTTTAGTATAGATTTGAGACAAAGCTTTGGAGGTGACAAAGTATAGAGGATGAAAGTCTCCAGTGGATAGAGATCCATTAGCTAGGGCAGTGAGGACAGGTGTATTCACTGGATAGAGATCCATTAGCCAGAGTAGTGGGGTAACAATTCTTCTAGAATAAATCTCAGGCCTCACCAGACTAAACACTTGTCCCTTTCTTGGTGCTTTTAGCGACATAAAAGGTTTAAAATGATTGTGGCATGGTGGTTATAGGGGCAGACTACACGAAGATCTGTGTGGCGGCTTCTAGGTCATATATCACAAAATACTATGGTGGCCATAAAAGCTAGATAGCCTGCCTAGATTCACGACGGCTACTGATTCCACCGTGTAAAAAAAAGAAAAAGAAAAAAAAATTCTTCTAGAATATCATCAGCCAGAGCAAGAGGAAAAATGAATTCTCCTATGGATAGAGATCCATGAAATTGATTAAGGGGATTGGTGTCTCCTTTGGAAAAATGTCCATAAACATTGTAATAATAAAAGGATTCCCAAGATATTGATTGAGAAAGTTTTTATTAAAATATTTTCTCCGTGGAGTAGCCCACATTGGGTGAACCACATAAATTTGATGTCTCTATTGTGTGTGATGATTTATGCATTACGTTGGCTATTGCTATTGATATTTCCATTGATTATATTGGATAATACTATATGGTAAGGAAAAGTAAAAATTGATCGTATACTGTTCACCCTCCCTCTCAGTATAAGCTTGTGTTCTTCAATTGGTATCAGAGCTAGTTCCTTCAGAAAAGGTTTAAAAACTTGAAGGAAGATCTTACAAGAACACAAATGGTTAAGAAAGGCAAAGGTAGAACCATGAGATACAAGAAGAAAATAACACATGGTCATGAAATAAAAAGAAGATGAATTTGATATTTTTGTTTTGGGAGGAAGAATGGAAATAGATTCAAAATATGAATCAAGTAGTGGAAAGTTAACCAGATCGATAAAGTTCTGTACCAGATGTAGGAAGATAGGTCACCTTACAGTTCATTGTCCACAAGAAGGTGAAGAATATTTTGTTTGTGGACAACTCAATCATGATGCAGGTTATTGCAATGGTTTTAGTAGTAATGAAGATGAAGATGGTTTAGAAAAGGATAACAGGGATAGCCAAAATAGGTATGAAGAAGAAAATCTACTTTGTACAATAGAAGAAATTGAAGACCAAAGGAAAGAGAAAAATTTAGAAAGAGAAAATGAGGAAGTCACTCTTAAGGAACTTGTTGAGTTAAAAAGGGAGAACTTAGAATTAAAGGCTCAAATACAAGATGATGATAAATGTAAGTCAAAGCTTCTACAAGATCTCTCTGACTTGAAAGTTAAGGTTGAAAAGGCAAGGAAAGCTGAAAAATATATGGTAGAACAATCAAAGGTAAAAGAACAAGAATGTAAAATACTTTGTGTTGATATCAAAGAATTAAAAAGGGAGAACTCAGGATTAAGGGTTCAAGTTCAAGAATATGAGAAATCAAAAGCAAAGTTTCTATAGGAACTAAACAACTTCGAAATCAAGGTTGAAGAGGCAAGAAAAACTGAAGGTATGGCCAAAAACTTAAATACAAAATATCTAGAGTGTGAAATATTAGAACATGAGATAGTTTCACTAAGGTTGGAAGTAAAAATCTCCAAGGACAAGCTACATAATGTTGAGAAACATTCAAATAATTTGGACAAGATTATCGATGCACAAAGATCATCAGTCACAAAAACATGACTTAGTTTTGAAGAAGAACAAGGGAAACAAGAAGCAAAAAAAGGAGAGTCAAGCTCAAGCACCAGAGAAAAAGAAGCATCAAAAGAAGTAAGTAAAAGAGAGAGTGAGACTTTCAAGGATAAGTTGGAAATTATAAAGTTCAAAAAGAAAAGGAACAATACACAAGTAAGGAACATATGGAACTAGAAATGGGACAGGGTAGAAGAGACTAAGATACCAATGGGGTCTAGGCAAGGAAATTTCAATGGACGATGTTTCTCATGTCACAGATTTGGGCACATGGATTCACAATGTACGACACATGAAAGATAGGAAAATGGAACTTCTAGAAATAGACAAATTTTCCATGGGTATTGCTACTCATGTAATCAGTTTGGTAACAAGGCAATAAATTGTAGGTTTCTTGACAGGAACAAATGTGGCTTCATCAGGATAAATCCCAAGACATTTATGCCTCCAAGAAATAATAAAATTAAGTGTCATAAGTGCAATAATGATGGAAATATGGCAAAGTTGTTTAGAGCAGAAATTCCAGAATCAAGCACGAACAGGAACAAAAATAATTACAGGAATATGGACATAAATAGGAAGAGTAATATGAATATGGACATGGATAGGAACATGAACAGGAATAGGAACAGAAATATGGATATGAACATAAATAGAAATATGGACACAGACAGGGATAGAAACAAGAATAGTCAAAGGAATCAAAAATATCATATGAGAAGGAAAGAGGACAAAAGTAATGACCAGTTCTTGCTGGGAGTAGAAATACTCCCACCACGGAATTAACCACCTCAAGAGGAGGTGGGTGAGGGACTAAGCTAAGAGACTCATTCTTAGCCCCGAGCCCCAAAGGTGACCCTTTGCCATTGATTTCAAATGGGGAGATATTTGAGTAAGCGGGAGAGATTTGGTATTTAAGTAAAGAGGGGATATTTGAAGAGAGCATTAATCCAAGTAGAGCAATGTCCCAGAGGGAGAAGAACAAAGAAAAGGTTAATTTTTTAGTAAAAATAATTTAGGTTGCCATCAATGACAAAGGGGGAGATTTTTGGACATTTTGAGGAATGTTATTGTCATTGATGTCTAAAGCATTGTTGAGCAATGTTCGTCATTTTTGAGGATATTAGGAGAGCTCAGAAAATGAAGATAAAGTTAAAGGATATCAAGTACAAAGTTGAAAAGACCCAAATGTTAATTTAAATTAAAATATTTTAATCCTTGATTAAAATTTTAATTTAAATATTGATAAGTGCTAAGGTTAATTTAAATATTTATTTAATATTTAAAATTAACTTCACTACAAATCTAATTTAAATTAAAGTATTTTAATTATTGATTAAAACTTTAATTTATTAATGTTAGGTGCTAAAGTTAAGTTAAATATTTATTTAATATTTAATTTTAACTTTCCAAATCAAATTTGAATTGGAAATTTGAAATGTGCCAACGTTGAAGGAAGCAAAACCCTATGTATAAATATGCCAAAATATTGGCATTTGAAATTATCCATGCGACTTATTGTTGGCTCGTGAAAAGAGAAGGGAATTTCGCATGTGAAAATTGAGCAAGGGAAAAATACAAGAGTTTGGCATCCTTCAAAAAAGACACGAAGTGCTTGCAGCTTAGTTGGAAGCCAAGGGCTGCATAAGATGCCGATGGGATAGTTAAGGTAGGTTTGAAACCTGTGCATGCCAATTTTTGGGAAGAAGGTCTATGTTTATCTTTTGCACCGAACGTGGGGAAAATTTTGGGAAGAAGTTCTACGTTTTTATTTTGCGCCGAACATGGGGAGAATTTTTGGAGGAAGGTCTGCGTTTGTCTTTTACACTGAACATGGGGATAAGGTAAAGGCACCGAAGTGCCTTTTGGCTCTTGTGGAGCAATGCAACCCAAGCGGTGGACACTGGCACTATGAAAGCACTTGGGGGAGAACCAAAGAGGGTTCAAAACCCACCAAGGCCCTTTTGAGTGCATTGAGGTATGTGATCTAAATTGTTTGTCTTGGCCTACAAAAAGTTAAAGGGAAAAATAATGTTTTTATTTTCTAAAGTAATTTTAATTAAAGTACTTTACATGTTATTTGGTGTGTAAGTTATTAGGGGAGTTAAAAGGAAGTGCAAATATTTAATTTTTGAGTTGGAATTTTAGAGGCTAAGGAGTTATAAGGAAGGTTGAATTTTATATTTTAAAATTGAAGAATGTTGAATATTATTTATTTCAAGTTGGAGATTATAAGGAGTATTTAAGTGCTAACTTTTATATTGAAGAAAAGTTTTGAAGAAGAGTTAGAATGATGTTTTTGTCATATAATATTAGTGCTTGGTAAGGAAAGTGGTTATACTTGAGACAGGTTTTAAAGACTATTCTTCATCAAGAAAAAGGTATGGGCACATTCTTCATTGGTTGAAATAATTGATTGATTGAGTTTATCTAAAAATAAGTTTGGAGTGAAAAGGAATTAGTTAATTTTTCCTTTGTGAGTTTTGGTTGAGACTTATTGATGAAGTTTTTTTTGAAAGAGTGTTAATGCTATAAGATATCTTGTTTGATTAGCATTTTGAGAGTGGTTTTCTAAAATAAAGAGTTGTTGTTAAAACCTTGTTTGATAAGCATTGTTGTTGAAGCCATTGGTTAAGTGAAGAACTTGAACTAGGTTTTGAAAAGAGCATGAGTATCATTGTTATGTGAGATTGGTTGATAAGTATTGTTAGAAAAAATTTGAGTGAGTGTTCATATAATTGAACTAGGGTTTGTGAGCAAGGATTATTTCATTGAGTGATTTGTTAAGCCTAGTCAAGTGGATGTATGAAGTGATTGTTCAAGTTTCACAAAATGAATTATTCTATATTCTAAATTGATTTGAGAGAGTGATTGAAAGTGATTGAGTATTGAGGTGAATATAAAGCATATTGAGTCTCTAATAATTCTCTATATGTTTCTAAGAGAGTGATTGAAAGTAATTGAGTATTTAAGTGAATATGAAACATATTGAGTCTCTAACAATTCTCTTTATGTTTCTATGATATTGGACAAGTTCTAGTGTGGAATTTTGAGCAGATTTGAGGTAAGTTCTAGAAAGAACTTGTCTACAGATTGGTGTGAGCTTTTGTGGAAGCTTAAAATACATATTGAGAGTAGATTTGTACAAGTTCTAGAGAGGACTTGTGGAGAAGATTTGGAAAATTTCTAGAGAGGACTTGTAGACAAATTAGTGTGATATTTTGTGGAAGCTTACAAGGCAAATTTGAGACAAGTCTTTGAGAAGACTTGAGTGCAAAGTTGATTGATTGATTTTTTCAAACCTTGAGTTGAGGTTTGGGGCAGATCTAGTAGAGTTGATTTGATATTGAGTCAAGATTTATGTTAAGGCTTAAGGATAGAGATTGTGGATAGATTTGTGCTAGACTGAAGGACTGTGTTTATTGCAAATCAAAAGACAGAGATTGAGGATAGATTTGTGCTAGACCGAAGGACTATGTTTAGTGCAAGATCATAGGACAGAGATTGAGGATAGATTTGTGCTAGACTGAAGGACTGTGTTTAGTATATATTTAAGGATAAATTTTGGTGTAGATTTGAGGACAGGTTTGTGCTAGACTAGAGATAGAGACTGAGCAGATTTGTGCTAGACTAAAGGATTGTGTTTAGTACAGATTTGAGATAGAGCTTTGGATATGATAGAGTACAGAGGATGATAACATCTAGTGGATAGAGATCCATTAGCCAGGGTAGTGAGGATATATGTCTTTAGTGGATAGATATTCATTAGCCAAAGTAGTGGGAGAAATAGTTCTTCTAGAAGATCACCAGCCAGAGCAAGAGGAGAAAGGAGTTCTCCTAAGGATAGAGATCCATGAACTTTATTAAGAGGATTGATGTCTCCTTTGGACAGAGGTCCATAAACATTGTAATGAGGAATTTCCAAGAGATTTATTAAGAAATTTTTTAGTAGAATATTTTCTCTGTGGGGTAGCCCACATTGGGTGAACCACGTCAATTTGGTGTCTCTATTGTGTGTGATGATTTGTGCATTGCTTTGGTTATTTATATTGATATTGCCATTGATTATATTGGATAATACTATTTGGGAAAGAAAAGTAAAAATTGGTCTTACACTTTCCATCCCCCCTCTCAGTATAAGCTTGTTTTCTTCAATTTTTATTGTTGTTACTACTTTTATTCCATCAAATTTACATGTTTTGAATTAGATCTAGAGATCCATTATGTTTCTCATGGTTTGTTAAAAGAATCGAGGGGATCTGACTACCACAAATTATAATTTGTTTTGGCCTAAGAATATCCTCCACCCTTAACTATAATTTTTAGTGTTATGTTGTGAAGTTGCAGGAATTTGCATGCCGAGACTCAAATTTGCTCTACATTTCCAAATGTGCAATAAGAGATCTGAATTTTTTTAATAGTAAATATCTGAATTAGGTAAGCATCTAATGTTAAATTCCTTTTAGTTTTTCATGCTTTAATTTTGTATTATCCTATTTTAGCAGTATTTTCATAAAAGGAAAAGACAAAAAAGAATATAAACTTAGTTGTATTTATTTTGCATCAATTACACTAGTTGAAAAACTCAAAAGAAAATATCAAAAATATAGACTTAGTTGCATTATATTTTGCATCAATCATACTAGTTGAAAAACACAAAATAAAAAAATATATATACACATGTTAGCATAAAATCTACCTTTTTGCTTTTAGTGCATATAAAGAAATCTTTGCATCTTAGTTAAATTTATAAGCTTTCTAGCTAGAACTGTATACAATTGTTTTCATGAAAATTTGAAATGCATATAGCTAGGCAATAGTTGCATTTTGGCCAAACCTTAGGTATGTGCAAATCATCCAACAAACACCCACCTTACCTAGGCGTGGAAACCGCCATAAAGTGTTTTCTGGTGAACCCCACCTAATTCATCGACAAACACCAAGGAGAGCACAACTCAAGTGCTTCTCGTATGAGGTGTAGATACATCATTTTCCCTCCCCCTTTTAGGTGCGGATCCATTAGCTTGAAGGAAAGGGGTGCAAAAATTTTGGGTCTACATTCTTTGGTGAACCCGACGTGAAAACACCCTCATTTTGAAATTGTTGCTTTTTATTTTATTTTTGAAAAAAAACTAAAAAATATCATTTAAGCTTGTGTGTCTTAGATTAAGCCATATAAATCAGATAATTTTCAAATGAATCGAATCACTTATTTTTCATTTTTACATCATTTGCCCTAAAAAAGAACCACATCCGATGAACTCTTCCATAGCTTCGGCTGGTTTGGACACAATGGGACATATAGTGAAGGTTTACGGACCTTCAGAAAGGGATTATCCTTTCACCTATACCCAAAAAACTTGAAACCTTTAATCAAGATTTTAAAATGAGGCCGGTCCAACAACCATCATAGCCATGGAAAATAGCACGCATCTCTTTGAGGTGTATCACTGCCCATGGTGAACTAGGTGAGGACTGGTAGAACTTGGGCTTCATCATGGCTTGGACTTCATCACCAAGCATCTGTATGCGGGCATCCAGGTGAAAATCCTAATTGAAAAATGAGATAACTTGGCCTACAACTTGCAAAACGGTTCGAAAAAAAAAACTTTTAGTTAGAAAAAGAACTTTTGTTTTAAGTTTTCTTTTGTCTTTTTCACTTTTACTTTGCTTTTTTCTAAAAAAATATAAAAAAATTTTTAAATGGTGGACAATAGTGTTAAATAATCTGCCCTTATCGACCTTAGGAAGGAACTTATAGAAAAAGAAGTTGACATCCTCTTTAGGAGCAACAGGGAAAATTGGGGAGATTTGTGGCAAAACTTTGATCTCATTAAGAGAAGGGTTGAGGAGTTGAAACAAATTAAAAGGATAGACATAACGAAAGCCTTAGGTGCATATTACTACTTCCCCTATTTTGAAATTAAAAGGAGTTGTGAACATTGGCTAGCGAACAAAAGGGCTAGCATCCATTCCACAATTTACCCATGGGAAAGTTATTTTGAAGAATCTGTAATCATCCACAAATTCCTAGCAAACTTAGAGGAAAAAGAGATAGCCTTTGAACAAAAAAGATGCTATCACAAAGCACCTAGAGCAGTCCTCTTTAGATATTTTTGCCACGAGCTCCAATTTCAACCTCCTACTTCTAAAACTAAGAATATCACTCTTGTTCACTTCATCCTTCTTTTAAAAGAGAACTTTGTCTTCGAAGAGGAACATTTCATGAACCCTGAAGACCTAGAGCCCATCAACGATATTTATAAGCTCTTTCAAGAAGAGTAAAATCACCTAGTTCAGTTATTTAAAATCTCTGTAAATACCTAGTGAAAAAGCCTTTTTAATTTAATATAAAAACAAAAAAAACAACACAAAAAGATGCCTAAAACCTTAAGGAATGGTAAAGAAGTGGCAACCGACTCTGAAGGGGAGTCGGATAATGAAAACCCTAATACCAAAACAAAAATAGAAGAAGTACAGGAAGAACAAGTTGCACAAATAGAACAAAATGAAGAAGATGAAATAGTCGACCCTTTTGACCCTAAAATGGGACCTCAAGGGGACATTCATTTTGAATCTGTGCAACACTTCTATGAATTTCTAAATCATAATCAGTCTACTATCACTAATGCCTTTGAAGTAGAAGACCAACTTAAGAGGGGTGATTTTTCAATGGAAGCAGCTTTAGAAGAAGCTTTCCAACTTCGCCCACAACCAGAGACATATGCGAGTGATAATCTTCCTCCATTACAACCTGCCACTCATAATGATCATTCCTTAGGTACTACCCAAGTTCAAACAACTATGGCATCACAACATAAACCTATTTTTGCAACCACTACTACTACCCAAAAACAACCTTCTTCTTCTACCAACAATAACTTTCTCTCTCAATATTTTAACAATCGATTTATTCAAGCCTCAACATCTCAAAAAAATAAAAATGTGAAAATCCTGACTTCTTCTCAACCAACTTTGCAATAAAATATACCTCCTTATAAGCTCATAAACCCTCCAACTTCAAATCCTATGCATAACAATATTACTATTTCAACTCCTTATGTGGCAGCACAACATACATATTATCCTTCCTATACAAACATAGCAACACAAAATAAACATAATGGGCAACCACATCATCTTGAAGCTATAGTCCAAAAATTAGCTTCACGATTAGATCAAATAGACCCTTATCACCCTACATACAGTTATAAGGAAATGTGTAACCAACCATTAGAACCTATGTTTTTACCGATTTATAAGGGGATCGAAGATCCGATTGAGCATCTTCGCATGTTTAGGACCGCTTGCCATGACATTGCATATGATGACATGTTGCTATTAAAAATATTTCCAAAAATTTTAGGAGGTATGGCCTTGGAATGGTATTATCAATTGCCAACACACTCCTTAAGAAACTTTGAAGAAACTATAGAGTTGTTTGTACATCAATTTGGTACCTATATAGAAAGACATGTTACAATTAAGGATTTGTACAACCTAAAACAAGGGAAAGAAGAAAGTTTCATAGAATTTCTAGCTCGATGGAGAAAATTTTTAGGCAAATTACATTTTGCTCTACCTCCAAGAGAAATGCTAGAAATTTTCATTGGAAATTTACAAGAACAATTATCCTATGAGTTGGCTACTACTACCGTAACCTCTTTTGATCAAGCTATAGATTTGGAAAGAAGGGTAGAAGAAGCCCTTATCAGAAGAGGACAACTTAAAAAGAAGGATGAGGATAAATCATCTAAAAATCAATACAAAAACAAACATGTGGTAGGATATGGGGTCACAGATAATAGACCTCCTCCAAATGTTAATACCATAGAAACCACAAAGAATTTTATGTTAAAAGCACCTCAAAAACCTCCACAATGGAACTTCACAAGATTAAATCAACCTTTGACAATGGTCTTACCACAATTGGTAGAAAGAGGCTTGATAAAATTGCTAGAGATACGACAACCTGACACCTCTCAACCTTGGTATAGACCAGACCAACATTGTGATTTCCATCAAGTGGATGGACATCCAACCAACACTTGTAGAAGATTAAAACACTTGGTGCAAGACTTGATTGATAATGGAAAATTGGGAGTGGAAAATCCTCCACCAAATCCTAATCTACCAACAGACCCACAAAAGCAATAAGCACAAAATGTTAATCAAAATCTAGACATCTTCCAAAATCCATTACCAAATCATGGTAAGGAAGTTATGAATCAACTAGATTATAAGAGTGTGCCTCATCCAACATGTTATGTGGGAATGGTTAGTAATCACTTACCATCACAACTCCCACAAACTTCATTTGTGCCTACTCAATCCATTGTCACAATTGAGCAATTTCAAGGAAGAAAATTACAATCCTCATATTTTGAACATACAGAAAGTGAAATAGAATCTGAAGTAGATATTAGTTCTTTTCATTCTAATAGTTCAGAAGATGAATCAGGACCAATTCTACCCATTACAAATTTGTTAGTTCTGGAGGAACCATTTCCAAGAATGATAACAACCCATCCTTCTTCACAACAACTTCTTCCCATAGAACAAACATCAACTGCTAGATCGTAATCTATTCAAGATGATTTTTCTATTCCACATCAATCAAGAAACATTGTGGCTATAGTTGGAGCCATTACTAGACAACAAGCTCAAAATTCTCAAACTCAATTACCTACAACTCAACCAAATGATGTGGATCAACCACCTTTTGTTCTAAAACCACCTCATAAGGGGAATAATGTAATTCGACCTCAACAGAAGACTCCTTTTGATATCAATGAACAACTAGCTAATACGACAACTAGGATTTCCCTTCTTGACCTTCTTAGGACTTCATCTATTCATAGAGAAGAATTAATGAATACCCTAAGTCAAATGATGGTGCCTCAAGACATAGAGCCAACTATCGTAGTTAATGTTGTAGCCTCTCAAGGAGTTGACTACATTGATTTTCATGACAAAGATATACCTCCTCAAAGTATGCATAGGGATAATCCTTTATACATAACAACATTAATTGGAGATGTGTGTGTTAAGAGGGTATTGATTGACAATGGTTCATCTCTAAATATTTGTACCTATGACTTTTTCAAAAGGTTTGGGTTCAGAAATGAAGATTTAAGAAGAACTGAAATGATTATTAAAGCTTTTAATGATGAAACCCAAGAAGCTTGTGGTGTGATATCTATCCCATTACAAGTTGGTCCTAGAATTTTGGATACATCCATTTTTGTTGTATCTTGTCCAGCATCATACAACATCCTTCTAGGATACCCTTGGATCAATGCAATGAGGGAAGTTCCCTCTACTTTGCATCAATGTGTAAAATTTGAGTTTAAAAATCAATTGGTCACCATTCATGGAGACCCTAGACCATTTGAAATGTGTGCAATGGTGGAACCCATTAATGTTCCATTTTTTCCAGCCCTATCATCATTGGCTCCTGTTCCTCCTAAGTCTTCTTCCCCAAATATTGAACCTTCACCTTCTTCTGACACACCTATACCTTCTAAAACTGATAATCCTTCTACATCATACCCTCTTACAGATGAGGCTTTACTGGATTTATCCACCATATTAGCACCCACAGAGCATGCTAATTTTGTTGTACAAGACTCCATTGTCTTGTCTCAATTACCGCCATCCCCACGAACGATAGGTTTACCTCACAAATGGGGAAACATATATCATGTTGGGAGTTGTACTTTTATTTTCGTAGGATGTTCCCTCGATAAAATCAACATTAAAAAAATGAGCTTTACATTTGATGAGAATAATTTTGCTCAATGTTACTTCTCCAACAGATATATAAAATCAAAGCAAATTATGTGTGATATGGGTTATAAGGGTAAAGGTTTGGGTCATTTTGAAAATGGCATACATGAACCCTTTGAGGTTGAGGAATGGCCTGCTCGATGTGGTATAGGCTATATTCCTACGAAATCTCAGCCTTTTCCCTTCGATGAAGATGATCACCTAATCACATATGGTGAATATTTAGAAAATAAAAAGCATTTAATGAATATTAAGAAGAGAAAGAAAACTCATTTGTTTTCTTGCAATATGATTTCAGTAGTCCATCCAAAAATGATTGCCGCTCCAGATGAGTGTGTAGAAGGAGATGTCTTTTTTGACATCCCCCTCGAAGAAGTCATGAGGAATAGTTTCTTCTTTGATGGATCTATCCCATGTATAGCTCATGTTCAAACAACAACCACACAAGAAGAGTTAGCCAAACTATCCCTAGAAGAACTCCAGGAAATGGGTGTTTCACCCGCCCCTCCTAACTTCGAAAGGGACTTGAGTATTTTGGTAGAAGATATCTTAAAAATTAATATTGGAATAGAAACCAATCCTCACATGGTTAAAATCGGAGTTACCTTGAGTAAAGAAGAACAAAGTAAATACATAGAACTCCTTGTAGAATACCCTGATATCTTCGCATGGACATATGCAGATATGCCTGGCTTAGATCCTTCTGTAGTCATGCACCACTTAGTGGTTCATCCTGATGCTAAACTTGTAAAACAAAAACTTAGGAAAATGCATCCTAAAGTAGCCTTGCTGGTTAAATATGAATTACAAAAACTTTTAGATGTCGATTTCATTCAAGCCATAGACTATTCTGATTGGATATCTAATGTTGTCCTAGTAACCAAAAAAGAGGCTACTAAAATTAGAGTATGTACTGATTTTAGGGATATCAATGTTGCATGTCCCAAAGATGACTTTCCCCTTCCTAATATGGATCAAATTATTGATTTCATGGTAGGAAGTGGGATGTTATCCCTTATGGATGGATTTTTAGGATATAATCAAATTCGTATAGCACCAGAGGATCAACCTAAAACTGCCTTCATTACACCATGGGGGACTTTCTATTGGAAAGTAATGCCCTTTGGTTTAAAGAATGTAGGGGCAACTTATCAACGAGCTATGACATATGTGTTTCATGATATGATGTATGACATTCTACATGATTATGTGGATGACATCATAGCTCGATCTATTAAGGAGGAAGATCACATTCTCGACTTACGACGAGTCTTTAATAGACTCCATGAGTACAAAGTTCATTTAAACCCAAATAAAATGTGTTTTGGAGTGAAATCTGGTAAATTATTAGGATTTATTGTATCTATGCGAGGAATAGAGATAGATCCTATCAAAATCAAGGCAATTATTGATATGCCACCACCAAAAACTTTGATAGAACTTAGAAGTTTACAAGGTAAGCTCCAATCTATCCATCATTTCATTGATAAATTGGTAGATAAATGTCAACCCTTTCTTAAGTTACTTAAGAAAGATACCCCTTTTAAATGGGATGAGGAATGTCAAGAAGCCTTTGAAGCTCTTAAGACATATCTGCTTACACCGCCAATGCTCGTTCCACCTAGGCCTGAGCATCCTTTTATTTTATACATTTCTACCTCAGAACTTGCGTTAGGAGCCATGCTTGCGCAACATGATGAGGATAAGAAAGAGAGAGCTATTTATTACATAAGAAGAACCTTGGTAAGTTATGAAACTCATTATACTCCTCTAGAAAATCTTTGTTTAGCTATTGTGTTCTCTACACAAAAACTATGCCATTATATGCTTAGTCAAAAAACATTTGTCATAGCAAAATTTGATCCATTAAGATACTTGATGAGTAGACCTTATTTATCAGGACGAGCAAAAAAATGGGTTCTCACTCTAAGTGAGTTTGATCTAACATTTATTGGTCAAAAATCCATTAAAGGGTAAGTCATAGCTGATCAACTCACCATTGCTCCTCTTGAATCTACTCATCCTTTAACAATAGAATTTCTAGATGAATGCCTTACTTTAGAAGGTGAGCATCTAGACTCTTGGTCTCTATTTTTTGATGGAGCCCATTGTATGAGTGGTGCAGGTGCAGGCATTATATTGGTGTCTCCACAAAAATAACTTATCCCATTATCTTTCAAACTCCAATTTGCTTGTACAAATAACACAACAGAATATGAAGCCTTGATTCTTGGGTTACGAGCAACTTTAGCCTTGAATATTAAAATATTATCAATTTTTGGAGACTCGCAACTCATGGTAAATCAAATTAATAATATTTATCAAACCCGAGATGAGAAACTTTATCCTTATAAAGAATATGTTTTAAAACTTATGTCTTTATTCGAGAAAGTTACTATCGAAGCTATCCCTCATACTAGTAACCATTCTATGGATGCTATGGCAGCAACTGCTTCTCTTATTCCTTTAGAGTTGGATGATGATCATGCTACTATCATCATTCATCAACTTAGGGAACCCACTTCATTAGAGTCTTGCCTAGCACCCTTAGACGTCTTCATAATTGAAGAAACATCCTCAGAATCATGGTATGGAGATATCTTCAACTTTCTCCAAAATGGATCATTCCCAGATGGCCTAGATAGGAATCAACATAGATTATTATGTAAATGAGTTGTTCATTTCATAATCATCGGAAGTACCTTGTACAAAAGGTCTTTTGAAGGTATCCTTCTAAGATGCCTCAACCTAGATGAATCCAAAAAGGCACTAAGCGAAGTGCATGATGGATCTTGCGAAGGTCATTTTAGTGGTGGTGCCATAGCCAAAAAACTCCTACGAATGGGATATTTTTGGCCCTCCATGGAAAAATATGCCAATGATTATGTGCATCGATGTGACAAATATCAATGACATGCAAATCTTGTCCATGCTCCTACCCAAGAGCTTCAAGCCATTTCTTCCCCTTGGCCCTTTTCAAAATGGGGCCTAGACATTATAGGGAAGATTAATCCAGTTTCATCAGATGGTCATAAATTCATCATAACAACAATTGAGTATTTTACAAAATGGGTAGAAGCCATGCCATTGGCTTCTTGCATAGGAACCCAAGTCTCTAAATTTATTTTTAATCAAATCATCTATAGATTTGGGATTCCATCTACACTCATTTTTGATAATGGAACGTGCTTCAAAAATAAAGACATACAAAAGCTTTGTGCAAAATATAAAATCCAACATAGATGGTCTACTCCTTACTATCCACAAGGAAATGGCCAAGCTGAAGCATCCAACAAAAATTTAATTAAAATCCTAAAAATATTGGTTAATAAATCAAGGTGAGATTGGCATACTCAATTATATCCTACCTTATGGGCTTATCGGACTAGTGTTTGAACCCCTACAGGTGCTTCTCCCTTTGTCTTGGTATATGGTGCTGAAGTTGTATTTCCTTTTGAGCTGGAAGTCCCTTCTTTAGGTCTTTTACTTCAAGATATTGAAGTAGGAGATGAATATCATGTTGGATGACTAAGCCAACTGGAATTATTAGATGAGAAGTGCATAAATGCTTTGGAGCATCTTCACTCCTATCAAGACAAACTCAAAATATCATACTCCAAGAAAGTTCATACTCGATATTTTGAGGTTGGTGATTTAGTTCTTAAAGAAAATAAAAAAATACAAATGCTCGAACTGATCTTAAAGGAAAATTTCAACCAAATTGGTTAGGTCCATTTATCATCACTACTAAATTTGGATCAGGTGCATATCATTTAGCTACCTTAGATGGAAAATATCTTAAGGAGCCAATGAATATAATGCACCTCAAATGATATTATGCATAAAGCCATGACCTACCACTGTACATAATTGTCATATATTTTGTACATACAATATTTCTTGCATAATCACAACCATTTCATATACATCATCTTTCATCTAGTTGCATTCAATCTTACATCCTTAATAAGTTTTGGTCCAATTGCATATGGCATATAGTCACATCCAATTATTATATTACTTAAATATTAGACTGATGTTGTTCAGATTCATAGTTAATCTTGGTTTTCCTTGAAGAAATTTAGAATTTATCCTGAACCACTCACAAAATTCACATATAAATAAAATATTGATTTTCGATATTGATTATAAATCTCTCTTGAACCAAAATCACTACTTCTACATTAAGAAATTTTGAGCTTTGGGAACTGATTCTACCACTTTTTGAACCAAAACACACTTACACATATTTTAAAATGATTCTTGCACAAGGAAATATGATGCTACATAGTAGTCCTAGCTCCTTAAGTGAAAGGTTTCCCTTGCTATCCTATTATGTGCATGGTCTAGAATGCTGAGAATTGGCAAAAGGACAAGCTCCTCCCTACCCGAATAAAATCCCTTGCTCTTCACCTAATATGAGCAAGTATCCCTTGAAAAAAAAAAAAATTTTACTACAAAGCAAATAAATCCCCTTGTTCAAAAAATGAACAAGAATCCCTACTAAAAAATCAGAAGAAAAGAAGGGGGTAATGAGCTTGAATCCCTAGAATTCCTTAGTTATTTGAAAATTATGGGGTGATCCCCATTACAACAATAGGTTGAATGAAACCTGCCTAGCAATGGGGTAGTCTTACGCATGGTGACATGTCTATCACATTAGTGACCTTATTTTATATAGACCAATGTCAGCTTATGGATCAGCTAGCTTTTGGTGGCTTGTATTACAAAGTAGTTAAATCTAACTACATGCATAAAATCATGGTAAATGAATTCATCATTTGCACACACATGGTTCTTAAAAGTTGGTTTGCATCATTACCTTACTCAAAATTGGTAAATGAACCTCATACGCACACACATTTGATCCTTGAGAGATTTTGTATCATAATTAAGGTCAAGATAGAAAATGAATACACAAATCACACACTGGTTCTTGATAAACTCGATTTCATCTTAAAATGACCAAGATTCTCCTTGAGTTTTGATTAGTTGAAGTCACTATATCCTCATGGATTTGTATGACTATTAGCATAAGCAATTGGCCCATAAAACCAATTAATCTTGCATCTCATATCTACCACTTAGTACAATACATTCATTTCACTATATTGCATGATTGCTTATCATATACAAAAATTTGCATTGATCATACATAATTGCTTGGTCATATAGTTGCATATAGACTTCACGATGATGGCATGAGACAACCCTAATAAAATATCTCTATTTACTTCACACTAGGAATCTTATGCCTAGCGCAAGTCCTCTACCCAATTTTTCATGCTTAATCATCCTCATTACATCATACTTCTCTTAAGATTAAATTAAAATTAATCTTAAGATCACACATTACTTATCACTTCTAATCAACAAATTTTAAGTTATTTGTTGATCACAACCCTTCGATGTTAGTAATACAACAAAAACCTCATACAGGATCCACTTCATGACCAACATGAGGGGCAACCTCCATAAATGGTCATATACAAGCACACATCCTCGAGGTACTATTGCTAATAGATCAAAATCATAAGGGCATATATCTCAAACAATTTATCTTCTACAAAAAATTCAATCACACTACATTACAAAATATCAATTACATCAAATCACATTTCACTTTCCTAAAATGATATCTTGATTAAGCATGATAAAAATACATTAAAAAATCAAACATGACCATAAGCATGATTATGTAGAATCATCACAAAAACAACCATAATATTTTGCATTATGCATAACCATAAAAATAAAATACCAAAAGAAAACAATAGTAGTCATATATATATCTCTCAAAAAAGTACATAAGGTACAAAAAGTTGATTGGAATGCCATAATCATAAACTGGCATACTCAATCACTAGGGGGTATACCACAAAAACAAGCCTTGGTATATCATCCCCTAGACCCTCTAGAACTCTGGCTATCATTAGGAGGTGGTATGGGTGCATGAAACTGAGGAGCCCTAGAAACTATCCTCAAAGAAGATCTTGTGCAACTTGCAGGGGCTAACTCTGGGGGAAATGGAGCCCTCTGACCCTTAGGCACTACCTAAAAATAGAGTGTCTAATAGAAGGTTATCCACTGTGAGGCTAAGAAATCCTTTTCCTATACCACCATCAGTGCACTTCATAACACACTTCTCCCTATAGATTGGCCTAAAGCTCCACTCCTCATTTGGATCAACCATTATTGTGTCTAGCATGGCTATCCTTGTACCTATGCTATCTATACATGAGACTAGGACAACTGAGTCTGAGTCTATCCCAATAGAGTTTGTGACTACACAAGCTATACCTCTAATCCCTAAATTTGGCTCACTTGAATACAGATCTAACTCCTCAAGCTATAATTCTATGCCTGTAGAGTAGCAACCTCTTTTGTGCTACTTGAATCCCTAACCTCCATAGCAATACCCTTCCTAGATGAGTCCTATCGAGGAGCTAAGGGAGCCTTCTACTAAGGAGATAATACATCCTATTATGGTGGGAGTACCTACTATTATGAGGATCTAGCCTACTGCTATTGACCACTCTCTCCCTCGATCTGAAGGACCCTCTCCTACCGAGAGGACCTCTGTATATATCTAGCTCATCTTGTTTGAGGGTTCTCTTTCCTTTGTGTCCTCTATATCTCCCCCTACTACTATCTGAAATATATCTATCTATCAGACTCTTGATAGATCCACTATACCTGATCTACCATACCTCTCTCTCATGTGATCCTTATAGGGAGGATGGTGGTATACCACTCAAGGTACCCATCCTCCACTCTCACATCCTATTTCTTAGAGAGTGCAACTACTAGATCATCCTCATCTGGCTCCACAACTTTGCTAAGATCAAATGTCCTCATGGATACATAAAATCCTGTACCAAGGGAATCCCTTGCACTAGCCCAAATTAACGATGCACTCGATCTACCCAATGTAGCTCTATATCCACTCTCTATCTAAAGCCATAAAACTCACTGTATGTGATCTTGCTTCTCCCTATTATCACCCCAACAAGGATGCCCTCACCAAGATCTCTAACAAATGTGAGACAGAGTCAACTCATTGATCACCTGCCTAGCCTTCGCTAGGCCACTCATCATCCTCCCTCGGCCTCTTGTAGGGCCTTATGGGAATACAAAAGGTTGTCCCTCTTCTATTACTAATGAGGAAGCCCCTCTGGTATCCTCACTATAATATACTACTAGTACCATACCTATAGTAGCATCGTAAGGACAAGGCTATGACCCTTATTATACACAACATTAAATAATATCTTGTATAAGTGATAGAGTATATATGGTCCCTATAAATTCAAATGATAGAGTATATATGGTCATGAATTTGGACATCTGTCTAGATAAATTCAAATGTCTAAATTTACCAGAACAGTTTGAATTTGTAGTTTTTGGTTGCGCGATGACAATTCATGCTAAAAATCCTAAAAATCTAAAAAAACACCTAAAATTTCTAAATTTTAAGTCATAGAAATGCTTACTCATATTCTTACACCTAATCTATTGTTCTTGGATCATACTACATCCACCCAATGAAGAGGAGCCACCATTTTATCCAGAGAAAAATACTATAGAATGTTGGGTAAAAATGAATTAGGGTTTTACCCTAATTCTCTATTTATACCCTTTTTTTTTACCCTTTTTCTCTTCAAATTTTGAGTTTTTAACAATTTTGAAATTTTGCACAAAAATTGAAGGGGGTACTCTAGATAATAAATATAAAATAAAATTTGTATAAAATTTGTATTGCTTTCCAGTGTAACTCTTCTTTCAGCTACATATTTCTTTAACACGTTTATTGCTCATTAATGCACCAAAGAGGGAGCAAAATGTAGCCATGGAATTTTGGCACATTTCAAAATTTCGACTCCCAAGAAAAAATTTTGTCCCTCCTCAATAATGTACCTTCCCCCCTTTAGCTCCTTGCCTTGATTCTCATGTCATTTAAAATCGAATCTTGTCTTTTTCTCTCTTTTCGTAAAATTCAGATAATTTTGACAAATTCGAAACAATATGAATTTAGGTAAATCAAATGTGCACCTAAATTTGGTGCATTATTTAGATTTCACCTCCAATTTAGACAATCCTAGATTTTCAACAAATTTGAAACCGTTCGAATTTGTTTAGATTAGGAAATTTCTAAATTTACCTAAATTGATCTGATCTATCTTCGTTGCCCTCCCTATTTTCTTGACCTACCTTGGATGTTAAAAACCACAAGCTACCCCTAGATAGACCTAATGATGATTTTGTAGGAAAATCCAAGTGGAGAAGATACTTTCTTGTGCTTTGTTGTAGGTTCCAAAGGAAATCTTGATATTTGATCATAATTCCAGAGACTACTAGAGATGAAAATGAATATTATTGATTCAAATTTTATTTGTCCTTAGCATGTATTTATCATTTTTTAGGTTTTAATGAATTCATAAGCATCCAAATTTGTTGATGAAATCTGAAATTGCTCTGCAAATCCTTAAATTCGAGTATTGTAGGTTTTTAAATCTAACTGTTGTAGGTTTGAACGAGTTCGGAGCCATCCAAATTTATTGAAGATATTTGAAATTATGTAGGCTCATTTTTTAGGAAATATCATGACCTCAATTTTATCATAGTGATTCATGTTTGCATCTTAGTCTCTACAAGCTTTTTTCTTTTGTCATATTTACTGATGTTACTACTTTTCTTCCATCAAATTTATGTGTTTTGCATTAGATCTAGAGATCCATTACGTTTCTCACTATTTGCTAAAATAATCTATGGGATATAACTATCACAGATCATAATTTTTTGTGGCCTAAGAAGATCCCCCATCCTTAACTACAATTTTTAGTGTTCTATTGCGAAGTTGCAGGTTTTGAACGAATTCGAAGCCATCCCAATTTGCATGCTCAGAACCAAATTTGCTCTACATTTTTTAATATGCTCTAAGAGATATGAATTCATATAATAGCAAATATATGTATTAGGTAAGCATCTAATGTTAAATTCCTTTTATTTTTTCATGATTTAATTTTGTATTATCATGTTTTAGTAGTATTTTTATTTAAAGAAAAGACAAAAAAAATATGAACTTAGTTGTATTGCTTTTGCATCAATCACACTAGTTGAAAAACTCAAAAGAAAAGATAAAAAATATAGACTTAGTTGCATTATATTTTGCATCAATCATACTAGTTGAAAAACACAAAAGAAAAAAATATAAACATGTGAGCATAGAATCTACCTTTTTGCGTTCAATGCATATAAAGAAATCTTTATATATTAGTTAAATTTATAATATTTCTAAATAAAACTGTACACAATTGTTTTCATAGAAAGTTAAAGTGCATATAGTTAGGTATAGTTGCACTTGGCCAAACCCTAGGTGTGTGCACATCAAAGAATCCAACAAACACCCACCTTACCTAGGCATGGAAACCACCATAAAGTGTTTCCTGGTGAACCCCACCTAATTCATTGACAAACACCAAGGAGAGCACAAATCAAGTGCTTCTCATTTGAGGTGTAGGCACATCATTTTCCCTCCCCTTTTAGGCACATATCCATTAGCTTGAAGAAAAGGGGTGCAAAAATTTTGGGTCTATAGATACAATCTCTCTTAGCCCAACCCTATATAAATATGGATATCCATTTGAAATCAAAATAAAAGCTTCAACATTTAATATGGGTCTGAGTGTGCAATAAAAATGTGGTAGAGGTGAAAATGAGTGGCTAAAGAAGGTGTTTTTTACCTATGATAGGAGCTAAAAGAGATATAGAAGAGATGGATAATTACCTAATGCCCTGGTAATCTATCTACCTTAGAAGTGGCCCTATGCCCCAATGGAATATACATATGGAGCTTGCACCCTGATGGAGTATACATATGGAGGTATGATGTTGTTAGTGGCTTCTTTATTTTGTGTACCTCCAATTCTATTTTTTTGGTTTTCTCATTTCTTCTTCCCAACATATAAGTGCTTCTTCTTATCTACCTATAAATATATGACATATCCCCTATTTTCAACTATCCCTTTTTGTTTTCTATGTATTTTCATACTATATTTTATCCCTATCCATTTCCACTCACCACCATTTCATGTGTATTATGAGGTTTGTTTTACCTCACTCTATCACATACCATTATAATATTACCTCACCCTCACATATTTATTTTTGTGTCTTGTTTTTCCTAAATTAGTACTAGTTAGTGCTTCCCTTAATTTTTGGTATAGTCCCTTCCTCATCCCCAATGTGTCATTTAGAATTTTGTGTTACTTTTAAAAATTTTAACATTGGGATAAGACTATTTGAGTTCTATAAGTTTCTTAGTAAAGTTTCCTAAGAGGTGCCATAATGGAGGCTCAAAAGGCTACATGTGTCAAAATTTTGAAGAATATGCTCAATGTGTTATGAGTAATCAAAATTTTCTTATGATCGAAGGTGGCAATCCAAAAGAGCAAAAGGTTTCCACAAAAAGAAATATGTGTGATCTCAAGATTTTTTCAATCTTAAATCCACTGAAAATGTAAATCAAGAAATGTGCGTATGATTTCCTACCATCTTTGTTATCCTTGTGCAAATAAAAAAGCACTGAAAAGCTTTAATCCACTCAAAAGTGTGATTTTGTGATAAAATGTGAAGTTTTATAAGTGTAAGTCACCACTATTTCCTACCATATTTTTTAACCATGTGCAAATGAAAAATGCTCAAAAGAAGGTTGTCGAAGGGCTAGAAACAAAAAATTGCTCAAAAATGTGAATCCAAGAGAAAAGACTAAAATCAGGTAAAATATTTGGAGTGTGATGTCCTAACACCTTTGTTAACCATTTGCAAATATGAAAAGCATTGATATTCTTAAATCTGTTGAAAATGGTGAATTCATGAGAAAAGGCCAAAAGTGGATGAAATTTTTGGAGTGCAATTTCCCATATCCTTTGTTGGTGGTGTGGAAATAAAAAAATTTCCTAAAGGATAAAGTAGATGAGCAGCAGAGCGGGGAG
This sequence comes from Wollemia nobilis, assembly GCA_028583015.1. Lineage (NCBI taxonomy): Eukaryota > Viridiplantae > Streptophyta > Pinopsida > Araucariales > Araucariaceae > Wollemia > Wollemia nobilis. Next base: position 1,959,414 of record JAQPPZ010016923.1, read on the forward strand.
GAATGGAGGAGAGGAGCAGCGGAGGAAGTTTGAAAGTTTTAGGCGGAAATAGTAGAGAAGGCACGAAGGGTTTGGGAAGGAACCTTAAGAAGGAATCAGGTGAGGATCCAGAGGAAGGGAGGCCTTCGACAACACGTGGGGCTACCCAAAGAGAGCTCGACCCTCCTCAAAAAGATCTGGACAAAGGGACCCAGAAAGGCAATGCGGGTCCCAGAGGAGGACAGTCCTTTGTGGAAACTATTAAGGGGAGAAAGAGTGATTTCCTTTCACTCCCGCCCCTAATTCCAGTGAATAATAGGATAATGGCTCCTATGGGTTCTTTTTTATCCATCAAAGAGTTCTCTTTAGTGGGTAAGTTTCTGGGTGGAAGGTCAGATTTAGAGACTATACGATCCTAGGCTCTATCCAAATGGAGAACGATGGGGAGTATGGAGGTTGTTGCCCTATCCAGGGGGTTTTTCATCATAATATTTAATAACAAGGAGGATGCGAACCACATTCTAACTGGAGGACCCTAGTTTTAGGGAAACACAGTCTATTCCTCAGGAAGTGGGGGGAGGATTTCGACCCTAAAAAATAGAATATCAATACTTCCCCTATTTGGGTTCGACTTCCTAACCTACCAACTCAATTTTTCAATGAGTATTGGCTGCAAGGCATCACCAGAGTGATTGGAGAACTAGTTTCCATATATCATGTAACCTTGGTGAAGACAAGGATGACACATGCAAGGATATGCGTCAACGCTAATTTAGAATCTGAGCTGCCAAATATTGTGGAGCTAGGGTATGAAAACTACCTAAGAAAATAGGCGATGGAATATGAAAATAGGACAACTTTTTGTCCTGAGTGCAAAACCCAAGGCCATTTGCAAAATCAGTGCCCTAATCTAGCAGCTAGCAGAGAAAACCAAAGGTCGAAAGGCAAACAAGCAAATGAGAGGGTTTCCTAGGAACCTCCCTCTAAAAGGATGCCCTATGGGAAAAGGAGGCTTTAGGACATCTAAAAATAACCACATTTATTAGGAGAAGACAAAATAGGGGGCAGGACAAGGTTAGAGGAAATACAAGCAACTTCTCATCGACGAACAAGAAATCAGGTAAGCCCTAAAATTCTAATCTCAAATAAGTTCAAAATTTTAGATGATATAATGGTAGAAGGGGAGAGTGAGGAATTAGAGGAAGGAAACCTGCAAGGTGAAATCCCTGAAACCCTAGAATCCCTATCAAGGGTAGGTCTTACAAACCCCATAACCAAGAACCCCTCAAACCCCCAAGGAGGGGTAAGGAAAAATCCTAGAGAATATAGAAAATAGGTGGAGGAGATAAAGTCTTCAAAAACAGACCTTCCCAACATAATAGCCAGAAGCCTGTAAAACCATATAGAAGGTTCAATACAAAAATTAGGAGAATACAAGAAATAGATGGAGTTAAAATCAAGGATTGAGGTGGTAGAAATGAATGATGTTGAGGAATGTGTTAGTCCGGTTCTACAACAGATAGTTCATCCACATTTTAGCCCCAAGCAGACTAGGAGTACTACTAAGTCACCTATTGACTATGGTAGTGAGATAAATAAGGGGAGGATGTCAAATGCAGAGAACAACAAAATGAGGACTGACAATCAGATTGCCAGTGGCAAACAAAAAACACTGATACAACAAGTTATCCCAGGGCATGAAGATAACACATTAGGAAAACCTCCTCAATGGAGGGGGAAGGGGAAAAACTCTAAACAATCTAAATGAAGGTTCTCTCATGGAATTTGAGAGGCCTCAATGGCCGACCCACTCAGAGGGTGGTTAGCTCATTAATAAGGCAATACAATCCAACAATTTTGATGCTGCAAGAAACAAAATTAGATGAAGCCTAGTCAAAAACAATCAAAAAAAATATATGGAGTCAAGGGACATGGTGTACAAACCAGCTAGAGGAACTTCAGAGGGGCTCATGGTTCTTTGGGATCCTTAGGTGGTGGCAGGTAGCATTATCCAAGATGATGACAGGGTGCTGAGTATTTTTTTCCATGATATTGACAAAAATAGATCATGGATCTTCTCAAATGTCTATGCTCCCAATTTTGTTCAAGGGAGAGCTTCTTTGTGGGAGTACTTGGGTAAACTGGGTGATGCTTTCCATGACATCCCTTGGGTGGTGGCAGGCGACTTCAACACGCCATTATACCCCTCGAAAAAAAAGGGTGGAACAAGGCTCCCAACCAAAAGTATGGAAGACTTCAATGACTTCATAAACTCGAACCAACTGATGGATGTGAGGCTAAGAGGAGCCAAGTATACTTGAAGCAACAGGCGAACAGGAAGCAAAATTATCCAAGAAAGACTTGACAGGTTTTTCTTATCAAAGGAGGCAATTGCTGGGTTTGGAGACTCTACTCTGCAAACTCTTCCCAAAATTTCCTCTGATCATAATCCCATCCTTTTGGAGGTTCCAAAGTCAAACTCCTTCAAAAAACCTTTTCGATTCCAGTCAATGTGGATCAAGCACCTAGATTTAAAAGAAAATATTTCCAGATGGTGGTAGCAACCCTTTCAGGGAAGTTCAGGATTCAAAATTGCTCAAAAACTAAAATTAGTAAAGGATATTCTTAGAACTTGGAATAAGGAGGTTTTTGGGAACCTTTTTGAGAACAAGAAACAAGTGGGAGAAAGGTTGCATGTCATTGACAAATCGATACAAAATGGTATCAGTGATGAAGCTACTAGGAAGGAGGAGCAAGCCAAGCTTTCAGATTATCATAATATTTTGGCTTGTGAAGAGATATACTGGAGACAAAAATCTAGGGTGTTATGGCTAAAGGATGGTGATTTGAACTCAAAGTTATTTCATGTCACAACCTTGAGGAATAGAAGTAATAACAAGATTAGAGAGTTGACCAAAGATGATGGATCCAAAACCCAGGATTTGATTGAGATCAGAGAGGAAACAATTGCTTATTTTATCTCCCTTCTTGGGGATGATTCCCAATGTATAGAGGAAGCCAAGGACACTCTCCTCCAGTTAATTCCTAGCTTAGTTGATGAGGCCATTAATGGTAAGCTTCTTGATCCCTTCACTGATGAAGAAATCATAAATGCTTTGTTTAGTATGGAACCTGAGAAAGCCCCTGGCCCTGATGGGTTCCCTCCTCGGTTCTTCCAATTTTTCTGGGATATTGTGGGAGAGGATGTCATTTCTGCTATCAAAGAGTTTCAGGCTTCAAAACATATCCCGAGAGGGTTCAAGTCCACCTTTATAGCCCTGATTCCTAAGGGCCCAACACCGAAGACAATGGCAGATTTTAGATTGGTTAGTTTATGTAACGTATCCTACAAGATCTTAACAAAAGCCATTGCTAACAGGATGAAAGAAATATTGCCCCTCATTATTGACCCTAGTCAAGGAAGCTTAGTTCAGGGGAGATCGATTGTGGATGGTGTGATCACAGTCCATGAAGCTCTACACTCGGCTAGGCAAACCAACAAGGAGGTCTTTGCCCTAAAGCTTGATATGAATAAATCTTTTGATCGCATTAACTAAGATTTTTTGACGGCTATTATTTTGAAGTTCAAATTTCATCCTTAGTGGGTCAGGCTAATAAAAGAGTGCATATCCAAACCTTGGTTCTCATTTTTTGTCAATGGCATGACAATTGGGTATTTCAAGAGCCATAGGGGGCTCATACAAGGAGATTCGATTAGCCCAATGTTGTTCATTATAGTAGTAGAGGCATTAGGTAGAACTATTAAAGCAGTATGCACTGCTGGATTAATTTCAGGGATTAAAGCCACCTCTCTTACCAACCCAGTTACTCACCAACAATTTGTTGATGACACTCTTATGTTGAACCAGTTGTCAGTGGTTGAAGCCAGAAGGATTAAGCACATTCTCCAAATCTACGAGGATGTGGCGGGATAGAAGGTGAACTTCAAAAAGAGTAAGCTTTACTTCCTCAACACCCCAATTCAGAGACAAGCCATAATAGTAGAGATTTTGGGATGTTCGATAGCGACTCTTCCTACCTCTTATTTAAGCCTTCCCCTTTTCTATGGTTCTCTGAGAGAATATATATGGGATAGAGTGGTAGAAAGAATCCAAAAGAAACTGGCTAGTTGGAAAGGATATTTTTTATCTCAGGCCAAGAAACTTACTCTCACTAAGGCATCCTTACAGAGCATTTCGGTTTATTTTCTATCTATGTTTAAGGCCCCAACTAGAGTATACCAAAAAATTGAATAGCTCCAAAAGAATTTTCTCTCATCTGGGTCAGAGGAAAAATAGAGGATCCACCTTGTGGGTTGGGGCAAGGTTTGCAGGCCAAAATAAAATGGGGGGCTAGGATTGAGAAGAGTTGCTCACCTAAACACAACCTTGCTAGCCAAACAAGCTAGGCATCTCATTAACAATGAGGAGAATGAGTGGACTGCCATAATTAAAATAAAATATCTTCAAGATACCGAATTCCTAAATGACACGATGCACAGTAGAGGTTCGGCATTCTGTAATGCAATTTTAACAAGCAGAGAGGTCATAAAGAAAGGCCTAAGATGGGTTCTAGGTAATGGGTAGAAGATCAAGTTTTGGGATGATAAGTGGGCCAAGGATGAAGCTTTATCTCAGTTTCCTCACCTAGTGAGGATCAAAATAATCACAGAGGATTTCATAGGAAGGAAAGTATCTAATTTCATGAGACAGGACAAAGGAAGGCCTATTTGGAAATAGATAAGGATTCAAGGATTTGAAGTTGAATCAAAAGAAATCCAAAGCATCCTACATCAACAATTCATTTCTATGAGACCTGAGTAGGATCATGTAATATGGGCAGCTACCAAAAATGGGCAGTTCTTAGTCAAATCTGCATACATGCTAATGTTAGATACTGAGGACCCCACACTCCAGACATAGCTGGTGTGGGTCAAAAATATTATTCCTAAAGTTGCAATGTTCTCATGGCTGGTGATCCAAGGCAGGATTCTTACTATTGACAACTTGATAAGGAAAGGTGTGATAGTTGCTAATTGCTATTTTTTGTGTAGGGCCAATTGGGAGTCCACCCTCCATATTTTCCTTGAATTCCCGGTCTCTCTGAGTATCCTCAATGGGTTATTTCAAGCATTTAGCATTTGTTGGGTCAGACCAGCCACCATCATTGACCTCTTCCACCAATGGCAAAATCCATTTGTTAGCCTTAGGCTAAGGTTTTTTTGGAAGATTTATCTCCATCATTTTCTTTGGCAGGTTTGGCTAGAAAGAAACCATAGAGCTTTCCATGAGTCAAGCCATGATGTCACCTCCATCACCAATAAGATTCTTATCTTCGCCTGTGAAAACGTCAGCCTTATTCCTAATGAAGTTTGAAATCCTTCCCCCTGGGAGAGGCTGATCGCTCAATCCTTAAATATTACTCTGGGTGAGAAAACTGTGTCTACCAAGGTCAATCCCAGATTAGATGTCAAGTGGAAACCACCCCTAGTTTGTTGGTTCAAGCTCAACTTTGATGGGGCCTCTAAAGGTAACCCTAGCAAAGCAGGGGCTAGAGGAGTAGTGAGAGACCATCAAGGCAAGCTAGTGATGGCATTTTTTGAGCAACTGGGAACAAGGACTAACAATGAGGTGGAAACAAGAGCATTATGGAGGGGTCTTCAATTGGCTCGGGAGATTGAAGGTAAACTAATTATCGAAGGAGATTTGATGCATGTCATAAACCTTCTCAACAATGGGAAAAATCCTCCATGGCGGATTAAGACTATCATCGAAGAGGCTAGGATCCTCTACCAAGCCAAGAATGATCAAAAGTCCTAGCACGTGTTTAGGGAAGCAAATAAAACAGTTTATATACTGGCCAATATAGGGGTGGAAGTCGATGGGCTGATCACTTGGGAACATGGGGTCCCAAGTGATGTGGAAAAAATGATTCAAAATGATCGCCAATGATGATGAAACTGTGGGGTTAAGAAAAAGAGAAAGGAGTTTCATCTTTGTTTTGTTAGTATTGCTTCAGTCCTTCTTGTGATGGCTTTAGTTTTCTTTGTAATGGGGGAAGGATCCAGGTGGCATGGTGGCCTCATGTTATGGAGTTAGGGGCAAAGGCAGATGCCAAGGACCGATGTCGCAATTTCACGACATGTAATAGTTTAAGGAAAAGCAAAATACAACAAGAAATAAAAAGTATTGCGATATCACGACATGTTGAGCAAGAAAGAAAAAGTGTCACGATATCGTGACATGTTGAGCAAGAAGGAAAAAGGGTCATGATTTCATGACATGTTGAGCAAGAAAGAAAAAGGGTCACGATTTTGCAACATGTAGAGCAAGAAAGGAAAAGTGTCGCGATATTGCGACATGTTGAGCATGAAAGAAAAATTGTCACGATATCGCAACATGTTGAGCAAGAAGGAAAAAGTGTCACATTTTGGTGACATGTTGAGCAAGACGGCAAAAGTATCGCGATATCGCGACATGTCACAGTTTTGCAACCAAAAGAGAAGAGAAATAGAAAGAAGGAAAAAGTGTCGCGATATCGCAACATGTCGCATTTTCATGACCAAAAGAGAAGAGAAAGAGTAAGAAGGAAAAATATCACGATATCACGACATGCTGAGCAAGAAGGAAAAAGTGTCGCGTTTTGACGACATGTTGAGCAAGACAGAAAAAGTGTCGCGATATCACGACATGTCGTAGTTTCGCGACCAAAATAGAAGAGAAAGAGTAAGAGGGAAAAAGTGTCGTGATATCGTGACATGTCGCATTTTTGCGACCAAAAGAGAAGAGAAATATTAAGAAGGAAAAATGTCGTGATATCACATGTCGCATTTTTACGACCAAAAGAGAAGAGAAAGAGTAGGAAGGAAAAAGTGTCGAGATATCACGACATGTTGCATTTTCGTGACCAAAAGAGAAGAGAAAGAGTAAGGAGACAAAAGTTTCGTGATATCGCGACATGTTGGATTTTCATGGGAAAAACCCATGAAAAGGAGCAAGGAGGTGAATGTGTCGAGATATCGTGACATGTTGCTTTTTCGTGTCCAAAAGCAACAAAAGACGACAAAGAGGCAGAAGTGTCGTGATATCGTGACATGTCACATTTTCAACATGTCGCAGTTTCATGACGATCCAGAGCAAATGAAGGAAAAGACTCAAGGATGACATGATTTCGTGACTTGTCGATTCTTCGTGGCTGGAAGCGACAAGAGAAAAAAATGGGAAATGAATGTCCTGATTTCGTGACATGTCTCAGTTTCACAACAAGCAGTGGCAAAGGAGCAGAACGAAGGCAGATTGTCACGATTTCATGACAGGTCTCATTGTCACGACATGTCGCATTTTCATGACTATCCAGAGCAAATGAAGGAAAAGACTTAAGGACATCGTGATTTCGTGACATGTCACACTTTCGTGGATGGAAGCAACAAGAGTGCAAAATGGGAGACGAATGTCGTGATTTCATGACATGTCTCATTGTCATGACATGTCACATTTTCATGACATGTTCGCGACATGTTGCATTTTCACGACTATCTAGAGCAAATGAAGGAAAATACTTAAGGACGTCGCAATTTTGTGACATGTCACACTTTCACAGATGGAAGCGGCAAGAGTGCAAAATGGGAGATGAATGTCACGATTTCGCGACATGTCTCATTGTCACGAAATGTCGCATTTTTGCGACATGCAGCGACAAAGGAGAGGAACGAAGGCAGAATGTTGCAATTTTGCGACATGTCTCTTTTTCATGACAGGTCACATTTTTGTGAGTATCCAAAGTAAAATATGGAAATGACTTAAGGACGTCGCGATTTCATGACATGTCACATTTTCGTGGCTAGAAGCAGAAAGAGTGCAAAATGGGAGATGAATGTCGCGATTTCGCGACATGGCTCATTTTCATGACATGTCGCATTTATGCGACTTATAGCGGAAAAGGAGCAGAATGAAGGCAGAATGTCATGATTTCACAACATGTCTCATTTTCACATGTCACCGCTTTGCGACTCTCCAAATAAAATGAAGGAGAAGACTTAAGGACATCACAATTTCGTGACAGGTCGCATTTTCGTAGCTGGGGTAGCAAGAAAGCAATGCGGTGGGCCGCTGCCTGTGTTCTAAGGTGTTTGTAAATATGTGTAAGGGGTTGTGCTCTTTCTTGGTAGGGTGGCCTCAGAAGGGTACTAGTAGTGAAGGATAGACTGTCCCTATTGAGGTTTTGATCTATAATAGCATAGTGCTGATTTTTGTAAAAGGTTTTGGGTCAACCTGGAAAACCCGGATGTAATGAAATTGTACCTTAATTACCAAAAAAAAAAAATTAGATGAGAAGCCATAAATTTACTTAAAATATAGAGATCATGGATTGCTGTTTTTTCTCACAAAAAATAAAGGTTTCCCACTAATAAAAAATCTACTAAGATCAGAAGGAAAAATAAGCTAAAAGAAAATATGAGAAAAATCTTGTTTCATGCATTCCCCTATTTTTATGAAGCTGAAAAGGTTTAATATTGCATGAATTTGAGAAAGGTTAAGATGAGGAGTGATCATGAGATAATTACTCTTAGATGCACATCTTTGCATAAACAACGAGAATTCAATATTCCTATAATTTAGAATCTCTAACATATTTTCACATAATTGCTTGTTATAGAGAGCCAAAAAGATCAGACAAGGTGCCATGGAAGTTGAAACATCGGTCTAGAAACTTATGGAAGCTTCAAATAAACCATATTCAATTATAGAGATATGTATAGGAGGAGGTCGTAAGAACCATGAATGGTAGAGGATAACTCTGGTTCAAAATATATTATAACTGATCAAGAAATACACAACTAGATGTCACTTTTGTTGGCAAGTTGCCAAGAAATCAAGAATTATAAAAATTTCCTTGTAATGCTTATAATGAAACTTATTGTAAAACTATAAATAAATGGAGTGACATCCTTTCAAAAGGTCAAATTTGAAGCATTTGCTTTCACTACTATGTATATTTTATACAATAAATAAAATAAGTACTACAAGGGATGTTTACCTTGAACTTGCATCTATGTTGTTGGTTGATCACAATCTTGTGAAGTTATTTCTGCTACTACTACTATGGTTAGTTTATTCTATTAATTTGAATTTCTAAATTCGATCAAATTCGAATAATTCACACTTATATGCATGCTCATGGGAATTCTATTTTTTTTAGTCAAGACGTTGATCTTATTATGTTAATTTGGATAATTGATGTTGAGATGTTTGGAATAACTCCTTAAGTGTGTTAAAGCCTTTGATACAGAGTCTTGTTGAGTTTTGAATGTTGTTAGTCTCAAATATTGCTTTTGTAAATTGACTTGTTGGAAGATCCTTTGTGGATGTCTATGTTGTTAGCTTCACCCATCCATTATTCATTCATACATTTCTAACCCTTTTATCCCTATCCCTAAAATTTTACCATTTTGATCTAAAAAGAGTCAACATCTACTAAGTTGACAAGGTATACCAGCCTACTTTGGAGGTTGAATCAAATCAATTTGGTTCTTCCAATATTTAGTCTGTGTTGTGATTAGTGGGTTCTCACCTTTAAAATTTCTTATGATAGTGATCACAGTTCTAGTGTTGGCTTGATGACAAACCAGACTACAAGTCCCAAAGAGTTTGAAGCTTTTTACAAAGAATGGAGAAATATGCTATAGATAAATATAAAAAATGTTGTTAGGAAGGACCCAAACAACCTTGAAACTTCTCAAAAGCAAACTAAAAACTTCCATAGAAAAATAAAATTCTATAAATAAGTGTTTAGAGTCCTCCATATAGCTTCGCATAAATAACATCTATTCAAAATATGTATCCCTATGTTAAGAAGATTTTCAATACTGAGAATTTTATTCTGGATAGCCAACCAAAAAAATAAAGTTATGTTGGGAGTGATTATTTTGAGCCAAATTTTGTTAATCAGGAACCAATCTTCTTCCCCTTACTCCTACAAAAAATAAGCATATTTGACCAAAAAAGATCCTTTTTTACCCTTTCCAAATAAAGGAGTCTTCAAAAGAAGTTCTCTTGATGAAATGGGTTCTCAAAATCCTATTGAGGTCACAACAAGCCTGTTCATTCCTTTCTATAAAATCCACCACCTTAGAGCCAAAGAGCTAAGTAGTAAGAAGTTCCAAGATCCCTAGATTTTGATCTACAATCAGAGGGTAATTTCAAATCCAATTATCCCTCCAAAAATTATTTTTTCTTCCATCACCAATGAAGAGAAATAATATCCCGATAAATAAAATCTAGAAAATTAGTAAGTGTAGAATCAAAGGAAAAATAGAGAAGAAGAAAAACATTACACAAGAATTTATCTTAGGAAAACATTTTAGGAAAAAACCCATTAATAATATTTTATTGTTGTATAAACTTGACTATCTCCAATACAATAATATCCTTATCCATGTTTCACATGTTTTTTCTTATGATTACATTGCATACATATTTCACACAACACTAAAACCTCATTCAAATATATTTTTTATATACCAACAACACCAAAAGGGAAATTGTAATACCATTGGTGTTGGAGTATATTACATTATTTGGTTCATCCTTAGATTAGGAAAGTGTGTCTTAGATTATGAGTTATTATTTAATGTAATAAATGTACAAGTGTGCAAAGTATTTTTGGTATTGTAAATATGCATAATTGTCCATGTGCACATGAGTCCATAGAATAGGGAGTTGAAGAGTCTAGAAGTGTGAAGGCTAAGAGTGCTCCATATGAAGAGTCACATTACATTATATATGCAGAGTAATGTGAAGATGTAAGATGATGTGACTTGTAATGACATTACTTGGTACTTACAGAGCTATGGCACCATTTTCATGAGCATTTTTTATAGCATATTTATGAGTAGTTATTAGAGTTATTTCTATGTTTTATACTTGTAGAATATTGCCATTATCATATACATTAGTTTATTACTTTATTTTATATCTTAAGGTTAATTTATCTTAAGTATTTAGCCTCAAAATCTAACAATGGTATCATATCCACAAGGGAAATTGATAGGAGATAGGGAGAGTTGTTGCAAGGACTGGACTTGCACAACTTTCAAAGTTGCAAAGGAGATTTCTACTAGCTATAAATCGATGAAGGTGAGGAGATTATCTCTAGAAGGAGAAACCATGGAATATTGGAGAGTTTTTATTCCAAGAATAAATTTAGAATAGAAGGAGATTTTAGGTCTTGAAGATAAACGATTATATTGTGGAAATTGAGGAAATTAAGAGACCCAAGAAGGAGATCCTATTGGATAATTTGGTAGATTGAAGGAGACTACAAATTGCAGCTTGGTTAGAGTTTTTCTAGGGGTTTGTGAAGACTAGGACTCAACATAGATTTATTTCCACTAGTTTTGAGGATAAGTAGTGAAGTTTATTTATTTTAAAATTTTGGAAATTCTAATATATTTGGTACTACTATATAATTTTTTGATTGCAGAAATTTAATATCCAAAAGTTGAGAAGCTTCCTAAAACATATGGAGAAGAATTTTATTTTTGTTGCCTGAAAGTCTATGTGCTTTCCTTGTGCATGGATTAATTCTTTGTTGCAAAAAATGTAGAGATTGAAGAGGTTGAAGAAAAATACCCTATTGGAGTTTGCAGATTGAGGAGAATTGAGAAGGAAGACCCCATAGATGATTGTAGACTAAAGATAGAAAGTTGCAAATTTTGAGAAGTTGAAGAGATCCAAAAGAGTTTAGATTGAAGAACTTCTAGATTTGGAAGATAGAAGGTTGGAGACAGAATATTGTAGATTGAATATTGCATATTGAATATTTAAGAGATTCATGCAAAATTTCCTCATTAAAGATTGGAGATTGGATATAGAGAAGACCTAAGAAAAGGTCTTATTACATATTTGAAGAGTAACAAACTTTGAATATTCAGGAGATTGAGGAGCAGCAGATTGTGGAGATCCAAGAAAGAGATCTCATTATAGAATTCCCATAGTTGGAATATTGAGAAGACCAAGGATAGGTATCATTGAAGCATTGAGGAGAGAAGTTGAAGAGTTGCAGAATTAGAAGACCCAAGAGAATTGGTCTTAAGGAGATTTAAAAGAAGAAGAAAAAGGCTAGAGAAAGACTTAATATAGATTTGGATAAGCAATCATTGAAGGTATTTTGAATAAAGTGAGAAGTAGGAGATTGTGAGCAAGGAGTGTTAGATTTTGATGCAGTATGCAATGGGAGATAGCTTTCACAAGATGTAGAATAATATGAAAGAAAGTAAATCTATGAGATGACTAAAATATGCTATAAATAGAAATAATGGAAATGAATACAATGTAGCTATGGAGGAAATGGACACTCCATAAACAAAGCTACTAGACTACATTGCACCCATCACCAATATATGGTGATCTACACAACACTATGCTACTACCTACAAATATGCTCTAAGCTTCTCTATATGCTACTTGTTACAATGAGGTCCTTTTTATATAGGAAGATAGGATCCTTGGCCAACATTCTCCCTAGTTGTGCAAGGGACACCTTGCACATATACAACTTGCACATTGACACTTGTGCATTTATTACATTGCATGAAGTAACTAGATAACTATCCCTTAAAGTAATATAATGTCCTAAGTATGCACCTAGTAAGGTACATTTGCATGACCCAAATGATGTAATATAATATATTTCTAACACCCCCTTGTATTACATTATTTGGTTATTGAAGACTTTAGTCTTCAATGTGGATCTCCTTCTCGATCTTGAGATTCATATTATTCTTCTCTATTTTTTGTAACATGTTCAAGAAATTAGTTAGTATCTTCATAACCTATCATTCTTGTTGAAAGATATTTGACTTCATAATTATCTTTAGATTCTCCCAGTTCTTCAATTTCTTATATCCTCTAAGCTAGATGTCCTTTTTATTTCTTTTTTTATACTCCAATTAGGGATAATTGGTTGGACATTGAGATTGTTGTTGATGAGGATTTTGATATTGTCATGGCTGAAATTTGTTCCCATTGTTCATCTAATTTTCTTGATTTTGATTTTTGGGATTGAACCTATAATAGCTAGTACTATGGGCTTTTATATTGCATATCTGACAAAACCTGTTGTACCATGGTTTTTGTCCTTTTGATGAAGAAACAATGTTTCCATGTGGATTATCTTTAGATGTCAATGCAATGTTAGTAATTTCATATTTAAATGTATTTTCCACATCATATTCCTATAGAATATTGACTAAGTCATCAATAGAAGTATCTTTACTTAGGACTTGTAAAGATGTTACCAAATATTTATAGTTTTCTGGAATTGCTCTCATGGTTACTTGAGTAAGAATTTTGTCCTTAACTATTTTTTCTAAGATCAATAATTTCCATTTAATATCTACTTCCTTCCTTAGGAATAGTTCTATGCTTTCTCCATTATTCATATTTAATGAGTGAAGTTGAGTTTGAAGATGAAGAATAGTTTCCTTATTATTTCCTTCAAATATTTTTTTTAGGATTTTCCATGCATATGAAGATGTTTTTGCTGAAATGGGTTGTATATCATCAGTGACAACAAAGATTATTATCATTAGAGACTTTGAATAATTTCCCTCAAAATTTAGGATTTCAATATCATCTATGGTAGGTATCTATATTTTTCCTTTGAAAATATCCCAAAGTTTTTGATATACCAGGATTGCTTTTACTTTATTCTTCCAGGAGAAATAATTAGGACCCTTGAGTAGTTGAGATTCTGCTAAGAAGAATTTTTTTTATGCCATTTAAATTCCCTAATATTAATCCTTAGATTTTATGGACTTCCTTATGTCTCCCTAGTGATAATGCTCTTGTAAAATGTAGTTCAAATTTTAGTTGATTTTGTAAAGTTTTTTAAATATCAAAAATCAACTTTTCTAACACCTTATTACTCCTATTGAACTAATCACTTTTCCAATTTTGAAGAGGTTTTAATGTTGGATTTCTTTTATCCCTTTTGAGAAATTTTGAGACAATAATATTATAAATTTTTAACCTTAGAAAAAACCTTAATAACCTCCTTTAATATCCCTTAGGATTTGATTTTAGTGTTTCTAATTTTCAATAACCTAATTTGATGTTGTAATCCTTATAGCTCCCAAATATAGAAAATTAGAACACAATAATATTTGTAAATATTATAAATTTGATTTTTCTAGTAGTAACCCTTATTTCTCCTAGGTTTATTTTGCAAATATTATTTTGATTTGTTATATTTCACCCTTTGATTTTTGCTTTCAATATTGATATTTTATCTAAGCTTTGATCTTATTTTACAATCCTTATATCTCCCTAAGAATGAAAGCAATATTAAATAAGGGTTATTTTTTACCTTTCAACGTTGTATTACTGCAATTTTCAGTGCCTTTTTTGGCTACATATGACAACAATGTACTATTCTCTTTTGGCACTAAAAACACTGTCCAAGATTTGGAATCTCTTTTTCTTCAATGCATGAACATTGGAACTTCAAACTATGGGGTATTCGACCTCCCTTGACCAAAGCATTTAATGTTCTCTTCTCCTTGCTTTTGCACTGCACTTTGGCTTACCTTGACTGTGCTATGAATTCAAACTCCTTGGACTTGGGCACCTTTTTATGAAGGAGGAATCTTGGACCTTGTGACAAGTGTCACAACCATTTCTTATTAGTGCTTAAGAGAAGTAGAGATACCTCTAAGATGAGCACTCATTCTTTTCCATTCCAAGTGTCTCTTTTATTTCTAATGTTCCAACATCCTTTTCGTAATGCTCCTTGGTCAATATTGTAATGGATGGGAACTTGTATGGGTGCTTGTGTGAGAGCTGTTAGGGTTATATTTAGATAACAAGTGTCATCACCTCCTTGTGCATGAGTCTTCTACATAATGACATCTCAACATGCCTTGGTAAATCTTCTTATTAGCAATGTGCCTTGGCCAATTATTTCTTTATTGTGAAAATTAAATTATGTGGTTCCAGCTAATACTTTTGGAGGCTTTTGAGTAGATTTTGGTGGTGCCTTGGTGGAGCTCTAGTGGTGCCTTGGTGGAGCTCTGGCGGTGCCTTGGTGGAGCTTTTGTGGTGCCTTGATGAATCTCCTTGGACATACATGGATTTCTATGCTTTCCCTCATTTTTTAACCTATTTTGTATGCTACTTTGTAGATGAGATTACCTTGGATGTAATGCTCTTTTTTTACTTTGTATTGTGTCTTCTTTTATTGCAAGTTTGTTCATCCAAAATGGAGGAATTGTGAGCCTTTTGAGAGGCTCCTTTGCTATGCTCTGAGTGTGCTAGTGTCCAACTATTTTAACCTTGTATAATGTACCTTTGTGGCACCTCAAACTCTATATTATCACCTATGTAAACCAAATTATAATGGTGCAACAATATGTAATAATTTTGGGATATAAAAACACCTCTTTTGCACCTTTTTGCACTCCTAATTTTCTGATTTTATGGAATATTTTTGGAGAATTTATTCTGAATATGCAACTCTTTTCTTTTTTTGGTTTTATAAACCTAGATTATAACCACTTTTGTAGATGCAATATAGCACTTATAATTCTTTGAATATGAGACTCACCAAGTCTTGATTTGAGGTAATCCTTTGTTGATTTGTTGTGGCTATTTTCTTCTCCAAGACTTGGAGGATTGAGCTATTTTTGGTGGCTTCTTTTGGCCACTAAAATTTGCATATTTTGGTACACTAATTGTGTCTTTAGACACTTGATACTAATATAATTTTGTGCCTTTCTCAAGAACACAAACACTAAGATTTTTGAGAATAATATAGTAGTGTAAATGAACCCACTAATATTTCACTTTTAATGCACTAAAAATCACACCTTGTCACTCCAATAAAATTTTAAAATAACTTATAAGTGCTCTTAATCAATTTACTACAACTAATCAAGAATAATATGAAATGAATCTTCAAGAGTTATTCTGCAATTTCACTACAAATAAATTTGTAGGAACTAGTCTTCTTTTTATTTCTAAAGTAGATATTTGGTAGTTGATAGATAGTTGTAATTTTATAATCTAATTAAATCCAAAGCTAATGTGCAAATGAACCTTAAAAGGAACTTTTCCTTTTGAATACCGTAATTAAATTTTCCTCTTTTGCAACTCTAATCCAAATTAAGGTACTTTAACAAATATGATAAGTAATCCAATTAATGAATCTACTTGCACCAATAGTTTCTTACCTTTTTGAAAGATTTTGTAGCTCTTTTGCAACTTTTGTAGAGGATGTAGATCTTGGTGTCTAATATCACCAAGTTGCTACTTTGAGTAGGATCTTGCTTCTTAGTTTCTTCTTCACAAAAAAGTGGTCTCAAACTTTCTTTTATGAGCCTAGGTTTTGATGATTTGATCCTTTAAGAAATATTCTCCTTTTGTTGTAGATTTGGAGAAGTATTTGTCTCTAAAATAGTGTCTTATTGCTATGAGAGGTAATCTTCAAATATCTTGGATTTGGAAGGTTTCTCCTCTCTTCAAGTCTTCTTGTCGAATTATCACTTCAAGTAGGATCTTCTTCTCAAGATTCTGAATATCTTGAGGTCTTCAGAGATTTGGAACTCCTTGCCAAATTATTCATCTTTTTGGGCTTGTTGTCATATGGCAACAATTATCCCAAATATTCTTCTCAAGATTCTGAATGTCTTAAGGTCTTCTGATATTTGGCACTCGTCAGATTCTTCTTCTTCTTTTGGGCTTGTTTTCAGATGATGATAATTATCCCAAATATTTCACTATCTTCTAAAGTGAATTTCTCCAATGAGTTATCCTTTTATTATTTGTTTAGTAAGGCTCTCCAAGCCTTTTACTGGATGCTTGTTGAGACCTCCCTAAGATATTTGATCTTGTAGCTTCTTATGGTCTTCCTTGAGACCTTTTATTCAACCTTCTCCTCCTGGAAGTGTTGGTGGTGAGATCTTCTTCTGGATCTCTGATTCTACTACTTTTGTATTCAAGCATGACTCTCCTAGTCTTTCTTCTTCCAAGATTAGAAGTTCTTCAATAAGATATTTTGCTGATCTCTTTACCTTCAATTTGCTTTAGGTGCTAGATTGATTCTAAAGAAGATGCTCTTCCTTAATTTCTTGTAGGAAGTTTCCCAACTCACTAAATATATTTTCCCTACAAAAAAGTATAGTACTGAAATACTAATCTACTCCTAAATCAGATACTCTCTTCTAGAGTCTTCTCCAGGTTTAAGGCTTCTATGGAATTTTTTTTAGTATCAAGGCTTCTATGATATTTTCTTTAGTATCAAGGCTTCTTTGGCCTTTTCTTCAATATCAAGGCTTCTATGGCATTTTTTAGTATCAAGGCTTCTATGGCCTTTATGTGGAATTTTCTTCAATATCAAGGCATCTATGAAATTTTCTTCTGGATCAAGTCTTCTATGGCATTTTCTTCTGGAACAAGGCTTATGTGGCCTTTTCTTTTGGATCAAGGTTTTTTTGTGTCCGTTCCACAACTAGCCCCAAATTTGGGGATCCACCTTTTTTATTTTGAATTCTTAGAGGTTTGATCTTTTCTTGAGTGTTGATTTTGCTAGATCTCTCCTCATGAGTGTCAATGTGGTCTCCAAGGTCCTTTGTGGAGTAATTCCTTCATGTTTTCCTTTGGATATGTCGATGTTTGGTTAGGGTTAATTTGATTAGTTTCTTTCATGTGCTTAGATTTAGTCAAGTCTATAATGATTTGTTAATTTAAAATTATTTGAATTAAGTCAATTCAATCATTTAAAATTAAACAAAATTTAGTAATAATATATATATATATATATATATATATATATATAGATATATAAAGGTGATCATTGCAATTTTATTTTTGTTTGGTTACTTACATGTCTATACAAAACAAAATAAAAATAAAAGAATATATATATATATATATATATATATATATATATATATATATATATATATATATATTTATTTATATATATATAAAATTGCAATGATCACCTTTATATATCTATATATATATATATATATATATTTATTTATTTATTTATTTACATAAACAAAGTAAAATAAAACCTTTATCATCATCTAATTAAAGGTTTTAATAAAGTGTAGTTTGTTGAAAACTTTTAATTTAAGCCTTTATTAAAGGCTATGGTTTCATGCACCCCCATCAACTATTAATGCAGTTTCATTTTTAGCATGTAGGCACTATTGAGACAAGCAGGGACAACAATGATGGGAGTATAAAATGGACACATACATAGAGGCTGACAGAGGGTCTAGACATTAGTCCACATAGGACGGATGTGCATAATAAGGATCCAAACCTCAAGGGTGGTGGACTCTAAATGACAGGCTCCTATTTGGAGGATGCATCTTTGTGGTGGGTATACAGTGGCAAGGTGGACTTGAGATGTGGATTGCCACATTAACAAAATGATGGTTTGGTATGGAAGTGCACATACATGACACGTAGGTTGATGATGTGGAATAATGTAGGTTGAGGATAAGTGATAAAGTTATTCATATCAAGAAAACCTATTAGGAATAATATCCAAGAGCATCCTTAGGGGCACATAATTTCTTGGTTCATTATTTTACCAATATGGGCACGTGCATGGTAGTTTTATATATCTCAAGGAGCATATTGCTACGATGGGTATGTGAGTCTTTTGTCATGTCTCACCACTACTACAAGAAAATAAAACCATGATATTTCTTTAGGCAAAGCACTTTTGGGTATGGGCACCGCTCATAGAGAGAAATCAAAGAATTCTAGTGTAGGCGAGAGGTATAGTGTGACTACAAGCATGGAGGTTGATGGTGCATATAGTGGATCCAGGTCAATACCGATGTAGATGTATAGGTGAAATTCACATGGGAGCTGAGACAATGATGATACTGGTTAAAATATATATGTGGATGATAGTGGTATGCTATTGGGTGATCGAGTGTAGATTCCCATGATGACAATACTTAGGATGACCAGATGTGTTGGCACAACAACCACCTAGCACATGATATCTGCCAACATAGCAAGGTAGTGCAAGATTGGAATAAGGCCTTACCAAGAGGTCCATATCAAAAAATTTAATCCAAACAATCAAATTATGTAAATGATGCAGGTCTTGGTTAAAACATACAAGATATAGTAACATATGACCATGGCATACGATCGTAGTGTTCACCATTGGTGATGTGGCTTAGAGAAAGACAATGATAATTACGTAAAGAGCATAGGAATTCGATACAACACAACATATATGAGCATAGGTGAATCCCGTAGAGCTCCAATGTCAACATGGCCAACCAAGTGTAACAGGACGTACATCTGACTAGTGTATCAGGTAACGAAGTAGGTACGAATAACTATTTGAAGAGGTGTCCCAAGGTCTTATGAAGAATGTGATCCCCATGTTCACTTCCTTAAATCCAATCCACTATATATGTCAATAGAGAGAGTCAAACATTCTACAGATACACGCACCGTACGTAGCACTGGCCAAGTAAAGTGTTCAAGTGAGACAACTTGTGTCATTGAGGATGCCAAGGTATGAACTAAGAGCCAAACCTACAAATATATATATTTGTGTTACTAATGATATAGGGACCCACATTATAAAGGATCACCCAATGCAAATGATGTTGGGATAATCATATCTATAGATAAGACTCAAGCCTTCGAGGAGTTGGTGGGTTGGGTGATAAAATGATGATGGTGATGTGAATATTGATGGAAGTGATAGGGTGGTTTAATGGAGTGTAGAGTACAAAATTTGTAAATCGAGGTCAACTAGATATTTTGATGTGGATGTCATAAATTGGCATAGTGAACGAGCATCGAAGTCTTAGACATTTACTTATAACTTGGACACCCGAACGATGAAGATGTAGGTTACATAGAGTGAGCATCAGATATGGGGTGGTTAAAAATGAATAAAGGGGTAAAATCTAGGTTTATCTACAAAAATGGGATAATGGTAATGGCATCCCATGTTTAGACACAATGGCCAACTAGTTTTACAAGGACGACATCATGTACGAAGTGACACTTAGTTCAGGGACCATGACTGTTACGTATACGGTTATCGCATACTATGTGTTCCATGTGTTTGGTTCTGGTGGTGTTTTGAGTGGGATATCGAAGGCTAAGGCCCTTATTGGAGATTATAATTAAAAGAAAGGAGTGGGGGTGTCTGCCCTTGCAGAGAATATAGTGTGGTGGCTAATAAAAATAATTGTATGAGTGTTATAAATCTAGACCAACAAAATGAAATGTATCACTAGATTTGTGAGTATGGAGAGAAGGTTTTAAAAGGTAAACCAAGTATAACCGGGAAGTTGGACTTATTACTTATTTATGGTAGAAAGTGTTACAAAGTGCAGCAAAAGCCAAATAAGCCAAAAGAACCACAATGAAGAAAAATAAAAGATGCATGTGAAAAGCCAAAGATTGTAAAATAAAACGGATGGAAATGAAATTAATGAAAGTAGGCATTTCATAATGAAACAAAGAGGATGGAAAAAGGAAATGAAATGTCTTCTTTGAAAACTTTAAATTCACCATTGAAGCACAAAAAAAGGGGTTGTATTTTTTGCAGGCCAAATGTTGGACCTTTTTAGAGGCCAAGGCTAGAAATATGTTGCAATAATGTATTTTTTTCTTATTTTAATACAAATGATTCTAAAAATTTATGTCCTGTTAGCAAGATAGGAGGAGATTATTTCTGCATGTTTGATTTAACTATCTATTTTTCCCCTTTCATGTTATAGGCTTATAGATGATGTTAAATGCATTTTAATGGTTGCATCATTGAATGTTTAAAGCATGAAATTTATTTTCATTTTCCTTAGAATCTCGCACCTAGATTATTGCAAGTTGTGCAAATGCAGGTCCGGATAAACTAGGTTACATGCAAAAATTTCTCACATCTTTGGTTTTGTAGGAATAGGGTAGCATCATACTAGTGGTAGTTTTTTTTTGGTATTTTCAGCATTCTGGTCCATTTCCATATTTTACTTTTATTTTTCTAACCCTTCCCTTTTGCAGATTTTTTTAAACTTTAGTGATTAAAAAAAAAAAAAAAAAAATCTCAAAAATAGATGCATGGGTGTGAAGAATGAGCTTTAAAGTTTCATTTAAAGCAAGTTCGATTCCATTCTAAAGTCATTTCAAAATTATAAAAATTATTCAAAGTTGCTATTTTTAGAGGCATTTTATAATTTTAGATTTTACATAATTTCATATTTCGAAGGTAAATCAGATTTCAGGCTTTGCATATTTATTTTGCAAGCAATAAATTAACTTTCCTTTATGAAAATCACAATTTCATTAAAGGGGAGAAATTTATATGGCATTCCAAAAAGCCATTGTTTTTAAAGCAATAAAATGATGTCTCTTTATGAAAATTAATTTTATCAAAGAGGGGTAATTTATTGTTTTGGCAAATGGTTGACTCCTTTTGGAGCTCTATGTGCAAGGTTGTCAGATCCTTTCAAAACCCTCATCTTTTACCTACCAAAAAAAAATATTTATTATATCAAAGGCTATTTTTAATTTTATATTTAAAACAACATTAAATGAATCCAATCATAATTTAAGGTTCATATTTAGAGATAGATTTTAATCTTCTATTTCATGCTTAAAGTAGGGTTTAATGCAAGATAAAACTTGTTTAAAATTTGCTTAGCCAAAAGAAGATAAATTCTACCTAAAACACTTCAAGATAAAATGAACTAAGGCATTTTCATCGTGGTCATATGAGGGCCAATCATATTTTTCTCTTATTTTAAGTTTCATGAACAATCACTAGTATAGCAATAAAATAATACCAACACAGGCCCCTTGTCAACAGTTACTTGAAAATCACTAAGGTATTCCTAGCACTTATTTGATACATCTTCACAAGATTAAAAACACACATTAAGTAAAAGGAACTTTGGAGAAATTTCATTTCTTTGCAAAAGAGGATTTTCTAATCAAAATCCTAATTGTGATGGGGATTTTGCAATTAGGCAAAATATCCACTCAACAAAATTAGCGCTAGAAGGAAGGCATGAATTGGTGTTATTTTATTTATGCTAAATTGTTCTTTTTTTTTCCAAATGTTGTTGAATTGTTCATACAATGAATAATGTGATTTTATGTCTAACCTTGAGAACTATGAATTGCTAAATGTTTCATGTCCTTTTGATGATTATCTTTGGTCTCCTTCAACACAATAGAATTGGTGCTAGAAGGAGGGCCTGAATTAGTTTACTTTATTGCTATTGAAATGCTAACTTTTCCATGTTACTTGAAAGAGTTATTTGAAAGTATCAGTCTTGACTAATGAGGTTTTGTTTTCTTGTGATCACTTTAACTGATTCAAACATTTTCTAATTGATGATGCATTAATGCTAACCTTTTGCAAATTGGAAAATTTTCTCTAATATCATGGTTTAATTGATGCATATATTTTGGTTGATATACATGATGATTTATATGTTAAAAATTTGATATTTTTTAGTCATTTCATGCTTCTTTGCAAGATATATATTTTTTGGTTGGTTAAATTTAAATTAAAGTGGGTTTTTATCAAGAGACCCAAAACCTGAATACAACAAGCCATCAGAATTATTCAGGAAAAGCCCAAGGAAGAACAATAGGAAAGGCTTGAGGAGAGCAAATAGGAAAACACTTAAGGAAGGCAAAAGGAAAGACTTTAGGAAGGAATCAAGGAAAACACATGGGAAGTAGGAAACTAAAAACTGAAAAGCCTGCCTAGTGGGAAAAGGAAAAGGCAATAACAAAAAATGGCCAAACCTGCCTAAATATAAAATTAAACAACCCCAAATGTGGGAAAAAAAACATGCACCAACCCACATAGGGGAAACCGAAAACCAGGTGAATAAAGAACACAAGCTTATACTGAGAGGGGGGTGAACAATATAAGACCACTTTTTACTTTTCTTTCCCAATCAATATTATGCAATGTATAGATAGCAATATCAATAGTAGTAATCAAAGCAATGCACAAATCACCACACACAATAGAGACACCAATTTAACGTGGTTCACCCAATGTGGGCTACTCCATGGAGAAAATATTTCACTAAAATTTTCTCAATCAATCTCTTGGGAATCCTTTCCCTATTACAATGTTTATGGACCTCTATCCAAAGGAGACACCAATCCCCTAATCAAGTTCATGGATCTCTATCCACAGGAGAACTCCTTTCTCCTTAGCTCTGGATGGTGATCTTCTAGAAGAATTGTTGCCTCCACTGCACTGGCTAATGGATCTCTATCCACTGAAGACACCTGTCCTCACTGCCCTGGCTAATGGATCTCTATCCACTAGAGACTGTCGTCCTCTATACTCTATCACCTCCAAATCTCTATCTCAAATTTGCACTAAACACAGTCCTTCGATCTAGCACAAATCTGCTCAATCTCTATCTCTGGTCTGGCACAAACCTATCCTCAAATCTGCACCAAACTCTGTCCTCAAATATATACTAAACATAGTCCTTCGGTCTAGCACAAATCTATCCTCAATATCTGTCCTCTGATCTGCACTAAACATAGTCCTTCAGTCTAGCACAAATCTATCCTCAATATCTATCCTCAAGCCTTAACACAAAGCTTGACTTAATCTCAAATCAACTCTGCTAGATCTACCCCAAACCTTAACCCAAGGTTTGAACAAATCAATCAATCAACTCTGCTCTCAAGTCTTCTCAAAGACTTATCTCAAATATGCCTTGTAAGCTTCCACAAAAGCTCACACTAATCTGTCCACAAGTCCTCTCTAGAACTTGTCCAAATATGCTCAACAAGTCCTCACTAGAACTTGTCCAAATATTCTCAACAATATCTATCCTCAAACTGTATTGTAAGCTTCCACAAAATCTCACACAAATATATCCACAAGTCTTCTCTAAGACTTATCTCAAATCTTCTCAACAAGTCCTCACTAGAACTTGTCCAATCTCATAGAAACATAAAGAGAATTATTAGAGACTCAATATGCTTCACATTCACCACAATGCTCAATCACTTTCAATCACTCTTTTTATCATAAAAACATATAGAGAATTGTTAGAGACTCAATATGTTTCACATTCATCAACACTCAACCTCTTTCTCAAATCAATTTAGAATATAGAACAATTTGTTTCATAGAACTTGAACTATCACTTTAACACATCCACTTGACTAGGCTCAACCAACTCTACTCAACTAATCAATCAATGAATTAATCCTTGCTCACAAACCCTAGTCCAAGCATATGAACACTCACTCAACTATTTCCAACAATGCTTATCAACCAATCTCACATAACAATGATACTCATGATCTTTGCAAATCCTAGCTCAAGTTCTTCACTCAATCAATCACTTCAACAACAATGCTTATCAAACAATCTCACATTACAATGATACTCATGATCTTTCAAACCCTAGTTCAAGATATTTCACCACTTCTCATAACAATGATACTCATGATCTTGCAAACCCTAATCCAATATTCAAACTCAACAACAAGGGTTCTCAATCATACAACAATGAAGCATGCATTCACTCACTCAAAATATCCAACAATGCTTATCAAACAAGATTTATTGCATTCACTTCCATTTCAGAAAACTCATCCACTCAACAAGGAAAACTTAACAAAGTCCTTTTCACTCCAATATTGTTTTCATAAAAACCTCAATCAATCACTTCAACCAAAGAAGAATATGCCCATACCTTTTATTTGATGTAGAAGTGACCTTAGAAAACCTGTCTCAATCACAATTTTCTCTTTTGCCAATTTCAATAGTTAGATGATAAAATATCACACTAACCTCTTCACAAAATAATTCTCAATTACAAAAATAATCAAACTTAATTACACCTTATTACTCCTTGTTTGAAATTAGCAATTTATCAAATCACACATGAAAATAATAATTCAATTGTTCCTTATAATCTCCAATCTCAATTAATCAACCTCCAAAAATCAACCTTTCAAAAACATTATTGCCTATCCTTTTATCTCCCTCAAATACTCAATATCCAATTTTAATTTAGGCAAAATAAACTTTAGAAAGCATAAAAATATTTTATTTTTCAAACTTTAGCACCTCCAAAATTAATCAAGCAACCAAGCATGTGACGTCAGCGCATACCTCTTCAATTGCCAAAAGGCCTCGATGGGTTTCGACCTCGAAACCTCTCCTAGCCGAGCGCCCTATCAAGGCGCTAGCCCACCACATGGGCTAGGCGCTTCCACGGGGAGGGGAAGGCGCTAGCCTCCCTTTATGTCCTCGTTGGCATTGTTCAACAAAATGAAGACCTTCCTTCCTTGCAAAACGTGAACCCATGCAGGATTCGAACCGCGTCCTTCCTACCAGCAACACGTCTTAACACCTTCCACCATCGCCAACTGCGCTGCATGATGCTTGTGCAGGGTGAGAGGAGCCTCGCTCCTATTTCTTCATTCTTCTACCGTCGGAGACTTTTCAACACGAAAAACACTGCATCCTTTCTACGCACAATTTAGAACTTAGGCATTCAAATAATTGCTTGGGGATTCTAAGGCAAAGGTTTTACCTTTATTTATACATGATGCCTTATTGCCATAACACGTCGACACTCAAATCAAATTTTAAATTTGATTTATAAACTTAGCTTTATAACCCTTTTTAGGGTTTATTAAATTAATAAAAATTAATTTATAATTAAATTAAAATTAACTTATAATTAACTTAAGTAACTTGAAAGTTAATTAAATTAATTAATAAATTAATTTATTAATTAATTTATAATTAATTTAATTTCCTTTTTAAATATTATAATATTATTTTTCCTAGGCCTCTTCTTTGCCCTTTGGACCTCATCTAACTGCTTGGAACCGGATTTGATCAACTGGAGGTGGATTCTCCTTTTGCACTTATTGGAGAACCTGAAACTGATGTTGCCCACTAAAACTGCCACTCACTGGTGTTGAAAGCTTGACATCAATGATGACTCAAACTTGACATCAATGACAACTCATCTACTCAAAATGTCCAACAATCTCCCCCTTTGTCATTGATGGCAACCCAAATTCTTTTTACCAAAACTTGACCTTTTTCCTATTCTGCTCTCCCTGGGAAATTGCTCCCCTGACTCAATGCTCTCTCCTTAAACCAAATCTCTCCCCCTTACTCAAATATCTCCCCCTTTGACATCAATGGCAAAGGGTCACCTTTGGGGCTCGGGGCTAAGAATGAGTCTCTTAGCTTAGCCCCTCCCCCACCTCCTCTTGAGGTGGTTAATTTTGGGGTGGGAGTATTTCTACTCCCAGCAAGCACTGGTCTTTACCTTTGTCCTCTTTCCTTCTCATATGATCCTTCTGATTCCTTTGACTATTCCTGTTCATATCCATGTTCTTGTTCCTATCCGTATTCCTATTCTTATTCATGTCCATATTCCTGTTCCTATTCTTGTTCATGTTCCTGTTCATGCTTGATTCTGGAATGTCTGCTCTACACCACTTTGTTGTATGTCCATCATTATTGCACTTATAACACTTAATGTTATTATTCCTTGGAGGTGTAAATATCTTGGGATTTCTTCTGGTGAAGCCATATCTATTCCTATCATGAACCCTGCAATTCATTGCCTTGTGACCAAACTGATTACATGAGTAGCAATACCCATGAAATAACTGCATGTTCCTAAAGTTCCCATATTCCTGTCTTTCATGTGTCCTGCACTGTGAAGCCTTGTGCCCAAATCTATGACATGAGAAACATCATCCATTGAAATTTCCTTGCCTTGACCTCATTGGTCTCTTAGTCTCTTTTACCCTGTGTTGGTTCCTGTTCCATCTATTTCTTCTTTGTGCATTGTTCCTTTCCTTGTTGAACTTTCTATTATCCAACTCTTCCTCAGAAGTCTCACTTTCTCTCACACTATCTTCTTCTGAAGTTTCTTCTTCTTCAGAACTTGAGGTTGACTCTTCTTCTTGTTTCTTTTGAGCCTGTTCAAAACCAAGACCTATTTTGCTTGATGTAGGCTTTTGTGACTTGATAATCTTATCCAAATTCTTTGAACTTCTTCCAAACTTGTGTAGCTTGTCCTTAGACTTCTCTACTTCTTCCCTTAGTAGGGCTACTTCTTGTTCTAACTTTTCACATTCTAAGACCTTTACTTCTAACTTATCCTTGAACTTCTTTGTCTTAGCTATTGACTTATTTAGATCCTCTATAAGCTTTCCTCTCTCTTCATCACATTCTTGAAACTAAACTCAAGTTGGGATTTTTCTTTCTTACCTTCTTTAAAGTTTTAAGAGCATAAATAAGCTCTCCCTCAAGATCAACTTCTCCTTTTTTGATTCTTCCTCTATTTGTTTACCTTTGAAAACATCTTCATTATTTTCTGACTTGTCTTCTATAGGATCACCTCCTTCTTATTCTAGTGCCATTAGAATATTCTCTTCTGGTCCTTCAAGTGTATCCTCATATTCATCATCACTGAAACTGAAACCATTCCTTGTACAACTATCTTCAAGATGTCAGAAATTACCACATCTAAAACACTTGAGAATTATTGGTGACCTTTTCTTAACTTCTTCTTTTTCTTCTATCAGAAATAGAACTTCATATTTATCATTATCTGAGAAACTATTATCACTATCACTTGAGTACTTACTTGCCTTGTCTGCATAGTAGCTCCTCTTTTGTCTTTGAAAGAACTTCTTTCCTTGTCTGCCTTGTCCATCCTTACCTTTCTTTTGGTACCTATATTTTTCTGATTCCCTGTTCTTATGATCCTATTTTTCTTCATCATTGCTATTTTTGGCTTCTTGACAATCAGTTGCATAGTGACCATACTTTCCACAATTGAAACATCTAACAGATTTTGCATCTTTAAATCTTCTTGAATCCTTATTCCTTCTGCCATAATTTGCTTCTTCATCATTGGATGACTCATTGCTTGAATCTGACTTCTTGCCCTTTGTCTTCTTAGTAGCTTTGAAGGTTGCTTCCTTCTAGATATTAGGTTCCTCTTTTGTTCTTAACTCAAAAGTTGTAAGAATACCAAGTAACATATCTCTTGTCAAAATATCACCATATTTTGATTCCTCTATAGCAGAGATATTTTCACTAAACCTTTTTGGAAGAGATCTTAAGATCTTATCACAAACATCAGATTCTTCAATCTCAAGTCCAAGTCCTTGCATAGCATTGACAACCTCATCTACACGAAGTAGATAAGCACTAATTTTTTCTTCATCCTTCATTCTTAATTCTTCAAATTGTCCTTTGAGATTTTGTATCTTTGCCTTTTTGACACTTTTATCTCCTTCATATATGCTTTGCAACTTATCCCAAATTCCTTTTGCATCTTTACAATGCATAACCTTTATGAATTTTGTTCTTTGCAAACCTCTCAAGATTGCATTCATTGCTTTTGAATTGTAATGATGTAGAAGCTTACCTTCTTTATCTGTAGGTGGATCAACTGGTGGTATGTATCCATTTTCAACTGCTTCCCAAATTTCATTGCCAAGTGCCATCAGGTGAATCTTCATTCTCATACTCCAAAATATATAATCACTTCCATCAAATACTGGTGTTGAATTATCTGAGGACCCATTCTTAGAATCCATTGTGTTCTTGTAAGCTTTTCCTTCAAGTTGTTAAACTCTTCCGAAGGAACCCGCTCTGATACCAATTGAAGAACACAAGCTTATACTAAGAGGGGGGTGAACAATATAAGACCACTTTTTACTTTTCTTTCCCAATCAATATTATGCAATGTATAGATAGCAATATCAATAGCAATAATCAAAGCAATGCACAAATCACCACACACAATAGAGACACCAATTTAACGTGGTTCACCCAATGTGGGCTACTCCATGGAGAAAATATTTCACTAAAATTTTCTCAATCAATCTCTTGGGAATCCTTTCCCTATTACAATATTTATGGACCTCTATCCAAAGGAGACACCAATCCCCTAATCAAGTTCATGGATCTCTATCCATAGGAGAACTCCTTTCTCCTTAGCTCTGGCTGGTGATCTTCTAGAAGAACTGTTACCCCCACTACTCTGGCTAATGGATCTCTATCCACTGAAGACACCTATCCTCACTACCCTAGCTAATGGATCTCTATCCACTAGAGACTGTCATCCTCTATACTCTATCACCTCCAAAGCTCTATCTCAAATCTACACTAAACATAGTCCTTCAGTCTAGCACAAATCTGCTCAATATCTATCTCTAGTCTGGCACAAACCTATCCTCAAATCTACACCAAACTCTATCCTCAAATCTATACTAAACATAGTCCTTCGGTCTAGCACAAATCTATCCTCAATATCTATCCTATGATCTGCACTAAACATAGTCCTTCGGTCTAGCACAAATCTATCCTCAATATCTATCCTCAAGCCTTAACACAAAGCTTGACTTAATCTCAAATCAACTCTGCTAGATCTACCCCAAACCTTAACCCAAGGTTTGAACAAATCAATCAATCAACTCTGCTCTCAAGTCTTCTCAAAGACTTATCTCAAATCTGCCTTGTAAGCTTCCACAAAAGCTCACACTAATCTATCCACAAGTCCTCTCTAGAACTTGTCCAAATCTACTCAACAAGTCCTCACTAGAACTTGTCCAAATATTCTCAACAATCTCTATCCTCAAATTATATTATAAGCTTCCACAAAATCTCACACAAATATTTCCACAAGTCTTCTCTAAGACTTGTCTCAAATCTGCTCAACAAGTCCTCACTAGAACTTGTCCAATCTCATAGAAACATAAAGATAATTGTTAGAGACTCAATATGCTTCACATTCACCACAATGCTCAATCACTTTCAATCACTCTTTTTATCACAAAAACATATAGAGAATTGTTAGAGACTCAATATGTTTCACATTCATCAACACTCAACCTCTTTCTCAAATCAATTTAGAATATAGAACAATTTGTTTCACAGAACTTGAACTATCACTTTAACACATCCACTTGACTAGGCTCAACCAACTCTACTCAACCAATCAATCAATGAATTAATCCTTGCTCACAAACCCTAGTCCAAGCATATGAACACTCACTCAACTATTTCCAACAATGCTTATCAACCAATCTCACATAACAATGATACTCATGATCTTTGCAAATCCTAGCTCAAGTTCTTCACTCAATCACACACTTCAACAACAATGCTTATCAAACAATCTCACATTACAATGATACTCATGATATTTCAAACCCTAGTTCAAGATATTTCACCACTTCTCATAACAATGATACTCATGATCTTGCAAACCCTAATCCAATATTCAAACTCAAAAACAAGGGTTCTCAATCATACAACAATGAAGCATGCATTCACTCACTCAAAATATCCAACAATGCTTATCAAACAAGATTTATTGCATTCACTTCCATTTCAGAAAACTCATCCACTCAACAAGGAAAACTTAACAAAGTCCTTTTCACTCCAATCTTGTTTTCAGAAAAACCTCAATCAATCACTTCAACCAAAGAAGAATATGCCCATACCTTTTATTTGATGTAGAAGTGACCTTAGAAAACCTGTCTCAATCACAATTTTCTCTTTTGCCAATTTCAATAGTTAGATGATAAAATATCACACTAACCTCTTCACAAAATAATTCTCAATTACAAAAATAATCAAACTTAATTACACCTTATTACTCCTTGTTTGAAATTAGCAATTTATCAAATCACACATGAAAATAATAATTCAATTGTTCCTTATAATCTCCAATCTCAATTAATCAACCTCCAAAAATCAACCTTTCAAAAACATTATTGCCTATCCTTTTATCTCCCTCAAATACTCAATATCCAATTTTAATTTAGGCAAAATAAACTTTAGAAAGCATAAAAATATTTTATTTTTCAAACTTTAGCACCTCCAAAATTAATCAAGCAACCAAGCATGTGACGTCAGCGCATACCTCTTCAATTTCCAAAAAGGCCTCGATGGGTTTCGACCTCGAAACCTCTCCTAGCCGAGCGCCCTATCAAGGTGCTAGCCCACCACGTGGGCTAGGCGCTTCCATGGGGAGGGGAAGGCGCTAGCCTCCCTTTATGTCCTCATTGGTGTTGTTCAACAAAACGAAGACCTTCCTTCCTTGCAAAACGTGAACCCCGTGGGATTCGAACCGCGTCCTCCCTACCAACAACACGTCTTAACACCTTCCATCATCACCAACTGTGCTACATGGTGCTTGTGTAGGGTGAGAGGAGCCTCGCTCCTATTTCTTCGTTCTTCTACCGTCGGAGACTTTTCAATGCAAAAAACACTACGTCCTTTCTGCGCATGATTTAGAACTTAGGCATTCGAATTATTGCTTGGGGATTCTAAGGCAAAGGTTTTGCCTTTATTTATACATGATGCCTTATTGCCATAACACGTCGGTGCTCAAATCGAATTTTAAATTCGATTTATAAACTTAGCTTTATAACCCTTTTTAGGGTTTATTAAATTAATAAAAATTAATTTATAATTAAATTAAAATTAACTTATAATTAACTTAAGTAACTTGAAAGTTAATTAAATTAATTAATAAATTAATTTATAATAAAATTATATTAATTAATTTATAATTAATTTAAATTTCCTTTTTAATATTATAATAAAATATTATAATATTATTTGCCTGGGCCTCTTCTTTGCCCTTTGGACCTCATATGACTGCCTGGAACCGGATTTGATCAACTGGAGGTGGATTCTCCTTTTGCACTTATTGGAGAACCTGAAACTGATGTTGCCCACTAAAACTGCCACTCACTGGTGTTGAAAGCTTGACATCAATGATGACTCAAACTTGACATCAATGACAACTCATCTACTCAAAATGTCCAACAATTGAATTCAACATCCCATGTAGGGGAAAATCAGCATATGGAATCAAAGCAACATCCCATGCAGGGGAGAACTAGAAACTGGGAAAAATCATCCAGGAAACTTGAAAACACAAAAAGCTCCCCTAAGAAATAGGAAGGGAATAGGAAATCAACATAAAATGATAAGGAAATACCAAGAAACTAGAATAATTATAGAAAAACCACCCTACACCATAGGGTGGGGTAGAGAAACTATAAAAATAGTAAATCTCACCCAAGAGAGGATGAGAAACAAACAGGGACACCAGAAGATGAACTAAGAAGAAACCACATCCCTCACAAGCTTGGAAAGTGGAACAATAATTTGAGGATCTCCATAGGCCATGAAATCCTCTTGCAGAGAAGAGAGGAGCCAACAAAGATGCCAGTTAAGTAGAGGAAGCAACAGATGCAGAACAACAAACCATAGGAAAGAGATGAGAAAGTTTCCAAGGAACCCAAAAGGAAGGAGTCATAGGGAAAACCAGTTGTAGGTGTTAAAACTAGGTCATCCCAGACAAATAGGATGCAACTAGAAATCCCAGACAACATTTAGCACTACCAATGAATAACTTCAGGGAAATAGATGAGGAAATCTAGTAGGAACACAAAAAGTAAACTAGAGACCCCTGACAAGGCTACAAAAAATACTGAGAGTCCACCAAACCCACAACACCGATACAAAAGAGAAGATTCATAGTAGAAAGCACATGGTTATCCTAAAAACCAAAAATATGTTGTAGAAAAATGCTCATGAAAGCACTCTCCCATAGCCACAATAGTCCACACCTGAAGAACCACTGAAAGCTAGCATCAAGAAGACAACTGTAAAAACTTGGAAAAAGCTGAGAACTCCAAGGAAAGAAATCCCTGAAGCAACCCAAAAAACCTAGGGAAGGTCCTAGAAAAAAATACAAAACCATCCCAAAACCCAGACACCAAAAGAAAACCCCACCAAAGGGCAAGGAAAGGGTCAGACAAGAGGAGAAATGACCTCCCACCCCAAGGAGATCATCTACAACACCATCTGACCATGGAGGAAGGGTTAAGGAAGTGCCAGGGAAACTAGTATAGGATCAGGGACCTGGGACAAGGCCAGGGAAGGGCTCCAGGGAAGTGGAGAAGGGCTTCCCAAGAAATTCCCCTATAGAGCCCCTATTTTTATATTTATTTGACTAACAAAATTTGCATTAAAGTTGTTTTCTTTAAGGTCCACTAATGGAATTCCTTAATTATTGGAGGGTAGGTTATCCTTTAAACATACCTAGGCCTTTGCATCCTATACCTATAGATATTTTTGATCATCTACCTTAGTTTAGATATTATGGAATAGAATTTGCTGAGGAACATATTCAAGCATACAAAAACACTTTTTTTTTTAAGTGAAAAACCCCTTATGGGGCCACCTTGGTCTAAGAGACCACAACCAGGGGGTTCTACACCGTCAAATTCACCTGGGAGTCGCATCTGGCCCTGATCGCACCAACATTATCAATTGTATTTTGGGTACCCATTGAAACTTTTGGTAGGGTGGAGATTCGAACCTGGGACCTCCCTTGGAGGATTGCCCTCTCCTCTCCAACTCACCTACAACACCTGGGTACATACAAGAACACTTTAATTCAATGGAAAATTATGCATGAATATGTTGCTTGTAACATGTTTCCATTCACATTAGACAAATTTTCTTATGATTGGCATCTCAATTTACCTACAAGTTCTATCACTTCTTTGGCTCAACTAGAAGCAACATTTCTTAGCCAATTTGGAAAGCTAGTTGACCCAAATATGATAGCGAATTATTTTACCTCCATCTGTAAAGAGCCTAATGAATCCATGCGTCAATTTAATGATAGGTTCCATAGTTTGTATACCAAAATAGAGATGCATTATACCATTTCAGAATAAGAAGTCTTTCAAGTTTACATGGGAGCCTTAGACCCCTCAATATCCAAATTTCTAAGGAATATTTTTGAAGATTCATCCTTGCTTAAGGTCTAATATGAGGTAATTATGGTATAATGATAGTGGAATTTGAGAAATTTTAATGGGGAGAAGCTATCATTGTGTAACCCTAAGGCTAAAAATCAAAAGTCACCCTTGATTCAAGTTGAGGTACAAAATTTTCCCATGAGAGATTGTTCTTCAGGAGTTATGGATTCCACAACCAATACCAACCATCTAATCTAGCACCCTCAAATCAAATGATGTCTAATGTGAACCATCAATGGGATGGATTTGAATTTCCAAATGTTACAACCACCTTAGATATCATCCAAGAGGAGGTGCAAGTTGCAAAACCAATATCCACCAATGAAGATTGTGGTGAACAAGCCCATCAAGATGTAGAGATTGACTCAAATTTGGAAACATATGAACCTTTAGAAAGAGAGGGTGTAGAATAATTATTCACAAATGAGGATTGGGATGATCATACAAAGAAGAATGTAAAAATTTATTCCATTATAGAAACCCCTAAGCCATCAAAATTGGTTTAAAGTAAGGTTGAAATAGAATCAATAAATGAATTCAAAGACATAACAAAATTTCACCACTTTTTCTTGGAAGACACTTTGGATGAGATTGTTAAGAATGATAGTCAAGAAAACCCACACCTTCCAAATTGTGATAAAATTGAATCATGGGTTACAAATATGGATTGTGATCTTGCAAGGTTGAATACAAAGAGTAGCCCACTTTTGAAAATAATTGAACCATCTAAGGAAGGTGAAGGCAAATTTTATGAGAAACACGTTGATGAATTGGAAGATGGTGAAGAATTAGTTGAGCATCACAACTTGATTTTGGAAGATGATTACTATGATTATTGGGAGAAATGGGAAGAATATGATCACTCCAAAACTTCTAATAAATTTTTTGTGTCAATTGATATGCAGGATAATGCAATTGCTTTCTCGCATGAGGATATTACAAGTCTTATACAATCTGAGAATGTTTTTGAAGAAGGGTTGGAATCTCATCAAGTGTTGGAAAATGATAATGATTCGACTACCATGGATAAAGAAGAAAAATAATTGATAGATGAATCAAAATATCATGTCAAAGATACAATAGAGTTTCATCCCACGAATTTAGATGATAATTTTTATAATGGTTGGGGAAGATATGGGGAATCATTGTTGTCTCACACTCCTATTGATGAAACCTCTATCTCACATGAAGAGCTTGCAACTCCTATACAATGGAAGAATGACATACCTATTGCAAAAATAGATAAGGTTCCAAAATTCGATCATGATAAATATAAATTTATTGAAGACCTCATAGAAATAGAAAAGGAAGACATGGTAAACATTTCTTATGGTTCATCTATTTTAGATGAGGAAGAGGTAAAATATTTAATTTCATTATTGACTATTGAAATTTTGGATACAAATTCGCATTATTATCTTTAATATTCAAATGAAGAAATATTGTGGATGGATAACAAGGAATTGGAACCAAATAATAAAAATGTTTATTTATTCAAAGTGACTCCAATATTTGATCAAGAAAAGGATGGGCATGTTTTTAATTGGGTTCCTAATTTTGGCATTTTTGATGAACAGGTAATCAATGAAGATGAAGGACTACAAGAGGATGATGAAGATAAAGACCATGAGGAAATCAGAAAGATTTACCAAGTCTTGGTAAATGAAAATGCACAAAAGGTAGAATCTCACCTTTTATGTTCACCCATGTGAACTATAGGTGAAAGCTTATCTAATTATCTATGGAATTCAAATGTTATCAATGATTAAATGCCATTTGTGGTTGGTAATGAAGTTGAGTTAATTTCTCCTCACACCACTAAAGATATTACTTTGTTGAATGAAAGAGAAGTCGATGTGCTTGAATTGTTGAATCAATTCCATCAACAATTAACAATTGAATCTAGGATAAAATCTTATAATGATTCTCATTTAGGAAATATCCTAGATGCTTGCAAGTGGTTGCATAAGTTTGATTGACCTAAAAACATGGAAAATGAATTGGCTTTTTTATTTTTAGAAATAGGCTCTTGTTTGCAAGATTTCATATTTGAAAAGGAAGGCCTAATTCTAAATCATGAATTGAATTTTGAAATTGACATCTTAAGGAATAGAAAAAAAATAATTGAATATCAATTATTGTGCGATCTATTTGATAATTTGAAACTCCACAATGGGATTACTAATAAAACTAAATCAAGATGGTGGGGTGAGAGAGACAAAGTGAAAATTATTGCATTATGTGGCCTAATATTATGTTCATTGGATTCCTAGAAATTTTGGCATGCATATTATGATATATATATTTTAAAGTGTGCTAATCGTGTTTGAGATCTAGGGCAATGGTAGCCTATATTGTGCATCATTTTGTACCATAGTGTATATTTTTGTATATAGTATGTGGGTTTTCATAATTTTGTTTTAGTTTGGTTGTTTTTGTGCTTTGTCCTAAATTTTTGGTTTACGAGTTTTAAATTTTGGGTTGGTCCCTTTATTTGAGGTGATGTTTCATGGTCTCTACTAATGGCCTCTTGACTATTTTTTGTGCTCCTTTGTCATCAAGGGTGAATTGCTTATCACATAGATCAAGGAAAATGAGATGAAGTTGTTTAGTAATCTATCCTAGATTTTGGGACTAAGATAATGAATTTTGGAATATTGAACCATTTTTGCTAAATCTACACACAAACACATCATAATAAGGGGTATGCTTTGAAATATTGAAGGATGAAGTCATTTTGGTTTGCAAATTAAGGCAAAAATATAATATGCTCTATATTTAACTTCAAATATTTTCTAACCCATGTGGTGCATAAATTTTTGCAATGCTTTACTAAATATAAAAAAAACAATGGAAAATATGCTAAAATCATTCACTAGTTCTAGATAAACTCTACGGAGGCTATTGACATATAACTGGAAGTAAGGCTCTATCTAGACAAAGCTTGTTAAAAAAAATAGGGCATTGCAAAATATCAATTAAACCATGGGTAATGTAGATAAACTATATCGAGGCTATGGATGCCTGATTGGCAGTAGGGCTCTATCTATAAAATTCTTTTTGGGAGCAATATTTCTATAGCCTAAATGCAGGTCAGGTGATGGAATCTGGATGGTTTTCAAGTATGCAAAAATGAAATCACTTTCACCCACATTGAGCAAATGCAAATTATTTATGTGTTTTTGTTTGAAGCTATCTCCCCCCCATCTTATTTGGAAGTTGCTATATGATGTATATCTTTCTAATCTTTGGTTGTTTGTTTTTAGAACTAGTTTCTTCACCCAAAATGCTCAAGAGCATTTCCCAGCAGAGTCACAATTTGTTGTGGCCATTCCACAACTAGCCCCAAAATTGGGGACCCACCTTTTTGTTTTGAATTCTTGGAGGTTTGATATTTCTTGAGTGTTGATTTTTCTAGATCTCTCCTCATGAGTGTCAATGTGGTCTCCAAGGTCCTTTGTGGAGTAATACCTTCTTGTTTTCCTTTGGATAAGTTGAGTGTTTGGTTAGGGTTAATTTTCTTAGTTTCTTTCATGTGTTTAGTGTTAGTCAAGTCTTTAATGATTTTTTAATTTAAAATGTTTTAAATTAAGTCAATTCAAACATTTAAAATTAATTAAATCTAGTAATAGATAAAATATATATATAAATAATAAATAAAAAAGTGATCATTGCAATTTTATTTTTGTTTGGTTACCTACCTGTCTATACATTAAAAAATAAAAATAAAATAAAAAATATATATACATATATATATATAATGAAATCAAGCATTTATATGTATATATATATATATATATATATATATATACATAAACAAAGTAAAATAAAACCTTTAGCATCATCTCATTAAAGGTTTTAATAAAGTGTAGTTTGTTGAAAACTTTTAATTTAAGCCTTTATTAAAGGCTACAATTTCATGCACCCTCATCAGCTATTAACGTGGTTTCATTTTTAGTTTGTAGGTGCTATTGAGACAAGCAAGGATGACAGCAATGGGAGTATCAAATGGACACATGCGTGGAGGCTGTCGGAGGGTCTAGACGTTGGCCCACATAGGGTGAATGTGCGTAATGAGGATCTAGACCTCAAGGGTGGCTAACTTTGAATGATGGGCTCCTATTTGGAGGGGTGCATCTTTGTGGTGGGTCAACAGTGGTAAGGTGGACCCGATATATGGACTACCATGTTGACAAAGTGACGGTTTGGCATGGCAGTGCACATACATGACACACATATTAGTGATGTGGAAATAATGCAGGTTGAGGATAAGTCATGAAGGTGTTCAAAGCAAGAAAACCTATTAGGACTAATGTCCAAGAACATCCTTAAGGGCATAGAATTTTTTGGTTTATTTTTTTACTAGTCTGGGCATGCACATGGTAGTTGTGTATATCTCAAGGAGTAGATTGTTGTGATGGGTATGTAAATGTTCTTTTATCATGTCTCAAAACTACTATAGGAAAAGAAAACTAGGATATTTATTTAGGCAGAGTGCTACCAGGTATGGGCACCACTCACAGGGTGAAACCAAAGAATTCCAATGTAGGTGAGAGGTATAGTGTGACTACAAGAGTGGAGGTTAATGGTGCATATGACATATTCCAGGATGATAATGATGCAGATATATAGGTGAAGTGCACATGGGATATGAGACAACAATAATACTGGTTAAAATGTATATGTGGATGATAGTGGTATGCTATTGGGTGATCGAGCATAGATTCCTATGATTACAACACTTAGGATGATCATACATGTTGGTATAAAAACCATGAGGCACATGATAGTTGCCAACATAGCAAGGTAGCACGAGAGTGGAATAAGGACTTATCAAGAAATCCATATCATAGCCCGAACAGCCAAATTACATAAATGACATAGGTATTGGTTAAAACATACAATATATAGTAGCATCCAACCATTGCATATGATCATACTATTCACCATTGATTATGTAGCTTGGAGAAATAAATGATAATGATACGAAGAGCGTAGGATTTCGAGACCAAACAAAATCTATAAGTGTAGGTGAATCCCATAGAGTGCCAATGTCAACATGGCCAATTGGGTGTAACAGGGCATGCATTTGACCAGCATACCGGGTAATAGAGTAGGTGTGAATAACCAGTTGAAGAGGTGTCCCAAGATATTACAAAGAATGCAATTCCCATGCTCACTTCCTTGGATCCAATCCACTGTATACATCAATAGAGGGAGTTGGATGTGTCGTAGAGATACATACACATCATAGGTAGCACTGGCCGAGTATAGTTTTTAGGCGAAATATGACTTGTGTGATTGAGGATGCCAAGGTACGAACTAAGGGCATGATTGCAAATATACATATCTATGTTTCTAATGATATAAAGACCCACATTCTAAAAGATTACCCAACACAAATTATATTGTGATAATCATATCTATAGATAAGACTCAAACCTTCAATGAGTTAGCAGGTTAGGTGATAAAATGATGATGGTGATGTGAATGTTGATGGTAGCAACAGGGTGTTTTAATGGAGTACAAAGTATAAAATTTATAAAGTGGGATTGACCAGATATTTCAATGCAAATGTCATTAATTGGTGTAACAAACAGGCACCGAAGGCTTGGATGTTTGATGATAACTTGGACACCTAAATTATGAAGACACAAGTTACATAGAGTGAGCATTAGATATGGGGCAGTTAAAACTGAAGAAAGGGGTAAAATCTAGGTTTATCTACTAGCAGGGAATAATGGTAATGGTAGCCCATGTTTAGACATAATGACCAACTAGTTTTACAAGGACAACATCATGTGTGAAGTGACATCGAGTTTGGGGACCATGACTGTTATGTATGAAGTTATCAAATCATGTATTATGTGTTCCATGTGTTTGGTTATAGTGGTGTTTTGAGCAGGCGATCGAAGGCTACGGCCTTTATTGGAGATTATAATTAAAACAAAGGAATGGGGGTGTCTACCCTTACAGAGAATATAGTGTGGTGGCTAATAAAAATAATTGTATCAGCGTAATAAACTCTAGATCAACAAAAGGAAATGTGTCACTAGATTTGCAAGTATAGAGAGAAGGTTTTAAAAGGTATACCGATTATAACTAGGAAGTTGGAATTATTACTTATTTCTTTATGGTATAAAGCGTTACAAAGTGCAACAAAAGACAAATAAGACAAAAGAACCACAACGAATAAAAAATAAAATATGCATGTGAAAATCCAAACATTGTAAATAAAATGGATGGAAATGAAATTAATGAAAGTAGGCATTTCATAGCAAAAAAAAGAGGATGGAAAAATGAAATGAAGGGTCTTCTTAAAAAACTTTAAATTCACTATTGAAGCACACAAAAAGTGATTGGATTTTTTGTAGGCCAAAGGTTGGACCTTTTTGGAGGCCAAGGCTGGAAATATGCTACAAGAATGTATTTTCTGCTTCTTTTAATATAAATAATTCCAAAAATTTGTCCTGTTAGCAAGATAGGAGGAGATTATTTATGCATGTTTGATTTAAGTGTATATTTTTCCCCTTTCATGCTATAGGCTTATCGATGATGTTAAATGCATTTTAATGGTTGCATCATTGAATGTTTAAAACATGAATTTTATTTTCATTTTCCTTAGAAGCTCGCACCTAGATTATTGTGGGTTGTGCAAATACAGGTCTAGATAAACTAGGTTATATGCAAAAAAATTCTTACATCTTTGGTTTTATAGGAATAGGGTAGCATCATACTGGTGGTAGTTTATTTTTGGTATTTTCAGCATTTTGGTCCATTTCCAAATTTTACTTTTATTTTTCTAACCCTTTCCTTTTGTAGATTTGTTTTAAACTTCGATGATTAAAATAAAAATCGAAAAAAAATAATATCTCAAAAATTGATGCACATGTGTGAATAATGAGCTTTAAAGTTTAATTTAAAGGAAGTTTGATTCCATTATGAAGTCATTTTGAAATTAAAATCATTCAAAGTTGTTGTTTTTATAGATATTTTATAATTTTAGATTTTACATGATTTTGCATTTTGAAGGTAAATCGGATTTCAGGCTTTGCATGTTTGTTTTGCAAGCAATAAATTAACTTTCCTTTCTGAAATACACAATTTTATTAAAAGGGAGAAATTTATATGGCATTCTGAAAGCCATTGTTTTTAAATCAATAAATTGACATCTCTTTATGAAAATTAATTTCATCAAAGAGAGGTAATTTATTTATTATATCAAAGGCTATTTTTAATTTTATATTCAAAACAACATTAAATGAATCCAATCATCATTTAAGGTTCACATTAAGAGATATATTTTAATATTCTATTTCATGCTTAAATTAGGGTTTAATGCAAAACAAAACTTGTTTAAAATCTACTTAATCTTCTATTTTTCTCTTCTTTTAAGTTTCATGAACAATCACTAGTATAGAAATAAAATAATACCAACACAAGCCCCTTGTTAACAATTACTTGCAAATCACTAAGGTATTCCTAGCACTTATTTGATACATCTTCACAAGATTACAAGCACACATTAAGTAAAAGGAACCTTGGAGAAATTTCATTTTTTTGTAAGAGAGGGCTTTCTAATCAAAATCCTAACTTTGATGGGGATTTTGCAATTGGGCAAAATATCCACTCAATAGATTTTTATGGACTTTTCTTCTAGATTAAGGCTTATGTGGCCTTTTCTTCTGGATCAAGTATACTATGGCATTCTCTTATTCTATTAATTTCTCAATCTAGAAATGGATATCTCCAATATTTTAACTTCAACACGACTCTTCTCCAGAAGTCTTCTTCCACGACATTATTTTCTTACACAAGGAACTAATATCTACACTATGAAGGCACATTGACCTTCAGGAAATGAAGTTGAAGTCTCCTAATTTTTTGTTGTAGGAAGTGTCTCAATCATTTGAGAATTAATTTTCTACAATAAAAGAAACTTTGGGTAATTGTTAACAAATTCCAGATGTCCTGAATGATCTTCACTAGTTGATTTTTCAATCTAGTGGATTGAATTTTGAGTCCTAGTCTTCACGAGTTTTTCTACAACTGTGTGGAAGTACTCTAGCCAAATGTAATATTAGTATTTTTGGAACTGATATTTCTTTCAGTCCTTACTTGTGGCTCTTCTTAATTCTACCACCTAGAATATTCTAAGGGTTTTTGATATTGGTTGGTCCAACAGTGCGTTAGGCTGATAAAAAACACAGGCTCAATAATAACGATGGTTTTCCTATTGATATATTATGGCTAGATCTATCATGGCTCTGATACCACTATAATGGGAGATAACAATCACAAGATGTAGAATAATATGAAAGAAAGTAAATCTGCAAGAAGACTAAAATATGCTATAAATAGAAATGATGGAAATGAATACAATGTAGCTATGGATAAAATGGACACTCTATGAATAAAACTACTAGACTGCATTGCATCCATCACCAATATATGGTTATCTACACAACACTATGCTACTACCTAATAATATAATCTGAGATTCTATATTAC
Source organism: Wollemia nobilis (assembly GCA_028583015.1). Taxonomy (NCBI): domain Eukaryota; kingdom Viridiplantae; phylum Streptophyta; class Pinopsida; order Araucariales; family Araucariaceae; genus Wollemia; species Wollemia nobilis. The sequence continues at coordinate 2,001,791 of JAQPPZ010016923.1, forward strand.
TTGTTACAATGAGGCCATTTTTATATAGGAAGATAGGTTCCTTGGCCAAAACTCTATCTAGTTGTGCAAGGGATACCTTGCACATTAAAACTTGTGTATTTATTAAATTTCATTAAGTAACTAAATAAATTCCCCCTAAAGTAATCTAATGTTCTAAGTATGTACCTAGGAAGGTACATTTACATGATCTAAATGATGTTATATAATCTATTTCTAACAAGGATAAGTCTCTGATAAAGGGGATTTGGTACAATTATCACCATCCAAAAACAAGCCCAAAAGAATAAGTGTTTGAAAATAAGTTTACCAAATTTTGAAGAAGGGATTAGAAGGTCTCAAGACATTCAGATTCTTGAGAAAGTAGATAGTGTAGGAGAACAGGTTTGAAGTTAGAATTTGACAAGGAAATTTTAGGAGAAGAGAATATTGAAGAGCCCATAGTTTTGGTAAATATAAGAACAACTACATAAGTTTTGAAGGCTGATTTGATAGGAGAATGTTATAGGTTTTGAAGCAGAGATTGAAGGGTTGCAGGAGAAAATATTGAAGCTATGATTTGAAGAATATTTGGGCAGATTTTGGAGTACCCATGGATAGAATAATGAAGGACTTTGGATAGAAATTGAAGGCAACATTCTGGAGACTTTCATTGTAGGTTTTGTATAGGAAAATAAGGAAGGAATTGATTGCATAGTTGTATATTAGTGGATAGCATTCAAGGAAACATTAATAGCTGCTAACTTTAGCATTTGGGATATTAGATTTGGAGAATATTCAAAGCCACATAATTTAAATTTTTGGACAACATAAGAATAAGATAAATAGTTGAGGGTGTGGAGAAATATAGAGCATATTTGGAAGAGTTATTATACAATAAACTTGTATAAATTTTATTAGCAACTAAAGCTGCAAACTTGGTAAGTTTTGTGAAGGAGAACAAAGGTACAAATCTTACAAAATTGAGATTGCATTGAGAGGTGAATTAGTTCACCAAAGATACTAGAAAAAAGGAGAACATAAAGGTATGTAATATTGGTGCAACATAAGTTCATTATCTAAGCATTCAAATCCATTTTACATTAAGTATTTGAGAGCACTGTATTAGCCTTATAGAAATCTTAAGGGAGAAATGTGAAGAAGTTTCAAGCAAAAGTGTTATTAGCATTGACATTTAAATCAATGAGATTGAAAAAGCAAAAATATAAGTATGAGTTACTTATAAAGGAGAAATAAGAAGACACCATTCTAGAGTGCAAATTTATTAAAGTAAAAATGTTTGCTTGAGCAAGTTACAGATAAAACTAGAGATAAGAAACTTGGTAGAATTTCTAAGTGTCTAAAGACACTAGATAGACAAATGAGCAAAAGCATCTTGTAGGTGTAGAAGAGAATCGAGGTGAACCATCACTACACAAATAGGTATCATTTTAGAAGAGCAATCACAACTCAAAGTAGTGCCATCATAGTCCTAAAAGGGAGAAGCAATCGATTGAAAATGCTCCACGATTTCACAAAGGAGCACCACCATCAAACACAATGAGATGTAGTTGTTCACCCTTAAAGTGGAAAATAGTTTCTACATGAAGAGTGTATAGGAATACATAGGAGATAAGAGCATTAGGGTTCAAGGTAAAGTAACAAGTGTTGGAGGAAGTATTGCATGCACACTCCACATGTAAGAGAGAACGAATACTGGTATTTGAGCATTGGAGAGGTACCAATATTAAGTGGGATTGTTAATACACTCATAACGTAACTCTCAATTCCATAATATAATTTAACTCAAGCAAAGGAAACATTTCAAGAGAAGCGAAAGAGGTTGGGTGCCATGTGGCATGTATAAGGTGGAAGGTCAAATGTTTTAGCACCTAGTCTAAGGAAGACGTTTCTTTAAGAAATAAAAGATAGAGAAGTGCAACAAGGGAGTTGGTAGAGAAGTGTTGGTGATAGAAAAATGTGCTGGCAGAGGTTTCAATTGGATGCAAAGAGGAAGATAGAACACTTGGCAGTGTTGGAAGGAAATACAAGTGAAGGATTCAAGATTCAAATTTGGTAGTAACAACAAGATCGAGGTGTAAGACATTGTCATAGATGTTGGCTATAAGGAGAATGGAAATAATATTTCTGAAAAGTCTAACAAATAATGAAGTTTTGTGTATGCATAAGAACATTGATTTAGATACATGGATAGAGAAGGTACCAATCAAAGTGTATGCATAAGAGTATTGACTTGGAGATATATGTAGATAAGGCATCAATTGGTCAAGCTCAGTTGACCAGAGAAATATCATTACAAGGCTTAAGTTAATATACTCTATTTAAAGTTACTTATAAGCCTAAGTTAGGAGAAATAAGGTTGTTAGTATTTTCTAAGGTTGAAAGTGAAACTATTCTGGAGGTATAATATTTAATATGTGAAACCTTAGATATAATATTGAATATATTTGAGATTTATACAAAGGATTAAGATTTGGGTTGAAAAGAATTAAAGAAGTGAACTTAAGGTTTCATAATTTAATTATTTGAATTTACAAAACAATTTTAGAATATTTGCAATTTAGCTAAATATGGAGTAATAAGGGTTTCTACATCAAATTAGACTTATGGAATTGCAAAAAAAAATTATCTAAATTTCTAAGCTTCGAATTATAAGGTATTCAAAATCAACATAGGAATTAAGAAATTTAGATTTTATATTTTTTTGACTAAGGTTGAACAAAAATAGAGGTTTTGAAATTTCATTTAACATTGTCTTTTGTTTACTACTTGGGAGTCATAAGGAATTCAACCTAAGAAGATAACTTACAAAGATTAAGTAATTGAAGAACTATGGATAAATTAGCAAGAGGGACATATCATCATCAAATGCAAAGACAAAACACTCTCTCTATTCCTTATCAACAATGCAAAATTATTTCACAAGAAAATAATTCCACTATTCAAGATGACAAAGATATTTGGTATATTGATTCAGGAGCAAGTCATCATATGATAGGGAATCTACAATGGTTTGATTACCTAGAGGTTACTAATAATTTTGGTATAATGCTAGCTGATGGAAAGAAATATTTGGTTCATGGACATGGACGTGTAATACCTAATGCATCTTATCCATATTTTATATTGCATAATGTTATGTATATACCAAGATTGACCACAAACCTCATTTCAGTTACCAAATTAATTGAAAGTGGAAAAACAATAGAATTAAAATGTGTGAATAAGAGGAAAAAAGGTCTTATCAGAATGCTGGATGAAATAGAGGCTACAGGTTCAGTTAACAAGGGAGTATACTTTCTAGATTCCATTGGTTTTTCACAAGAGCTTTTAATGGTTCAAGATAATACTAATGTATTTTTTGAGAGATAGACCACAGAAAATAGAGACTCATTATACTATAGAAATACAATATTTAGAAAAAATAAAATGAAATATCAACTACCAAGATACCTACAAATCAAAGCAGAACATAAATCGAGACACAAAAGAAATTATCTACAAGTTTAAAATCCATATTGAAGACTAAAGTATTTAATAACCAAATAATGTAACACAGGGGGGTTTTGGAGTATATTACATTATTTGGTTCATCCTTAGATTAGAAAAGTGTGTCTTAGATTAGGATTTATTATTTAATGTAATAAATGCACAAGTGTGCAAAGTATTTTTGGTATTGTAAATGTGCATAGTTGTCCATGTGCACATGAGTCCATAGAATAGGGAGTTGAAGAGTCTAGAAGTGTGAAGACCAAGAGTGCTCCATATGAAGAGTCACATTACATTATATACACAAAGTAATGTGAAGATGTAAGAATATGTGACTTGTAATGACATTACTTGGTACTTATAAAGCTATGGCACCATTTTCATGAGCATTTGTTTATGGCATATGTATGAGTAGTTATTAGAGTTATTTCTATGTTTTATACTTGTAGAATATTTCCATTATTATATATATTAGTTTATTACTTTATTTGATATCTTAAGGTTAATATATATTAATTATTTAGTCTCAAAAGCTAACAATGGGTGCAAATCCATGAGCCGACTATAAATTAACCCAAAACTACCCATATGGGTCTAAAAATAGCTTTACCCCCCAAAAAACATTCTCAAGGGCTACTGCACCCATAACCTTGCTCGAGACCCAACCCAACCCTGAACCTTTGTGATTATAGGGATAAACTGTCTAGTCATCTTAGAGTTAACCCACCTAAATAACATGGAAAATATTCAACACAATTCCAACATTATCCCACATGTTGAATACTTTCCATAGGGGCTAAAAATTGCCATTGTCAATTTTCAAGGGCAACCATGCCCATGGATCTTATACACCATGAAATTTTTTGAGTAGGTTCAACCTTTGTTAATAAATAAATAGTATTCTTCTCTATATCAACTTTGTCCAACATTACCCAGTTCTATTTAATCATATCTCTTACAAAAAGGTACTTGATATCAATATGTTTTGACCAATCATGAAAACCAGGATTGTTTATCAAAAATATTACACTTTGACTATCATTGTCAATTCTCACATATTTTTTCTTAAGACCAACTGTTGAACATAAAATTTGTATCCACACTACTTCTTTATAGGTATGAGTTGCTATAATGTACTCTAGTTTTGTAGTGGATAAAGCAACCACTAATTGTTTTTTACTCATCCAACTTACTGCCCCTCCAAACAGTCTAAACACATAAGCACTCATGGATCTTCTCTTGTCAAGATCTCTAGCCTAGTCAACATCCACAAAGCCTTGTAGATTTACAATATTATTATCTCTAAATTTTCCTTGGTAATAGATAGCATAATTTGTAGTTCCATGCAGGTATCTAAAGATCCTCTTCATAGTATTCCAATGTTCCTTTTTTGGATTGGATATATATCTACTAACTAATCCCACTACATGTGCAATATTAGGTCTAGTATAGACCATTGCATACATTAGACTAACAAAAGTGCTAGCATAAGGAACATGATGCATTTCTTCAATTTCCTCATCTATTTTACAATACTATTCAACAAATAACTTTTGATCCACAGGATATGGAGTACATGCTGGTTTACAATCATGCATCCTAAAACTCTATAGTATTAAGTCAATATATTTCCTTTGATTTAACCACAAATCTCTATTTGCATGATCCCTTATTATTTCCATACCCAAAATAAATTTTGTAGCATCCAAATCCTTCATGTAAAATTTAGAAGATAACTAAGATTTTAGTAACTTTATCATCTCCTTATTTTTACCAATTAACATGCCATCCACATACAAAACAATAACAATAAATTTTTTATCTTCCTTTTTGAAATAAACACATAGATCTGCTTTGCTTTTTCCAAGTCCAAGTGTCAAAACAAACTTGTCAAATTTTTGGTTCCACATTCTTGGAGATTGCTTTAATTCGTAATAGACTTATTCAACTTATATACGAAGTCCTTCTTACCTTTTAATCTAAAGTATTTTGGTTGTGACATATATATGTCTTCATCAAGTTCACCATGTAGAAAAGTTATCTTTACATCCATCTGTTCTATTTCAAAATCAAAAGTAGCAAAAATAGCCAACATAACTCTAATTGATGTTAGTTTAGCCACAAGAGAAAAAATCTCACCAAAGTCAATTCCCTCAACTTGAGAAAATCCTTTTGCTACTAGGTGAGCTTTGTACTTCTCCAAATTTCCTTCTACATTGTACTTTTTCTTGAATAACCACTTACAACCAACATGTTTTATTCCAAGGGGTAGTTTCACCAAGTCCCATGTCTTATTTTTATCCAGGGACTCCATTTCTTCCTCCATAGCCCTTTTCCAAAACTTATTCTCACTTGACTAAACTGCCTCCTTTACAATCTTGGGTTCTTCTTCAATAACTAATAAATTAAATGTAGAACAAAAATTTTAAGGGCTATACCTTTATGGCAGTCTTCTCACTCGATATGATCTACTAAAAAATTGAAGTTTTAGGTTCTACATATTTAGCTTCCTCCTCACCTTCTTCCTCTAAATATTCCTCTTCAAACTCTCTTTGTAATTCATATTTTTCTATAGCATCAGGTTCTACCATAGGTTCTTCCTCCTATTCCAATTTTACCTAAACTATTTTAGGTTCTTTGCTTGGTTGCATTTCCTATTTTGGAATCTCTTTTGTTTATCTAAAGATCACATTATGATTGTAAGCAATCTTATAAATTTATACATTCCACAACTTATATCCTTTAACACTAGTACTATAACCCACAAATATGTATTTTTCAAATTTATAGTCTAGCTTAGTCCTTTTCTCTTTTAGGACATACATATAAGCTTTGCAACCAAAAAACCTTATATGAATGAGAGAGGGTTTCTTACCAGTCCATATTTTTTGTGGATTTTTATCCACCAAAGCTAAGGTAGAAGATCTATTGATGAGGTAACAAGAAATTAACATGACTTCTACCTAGAATTTATTTTCTAACCTTGCATCGCTTAGTATACTTCTAGCCTTATCCATCAATGTTTTGTTCATCCATTCTAAAAATCCATTTTTTTGTGGAGTATATGGAGTTGTTCTTTACCTTTATATTTCATAGTCCTTATAAAACTGCCCAAATTCATTAGAGCAATACTCACCACCATAATCACTTCTCAAAACCTTTATCTTTTCTTGTCTAATTTCCTACAAGAGACATGAACTCTTTAAATTTTTTGAAAACATAATATTTATACCATAAAAAATATACCCAAGTATTTTTTGATAAGTCATCTATAAATATAACAAAATAGATAGATTTACCTAATTATGGTACTTTTGTAGGTCCAAACACATCATTGTGAACTAGATATAATATTCCTTTAAATTTTGTAGCACTCCTGGGAAACTTGACTCGGGTTTGCTTTTCAAAAACACAGTGCTCACAAAACTCAAAATTTAATGGGTAATCAAAGTCCTTTCTCACCAATGTGGCCCATGTGTTGATGCCACAACATTATCTTCACTACAAGAATACTTGGAGCTTTTTCTATCATATTAATTTCCTCTACAATTGAAGAGTTATTGCAATCAATACTTATAGTGCTATCCTCAAGCTTGAACAGAGTTCCTGTATGAAATCCCCTTGCCAACATTAAGCATCCATAAACCATCTTGTAGTTATCCTTATTGAATATCATAGTCACACCTCTATCATTCACCTTACTAATGAATATCATATTCCTTGCCAAACCTAGAATATGCAGTATATCTCCCAAGAATACTTCACCTCCATTTATCTTTTCATATTCATAGAACCCCTTCCTATGAGAAATCATATGAAAATAAGTGCCTGAGTCAATCAACCATGAGTCATGATGTTCACTTGAGCATGCTACAGCTATGAATAGGTTCCTTGAATATTCATTTTTTGTCTTCATTTATGTATGCGTTCCTTCATCAAATGAATGACTATTATAAATATTTTTAGATCTGCAATCTCTTTTATAATGCCTTATTTTACCACACTTCCAGTATTTCCTTTTGTTTGGAACATAAATTTCCCCTAGATTTCTATTTCCTTTCTCCTATTTTATTTTTGCTTCTTTATTTATAACGACCTCTCACAACCAAGGCATCCTTATGATGATAATCCTTAGAATATTTCCATCTTATTTCCTCATAAATAAATGTTCCTACTATGTCCTCTACTTTCAATGTAGATGTAGTATTGGTGATAGCCATAACTAGGTTATCCTAGGAATTAGATAATGAACAAAGTAAAGTAATACACTTTTCCTATTCATCCATTTTTACATCTATATATTTTAATTGACTTACCGAAGTGTCAAAATAATTTATATGTTCAACCATAGAGTCACCATCATTCATCCAAAATAAATACAACTTCTTTCAAAGAAAGAGTTTATTTACCAATGATTTTGTCTAATACAATGCTCCAAATTTTCCCATAACAACTTTGTCGTGGTCTCTATCAATACATTCAAAAATACTAAATCAAATAAGCACAATTTGACAGAGCTCCTTGCCTTCCTATTGATCTTTAGCCACTTCTCATTTGTTGTTCCTATTGTTTTTACTCTTGATACTACAACCCACTAATCTATATTCACCAACAGATCTTCCATATTGAGTGGTGAGCAGAAATCATGTCTCAAAAAATAGTCATTTCTCTTCCATAAATTATCAATCTAGTAAGTCCGTAAACTTACGAGTGTCACGCATAGTATATGCTTGCAATGTTGGGGAATGAATCCATCTGTACCTTATTTAGTTTGGTGGGGGATGTTTAAACATTTTGAATTCAGCCAAACTAAATAAACTAAGTGCGAATAATTAAATAAATAAATTACAATGTCATAAATAAAATGCTGAAAATAAAGTGTGGGAAAATAAATGTATAGGAAACATAAACACACATAACTAAATTAAATAAAGCAAGAAATAAAGCAATAAAATAATCTATAGAAAACAAATATAGAAATAAAATAGGGGAGGACTACTGCAGGGAGTGGGCCCAAGCTCCTGTAGATAGTCCGCCCGGCTAGCTATGTAGAGCTTGCTCGAATAAGAGGAATTGCACTCTTAATAATTTAGACAAAGAATAAAATGAAAATAATTTGTGTAAAATTAATCATTGATCTCCTTGTTCATTTGGCTTGTGTCTTTATATAAAGCGCAACCAAATATTGTTACAATAACAAATCAATCTAATTTAATCACATGATGTGATTAGTTACAATTGGTTCTACACAGATTTTATTCTACTAATTTAAAGCATGTTCATTCACCAAAAGGATAAATATAAAAATCCTTAGGTGTACATAACAAACACATCCTTAAATTAATGCATCCTAAAAATAATATGCTTTAAGAGCCTTACAAGGTCAACCGGCCAATCGGTTGATAATAATAAAAAATACTTTATTCTATTTAATAAATGCATGATTAAAATAGTTCTCCTTTGTCTTCACATGCAACCTCCTCCTTATCCCCTTGGTCAACCTGGTCAATGTTGAATTGGTCATATGGCATCTCCAATGTGGGTGTCTCCAACATATGGGGAGTAAGGCACCAATAATGCGTCTACTTGAGTAAGGTGTCGGCTTGGTGCCTACTTGAGTAAGGTGCCAGAGTAAGACGCCTCCCCATGTATGACAGTAAGGCGCCAGAGTAAGGTGCCTACTCCATATACCTCAGATGCATTAAAATAGAAACATGTTAGGTCCATTTGGGATGTAGATTAGGAAACACCATATCAGAAGCAAAACCTGCATTTATACACAGTTTCCACTAAAAACACTCATTAAGCATAATACCGGATTTTCTATCAATTATATGCATAAGTTAAATAAAAATATATTTCTAATGCTAATTAAACCAGTGATGATGCCCCTTAACAATGTATATAAAATGAGCATTTCTGGTGCTCATCATCCCCCCATGCCTAAATATTGTCACGTCCTCATGACAACAGACCACAAAATTATAATATTTTTTTTTTCATTGAGCACTGCTCTATTTTTTTTTTTCATTCAACATTGCTATTTTTTTCTCACTGAGCATTATTGTTTTTTTCATTCAGCACTGCTATGTTTTTTTTTTCATTTGAATGCTGCTATTTTTTTCTCACTGAGCACTATTGTTTTTTTCATTTAGCACTATTGTGTTTTTTATTTTTTATTCAACACTGCTATTTTTTTTCCCTCACTAAGCACTGCTTTTTTTTTCATTCAGAACTGTTGTGTTTTTTTTTTCATTTGAGTGCTGATGTTTTTTTTTCTTTCATGGAGCATTGTTGCACTAGCAGGAGTCGGAAATACATCACAGTCGGCCATCAAACTGTGGGAAGCAGAAGCAGATGTTCTTATTTTGCATGGTGATAAAATTTGGTGAAACAAAATTTTAGGATGAGTGTATTCATCTACCACTTCTTTTGCCCATATCTAAAATATGTTTGACCCTCCTTTGCAATACAGAGTAGCATCGTATATATGTGTTGGTCGTCATTATCATAATGCAGTAGTGCTGAGTTTATTTACGTGAATGCCACAATTTTTTTTTTTCTTTGGCACTCCACCAGACGTATTTCTCACAATGCGGCAATGAAAAAGGGCCAATTCTATTCAAGTGAATGCCATAGCCCCATTTGTTTTTCAATTATTCCGAGGTAATAAATTTTTTTATATCTGATACATATCATGTGGTTGGGAGATTTCAACAATAATTTATAAAGGGCATCTACTAAGTTTAACATAGAAATTATTTTTAAAATAACCGTACACATAATTGACGAAAAACTCAATACATACTTGGGTGAATTTCATAGATTCTAATCTGTAGCATGTCGGTGGTGTAAAAATGTTTCCATGTTACCCGTAACCAAGGTGTTCCATAAAAAACAAGATTTTTGGTGAAGTTGATGCTCTTGGAGAAATATATATATCTATTTTATTTCTTTTTCTAGTTGCCTTCATCTTCCACACTGTTAATCATCATTGTTTTTTTTTCTTTTGTGCGTTGCTACTCTAGTAGTGAGGCCAGTACAGTGAAGATGTTATGCAGTTCTTTAAATTTCCATCGCAGCTTTCAAAATGTAGATGTAAAATTTTATGTCCATTCGTATTGCTGATAAAGAATAGAAAAAAAAATTGGCATTCATTCTGTGATGTTCTCCTCCAGCAAACGAAGTCCACTTATTCTATGTGAGTCATGCATCGTATTTCTTTTAAAATAGGGGAATTATTTTTATGAAAGCAAGTGTCGTATGAAAAGAGATAGGGGAAATTTGTTACACATATGGCTGCACTGTATTCAATCTTATGTAGGTGTGGATTTAAAAATTCCAACATTGCAACCATTTTTTTTTAAACGTTCAGCATGATCCTTCTCCTGTTGGTGTTCCCGTACTAATTTGCATTTCAAATGGGAGTCTATCAACAAAATATTTTTATTTTCAGGGTATTTTGGTTCACCCAAATCCTCCCCCACTTAAATTGGTGATGCCCTCGTCACTAGTAACAGGTTCACCCAAATCCTCCCCCACTTAAATTGGTGACACCCTCGTCACCAGTAATAGGTCCCTCTATGCAACATGTTTGCAGCCCTCTGAACATTAGGTCCCACACTGAGCAACAAGAACCCCCAATCTAGGGAGAAGAAGTTAAGCAATGCTGGGATAAAATGGATCAATAGTTCTCTTCTTGAATAAGAGTTGCAAATATTTTTTATTACTCTTCTCTTTTCTAGCCATCCAATTCTCTTATATTTTTTTTAATGGATTCTCACAGAAGTTATGTGTTTCTATCAATGATTATCAAGGTTCCTTTTTACTGTTGAGAAGTCAATAGTAGCTGATGTGCCTACTATTGCAGATTTGATTAGGTCCTCCAAAATTTTTCTCATGTCGCATCAGGATCTGTTTTATCTAAGCACAGAGATGGGTATCTCTTCCCTTTGTAGGGAATTAACATCCACATCCATGCCTAGATGGGGACTATCTCCTCCATATGGAAATAGTCAAATTTCTACCTCCCTAAAAAATGTGCAGGTTCATGAATGTTGAGCCGGTATAGGCCTTGTCTCCCAAGATGCCTATTTTTTGTACAATTAGGTCATTTCCCTTGTAAAAGAAAAAATAAGAAAACTAAAATGTAGTTCAGTGCAATTCATGCCTGTTAGGCCCTGGCTCTCAGGATACCTGCAGCTTGCATGTGGGCACTTTCCCTACAACACATGAAAGTAGCAAAATAAATTTTATGCTGAGTAGGATAGATGATGTGCAACTTTTTTTCTCTTTTTTTTTTTTTTAATAATAATCAAGGCACCCTTGATGCATGACATCAAGGTGCTTGTACTCTTTATTTTTTATTTTTTTTCATGATCAGGTGCCTCCACTAATGGACATTGAGGCACTACTTGAGAAGCTTGGTGCCTGCTTCAGTAAGGCACCTACCTAAGTAAGGCACCTACTTCAGTAAGGTGCCTACTTCAATAAGGTGCCTACCTAAGTAAGGTGCCTACTTTAGTAAGGCATCGCGCAAATTTCACGCCGCCAAAGTAAGGCACTACACCACCACCATGCCACCAGAGTAAGGTGCCTACTTCATTAAGGCACCTGTTTTAGTAAGGAACTGTGCCATCACCGTACCATCAAAGTAAGGCACTGCACCACTACCGTGCCACCATAGTAAGGTGTCACACCACCACCGTGCCACTAGAGTAAGGTGCCTAATTCAGTAAGGCACCTACTTCAATAAGGCACCTACCTGAGTAAGGCACCTACTTTAGTAAGGCGCTTGCTTCAGTAAGGTGCCTACTTTAGTAAGGCACCTACTTCAGTAAGGTGCCTACCTAAGTAAGGTGCCTACTTCAGTAAGGCACCTACCTGAGTAAGGCACCTACTTTAGTAAGGCACCTACCTGAGTAAGGCACATACTCTAGTAAGGTGCCTACCTCAGTAAGGCACCTGCTTGGTGCTTATTTGAGTAAGGCACTCTTGAAAACTATTGGTATGATACTCTGCACTTCATGCTATCCTAAAAAACATAAAAAAGACTAAACTAAAGGCATTAATAAAATTCTAACTATTTTTTTATTTTTATTTTTTTCTTCTTTTTTTTTCCTTCTTTTTTTTGTCTATTCTACTATGATCAGAATAGATCTTGGATTATCATTTTTTTTTCATCGTCTGCATTAAGGAACATAATGTCAATTGCACAAATGTGAGCTGGTGATTTAAAAATGTGGCATTCTCCTCCACCATGATGAAATTTCATCTCTTCTCTGTAATTTATTTTCCACATTTAAAAATGTTGCCAAAAAAATCTATAATTTTGGCACTGTGCATTTGAAATACCCAGCTCATCAAAAATGGCACATATAAAAATATTTTAATCCTGCTTTGATATTTCTCTCTGAATGCATTTGTAGGGATTAATATTTATGCATTATTTATTTTTTCTCCTCGTGTGCTCCTGAACGTGTCACTCCATATTTTTTTTAAATTAATTTTTTACCACCCTGATACATATGCATTTGAATCAGAATGATCTCCCACTTTGAATTTTTTCTTCTATAGGTAAAATTAGAGCAGCACTGCGATTCTCTATTTTTGAGAGTGAGGATAAATAAATCCATCATCATCCATAACATGTGTTAGGTGTTTAGGTATGACGCTTTCATGAGACACCATTGAGATTTATGTGTTGTTATTTTTGGCAACTATGAGCTCTGTTCATGTGATTTATCATGCTCAGATACCATGTGGCTTTCGTGCAGATATTTGATTTCTTCAAAGCTCATCCCATACTTTTTTTAGCTACCAGTTGGATATTTCTCATTTCTCTTCTGGACCAAGTTGGTCCTCGGGAAAGAGGATACTCTCTTCCAACGAGTAGCAAAAAAAACTCTATTTTAGCTTTACATTTTAATTTGGAGCCTTTTCAGCAGAAGATTTATTTTTTTCATGAACACTGCAACAAGCATTCATTATTCTATTAGTGGGCTTGATGAAGGTGGGTTATCCTCCATGCCTACATCTGAACTAGTCTTCTCAAAATAATCTCCTTCTTGATCAACTAGTTTGATGCATTGTAGCATGAGAAGAGTATTTTCCTTCATGGCCTCATAACCAAACTCTTTCAATGTTACGATAAAATGTGTGTGTCAACAAATGACTATCTACGGGCTAGCACCTTGAATAAAATAGGGCATAGCAATATTTTAAAAACATGTGTTTGTTTCTGATTCACTAGGTCGCCTTAAGCGCAAGTGAAGAGCATACTCCATAACAACATGTTCTTTTAAATTCAACTCTGTCATTTTCCCTACATCATTAAAATAATTTTCCAATATGTTGCAAAGCGTTAAGTCTATAAAAAAATTTCATTGTTAAAACCAAGCTTCTAGAGGCATAATTTTCCAATGGTTTTTGTATAAAACACATCCCTAAAAATTTTCAATCAGACCTGGGTTGTGCTATTTCTTTGATTTTTTTGAAACCATTCAGAACATGATGGAAATCCTTCATCGCCTGATTTTCTAAAAATCAACAACACATTTTATTCCTACTTCTACACTTAATTATGGTACATCAAGTTCATTCCTATATTTACCTAAGAAGCTGGTAAATTTAAACTGTTACCTATGGGATTTGGCTCTGACTATGCCGAAAACTATTTTTGGCCTTATAAAAAGGCCCTTGGTGGACTCATGCTTCCTAGGTAAAATATCTATAGGTAATTTTAAATAGGCTTTTTATCTGACTTGTAAATCAAAACACTACATTTTAGACACTCCCCGACAACGATGCCAAAATGGTGAGCAGAAATCATGTCTCAAAAAATAGTCATTTCTCTTCCATAAATTATCAATCCGGTAAGTCCATAAACTTACGAGTGTCATGCACAGTATATGCCTATAGTGTTGGAATAATGAATCTAGTTGTACCTTATTTATTTTTGTGGGGGATGTTTAAAATTTTTGAATTCAGCCAAACTAAATAAACTGAGTACGAATAATTAAATAAATAAATTACAATGTCAGAAATAAAATTCTGAAAATAAAGTGCGGGAAAATAAATGTATAGAAAACATAAACACACAGAACTAAATTAAATAAAGTAAGAAATAAAGTAATAAACTAATCTATAGAAAATAAATACAGAAATAAAATAGGGGAGGACTACTGTAGGGAGTGGGTCCAAGCTCCCGTAGATAGTCTGCTCGGCTAGCTACATAGAGCTTGCTCGAATAAGAGGAATTGTACTCTTAATAATTTAGACAAATAATAAAATAAAAATAATCTGTGTAAAATTAATCATTGATCTCCTTGTTCATTTGGCTTACGTCTATATATAAAGCATAACCAGATATGGTTACAATAACAAATCAATATAATTTAATCATATGACGTGATTAGTTACAATTGATTCTACACATATTTTATTCTACTAATTTAAATCATGTTCGTTCACCAAAGGATAATCCTTAGGTGTACGTAACAAACACATCCTTAAATTAATGCATCCTAAAAATAATATGCTTTAAGAGCCTTACAAGGTCAACCGACCAATCGATTGATAATAATAAAAAATACTTTATTCTATTTAATAAATGCATGATTAAAATAGTTCTCCTTTGTCTTCACGTGCAACCTCCTCCTTAGCCCCTTGGTCAACCTGGTCAATGTTGACTTGGTCATATGGCATCTCCAATGTGGGTGTCTCCAACGTATGGGGAGTAAGGCACCAATAAGGTGCCTACTTGAGTAAGGTGTTGGCTTGGTGCCTACTTGAGTAAGGTGCCAGAGTAAGATGCCTCCCCATGTATGGGAGTAAGGCACCAGAGTAAGGTGCCTACTCCATATACCTCAGATGCATTAAAATAGAAACATGCCAGGTCCATTTGGGATGTAGATTGGGAAACACCATATCAGTAGCAAAACCTGCATTTATACACAGTTTCCACTAAAAACACCCGTTAAACATAATATTGGATTTTCTATCAATTATATGCATAAGTTAAATAAAAATATATTTCTAATACTAATTAAACAAGTGATGATGCCCCTTAATAGTGTATATAAAATGAGCATTTCTAGTGCTCATCATTGAGTTTCCATAATTAAATTTTTGTCCATTAAATTTTTTGATCTCTACCCATGTGCTTCTCATCATTTTTTCTTCAACCAAATTATTTTGTGCATTGCTTCCACTCAAGAATAAATTTATCCCAGGGTTGAAACCCTTACTCCTTGAACAAAGCTAAAACCTAGCTCTGATGTCAAATGAAGAGAAATAATACCCCATTAAATGAAATCTAGAAAAGTAGCGAGTGAAAAATTAAAGGAAAAATAGAGAAGAAACACATTACACAAGAATTTATCTTGGGAAACCCTTTTGGGAAAAAACCTAGTAAGAATATTTCCTTATTGTATAAACTTAACCATCTCCAATACAAATCTTTATCCATGTTTCACTTGTAATTACATTGCTTGTGCATTTCACACAACACTAGACCCTCATTCAAGTGTTGTTTTATATACCAGCAACACAAGAAGGGGAATTACAATTCCATAGGCACAAATCCATGGGCCAACTATACATTAACCTAAAACCGCTCATATGGATCTAAAAAATATCTTAAACCACAAAAAAATATAGGAGTAAAGTGTCCAGTCCTCTTAGAGTTAACCCCACCTGAATAACATGGAAAATATTCAACATAATTCCAAAAACCAAACCTCCATCTTAGGCCTTTCTAAATTAAATATTTATATTTCAGTAGAAAATTCCAAAAGGAAGACCCTTTAGGTAGAGTCTAAAGTTATAGAAAGTTGTTATCTCTCCCAATATATTTATATTGTGAATTATTTTTTTTGGTAATTATTATAATAGATTAACAGTGGGTTTTTATAGAGGATACCAAAACCTTATATACAAAATCAGCCTTGCTAAATAGTGCTTCATGCCTCTTGGCTGGAAGAATAAACCTGTATGTAGAAAAAAAAACAAAAAGCTGCTAATTGCCCAAGGGCTACAAGTAAGGCATTTTTGCCTGATTATCTTGGAAACTGTGGCCATTATAACTGGGAAAACAAAAACTAGCCGGAGAAGCTAGACCATCGAAAAGCAGAAGAAGACAACCAAGAAAACTACAAAAAATTCTCCCATACCGGAAATAACTTTCCACATTTTTGCTTTCCCGGAGGTAGAATTCTAAGCATACATGTTGGATAGGATCCAAGAAAAATGATTGGACTGAAAAAAACCGTTGAAAATCCTGCTGGAAAATTTTGCCCTGGCCCAAATGGCCACTTCGTTTAGTCTTCTCACATCCAAGATTTCATCCATAGGGTTTGAGGTTCTTCTTACTTCCCTTTCCCTGCTAGAAGGGAGGTTTTGGGATAAGTGTGTCACCCATCAGATAATTGGAGTCATCCTAAAATAGCAACCGTTGGGTTCCATTTGCAACATCAGTAGTAGTTTCTTTGTCTCTCTTTTCCTTGTTGGGGGGACGACCCTGCTTCCTTTCACTACCAAAATCCACCCCTTGCTTTTGACTCATAATTCGAGGGCTAATATTACCAAGCTGGTAACCTCTTCTTCCTAGCAGGTAGTCTTCCAATATCTTTTGTGCCTCAAGAGAGTTTCGGTCATAAATTTTGGGTGAATCTACCTGTGTGGTGATAAGGGGGGGCTGTTCCTTTTCCTCCTGTGGTCCTAGTTGGGGGCGCCCACCACACTACTCATAGTCCATATGGGTGGTGATTTCCTCTTTTGATAAGGAGGATTTGAGATGATCCCTGGATGGACCTGGAGATTCATGGACTTTCACAAAAGGGTGCTTATTCTGACCTTCACTGTGCTTCAGAGGGTTGCAAGGATCCTGCTCCTTCTTCCTCAGCTTTTGGAGAGGAAAATTGGACTGAAGATGCCCTTGAGAACTACACTGAGGGTAGAAATCTGGCCTGTTCTCATAAACAATAGCTTGCTTGTGTAGAAAAGTACCCCTAGACCGCAGAGTAATGGAGGATGGGAGGTCCATCTCCAAGTCTACCAAAACACAGAATCGGGCTTGGACAAATCTAGTTCGAGCTCTAGTGGGAGGGTCTAAAGTGATCAGCTCCCCGATGGACTGAGCAATACCTCTGATTACATTTTCATGCTACGGCCCATGGATGGAGCCTAACCCATATTGGAGCAATGTTGATATTCTGGGTATCGAGGTTAAAGTCCAAACCCCACTTCCTTAGAAAGAGAATCCTACGGCCCAAGAAACAAGGCCCTCCAGCCAGGATTTTATAGTAGTCCTCCTTGTTGCTCAGCCTAATTGCAAAAAAACCTTAGGTTAGGGCAGCCAGCTCTAAGTGACCAGAGGTCTGCCATTTTCCATATTCCTACTTGCGAATGGTCTCCATGTCGGGACGACCACCAATAAACTTATTGATGAGGTTAAATTTTTTGAAATCCACAAAGCTTGAGAGAATTTTTGCCGAGATGTCCAACTCGTCCCCGGATGGAAATAACTCCTTGGAGAAGATCCCGCTTAGGGTTTCAAAGGCCGCTGCCAAAGCATATGACTTTTGAGGTCCATTTCCTCGTTTGTCTGGCGAATCCTTGCCGCGACTTGGCAAGGACTCCTCGGAATCCCCAGACTCTGTTTGCCCTCCCTCCACCCTACCGAGCCCCTGGTTTGACCTGTCGATGCTCCCGTGCTCTCCCAGAATAGCCTTCCCGTCCATCGTCATCCCCACCCTCCCAAGAAAACCTAATTTCATCGCTCCTTGAATTATGACTAAATCCTTTTAAAGCATTTATTTATGGTTGGCATCCTTTAATCTAATTGAAATTTTTATACTGGTTTTTCTTTTAGCAATTTAGTTGAATAATGTGATATCAAGTCTACTTACAAGATGGCAGTACCCTTTGAAAGATTATCTTCATATTTGTCCAAAAATTGATGTTCATTTCATGTTGGTATTTATATTTTGAATTATGACTAAATTCTTTTAAAGAATTTTATTTATTGTTGACATCCTTTTATCTAATTGATGTTTCTATATTGGGTAGCAATTTAGTTCAATATACTACTTTATTGATTGTCAAAAAAGACTCATTAGGTTTAAATTTTTTGAAATGAATATAAAATATAGTTCTTTATAGTCACATATGATAGTGTCTTTAGGTTTCCTTGATATGAAAATGTTATATTTTATATTCATAAATTGAGTTGTGATTCTTGACACCATGAAACACAAATCAACACCATAGATATTTAAAACATAAGTTAGCCAATTACATAAAAAATGATAAAATGGCATAATATAGTAATAACATGCTTAATGTTGAGATCATAACAAGTATTTACCAAATGACACTATTATGGTTAAGGTGTTTACTAAGGTGATTTGTTTCAAAGCTTGGCAAATTTATGAGTATAGCAACAATTATAGTAAAACACCCATGTACTTATCTAATAGCTAACTTAAAGTATCACTATGAATCCAATATGATATTACCTAGTGAGCAAAGAGAATTCTAGAGATATTTCTATGTAAGTATACCTTAAATAACACATGTATAATTATAGTCCTTAGATACCTGCATTCTTACATAAATCTCAAGTACTTTTTCCATTACAACTTACTACTATATTTTGAGGTTTAGCATTGCCTATGCTACTAAGGTAGTACCACCATAATATCAAAATCAATATTTTAAAGGAACAACATTTCTTTTCAAAATTACAATGGAATTAAGATAAAACTAGTATGCAATTTATTTTTTACCATAGAATAGGCATAGTATTACTATATTCACAACCATTAGCTCTAGCCTAGAGTAGATGTAGAATAGTGAATTAGTATTGGTGTAGTTCTAACATAGCCCATACTTAACAAATATGAATTTATAATACCAATGGTACTATTAAAAAATTGGTGAATCTTATCATAATGGCACCTTATAATACAATCAATATTAGAAAAAATGTTTTTATCCCATTCAACCTTTGGATAAGGTCAAATCCTTATTAATATAACAATCTAATATATATTATTTGGGGAAAGGGAAGATAAATAAAGTGAAATGCATAAAATTAAATAAATTTGGGTGACTAACCAAATTATATTGATCCACTCAATTAACCTAGAAGAATCAATAACTTTAGCTCATAAAATATTAAATAGATTTACAATGTAAATAATAAAATAACTAATAGTAAACATAAGAGAAAAAAACTAGATATCATTCTTTCAAAGACAAAAAGATAAATATGTATAATTAATATCTAAATATTATTCATATTTTATCCATTCTTTTTAGTACTAAAATATATTCACACTTAATACAAATAGCAAATTAGTCATTAAAATTTTATCAAAAGGATCCCAAAAAATGATCTCTTAGCTTATATTTATAGTAAATTAAATCTAAGTAATTATAGATTTAGCAAATTCTAATGTTTGTCTCTCTAGCCAATTTTGGCACAAAAGCTCTTCAAAATAGTTGTTATCAACTTTTTATCTTAAATAATTCTATATAGAAGAAGGCATATCACTTTACACTTAATATTATGGGTCCTAACTTCATGATGCACGCTAAAACATGTCTTAGATAGTGAATTGATGCATTAAATATATTTTTGTAAGTTATGCCCTTGAGGAGTAATTTATTAATTTTATTACATTATGGGAAAATCATTATTTCATACTATTAGCAAACCATTGTTGTCTTGAGAACAAATTGCTATCACTTATGGCTATAATAAAATGGTAATTCTAACATTTGATTCATTTTTGTTAATACTTCCAAAACCTTGTATCACATCATTGCACATACTAATAAATTATTTGTATATGTGACATTCTCTAATTTGGGATATTGCTTTTCACTAATGAGAAAATTGATTTGTAAGTATTTTTTTGAAATGATAAAATTGACATCTCCTTGACAATGCCTACATTCAACAAATCAACCCTTTGTTTACATCCTTGAAATCAATCCATTTTAACCCATCGATCGATCCTTATAATTTGTCATAGTGACATATCATAGTGAATTTTTCCCTAATAGATCATCCTAAGTAATAATTATTTTCTACTTATATTATCATTCACCTTTTCTATTTATCATACAATTTTTTATATCCTAAACTTGTCTAATTTTCCTCCAAATTATTTGAAATTTTAGCATTTTTCCTTCAAAACCAAGGTATTTTCTTATAGTCTTGTACTTTTTAACTTCCTATACCTATTTTGTAACCTAAGTTATTCCAATATTACATATATCCTCTTCATAATTGATTTCACTTTTAGAGTGCAATGATAGTAGTCAAACCACTATAATTCTAGTGACTTCCAAACACATCAAGCTCAATTGAAGATGGATCCTAGATTATGCCTTATTCCTTTGGGTATAGGGTCTCCAAAACTTTTCTTTATCAAATAATAAGGAATAAAATAATGAAAATATAATTCTTATATTATAGGAAGAACCTTTATTTTTATGATAATAAAGTATTTGGATATGCCTAGTCATCATTTGAATGAGTTTGTAATTCATTTAGCATCATGAACTCTATTTGTAACTCCTAATATTGTTCATTGGTTAGGTCTTCTTCCTTATAAACCATTTGTTTTATGCTTACAAACAACCTCCATTTTGGTAATCATACCCAAGGCCTTTATATGCCTTTCCTAGTGATCCATTTTTTTACTTAGCAAGTATTGTCTCTTCCTCAATCAATTTGACATATTTCTCCTTAGTCAGACATTCTACCTGATTTGGAAAGAGGTTAACCAATATACTAGTAATTTTAAATACATATTTTTCATTTCTTACTAGGATATTATTAATCTATCATTAGTTATTATTCATCCTTCCATTGTTTTTCTCTTCTCTATCATATTTTTTAGTTGTATTTAAATTATTATTTTGTCAGTGATGCCCATTCATTAGAGTTGATCTATTGTCACTTCGTATACTTGGCTTAGGATGGTAGGAGCATTGTTTACTTTGATATCAATCTCAACATTACCATTTTAATGGTCACATCTACATTTTCAATTAGTTTCTCATATTTATTCATATATTTAAATTACACTTCCACATGTTCCACCTTTTCCCTTATGTGATTAAAAAGGTAATTAATTTGATCTAAGGTAGGTGATTTAGTTTTGGAATCGTAGTATCCTTGCTAAGATTTTATTTATCACTTTTAAGGCATATAAATGCTTATCCTTCTTGCACATATTTCTTGGTACTTATCTTAAATTATTGCAATTGGTAGATCATATTTTTTTGCTCAAAACTTTATTTTAATTATTTTCTTCATGGATCTATCAACTCAATTATTGTTATAAATCATTTATTTCTTCCTATATTTGTCTCTTCAGGTCTTCTTTCTCATGTTTCAACTTTTATTTGACCTTCTTTCCCTTTGCTTTCAATTTCTAGGTCTATACATAATTGGATATTTTTTTCTTTATTTACTTTGATATCTACTTTTGTATCATCCAAAACTCTCATCATATATATTGCCCATTTATGATATTATTTTACCTTTCTAGCTAGAATTAAGTACTTAATGCCCATTTATTTACCCATACATTTAGTTAGAGATATAATCATATATAATGCAACTTATTTTAGGTCTAATGTTGATTCATGTACTAGATAATTTGATGAAGTAATATTCAATTAGCTGGGACCTATATGTAGTTCTACAAATAACAATTATTTTCATTTCTCATGCAACTACATCTATATATAATCTAAAGCTAAATGCAATGTGACATATTCACCTACAATAATTTGTATTATTTGTTATTTTTCCCTTTGCAAAGGTGTTGTCATATTATCCATGCTTTTCTCTCTTGGATAATTAATGACTTGGAAAGGAAACTGCATAAATACATCAATGGATTTGTCACAAGGCTTATTTTAGTTAGAGCTCAATATGGTATCATTGTTGAACCACATTTAATGGATAGCTTCAACCCTACTTGAGCACAAAATTTTTCTAAATAAGTTCCAAAATAACTATCCATAGAATAAATATTTACTAGATTTATATGATACGTATGTGGATATGGTGGCTAGTGTCATCTACATATTTATTGTAGGTGCAATCAAAGTGGAAGGTCAAATAGTAGAGGCTATAGCATATTACATCACAATGTCATGGGATAAGGAAACATGAGAGATAGAAGGACTACCAAATATGGAAATTGGTGGATGGAATAGATGGTGATGGTGATTATGGTTTTCCACCAATTTATATCCAAGTTAATGAGGTGGACAAGCCCATCAACAATGTTGTAATTGTAGTTGTGATTGAATCTGGTGGAATGAGCATAAAAAAAGTAGGTGGGATTGAATTAAAGGTAGAAGAATAAATAATTATGCAATAATATGGGAGAGAGGATGTAGAAATAGAAAAACTTGTGGAGAAAATTGAACTAGAAATGACTATGGAGGTGGTAGTAGAAAAATAACACCTTTAAAATAATTTCTACCTTATATGTTTTTTCACTAGTGGAATTGATGTTGGTTATGTTAGGAACTTCTTTGGTGATATCTTGAGTAGCTTGTACCTCAACCAATTTACCTCTAGTCTCAATTTCTAAATGTTTTATCTACTCGTATATCAACCTCTTCCTCATCAACAACAATCTCATCCTCCTCTTTTATATCTAAATTTTGTTTTGTAGCTTGTGACACAAATGTATTAGCCAAGCAATCCATCTTTCACATTTTTACATTATAGATAGGAATGACCCATAATAATTATGTGGCCATTTTTATACCCTTACTATGGGATATATTACTTCAAACATTGCACTTAATTAAGCCATGTTGTAGAAGTTGTTAGTAGTATCACAAAGTGTATTGACTAGATAACGAATTGGGTAAAATTTTAGATTTTTCTTTTATTTTGATGATGTTTGTATCAAATCTCTAAAAAAAATTAATGTAGTTTTCCATGCATAAATATTTTAGTATGTGCAATCATATCATATTTTATCCAATGCCATGCAAGTATCTTCAAAGGAATTTATTTGTAAGTATTTTTTAATGAATCAATTGTTTCATTGGGATCAAAGACATCTTTCTTCTTTTTGTTAACATAAAAAGTGAATGATGATAACATATAGTGTTGAATATTTAGGACCTATTGTTCCAAGTCCTATGATGCATTTATTTTTGCTTTAGTTACTTTCTCTTCAAGATTCCTTTCCTTTTCTAACTAAGTCCTCTTTTGATGAACAATTGCTTTAATTTTTCTCTATTAAGGTCTTTTAAAATATTGCTTCTAGATCATAGGACTATCAATATTGTAATTTCATCAACCTAAGTTCCTATAACCTCTCTTCAAGTTATTTTGAACATAATTTGCCTATGGGAATTATTTTGTGATTCCTTTTCTAGGTTTTATAAAAGATGGCCTTATTTCACCTCTTAAATTATTTTTTATCTTTGTAATCTTGTTAGTGTTTGAATATATTACATTATTTGGTACATGCTAATGTAACCCCATGGTACCTTCATGTTATAACTTGTAAATATTATCTTATGGTTGAGCCATAGTTTAGAGTGTGAGTTATATTTCCCTTTATGTAATTGTGAATGTGCAAGATATGCACAAGTGTCATGTGAGTAAGTATGCAAGTGTAAGTCGAGTATATGTGCACAAGCCTCTTATATCTAAAATTACAAATATGTAATATAAATATGTGCACAAGTGTCTTGGATTAGAGTTTGCAAAGTGAAGGTCAATATTCATGTCTAGGAGTGCATACAATATAGAGTCATGTGTTCAAGTATGCAAGTGTCAAGTAGAGTAGAAAAAAGTCATGAGACTTGGCATATGGAAATAAATAATCAAGTATCAAAATATTTATTCTACTATGGATATATAATACTCCATAAATGTTAGAAATAGATTATATTACATCATTTGGGTCATGTAAATGTACCTTCCTAGGTACATACTTAGGACATTAGATTACTTTAGGGGGAAGTTATCTAGTTACTTCATGCAATGTAATAAATGCACAAGTGTCAATGTGCAAGTTGTATATGTGCAAGGTGTCCCTTGCACAACTAGGTAGAGTGTTGGCCAAGGAACCTATCTTCCTATATAAAAAGGGCCTCATTGTAACAAGTAGGATATAGAGAAGCTTAGAGCATATTCGTAGGTAGTAGCATAGTGTTGTGTAGATCACCATATATTGGTGATGGGTGCAATGTAGTCCAGTAGCTTTGTTCATGGAGTGTCCATTTCCTCCATAGCTACATTGTATTCATTTTTGTCATTTCTATTTATAGCATATTTCAGTCATCTCATAGATTTACTTTCTTTCATATTATTCTTGCATCTTGTGAATGCTATCTCCCATTGCATACTACATCAAAATCTAACAGTGGTATCAGAGCCATGGTAGATCTAGCCATATTAGATCAATAGGAAAACCACCATTATCATTGAGCCTGAGTTTTTTGTCAACTTGATGCGCTGCTGGACCAACCACTATCAAAAACTCTCAGAAGAGTCTAGGTGGTAAAATTAGGGAGAGCCACAAGTGAGGACTAAAAGAAATCTCAGTTCCAAAAATACTGAGATTACATTTGGCTAGAGTCTTTCCACAGAGTTGCAGGAAAAACTCGTGAAGACTAGGACTCAACATTCAATCCACTAGATTGACAAATCAACTAGTGAAGATCATTCAGGATATCTAGAATTTGTTAACTATTGCCCAAAGTTTCTTTTGTTGTAGAAAATTAATTCTCAGATGATTGGGACTCCTCCTACAATAGAAATCTAGGAGACTTCAACTTTGTTTCCCGAAGGTCAATGTGCCTTCATAGTGTAGAGATTAGTTCCTTGTGCAAGAAAAGAATACTATGGAAGAAGACTTCTGGAGAAGAGTCGTGGTGAAGTTAGGAGACTGGAGATCTCCATTGCTAGATTGAGAACTTCATAGAAGAAGAAAAGGCCATAGAAGCCTTGATCTAGAAGAAAAGGCCATAGAAGCCTTGATCCAGAAGAAAAGGCCATAGAAGCCTTGATCTAGAAGAAAAGGCCACAGAAGCCTTGATATTGAAGAAAAGGCCATAGAAGCCTTGATATTAAAGAAAAGGCCATAGAAGCCTTGATACTAAAGAAAAGGCCACAGAAGCCTTGATATTAAAAGGGCCACAAAAGCCTTGATCCTGAAGAAGACTCTAGAAGAGAGTATTTGATTTAGAAGCAGATTAAGATTTTAGTACTAATACTTTGTTGCAGGGAAAGGAGATTCAATGAGTTGGGAAACTTCCTACAAGAAATTTAGGAAGAGTATCTTCTTTAGAATCAATCTAGCACCTAAAGCAAAATTGAAGGTAAAGAGATCAGGAGAAGATCTCATTGAAGAACTTCTAGTCTTGGAAGAAGAAGGACTAGGAGAGTCCTACTCGAATCTAGAAGTAGAATAATTAGAGATCCAAAAGAAGATCTCACCACCAACACTTCTAGGAGCAGAAGGTTGAAGAAAATGTCTCAAGGAAGACCAGAAGAAGCTGCAAGATCAAAGACCTTGGGGAGGTCTCAACGAGCATCCAGTAAAAGGCTTGGAGAGCCTTACTGAAGAAATCATCAAAGGAGAACTCATTGGAGAAATTCACTACAGAATATAGTGAAATATTTGGGACAATTGTCGCCATCCAAAAACAAGCCCAAAATAAGAAGAAGAATTTGGCAAGGAGTGCCAAATCTTAGAAGACCTCAAGACATTCAAAATCTTGAGAAGAAGATCCTACTTGAAGTCAAAATTCAACAAGAAGACTTGAAGACAGGAGAAGCCTACCAAATCCAAGAGATTTGAAGATTACCTCTCACAACAAGAAGGTATTATTTGCTGAGATAAAGACTTCTAAAAATCTATAGCAAAAAGGAGGAGACTACAAGAGGAGAACAAGCCACCAAATCCTAGGCTCATGAAAGAAAGTTTGAGACCATATTTTGGTGAAGAAGGAGTTGTTTAGGACAACCTACAAAGAGTTGCAAGATCTTACTCAAGGTAGCAACTTGGTGATCTTAGACACCAAGATCCTCTACAAGATCTACATCCTCTATAGAAGCTACAAAAGAGCTACAAAATATTTCAGAAAAAGGTAAGCAACTATTGGTGCAAGTAGATTCATTAATTGGATTACTTATCAGATTCATTGGAGCACCTTATTTGGATTAAAGTTGCAAGAAGGAAAATTGGATTACAGTCTTCAAAAGTGCAAAAAGAGAAAAGTTCCTTTTAAGGTTCATTTGCACATTAGTTAGGAGTTGATTAGATTTCAGAACTACATCTATCAACTACCTATCATCTACTTTTGGAAAAGAAAAAGAAGACTAAGTCCTACAATATTAATTGTAGTGAAATTGCAAGATAATTATTGAAGGTTCATTTCAAATTATTCTTGATTAGTTGCAGTAAATTGATTAAGTGCATTATTTTGAGATTTGATTGGAGTGATAAGGTGAAATTTTTAGTGCATTAAAAGTGAAATATTATTAGATTCATTTGCACTATTCTATTGCTCTCAAAAATATTATTGTTTGTGTTCTTGAAAAGGGCACAAAATCAGAATTTGACAAAGTGTCTAAAGACACTATTAATGCACAAAAATTTGCAACACATAGTGGCCAAGAGAAGCCACCAAAATAGATTAGAATCCTCCAAAACTTGGAGAAGAAGACAACTAACAAAAATCAGAAATAGAAGCTTCAAATATTGAGACTTGGTGAGTCTCAAATCCAAAGCATTACAGGGTTAGTTGCAAGGAGAAAAGTGCAAAAAATTGCATCAAATAAGGAGCTTCTATCTACTTCTATCTAAGATTGGATTTATCATCAAAGTATCCAAGAAAAAAGGGGAAGGTGTCTAATCAAAGAGACAACCTCAAAACCCCTACATTGCATTCAAAAATTCTACCACAAAACCAGAAATTCAGACCTAGAAAAAGGAGTGCAAAAGAGGGTGCAATAAAGATTATTATATACACAAATTTGTTACATTGTATTGCACTATCCTAATCCATTTTATATAGGAAAGAGGGCAGATTTGAAGGTGCCTCAAAGGCACATTATCCTCAAGAAGAGTGCAACCAAATACTAGCACACTCTAAGCATAAAGAAGCCTCTCAAAAGGGCTCACATCGTGCATGGGTTGGATAGCCATAATAGGTAACCTGCAAAGCACAAGAAAGGTGTCACATTGCTCACTAAAGGAGACAAATCCAACAGCACATAAGCAAGGGAAATCAAAGCAAGCAAATTGGAATCATACATCCAATCAAGGAGCATTCAATACCACCATTGGAGCATCAAGAAGTCTCCACCAAAGCACTTCCATTCAAACTCCATTCAAGAGCCACCAAAGCTCCTCCAAATCTCCACCAAAGCTCCACCATAAGCATTGCTTGGCTGGAACCATCTCAGCACCATCGAAATACAACAAGGAAGAAGGTGGAAAAGTACGTTGAAAAGCTTGCAAGAAGGCATTGATAAGACTAGGGCATGCAAGTGCCACTTGTCATTCTCCAAAAGAAACCCTAAATGCCCTCAAAGGTACATTGGAATTTCACACATGTGAGGAAAAGTGTTACAGCATCTCTTTGGTGCCCATAGTCCATGTGGAAGAGGAGTTACATTCAACCATAGGCATTACAGAAGGAAGCCTTATGGACAACACACTATGAAGGAATAAAAATGCTTCAGACATTACTTAAGCAAGGGTGACACTTGTAACAGACGTCCAAGAACATCTTTGAAGTGTTGAATGTAACCATTGTGACACTTGTCACTCATCAAAATATTGACCACCTATTAAAGGTGCCTTGGACCAGGGAGAACATAACATTTAGAAGCATTTAGAAGCATTCACATTCAACACTTCGTAGTCTTTGCACACAAGGCCGAGTTACAACATGGAAGCAAGGTGGAAGAGCCTTTAATGCTCTGGTCAAAGGAAGTCAAAGGCAGAGATTAAAGGTACCATAGTTGAAGCATTAAATCCAAGCTTTCCATTGGAGGGAATGGTCAAGGTAAAGACACTCACATTGCAACCATCTCACATCTAAAAACAATGCGTATTCGAATATTGCAAGGTGAGATTTATTCCCTACTTTAATGTGTTTTCATTTAAGGGAGTTATAAGGTTGATAAACCAAGGTTAAACTTAGAAGAAATTAACCATATTGAAAGCAAAGCATCAAAGGGAATAATTTATCAAATTAATATAATATTTGCAATATTAACCATAGGAGAAATAAGGATTTCTACTAGAAATTAATTTTTAAATATTTGCAAATATTATTGTGTTCTAATTTTCTATATTTGGGAGCTATAAGGGTTACAACACCAAATTAGGTTATTGAAAATTAGAAACACTAAAATCAAATCCTAAGGGATATTAAAAGAGGTTATTAAGATTTTTTCTAAGGTTGGAAATTTATAATATTCTTGTCTCAAAATTTCTCAAAAGGGACAAAAGAAATCCAACATTAAAACCTCTTCAAAATTTGGAAAAGTGCTTAGTTCAATAGGAGTAATAAGGTGTTAGAAAAGTTGATTTTTGATATTTACAAAACTTTACAAAATCAACCCAAAATTGAACTACATTTTACAAAAGCACTATATCATATTCCAAAATTACTAGGGAGACATAAGGAAGTCCACAAAATTTAAGGATTGATATTAGGGAATTTAAATGGCATCAAACAAATTCTTCCTAGTAGAATCTCAACTACTCAAGGGTCCTAATTATTTCTCCTAGAAGAATAAAGTGAAAGCAATCTTGGTATATGAAAAACTTTGGGATATTGTCAAAGGGAAAACACAGAGACCTACCATAGGTGATACTAAAATCCTAAAGTTTAAGGAAAATGATTCAAAGGCTCTAATGATAATAACCTTTGCTATCACTGATGAGATACAACCCTATATTAGTTCAGCAAAAACATCTTCAGATGCATGGACAAGCCTAGAGAAAATATTTGAAGGAAAGAATAAGGCAACTATTCTTCATCTTCAAACTCAACTTCACTCATTAAAGATGAATAGTGGAGAAAGCATAGAACTATTCCTAAGGAAGGTAGCAGATATTAAAGGGAAATTATTGACCTTAGGAGAAACAGTTAAGGATGAACTTCTTACTCAAGTAACCATGAGAGCACTTCCAGACAACTATAAGCATTTGGTAACATCTTTACAAGTCCTAAGTAAAGATACCTCTTTTGATGACCTAGTCAATATTCTACAGGAATATGAGGTGGAAAATATAGTTAAAGATGAAATGACTAACACTGCATTGGCATCTAAAGATAATCCATAGGGAAATATTGCTTCTTCATCAAAAGGATGAAAACCATGGTACAACAAGTATTGTCAGATATGCAAGAGAAAAGGCCATAGTACCAACTATTGCAGGTTCAATCCCAAAAATCAAAATCAAGGAAATCAGATGAACAATGGGAACCAATTTCAGCCATGACAATATCAAAATCCTCATCAAAAACAATCTCAGCATCCAACCAATTATCCCCAATTGGAGTATCAAAAAAGAAATAAAAAAGGACATCTAGCTCAGAGGATAGAAGAAATTGAAGAACTGGGAGAATCTACAGATGATTATGAAGTCAAAGCTCTTTCAGCAAGAATGACAGGTTATGAAGACACTAACTACTTGCTTGAACAAGTTACAAAAAATAGAGAAGAAGAATATGAATCTCAAGATCAAGAAGGAGATCCACATTGAAGACTAAAGTCTTCAATACCCAAATAATGTAATACAGGGGGGTGTTAGAAATAGATTATATTACATCATTTGGGTCATGTAAATGTACCTTCCTAGGTACATACTTAGGATATTAGATTACTTTAGGGGGAAGTTATCTAGTTACTTCATGCAATGTAATAAATGCACAAGTGTCAATGTGCAAGTTGTATATGTGCAAGGTGTCCCTTGCACAACTAGGTAGAGTGTTGGCCAAGGAACCTATCTTCCTATATAAAAAGGGCCTCATTGTAACAAGTAGGATATAGAGAAGCTTAGAGCATATTCATAGGTAGTAGCATAGTGTTGTGTAGATCACCATATATTGGTGATGGGTGCAATGTAGTCCAAGTAGCTTTGTTCATGGAGTGTCCATTTCCTCCATAGCTACATTGTATTCATTTCTATCATTTCTATTTATAGCATATTTTAGTCATCTCACAAATTTACTTTCTTTCATATTATTCTGCATCTTGTGAATGCTATCTCCCATTGCATACTACATCTCATCAAAAGCTAACACTAAAGAAGCATCATATATATGAATATCTGATTATCAATATTACATTACAGAGAAAGAGGAGTAATAAATATTACATACATTTTAAGCAATTAATATTGTAAGTTGTGCTACATGCTTTGTACATGTATGATTCAGGCTATTTACATTCATATTGTAGATTATTATTGAATTTTAGTTGATATATTAAAAGCCTTGATATACATATTAATTTGCTCATATTATTCTGCTCATATCATTATCTTGATCTTATTGTATTATGATTATATTATATTTGATCTTGTGGTATTTATCCCATGAGATTTGTGGTAATATTAAGGCTTAAAAATCCATCAATAGTATCAGAGATACTGCGAGTACTTTCTATCAAAGCTATCACCTACACAAGTTGATCGAATTTATTTAGCTACATACAAAAATTAATTTTGTCTAGTTTGATAAAATTGATTTAGAGTCTATCCACTTTAAAGGTAGTGTGACTCAAATTCTATTGTAAGGTCATAGTGAGTAAAAATGTTAGATTATTTCCACAGTTTAAAATTACCAGTAAAGACTAAGACTCAGCTACACATTCTTTCCATGGTTGAAGTATAACCAGTGAACACTAGAACTTACCTATATTGGAAAGTAGAATCAAATTAAATATATTTGATCATTTAGGGTCATTGTCAACCCTTGACATTGATAAGAATTTAGAAGCATTCAAGCCATCTTAACATTGAGAAGAATTTAGGGATATTTAAATTCTCCTAGATATAATAGTAACTTCTCTAACAAGGAGGAGAATATTACTAAATTATTAGATTTGTAGCAAATATTAGTTGTTAGAAGTGTGAGAAGCTTCCTACAACAGATAGAGAAGTAGAATAGAAAAATATTTCAAGTCATAAAGAAATTGGCCTTGACATAAAGGATTCAAGTCTTGAAGAAATACCTTGACATAATAGACACAAGATTCAGGTCTTGAATATAGATATTGACATAAGAGATGGAAGATTCAGGTCTTGAAGATAGACCTTGATGTAAGAGATTCAGGTCTTGAAGGTAGACCTTGACATAAGAGATTCAAGTCTCAAAGATAGACCTTGACATAAGAGAGTTTTAGATAGAAAGAAAGCAATATATAGTGGAAGAGATTCAACTCTATAAAATATCCTATAGTGTAGAATAAATATAAAGGTATAAGAAAATAAAAATATCACAATGCAAAGCAATATAAAGTGGCATTATTCAACTTAATAAGGTAACACTATACTTCTATAGAACACAACATCATTTTTCTCTAGAAGACAACATAATACGACTCTAGTAGACAGAGTCATGCGACTCTAGAAGAAAACATTATTCTATTCATCATTGATTTTAAGAGAAGCATAAAAGTATGAAAATAACTAGTCTTCGAGTTCTAGAATGTTGAACTAAGAGCAAGAAAGAGCATTAAGAAAATATTTGAATAGCAAGCTAGAGCAATGTAGGGAGAATAATATTCAAAGGCATATTGGACAACACCCAAAGTATTGGATAGTGCCCAAGGTATTGGATAGCACCTTGATCAAGGGTATTGGATAGAGTCCTGATTAGTGGATATTAGATAGCACCCAAAATATTAACAACACTTTGGATAAAGGATAATGAGCAATAGACAATTCCTAGGATAGTGAAAAATGTGTAGTGTCCTAGACATCCAAGCATCAAACAATAGCATCCTTCGACATCCTATGTCAAGCAATGTTGAATTAGCATTGGGTAACATTATAGAACAAAGCACAGAGCCAATAGAGAGTATCATAATGTGGAAACCAAAGTGTTTAGTATCCAATGGAAGGCATTAAATTGAAAATTGGTCTAAGGTATGTGAAAAAATAGAGAATGAAACATTTGGTTGGTGAGCATAGGCACCAAATTAAACTCAAGTGCTAAGCATATTTCAGTTACAATTGTAATGTCCCAAAGCGTAGGTTTATGGTTTGGTAGAACGACACAACAATTGATGTGAAGAACACCATATTAAAATGTAACACCACCTATACATGCATGAAGCTAAAACATTCCAAATTGAATCATCCCAGAGACACATATCATTCCAAATAGCTCATTAAGAGCCTTTGCATGTACCTTGATAAGCATTCGTATCTAAGTCTTGCAATAGAATGTGAATGTGCAAAAAGGTTGATAGAGGTAGAGGTATTGTTAACATTTAGATTTTTTCAAAGTAAAGTTGATTGTATAAGGTTTTATTTATTTTGGAGTGATAATATTTTTATAGTTTTTTTAGGAGTTATAAGTTTTATTTGATTTATTTAAGTTTATTGGAGTGAAAAGTAGAATAGAAGTTTATTTAAGTTATAAGGTTTGATAGGATAACAAGGTTTTCCAAGTTTATTTGAATTTAGGAGTGGTAAGTTTTTATTAAGAGTTGGAGTAATAAGTTAAGTTGTATAATTTGAAATTTTACTTTTTAAAGTCTTTGATAAAGAATGGAGTGATAAAGAATGAAAATAGTTTATTTTGTTTTTTTTAACTTTCAAGTTTTTTGACATCTATTTATTTTTGGTTTTATTTTTGAAATAAAAAAATTAATATTTGAAAATTTAGTAATTTAGGAGTCAAAATTATTTCTACCTCAAACTTAAGAAAACATAAATTTGCAAACATTTAGTCTTAGTTTCTAAACTAGGGATACAAGTTTTTCTACTTCATAGGATTTAAATTTGGAAACTTTTATTTATTCTTTAAATGTAGAAGATATAAATATGTCTACTTCAAAGGAATAGAAATATACAAATTAAATGGATAACAATATGGAGTCCATGATAAGAAAATAAAAAGTAGTTATCATAAAATTTGAAATTAAAAATTTGATTAAAAAATCAGTAGGAAAAATACATTTAGTTTCAATACTATTTACATGCAAGATTTTTGAAGCAATTTATGATTGAAAAATATAGAGGAAATTTTTCGAAACACTTGAATGCTATTTACATGCAAGAATTGTTGAAGAAATTGGTGATGGAAAATATTGAATTATGACACCTCTTGATATTGGTAGCATAATGTATATGGTATTTCTTATGCTTAAGTTTCATAAATAAAAAAATGTGAAACAAAAGGAGTTGATTGGATATCTCAAGAAGAAAGCAAAAGTAGATGAATCATTCCTAGAAAAGATATTTCATTCTTCAGGTAGTTTTGATATTCCAAGTTCACGTAAATCAGGAATCTAATATGATGCTTTAAGTGAATATTCAAAAGTCTCTATACATGAAAAGAAAGAGTCATATGTTTCTAAAGATATAGGCAAAGGAAATATTATTATGCAAGAAAATGATGACAATGAGAGAGTTCAAGAGACTTTTAATCTTGAAGCTACAAAGACTGAAGAACATGAAGTTAAATCCAAAGAAGAAGTCAAGCAAGAAGAACCTAAAGAAGTCATGAGACTTGGCATATGGAAAGGAATAGTCAAGTATCCAAAGAGTCATTCTACTATGGATATATGGTACTCCATAAATAAGCATCATATATCTGAATACCCGATTATCAATATTATATTATAGAGAAAGAGGAGTAATAAAGATTGCATACATTTTGAGCAATTAATATTATAAGTTGCGGTGCATGCTTTGTACAAGTATGATTGAGGCTATTTACATTCATATTGTAGATTATTATTGAATGTTAGTTGATATATTAAAATATTTGATATACATAATAATTTTCTCATATTATTTTCTCATAGCATTATCTTGATCATACTGTATTGTGGCTATACTATATTTGATCTTGTGGTATTTATATTGTGATATTTATGGTAATATTAAGGTTTAAAAAGCCATTAGTTAGCCCATAACTTCTAGAGCAAAAATATATTCAAGAACATGAGTAAGAATATTAAAGGTATTTCTAGAAAATCCATATAACCTAATAAATGACATTCTAATTTCCAAAAAATAATCTCCTCTCTCATGTCCAAGTTTCATTATTTTTATTCCTTCTACTAACAACCTCTACATGTGTTCCTATATATTTCTAACAATTGGTTTGTAGACTTCCATGTAAAATAATAGCTATACATTGTCTTTGCCTATACACAACACTTCATTACAACTAGAAAATCACAAGGCCTTCTCATTTGTTCTACTCTATTCTAATTGTAGTATTGGGAACCAATGCTTATTTTGATGTAATATCCATACCAAGTGGTGTGTATAGTTAAATACCAGCCACCTTTTGAAATTCTCTAGCTGATATATCATATGATTCACTATGTAACTAGCATAGTCTAAGTTACAATAATCGGATATAATTTTGCATTGCATGTAACATTGCTATTTGCTCCTCTTACAAATCCCCATTACTCTCTTCTCCCATAATGGAAGCCATAAATATAAATGCATTAAAATTTATATTTAATATTCTTTGTTTCCAATGGGAATTCATAATTATTTATTACTGCACCATATACTATGACCATTCCTGATCTATATAGCTCTTATAGCAATCAAGTTAATAATACCGCTTGTATAAGATCCATTTAATAGTCCCATCATCAATGCATATAATTTTTATTATGGACTATGGAGTTATCCTTATGGTATGTTCATCCCACTTTGCACCTTAATATTTTTTTATTTTCAAGGAATATGATTTAGTAGGCATGTGTACCAATTTTAGACATTCCATGACATTTAATACTAAAAATTAACTAAGCCCTAATGACCAAATTTTTCTTATATACAAGGAATCACTTTGGAAAAAAAATTTGTATCTATGATAAGATTTTTTTTATCAAATTTATAGGTGGATGCTTCTACTTTCATTGTTTTGTATCATAAAAATATTTGTCCAATAGGTAAAACCCCTTTTCCTCTTTTTTTTTGTCTTTAGTATTTATATGTTGGATGTGCTACCTTACGTTGTGGGATTCCTTGTGGATGTTCTTCATTAGTTCTAACCCCTAATGAACCTACTATTTATTCATATATATCCATCAATGGATTTGTAGGCATCATGGGTATCCTTGATTTAGTCACTTTTATCACGACCTTTTTATTCCCTAACCCTCAAGATTCCATATTTATTTCACTTTAGAATTTGTGTTGACCATAAAAAATTTCTAACTTCTCTATTAAGTGTTTCATTGTTTATTATATCCATACTATGAGTGAACAATGTTAATATTGATTTTAAAGTTAATCAACATTCCTTTTTAGACCTACAAGTGAATTGATATTTTGAATACTTAGAAGTTCGGATGT
The DNA here is from genome assembly GCA_028583015.1 of Wollemia nobilis. Classification (NCBI taxonomy): domain Eukaryota; kingdom Viridiplantae; phylum Streptophyta; class Pinopsida; order Araucariales; family Araucariaceae; genus Wollemia; species Wollemia nobilis. The sequence continues at coordinate 2,037,865 of JAQPPZ010016923.1, forward strand.
TGTTGAGTATTTTTGATAGAATTAGTGTGTATCATAAGTGAATCATCAATCACAATAATTACCATTTTCATTATACTTCTTTTATTAAATCATAGGAAAATTGTAATGAAGGATACAAATTACTTTTGATTCTTGGCAAGTCAATTCCTTGATGACTTGAGTACTTTGCATGGCTTCAATGATCTTAACTTCTTTCTCAAGTGAATCACGTAGTTGACAAGCAATTCAATATTACCTCTACTTGTTTGGTTATGTGTAATATCTAAGTTTTTAGAATGGATGAATGAGTATTCTTATTGAATATATTGAAAAGCTACACCATTAGTCAAATTAATCCTTACCAATTTTGCTTGCAAATTAGTGGCACATGTCCCAAAATTGCTTTGGATGAAGAGACTTCTAAATATGATTTGACCAGCAATCCATAATTCATTTTATTTTATCAAATTCAATATGAAAACATATCAAATCCTTTTAGGTCCTTCTCAAATATTTAACTAAAGGCACAAATTTTAATTTTGTACCCATACCTAATTTTTCCAATCACCATAAAAAACAAGTCAACTATAAATTGAGTAAATTTGAGTATTGATAGGTGATTGCTAGGGTTTTGAACATAATTGGGGATATGTTTGGAAATGTGCATGATACTTCCTTGGATTTATACCTACACTTAACTTTATTTTTTCATATGTGCATGATGATGTCACATTTTCCACTTCCTCAAGTTGACTTGTCAATAGTGAGAGAATTTCCTTGGGCTACATGTTAGAATTTTAGCACTCATGTTTTAAATAAATGTGCCTACTTGATTTTAAATACCATATTGGAGTGAGTTATTGGATACCTAGATAGTACCCTAGCACTTCCTTGAGTTAGAATGGTAGGTCTTGTAGACACCTAAAATGCATCATTTCAAGAAGGCTCCCAAAAGGCATCCTTGTTAACTCAAACCATCCATCTTGGGTAGCCTTAGGGCTAATTAAGTGATTTTCCGTAGCAACAGGTAACTTTCCCCATGGGAAGCCTGACCATCTTGACTTGATATTATCTCAGGATTGGGATCATCTCAATCCAAGATGGTTGCTCAAAATAAAAAATAAAAATAATAACCAGAAATAAAACTACCTATAAATGTGGTGCATGATATCACACTAACACCAGATGCCCTGCATGCAGCAATTTCATGCAAAAATTTCACCAATCACATGTAGTCATTTAGTGGGTATGCATTTTATTTTTCATGTAGAGTGCCCATGATTGGCACTTTTCATATTTGGCCTTAGGATAATAGGTCTATAAAATGGTTTTCCCCCCTTAGTTTAAGATATAACAATATTTTGAATTCCAAAGCAATGAAGTGCTACTAAAACAATCTACCAGGTTCTTCGTTTGCCAATCCAATGTTGCAAGATTGCCACTTTGTATTTGAAACCACCTTCATTCCCCTTGAATTTTTACCCTCATTATCCCATTGATCACTTGCATCCATTCACCTACTCACATGCTCATGAAGATCCTCCTAAAATGATACCCCATACAACCCAATATGCCATCTAAACCTAGTTACATCGAGGCACAGGCCTGTGATAACGATCATTTAGCCCCAAGATGATTTGCAAAAAAACCATCTTGACCTAAGATGGTCATGGTCAGGTGATCACTTTTCAAATTTTCATTGATTTTTAGCTTAGATTTGTGTCTCTCTAGTTTCTATATTAGTTTATATTTCAATTTATACATGCATACATCTACCTTTCATTTCATTTATTATTTCCAGATTCAATACGGGTCCAACCTCGATGGACCCTTCATATGCTATTTATTTAACTACTGGTTTATTTGTGTGAAGGTGATAGGATCAAAAGACAAATAAAAGGTTCCAGTTCCACATTTGGTTTGATACAATCATCCTAAAAATCCTACTCCCTTATGAACTGTGCTGGCACGAAGACATTGATATTGCACAAGGAATTGCTCTTATAAAAGGGGGAATAACACCCATTTGTATTCATTGTATTGTTGGTTAAAATATATCAAGGGGATCATATTGTAACACTTTGAAATATGAATATAAATAAATATAAAAATATTCATTTTTTTTTGTGCAATCATTGTGTTTCATTTATGTTTACTTTTTATGGTGCAAGTTTCTTACTTTAAAATGGTGATCACAATGGGACCTAGTCCTTATTTTTTTTTGGTAAGTAGTGTTTGTATTTATAGCGGGTTTTAACAAGGATCCCAAAACCTGATTACATAAGCAATGGGCCTAGGGCATCAATCCATTGAAACTGAACACCAAAACAGAAATCCCGTCCAGCGGTAACAGTAAGCATGAAAAAATCCCTCTCAATGGGAAACAAAAAAATAAGAAAGAAAGTAGTTTTGGAGATCCCGCCCAGTGGGGAGTAGCCAAAAACCACCATCGAGAAGATCCCGCCCAGCAGGAAGCAAAGAAAAACTGTTACAATAAAATCTTGCCTCACGGGAAGCAGTCAAAACCACCACAAACAATCCTACCTAGTAGGAAGCAACAGGGAAATCCCGCCATCCGGGAAACCAACACAAAAGAAAGGATCCCGCCTCACGGGAAAACCGGCAGATTTTGCGGATCCCACCCTATGGAGAAACCATCCCGCCCACCGGGAAAACATTCAGTTCAACGAGAGCCATCCTGCAGGAAGCCGACAGCCAGCACAGAGAGGATCCAACCCATCAGGAAGTGACCAGAGAGTTGCACCACAAGGAACCCGCCCTAGGAAAATAGAAGAGGATCCCAGCAGCAGGGACCAAGAATCCCATCCAAGCACAGAGCCCATCGAGGATTCACAAGAAAAAGGAGTAAGTTGTCCAAACCCTAAACCGTCACCTCCATCGCACCGAGAAACGTAGGGGACCAGATCCACATGAATAACCTGCAAAAAACCCCAGGGGGAAGCCTGAGGGAAAAAGGGAAGGGATCCCCAACCAAACAAGGATTACTGGGAAGCACCAGTCCGAAAAAACAACCAAGGAAACCCTAGCCGGTCGGGAGGGGCGCAGATAGTGGAGAAGGATCTCCCCCAGGAGATCATCTACAAACAACCACTCCCCGGGAGGGATGACCTAGGTTGAGCCAAGGACTGGGCAGGAACCAGGAGCCATGGGAGGGGGAGCAAGGGAGGGACCAGAGCCCTCCCCTCTCTACTTTCTTCCCTCTCAAAATAACAAAAAAAAACCGACCTAGTCCTTATTTTTCATTACATTGATAATTGTTTATTTTTGTGACTGTAGGTTGTATGATTAACCATATTTGCATGAGACAATCCATGTTCTAAAACTGACTATGCCCGATATGGACCTTATTTTGAAATGGTCTCACCTTGAGATGGTCGCTAATCAAGAGATAACATGTGGGGAGGGATTACTAAAAAACACCACCATGAAAATCATTGGTTAGAGGCCTAAAATAGCTACAAATATTTTGAAATTGAATGAAGGCTTTCAAGGTTAGGGTTTTAGACTTCATGATAATTTATTTCATGTTTTGAAAAGAAAAATAAGAAAAATACATAGCATATTTGCATGCACTTTTTGTTTTAATTCTATCAAACTATGACCATAGCAGGTCAAGATGATCTCATATTTGTGATCATCTTAGTTTTATATGGCCCCGTATTTGTGACCATATCAACAAGATATGGTCTTTGGTTTCTCTGTTGGTTTACCTACATTGTTGTTTGATTAACAGATAGACCATCATTTAGGGAATCTTGCATTTCAATTTTTATTTTGCATTAGTGGAATTCATTGCATGTTGTTTACCATTTTGCAATAATAAAAGGAACTCACACACACTCATGAGGTACTTAAACATCATTTAGTTGGCTTTCATCACCAATGGCTGATAGAAATCATGCAATGTGGGAACTCATCTTCCATTGTGGATTTCCCCCTACACACCATAGTAGCCCCCATGAGTGGTTTTTTGGGCTTCATCACCAAAAATACCCTTAATTTTGGGTGCATCCTGAAGTAGGATAGGTTTATATTTCCCTTAACCATGGGGCTTAATAATAAATGGATGCAACTATCATTTTTTCCCAAGTTGGTTTGATAGCAAGGCACTAGATAGTGTGGCCCCTTCTTTGAGGGGATAATTATTTCCATAGTGGTACCTATTACCATATACCATCATAGGAAGCCATATAGACTATTTGTGTCACATTCCTTGATAGAGGTTGTGCACAAATTACCTTTCAATAGTTGTAATTCAGTATACCCTAATCATATTAGGAATAGAAATTAAAAAAAAACAAAAACAATACAAAAAAAAATAAAAAATCATCAATAAAAAAGAGAACACGTTGATTGTTTAATTTTTTTGCTTTTTTTGATATCTTAGAGTGAATAGATACACCATTTGCCTTTCTTATGGTTGTGACACATAGCCAAGCTCAAGTATGAAGAAACACTACTAAGCAAACACAAGGAGTCATGGATCACTTGCAAATTGATTGACAAGACCTTATCATACCTAAGTGGCAACAAGACCTCTAATACGCGAGCAACATATATCATCCCCACAACCCATATATGTCGAGTGCTGCTACTTAGAATCCACTCACATGCCCTAACTATGATCATGATATAGATTATTTGGATCTGACCATATTGCATGCTTTTTATCATAACAACTATTGTCACACTGAAACACCTAGGAAGTCCTTACCGCACATTCACATATTGGTTCATTCTATAACTACATTAGATCAAGATCAGGAGTACACTCCATAGCAAGATAGGGATGCTCAAGCTACCACAAATAAGCATCCATGGATGAACCATGAGTATGAGAATGTGGAAACATACACTGGATAAAATCATAATAAATCACCCATCTACTCTCATGTTGAGGGCCTTTGATTCTAATCATACCTCTAAATCCTATAATAAATGACCTAATAAATTTCATTGTGCTTCGGTGCCACCTACCTATGTGAAACTTATCGATCACTCCAAACATCAGAATAATGGGACCGTGTATGGTCCTAGAAAACAAATTGCCAAAGACTCTAGAATCAGTGCACAACATCATCAAATGCATCCAATACAACATCACCATCCACCACTTCATCAACATCAAAATATACCACCTCAAACTATTAAAAATACAATATGGGTGACCAACATAATTTTTATAGAAGCTTACCAATTGTTGATAGATCGTATCAATTCCCTTTAAAAATAAGTCTTATGGCAATTCAACCATCAACCCATTCATCCATCTATTCCCTCACCCCCATATCCATCCCATTTTGAGATGTCTAAGTTTGACAAGTTCAAAGGTGAAGATGAGCTACAATGGAGTCACCAACACACTCCTCTAATTCTACAACTATTGAATAGACTCATGAACATTGAGTTACAATTGAGACATCATCAACCTCATCAACATCATAAAATTCACCCACCTCATAAAACTTATCCACCTTGTCCACATTATTCAAATCGCCAGTCCCGTACCTAGAGCCACTCATTAAAGCCATTATTGATAATATTTCATAAGTTACAGGATGAAAAACCAATTGTTTTACCTAAAATATTCCCCACTGATCCCAACAGACCTAAACCCAGGTCATATAGGGAAGATCACTTTTACCTCTATCATCAACAAGCAGAACACAACATCAAAAAATTCTTTGCATTTAAAAAAGTGGTCCAATATCTTTTTGAAAGGGGGCCATTCCCATAAACGATCCACTCACCTCATCCAATCCAAGTCCCGATATCCACTAGAATCATAGTGGGTACACTCATGGTATCACACCTTTTCTATTATCCACATCATAAATATAAAATAATTTTGGGATGCTCAAGGTATCACACCTTCCCCACACACAAAAAAAAAAAAAAAAAAATCATTCAAAATCACAAAAACAATCAAAAATCTATTGGACATTTTGAGTCAAAGTTGTCATTGATGTCAAGGAACGAAGTTGTCATTGATGTCAAGGAATAAGCTACCGTTGATGTAAAAAGGTCAAAAGGAACAATGCAAAGGTTAATGGCAAAAGAGCTTCATAATATTTTTAATATTATGTGGAAGCATAAGTAGGAGGGTTTTTATTAAAACCATGGGTGAGCAAAAATAAAAGGTTTTTCATAAAAGCCCAAGGAAGTTTTAATATTTATTTTTATAAAATATTTAAATTCAAATTGAATTTAAATTTTATAAATAAATATTATTTATACAAAGTGGTAAAATCAAAGAAGGCTTTAATAAAGCCAAAAGGATTTAAAAGTTAATTTATAATATTTAAATTCTAAAGAATTTAAATAATTTATAAATTAATTATTCAAATTTCGAAGGCGTCGACGTTCAAGTTTAAAGGAGGTAATTGGTATATAAACTATATGCCTTAGTGGCATTTAAATCATCCTTCATTCGAACAAATAAAAGAGGCAAGTGTTGTGTTGTGAGAATTCGTGCGAAGAAGAAGACAAGTTTCTTGTCTTAAGCGCCAGCGAAAAAGGGATAAAGTTGTCGAGGGCCAAAATTCAATAACCAACCAGGCAGCGTGGCCTAGTGGCAAGTGGTCATGAGTTAAGGTGCTTGGGTGCAGAGTGGTCCACGTTCGATTCATGACAAGAGTATTTTGGTAGTGTTAAGGTTGAAGCATCGAGGAAGGATGCATGTTTTATTTTTGATTGGGTGCCAACGAAGAGGATATAGAGCACGTGGTGCTCTTTGGTTTTCAAATGAGCGCCTAGCACTCGCGGTAGTCGAGGCCATGGCTAGGATGCACGAGGAGGTGACGTCGAGGGTTCGAGTCTCACCTAGGCGAAGGTAATAAATTTTACATTAATTTTAATTGCCTAAGGTGTAAACATAAGGTTTAGGGAGCTATAAGGGGTTATGAAAAGGTGCTTATTTTAATTATTAATTTTTGACTAAATGAAGGTATAAGGTGTTAAAATTTATTTTAAATAAAGTTATTGTGACATTTTTTATTTATCAAAAGGTGAATTGAAGAGTGATTAAATTTGAGAGGACTTCTTATTTGAAGGTGACATTGTTGACATTATTTTTAGTGGTAAATATTATTTTTAATTGGGAGATCATAAGGTGTAAATGGTCAATTGATTTTTGTATATGTTGATGGATGCTTTCTTCAAGATGGAGTAATAAGGTGTATGTATGTTTTGATATTTGCATTGTAATCTTGAGAGAGAGTTTTATTATCTTCTAACCTTCCTTTGAGCTTGGCAAAGAAGTGTTTGTGGTTGTGGCAGATATTTGAGGTTCCTTCATCAACAAGAAAAAGGTATGAGCACATTCTTCCATAGTTGAGTTGATTGGTTGGTTTTCTGGAAAATAAGTTTGGAGTGAAAAGGACTTGATTAGGGTTTCCTTATTGAGTGTGTTGAGTTAATGCTTCAAGGTTTTCTGGAATAAAGAGTTGTTGTTAAAACCTTGTTTTATAAGCATTGTTGTTGAAGCCATTGGTTGAGTGAAGAACTTGAACTAGGGTTTGAAAAGAACATGAGTATCATTGTTATGTGAAGATTATCTTATAAGCATTTTTGTTGAAGTGAGTTGTTGAGTGAAGAACTTGAACTAGGGTTTGAAAAGAACATGAGTATCATTGTTATGTGAGATTGGTTGATAAGCATTGTTGGAAACATTTTGAGTGAAGGATCATATGCTTGGACTAGGGTTTGTAAGCAAGGATTGTTTCATTGAGTGATTGGTTGAGTAGAGTTGGTTGAGCCTAGTCAAGTGGATGTGTGAAGTGATTGTTCAAGTTCCATAAAACAAACTATTCTATATTCTGAATTGATTTGAGAAAGTGATTGAGTATTGAGTTGAATTTGAAGCATATTGAGTCTCTAACAATTCTCTGTATGTTTCTAAAAGAGTGATTGAAAGTGATTGAGTATTGAGGTGAATGTGAAGCATATTGAGTCTCTAACAATTCTTTGTATGTTTCTAAAAGAGTGATTAAGCATTGTGATGAGTATAGAGCATATTGAGTCTCTAACAATTCTCTTTATGTTTCTATGAGATTGGACAAGTTCTAGTGTGGACTTGTTGAGCAGATTTGAGGTAAGTCTTTGAGAAGACTTGTGGATAGATTTGGGTAAGCTTTTGTGGAAGCTTACAATACAGATTGAGAGCAGATTTGGATAAGTTCTTGTGAGAACTTATTGAGCAGATTGGACAAGTTCTAGAGAGGACTTGAGGATAGATTGGTGTGAGATTTTATGGAAGCTTACAAAGTAGATTTGAGATAAGTCTTTGAGAAGACTTGAGAGCAGAGTTGATTGATTGATTTTTTCAAACCTTGAGTTAAGGTTTGGGGTAGATCCAATAGAGTTGATTTGAGATTGAGTCAAGCTTTGAGTTAAGGCTTGAGGATAGATATTGAGGATAGATTTGTGCTAGACCGAAGGACTATGTTTAGTATAGATTCGAGGATAGAGTTTGGTGCAGATTTGAGGATAGGTTTGTGCTAGACCAGAGATAGATATTGAGGATAGATTTGTGCTAGACCGAAGGACTATGTTTAGTATAGATTTGAGATAGATCTTTGGAGGTGATAGAGTTGAGGATAGAGATCTCCAGCTAGATCAGGGAGGACAGGTGTCTTCTATGGATAGAGTTCCATTTGCTAAGGGTAGTGGAGGCAGAGGTCTTCTAGAGGATCACCAACTAGAGTAGAGTTAGGATATTGGTGTCTCCTATGGATAGAGATCCATGAACTTGATTTAGGGGATTGGTGTCTCCTTTGGACAGAGGTCCATAAACATTGTAATAGGGAAAGGATTCCCAAGATATTGATTGAGAAAGTTTTAGTAAAATATTTTCTCCGTGGAGTAGCCCACATTGGGTGAACCACATAAATTTGGTGTCTCTATTGTGTGTGGTGATTTGTGCATTGCTTTGATTACTACTATTGATATTGCTATCTTTACATTGCATAATATTGATTGGGAAAGAAAAGTAAAAAGTGGTCTTATACTATTCACCCCCCTCTCAGTATAAGCTTGTGTTCTTCAATTGGTATCAGAGCGGGTTCCTTCGAAAGAGTTTAACAGCTTGAAGGAAAAGCTTACAAGAACACAATGGATTCTAAGAATGGATCATCAGATAATTCAGCACTAGTATTTTATGGAAGTGATTATATATATTGGAGTATGAGAATGAAGATTTACCTGATGGCACTTGGCAATGAGATTTGGGAAGCAGTTGAAAATGGATATGATCCCTCAGTTGATCCACCTATAGATAAGGAAGGTAAGCTTCTACAACATTACAATTCAAAAGCAATGAATGCAATTTTGAGAGGTTTGCATAGAACAGAGTCCATAAAAGTTATGCATTGTCAAGATGCAAAAGGAATGTGGGATAAGTTGCAAAATATATATGAAGGAGATAAAGGTGTCAAGAAAGCAAAGATACGAAACCTCAAAGGACAATTTGAAGAGTTAAGAATGAAGGATGAGGAAAACATTAGTACTTATCTACTTCGAATCGATGAGGTTGTTAATGCTATGCAAGGACTTGGACTTAAGGTTGAAGAATCAGATGTTTGTGATAAGGTCTTAAGATCTCTTCCAAAAATATTTAGTGAAAATATTTCTGCTATAGAAGAATCAAAGGATGGTGATTCTTTGACAAGAGATATGTTGCTTGGTATTCTTACAACTTTTGAGTTGAGAACAAAAGAACCTAATCCCCTAGAAGGAAGCAACCTTCAAAGAAATCAAGAAGACAAAGGGTAAGAAGTCAGAATCAAGCAATGAGTCATCCAGTGATGAAGAAGCTAATTATGGCAAAAGGAATAAGGATTCAAGAAGATCTAGAGATGCAAAATCTATTAGATGTTTCAATTGTGGAAAGTATGGTCATTATGCAACTGATTGTCAAGAAGCTAAGAATAACAATGATGAAGAAAAATAGGATCACAGAAATAGGGAATCAAAAATATACAGGCATCAAAAGAAAAGCAAGGATGGACAAAGCAGACAAGGAAAGAAGTTCTTTCAAAGGCAAAAGAGGAGCTACTATGCAGACAAGGCAAGTAAGTACTCAAGTGATAGTGATAACAATTTTTTAGATAATGATAAAGATGAAGTCCTATTTATGATTGAAGAAAAAGAAGTCAAGAAAAGGTCACCAATAATTCTCAAGTGTTTTAGATGTGGTAACTTTGGACATCTTGAAGATAGTTGTACAAGAAATGGTTTCAGTTTTAGTGATGATGAATATGAAGATACACTTGAAGGACCAGAAGAGAATATTCTAATGGCTCTAGAGAAAGAAGAAAGTGATCCTATAGAAGACAAGTCAAAATAAAATGAAGATGTGGACAAAGGCAAACAAATAGAGGAAGAATCAGATAAAGAAGGATATGATCTCAAGGGAGAACTTATTTATGCTCTTGAAATAGTAAAGAAGGTAAGAAAGCAAAACTCTAAACTTGAGTTTCAGTTTCAAGAATGTGATGAAGAGAGAAAAATGCTTATAGAGGATCTAGACAAATCAAAGGCTAAGACAAAGAAGTTCAAGGATAAGTTAGAAGCAAAGGTCTTAGAATGTGAAAGGTTAGAACAAGAGGTAGCTTCATTAAATATGGAAGTCAAAAACTCCAAATTCAAGCTACAAGGGTTCAAAAATAGCTCAAAGAACTTAGATAAGTTCATCAAGATACAAAAGCCTACATCAAGCAAGATAGGTCTTGGATTTGAACAAGAACAAAAGAAATGGGAAGAGAAGTCAACCTCAAGCTCTGAAGGGGAAGAAACTTCAGAAGAAGAAACTTTAGAAGAAGACAATGTAAGAGAAAGTGAGACATCTGAGGATGAGTTGGACAACAGAAAGTTCAACAAGGATAGGAATAATGCACAAAGAAGAAATAGATGGAACAACAATCAGAATAGGTCAAGAGAGACTAAGAGACCAATGAGGTCAAGACAAGGGAACTTCAATGGAAGATGTTTCTCATATCACAGGTTTGGACACATGGCTTCACAGTGCAGGACACATGAAAGACAGGAATATGGGAACAAACAACTTTTCCATGGGTATTGCTACTCATGTAATCAGTTTGGTCACAAGGCAATGAATTGCAGGGTTCATGATAGAAAAGGATATGGCTTCACTAGGAGAAATCCTAAGACATTTGCACCTCCAAGGAATAATAACATTAAGTGTTATAAGTGCAATAATGATGGTCACACAACAAAGTGGTGTAGAGCAGACATTCCAGAATCAAGTATGAACAGGAACAGGAACAGGAAAAGGGATATGGATATGAACAAGAAGAACAAGAACATGGATATGAACATGAACAAGAACAGGAATAGGAAAGAACAAGAATATGGACATGAACAGGAACATGGACATGGAAAGGAACAGTCAGAGGAATCAGAAGGATCAGATAAGAAGAAAAGAGGATAAAGGTAAAGACCAATGCTTGTTAGGAGTAGAAATACTCCCACCCCAGAATTAACCACCTCAAGAAGAGGTGGGGGAGGGGCTAAGCTAAGAGAATCATTCTTAGCCTCGAGCCCCAAAGGTGACCCTTTGCCATTGATGTCAAAGGGGGAGAGATTTGGTATTTGAGTAAAGAGGAGAGATTTGAAAAGAGCATTGAGCCAGGGGGAGCAATGTCCCAAGGGGAGCAGAACAAAGAAAAGGTTAAGTTTTTGGTAAAAAGAATTTGGGTTACCATCAATGACAAAGGGGGAGATTGTTGGACATTTTGAGTCAAAGTTGTCATTGATGTCAAGGAACGAAGTTGTCATTGATGTCAAGGAATAAGCTACCATTGATGTAAAAAGGTCAAAAGGAACAATGCAAAGGTTAATGGCAAAAGAGCTTCATAATATTTTTAATATTATGTGGAAGCATAAGTAGGAGGGTTTTTATTAAAACCATGGGTGAGCAAAAATAAAAGGTTTTTCATAAAAGCCCAAGGAAGTTTTAATATTTATTTTATAAAATATTTAAATTCAAATTGAATTTAAATTTTATAAATAAATATTATTTATACAAAGTGGTAAAATCAAAGAAGGCTTTAATAAAGCCAAAAGGATTTAAAAGTTAATTTATAATATTTAAATTCTAAAGAATTTAAATAATTTATAAATTAATTATTCAAATTTTGAAGGCACCAACGTTCAAGTTTAAAGGAGGTAATTGGTATATAAACTATATGCCTTAGTGGCATTTAAATCATCCTTCATTCGAACAAATAAAAGAGGCAAGTGTTGTGTTGTGAGAATTCATGTGAAGAAGAAGACAAGTTTCTTGTCTTAAGCGCTAGCAAAAAAGGGATAAAGTTGTCGAGGGCCAAAATTCAATAACCAACCAGGCAGTGTGGCCTAGTGGCAAGTGGTCGTGAGTTAAGGCGCTTGGGTGCAGAGTGGTCCACGTTCAATTCATGGCAAGAGCATTTTGGTAGTGTTAAGGTTGAAGCATCGAGGAAGGATGCATGTTTTATTTTTGATTGGGTGCCAGCGAAGAGGATATAGAGCATGTGGTGCTCTTTGGTTTTCAAATGAGCGCCTAGCGCTCATGGTAGCCGAGGCCACGGCTAGGATGCACGAGGAGGCGGCATCGAGGGTTCGAGTCTCACCTAGGCGAAGGTAATAAATTTTGCATTAATTTTAATTGCCTAAGGTGTAAACATAAGGTTTAGGGAGCTATAAGGGGTTATGAAAAGGTGCTTATTTTAATTATTAATTTTTGACTAAATGAAGGTATAAGGTGTTAAAATTTATTTTAAATAAAGTTATTGTGACATTTTTTATTTATCAAAAGGTGAATTTGAAGAGTGATAAAATTTGAGAGGACTTCTTATTTGAAGGTGACATTGTTGACATTATTTTTAGTGGTAAATATTATTTTTAATTGGGAGATCATAAGGTGTAAATGGTCAATTCATTTTTGTATATGTTGATGGATGCTTTCTTTAAGATGGAGTGATAAGGTGTATGTGTGTTTTGATATTTGCATTGTATCTTTGAGAGAGAGTTTTATCATCTTCTAACCTTCCTTTGAGCTTGGCAAAGAAGTGTTTGTGGTTGTGGCAGATATTTGAGGTTCCTTCATCAACAAGAAAAAGGTATGAGCACATTCTTCCATAGTTGAGTTGATTGGTTGGTTTTCTGGAAAATAAGTTTGGAGTGAAAAGGACTTGATTAGGGTTTCCTTATTGAGTGTGTTGAGTTAATGCTTCAAGGTTTTCTGGAATAAAGAGTTGTTGTTAAAACCTTGTTTTATAAGCATTGTTGTTGAAGCCATTGGTTGAGTGAAGAACTTGAACTAGGGTTTGAAAAGAACATGAGTATCATTGTTATGTGAAGATTATCTTATAAGCATTGTTGTTGAAGTGAGTTGTTGAGTGAAGAACTTGAACTAGGGTTTGAAAAGAACATGAGTATCATTGTTATGTGAGATTGGTTGATAAGCATTGTTGGAAACATTTTGAGTGAAGGATCATATGCTTGGACTAGGGTTTGTAAGCAAGGATTGTTTCATTGAGTGATTGGTTGAGTAGAGTTGGTTGAAGCCTAGTCAAGTGGATGTGTGAAGTGATTGTTCAAGTTCCATAAAACAAACTATTCTATATTCTGAATTGATTTGAGAAAGTGATTGAGTATTGAGTTGAATTTGAAGCATATTGAGTCTCTAACAATTCTCTGTATGTTTCTAAAAGAGTGATTGAAAGTGATTGAGTATTGAGGTGAATGTGAAGCATATTGATTCTAAAAAAAATCTTTATATTTTTAAAAAAAAATGAGATTAAAAATTGTGATGAGTATAGAGAATATTGAATCAAAAAAAATATCTATTTATGTTTCTATGAGATTGGACAAGTTCTAGTGTAGAATTTTTGATGAGATTTGAGGTAAGTCTTTGAGAAGACTTGTGGATAGATTTGGGTAAGCTTTTGTGGAAGCTTACAATACATATTGAGAGCATATTTGGATAAGTTCTTGTGAGAACTTATTGAGCATATTGGACAAGTTCTAGAGAGGACTTGAGGATAGATTGGTGTGAGATTTTGTGGAAGCTTACAAAGCAGATTTGAGATAAGTCTTTGAGAAGACTTGAGAGTAGAGTTGATTGATTGATTTGTTCAAACCTTGAGTTAAGGTTTGGGGAAGATCCAATAGAGTTGATTTGAGATTGAGTCAAGCTTTGAGTTAAGGCTTGAGGATAGATATTGAGGATATATTTATGCTAGACCGAAGGACTATGTTTAGTACAGATTCAAGGATAGATTTTGGTGCAGATTTGAGGATAGGTTTGTGCTAGACCAGAGATAGATATTGAGGATAGATTTGTGCTAGACCGAAGGACTATGTTTAGTATAGATTTGAGATAGATCTTTGGAGGTGATAGAGTTGAGGATAGATATCTCCAGCCAGAGCAGGGAGGATAGGTGTCTTCTATGGATAGAGTTCCATTTGCTAAGGGTAGTGGAGGTAGAGGTCTTCTAGAGGATCACCAGATAGAGCAGAGTTAGGATATTGGTGTCTCCTATGGATAGAGATCCATGAACTTGATTAGGGGATTGGTGTCTCCTTTGGAAAGAGGTCCATAAACATTGTAATAGGGAAAGGATTCCCAAGATATTGATTGAGAAAGTTTTAGTAAAATATTTTCTCCGTGGAGTAGCCCACATTGGGTGAACCATGTAAATTTGGTGTCTCTATTGTGTGTGGTGATTTGTGCATTGCTTTGATTACTGCTATTGATATTGCTATCTTTACATTGCATAATATTGATTGGGAAAGAAAAGTAAAAAGTGGTCTTATATTGTTCACCCCCCTCTCAGTATAAGCTTGTGTTCTTCAAAATCATCAAAATTAAAAAAATCAATATCAATCACACATTGCTACAAAGTGCATTGCATTTACACACATCTTATTATAATAATTCACATCATCATCAATGACACTTTGATTATCATTGGACTCATGATTTCATCCATTATACTAGGATTGATTTTTGTCACATTAATCAATGGCATCTCCCTTATGGTATTTGTCTTGCATCATCCCTCATTGCACATATTTCCGTTACATCATCCACCAAAAAATCACTTCATTCAACCACAAAAATCCTATGATAGCTTCTCTTTTCCAAGTCTCTAGTTTGGATAATATTTAAGTTCTTTCAGTTGCTCAGCCATATCTAGTGTCTCTATCATCCTACGTTGAATGCCATTATTCCTTGAGTGCTACATGTCTTCCTAGTTACCTTATATTTTCTCATTGACCACACACATGTATCACATATTAACATAACATTTTTATGCCTAGGAAAGACAAACTCATGAATCACTATCACCATAAAGTGAATAGTTTCCCTTGATATTCCTATCATGTGCATGGTCTAAAAATATAATAATTGATAAAAGGATAAGCTCATTCCCATCCAAAAGAAAACAAATCCCCTTAATCCTCCACAAAATGAGCAAGTCCCAAAAAAGCAATAAAATCCCCTTGCTCCTCCACAAAGTGAGCAAGTCCCAAAAAAAGAAATAAAATCCCCTTGCTCCTCCAAAAAAGGAGTAAGTTTCCAAAAACAATACAAATCCCTTTTCTCCTACACAAAATGATAAAAATTCCCCAAAAAGAAAAAAAGCAAAATCCTCAAAATCTAAAAAAAAAAGAGCTTGAATCCTTGGAATTCTTTGTTTTGACAACCATGGGGTAATATCCATAGGGGATACAGATGCCTGACTGTTAGTGTACTATCATTACGCATGGCAACATGTCTGTCACATTAGTGACCTTATTTTGTATAGACCTATGTAAGCTTGTGGATGAGCTAGCTTATTAGCATAAGTCACAAATGATTAGTAGATGATTTTGATTGAGGTCACTAGGGAGTTTGAGCTTCCTGAAAGCACTTTTAGATTCTTCTTTTCCTAGGACAAGTGAGATAACAAGTCATGTCATATTGGCCTCCATAATATAACATTTCTTGCAAAATATTACATAAAATCCACTCACATCCATTCCCCATATATCTCACTACCATTGGGTTGACGCCCTTGATTAATTGCTTAAAGACAAAAAATGATACATTTCTAAGCATTTTTTGAACAATAATCAATCATAAATCACGTTCAATAATTTCACACATTATTTCCTCACATCACAAGCACATGTGAGACACATCAAAATCATCCACCAACCTTGGGGAAATAAAGGTATCACACTTCTCCACCAATCAATCAAATAAACCAATCCAAAAAAAGGCTTAATCAACCACTCAATAAAGCACTTTGTCTTGCCATAAATACTTTGGTGTGGTTTTATCAATGCAAATATTTAATCAATAGATCAATTGATAGGTTCAAAATATTGTACCCTTTACCTCACCTTCATAGACACAACACATTTGATGCCATTTTAGTTTAAAATCTCCAAATACACCAAACTCCTTTGGTCAAAATATTCTTGAGTGAACCTCATATCTAGTGATATACTCTAGTCACCTAGCAGTTGTAGTGACTGGTTATCCATACAATCTGGTAGGGTGGGTAGATTACCATAAGGAAACTTGTTTGGTCACTTTCAATTCAAAATGTTCCAAAGGATCCAAGCCCCTTTGATCAATTCAATTCAAAAGGCTCCAAAGGACCCAAACCCCTTTGGTCAATTCAATTTAAAATGCTCCAAAGGATCCAAACCCCTTTGGTCAATTTCATTCAAAATGCTCTAAAGGACCAAAACCCCTTTGGTCAATTCAATTCAAAATTAGCCAAAGGATGATTACTATGTTAGTTTCTCTTTCAAAACCAATATAAAATAAATACATCCAATAAAGAGAATCCATTACTTCTCTTAATAATAATCCTTTAACTGAAGATTCATGGAATGCTTAATGTAGTGACTCCTAATAATTATCTGGGCAACTGTTATGGCTAACTGCAACTATTCTGGTGGGTCCTCTATTTTTCAAAATTCTGAAGGCGGGAAGGAGATTTTTCAAATTTTTGGAGGGTGGGAGGATAGCTCCAAGGATACTTCCAAGGAAGTTCCTGTTCCTTCTAGCACGGTTGCTTTCGAGGGTTTGCTTAAGGATGATTTTGCTCCTTTAGGCCTTGATAGTAAAGTGGTCCCTTCCTCTCTTCCACCCAGCCTGGATGAAATTCCTCTGGAGTCCGGTTCTAAAAGTGGCCCATCCTCATCTCTTCCTGACAAGGTCAGCACTTTTTGGGGTGATGATATTCCTATTTCCAATCACCATCCTTGTAATCATTCTGCTTTGGATCCTATCGCCCCAAAACCTTCTTTTGCTAATATTTTGGGCAAGTCCTCTTCCTGTGTTGATCCTTCTTTTCCCCTTTTGAAGTTTCTGGTAATAAAGTCAAGGTTCCTATGAGCTTAGCATCTTTTTATTTATCTCAGGAATCCTTTTCCCTTGTCGATAAGGTTGTGGGTGGAATTCCTAATTTAGACACTATCAGGTGATGGGCCTTTTCTAGATGGAAATTTAGAGGTTCCCTGGAGATTTTTGGTCTCTCTAATGGCTTTTTTGGCATCCGCCTCAATTCTCAGGAAGACACAAATCAGATTCTATCTGGTGGACCTTGGTTCCTTGGGTCCAAAAGCATATTCCTCATGAAATGGACCCCTGATTTTGATCCTAAAAAGCAAAGCATCAATTATGCTCCCATTTGGGTTAGACTTCCCAATATTCCTTGGCATATTTGGTGTGAACCGATCCTCAGGTCCATTTCTTCAACTATTGGGGATCTTGTGCTCATTGATAGAGTTACACTGGCCAGGACAAGAATGCATGTTGCTCGCCTCTGTGTGAATGCTAATTTAGACTCAGCTCTTCCTACCTTTTTTGAGATGGAGTATGGATCTTTCTATCACAAGCAAGCTATTGAATATGATAATAAGCCCCCTTTCTGTATTGAATGTCGGACTCAGGGACATCTCAGAGCACAATGTCCTTCCTTCAAAAGATAGGCAGAAAATGTTGCACCAAGTCAAGGTAATCAAAACAATGGTAAAGGAAGGGACAATCTGACGCCTTTCAAGAAGGACAAAAGAATATTTCCTCCTTCAAAAGGACTCTCTTTTAGACCCATAAAGAATCAGAAGTCTCATGAAGAAATTGCTAATTCTCCAAATGACAAGGGCAAAAAAGTTTCATCTTCTTCCAATCATAATGAGGTGAGTCTTTTTGCGCTTCCAAATAAATTTCAAGCCTTGGCTAATTTAGATTCTAAAATTGATGTTAATGATCTGAATAGTCTTAATCATGAGTCAAACCCCTCCTCGGACCCATTGGTAGCACCCCAGGAAACTTCTCCTGGCCTGCCTCCCACCTCTGAAAAGCTCAAGGCTTCCCCTATTCAGATTACTAGTCATTCATCTCTGACTCATACTGTTGACCAAGCTCTTATTGATGATGTTTCCATTCCTCCTTCCTTTTTTGAACCCAAAAGCCCTATGGTTCAAAAAATCCTAGCTCACAATTTTAGTCCAAAAAATACCAGAAGTCACAAGAAATCTCCCATTGATTGTGGAGTAGAGAAGAAGAGAGGAAGGCCCTCTAATACGGACCAATGGAAATAGGATGTGCATGAAGACATTGCTAATGGGATCCAGAAGACTCTATTTTCCTCGGGCATTAACCTTTCTAAGGAAGACTCAAAAAGCACCAAACCTCCCCAACCACAAGGAAAGGGAGGCAAGCGAATCTCAAAATATTCAAAATGAAAATCCTCTCATGGAATGTGAGAGGCCTTAATGGCTTAGCTAAATAGAGGTTAGCTAAATCATTAAGGAATGAAATAAGACCCACCATTTTTTTGATCCAAGAAACCAAAGTTAGTGATCCCTATGTTAAGATGGTTTGTAATAACATCTGGAAAAAGGGTGAGTTTACTTTTTGCAATGCAAAAGGAGCTTCAGGAGGCCTCATTTGTTTATGGAACCAATAGTTCTAGAAGGAAAACTTATTCACTCCAATGATGAAATGGCCAACATCCTCTTTTTTGATAAAGACAACAATTCTCCTTGGGTCCTCACCAACATATATGCTCCAAATTCTATCACAGGGAGGTCTAGGGTGTGGGATATGCTATCTTCTATTAGAAGTACTTTTATTAATCTTCCATGGATCCTTGCTGGTGACTTTAATACTCCCTTATTTCCCTCTAACAAAAAAGGAGGGGTTGGTTCTTTCACTAAAAGCATGGAGGATTTCTAGGATTTTATAACCAAAAATAATCTGATGGATGTTCAGTTGAAAGGAAATCAATTTACCTGGTCAAATAGAAGATGTGGTTCTCAACTTATTCAAGTCAAACTTGATAGAGTGTTATTTTCTCAGGAAGCCCTAGCAATATGGGGTGATGTCAACCTTCAATCCCTTCTCAAGATCGGATCTGATCATAGCCCCATTCTCCTAGACACTAATAATCCCAAAATTTATAAAACACCTTTCAGATTTGAAGCCATGTGGATGCTACATCCTGATTTCAGAGAAAGGATTTTCCAGTGGTGGCAAATAGATATCCAAGGATGTCCTTCCTTTATATTAGCACAGAAGCTCAAACTAATTAAAGAAAATCTCAAAATATGGAATAGAGATATTTTTGGGAATATTTTCCAAAATAAATAGGATGTCAAGAACAGGTTGACCTCAATTGAAAAAGAAATTCAAGAAGGACAAGGTTGTTCTATTGAGTTGAGAGGTGAAGAAAGAAATTTGTTATCCCAATATCATAATATCCTACAATGTGAAGAAACATTTTGGAGATAAAAGTCTCATGATATCTGGCTTAAACAAGGAGATTCTAATACCAGATATTTTCATGTTTCTACTATGAGACACAGAAGCAATAACATAATTAAAGAAATTCGTTGCCAGGATGGAAGAATCACTGATGATATCAAGGAAATCAGATCTGAAGGGGTGGCTCATTTCATGCATCTGCTTGAAGAAGAACATAGGCCAAATTATGAAAGAGCCAAGGATTTCTTCCTCCAATTCATTCCTCATCTTATCTCAGAAGAAATCAACAATAAACTCACTACTGCTCTTTCTGATGAAGAAATTAGGATGGCTCTTTTCTCAATGAAACCTGATAAAGCTCCTGGACCTGATGGTTTTCCTCCTAGATTTTTTCAAGATTTTTGGGATCTATTAGGGCTGGATATCTATGTTGCTATTAAGGAAATTCAAGTTTCCAAAGTTATTCCCAGGGGTTTCAATTCCACCTTTATTGTGCTAATTCCAAAAAATCAAAATGCCAGCAATTTCAATGATTTTCGACCAATCAGCCTTTGTAATGTCATCTACAAAATTTTGACAAAAGCCATAGCTATCCATTTGAGAGATGTCATGCCCCTCATTATAAATCAGTGTCAAGGAAGCTCAGTCAGAGGTAGATCCATCTTAGATGGAATCATTTCAGTTCATGAGGCAATTCATTCTATCTCACTTAACAAAAGAGTTGCTTTTCTTCTCAAACTTGACATGAACAAAGCCTATGACAGACTTAATTGGGATTTCCTTCTTGCAATCCTGAATAAGTTCGGCTTCCATCCTGACTGGATTTCCTTAATTAAAGGATGCATTTCTTCTACCTAGTTTTCTATCCTAATCAATGGATCACCTACAGGATATTTTCAAAGCAGTAGAGGGTTAAGGCAAGGTGATCCTTTATCCCCACTTCTCTTCATCATTGTGGTTGAAGCTCTTGGTAGATCAATCTTAGTTGCAAGACAAGTAGGTCTAATCTCAGGATTATAGGTCACTTCTCAATGCAATCCTATCACTCACCAACAATTTGTTGATGATACTCTTTTATCTACATTTGCTTCTATCAATGAAGCCAAAATTATTAAACACATTCTTCTTTTGTACGAAGAAGCAGCTGGCCAAAGGATTAATTTTCAAAAGAGTAAAATATATTTTCTCAATACTCCTTTAAGAAGACAAGTGTTAATTGCTAACATCCTTGGATGCTCCACCTCTTCTTTGCCTTCTACCTATTTGGGATTACCTCTTTTTGTGGGGATTGCTAAAGAAAACTTATGGGATAACGTCATTGAAAGACTCCAAAAAAAGCTTTCTACATGGAGAGGAAATATTCTCTCTCAAGCTGGTAAAATTACTCTCACTATGGCTTGCCTCCAAAGTATTCATGTCTACTTTCTCTCCTTGTTCAAAGCTCCTGTAAAAGTTTACCAAAGAATGGAACAGATTCAGAAGCACTTTCTTTGGACAGGATCTGAGAATAAAAATAGATTTCATTTAGTTGCTTGGGATAATGTCTACAAACCTAAGGAGCAGGGAGGTTTAGGGCTAAGAAGAATCCATCTTCTCAATTTAGCTCTTCTGGCTAAGCAGGCTTGGCATCTTATATCAAATGACAATGTTGATTGGGTAAAAATTATCAGAAGAAAATATCTCCAATTTTTTGAGTTCCTTTTTGGTGATATTCCTTCCTCAGGTTCTTCCTTTTGGAAATCAATTTGCTTGGCTAGATCAATCATCAAAAAAGGACTAAGGTGGAAAATTGGCAATGGTAAATCTATCCACTTTTGGGAAGACAGGTGGCTTGGTGACCGACCTCTCCTTTAGTTTCCTGAGCTTAGAAGGCTGATTGATATTACGAAGAATATGTTCGGTCCCTTGGTGGCTGATTTCATCTCTGATACAAATGAATCTAGAAATTGGAAAAGACTTGTCATTCCAGATCTAAGAGCTGAAATCTCATCCCTTGAAGCTCGGTTATCCTCTGCTTCAATTCCTTTGAGGGACTCTACTGATATTCCTATTTGGGAACCTACGGATTCGAGAGAATTCTCTGTCAGATCAGCCTACTTGTTATCCCTCAATATAACTGACAACTCCCTTCCATTCAAACTTGTTTGGACCAAATATTTAACCCCCAAAGTAGCTTCCTTTTCCTGGATTTGTATTCAAGATCGCATCCTTACCATGGAAAATCTTATTAAGCATGGCATTCCCCTCCCAAATAGATGCTACTTATGTCTCTCTGATTGGGAATCCACCTCTCACCTTTTCCTTTTTTATCCCTTTTCCAATGTTGTGCTTAACAAGTTGTTCCTCAAGTTCCATATGACTTGGGTTTATCCCCCATCTATTGTTGATCTCTTCCTTCAGTGGCCCAATCCATTTAAAAATCCTATTCTCAAAGGATTATGGAAGTTTTATCTTCAACATTTCTTATGGCAAATATGGCTTGAACGTAATAGAAGAATATTTGACAAAAAGGTCAATGATGTGGATTTTATTTCTAATAAAATCATCCTATTTTCCAAAGAGAATATTTTGATAGCTCCCTTAGATCCTTTCCCGTGCTCTACCTTTGAGAATGCCCTACTCAAATCCTTTCATATTTCCTTAGAGGATGCAAGATCTGCTAGTTCCTTATCCTCAAGAATTAATGTCAAATGGCACCCTCCTCCTCTTGGATGGGTCAAACTGAATTTTGATGGAGCTGCTAAAGGGAACCCTGGCATGGCTGGTGTGGGAGGCATCCTTAGAGATCATTTGGGTAATCCTATATTTGCCTTTGTTGAACCATTGGGAGAACTATCTAACCATTCTGCTGAAGCTAAAGCTTTGTGGAGAGGTCTCCAATTCATAAAGTAGATTCTAAAAAAATTATTGTTGAAGGAGACTCTTTGAACATCATCAACTATTTAAAGAATTCCAAACCTGCAGGATGGAAGATAAGGAGCATAATTGAGGAAATCAAATAGATCCTCAACAAGCAACATGAGGTCATCGTCCAACATGCATTTAGAGAAGCAAATTATGTGGCTGACAAGTTGGCAAACATAGGGGTTTCTACCCATGGGATGCTGACGTGGACTGATTCTCTTCCTCCTGAAGTTGTTGCGCTTGCCAGGTTGGACCAAAATCCTCATCATCATGAAGAAGCTTAAATTTTCAACATGTGTTCTCAATCGTCACCCTCATCTTCACGTGAGGCTTCATGTGTATGATAGTCCCAATAATCAAGTTTTCAACTATGTCCTCTTGGCTATTATATCTCCATCCCCAAATTTACCCCGAAATTTGTGTCTTACCTCGAATTACACCTTCATCACCTTTTTTGATTTGCGCCCATACGATCCACCACCTTTTCAAATTGATTCCATCGATTTTTCGTTAACCGCTTTGTTTTGGAATTCCAATGTTTTTTCAAACACTACCCATAATCATTAATGGCCTGTACACCTTAGAAATAATTTGTCTACCCTTTTCAAAAATTTCCAAAGGTGGATATCCTTCTACTTCATTCCGAGGAGTATCTAGTGGGGTTTTTCAAATTTTCTTGGGTCTTGTGCCAGCTCTGTGTTTATCTGGTCCCGATTATTGAGTGATCCAATAAGTCAATGACATCCACCCACTATGCACTTTCCAATCAATTTTTGTAGTCTGCATTGGATGAAAATCCTTTTCGATCCAAGTCTTGTCCAATCTGTGATTCTTATCTTAGTTTTTTCCTTTTTGAGGTTTCCTTTTTGGTTGAAGGGCAGTGTTTCCAAATTTCATTTATACCACTTCTTGCATGCTCCCTTCACGAGTCTTCCTTATTCCCTATCCTTGATTCTGGTTGATCCTTCCCTACTCTATTTTATCCTCTATGTGTTTCACTATTTTGCAACCATGAAGGAGGGGAAAATTGAATATGTTGAGCCTGAGGTCTTTGAGATTGAAACCACTGTTGAAGCCATTTTGAAGGACAAGGGAGGTCTCATTCCATTCTTCAAAATGTTCACTGGTACCAACTGGGATGCTACTATGGCATTTGCAAATACGTGGGACAATGGAGTTATCACGATTCATGGAGTTGAGTTTCAAATTACGCTGGAGATTCTTGCTGAGTTAACTGGGTAGGCCCTTGATGGTCGGGTGGTTAGAAGGAATAAGCACAATTGGGAAGCTGAGCTATCCCATTTTGACAACTCATCCATGGTGTGGAAGCTCCACAAAAAAGGTCTGTATCGACACCATTTATCCTCTCCTTGGAAGGAAATCCTAAAGCCTGTTATGCAGTATCTTACAGTTGATGACCCTGAATCCCAATTATGTAGTTTCCATTTGTCTTTCATTAATCATTTTAGAGATGCAAAGATGTTAAATATCCCTACTGCTCTGTACTGGTCCATTGATTATGCCATCACCTCTACCCATGGCAAGAAAGAAGAGGGTTGGCCTTCCCATCAGGGGCTTTTCAAAATCCTTTATGGCTATTTACTCCTGAAATTCCCTAAAGGAAACCTTCCTTCCCCTGACTCTTCTGAAGAGAATTCCTCTTCTACTCCTAGCCCTAAAGCCACCAGGTCCAAAAGGAAAAGCAAAACCGAGAAACCCTAGCCTATTTCAAATGTCAAGAAGAAGGTTAAGCTTGAAAAAACACCCGTTCGGTGCTCTCAGAGGCTCAAGTTTAAGGACACTCCTACCCCTAAAAATATCAAGAAAGAACACAAATCTGACTCTGATTCTCCTGATGTGGTGGAAAAATATCTTCACAAGCTTGTCATCCAGTCCACCTCTGCCACCATTGACCATTTGGAAACCGCCCATGCTGCACTTGGGAAAGGAATTGCTCAGCTCAAGGAACAGCATAATGCTCTCAGCCTGCTATTTTTTTGTGACAATTACGAAGAGGGCCCTACCTTTTCTGTTGCCATTGGAGTTTTTGATGTTAAGGATGATGAAGTCATCGAGATAGCGAAGGAAATATCTAAGGAAGCCTCTAAGGATGTGCTCAAGGATGCTGCCAAGGATGTTGATCTGGAGATCGTGGTTGCCTCTCCTATGTAGACTGATGCACCAAATTAATTTTTTAGCTTGCTTTGTCTCTCAGCTAGCTACTCTCTGGTTTCCTTTTGTGTTCTGACCTTTTCCGTGGGTCATTTTTGGTTTCCTTCTCTGTTGTTCCAATGTGGATGCATTTTGTTCCTTTCCTACATCCTCCTTTGTCCTTTCTGTGTTTTCCTAAGTTTTAGTTCTTTTTGCTTCATTGTTGTACAAGGCATTGGGGTGCCTTTCAAATGCCCCATTTTTTAATGCAAAATCATTAACTTACCAAAAAAATACTCCAAAGGATACAAACCCCTTTGGTCAATCCAATTCAAAAGGCTCCAAAGGACCCAAACCCCTTTGGCCAATTCAATTCAAAAGGCTCCTAAGGACCCAAATCCCTTTGGTTAATTCAATCCAAAATACTCCAAAGAACCCACATCCCTTTGGTCAAATTAGTTCAAAAGGCTACAAAGGCACCTAACCCCTTTGGTTAAATTATTTCCAAAGAATCCAAAGACACCTAACCCCTTTGATAAAATCAGTTCAAAAGGCTCCAAAGACACCTAACCCCTTTGGTCACATTTTAGTTCAAAATATCCAAAGGCACCAAACCCCTATGGCCAAAATATTCTCAAGTGAACCTTGTATCCAGTGATATACTCTAGTCACCCAGCAGTTGTAGCAATTGGTTATCCATGCAATCTTATAGGAGGGGTAGATTACCATAATGACAATTTTTTAAGATTATCATTCATGCAATTTACAATAAGTTCAAAATACAATTTCAATTCCAAATGCTCCAAAGGAGACACCCCTTTGGTCAAATGAGTTCAAAAGGCTCCAAAGGCACCTAACCTATTTGGTCAAATTAGTTCAAAAGGCTCCAAATGCACCTAACTCCTTTGGTCAAATCAGTTCAAAAGGCTCCAAAAGAACCAAACCCCTTTGGTTGCTTTCAATCTAAAAGGCTCCAAAGGCACCTAACCCCTTTGGTCAAATTAGTTCAAAAGGCTCCAAAGGCACCTAATTCCTTTGGTAAAATTAGTTCAAAAGGCTCCAAAGGCACCTAATCCCTTTGGTAAAATCAGTTCAAAAGGCTCAAAAGGCACCTAAACCCTTTGGTAAAATCAGTTCAAAAGGCTCCAAAGGCACCTAACCCATTTGGTCAAAATATTTTAAAAGGTTCCAAAGGTACCTAACCCCTTTGGTCAAATCAATTCTAAGGCTCCACAAAAACCTAACCCCTTTGGTCACATTTCAATTCAAAATTCTCCAAAGAAGACACCCCTTTGGTCAAATCAGTTCAAAAGGATCCAAAGGAACCAAACCCCTTTGGTTTCTTTCAATCCAAAAGGCTCCAAAAGCACCTAATCTCTTTGGTAAAATAAGTTCAAAAGGCTCCAAAGGAACAAAACCCCTTTAGTTGCTACAATCCAAAAGGCTCCAAAGGCACCTAAAACCTTTGGTCAAATAAGTTCAAAAGGCTCCAAAGGCACCTAACCCCTTGGTCAAATTAGTTCAAAGGCTCCAATGGCACCTAACTTCTTTGGTCATATTTTAGTTCAAAAGTTCCAAAGAAACCAAACCCTTTGGTGAAAATATTTTCAAGTGAACCTTGTATCTAGTGATTTACTCTAGTCACCAGGTGGTTGCAGCAATTGGTTATCCATGTAATGTGGTAGGATGGGTAGATCACCATAAGGTCACTCATTCCAAAAAAATAAAAAATTACACAAAAAAATTGTCTTAGGTCGAGATAGTCTCAAAATTTCATTTTTCTTCCAAGGTTTCCATGCTAGCTATCCCATATTTATCAAGTGTTGCATTGCTATCATTAGTTTACATATCCTCCATCGACACATTGCTTGAGGAGGTAGTCAATGATCATAAAATTTTCATGTCAAGATCAAGTCAATAATCAAACACTCAAAAGTAGAAATCGTGCTCATCCAAGAATCATTGCCAAAAACTATCATACACCCTCCTTGTTGGGTTAAAAGAAAAAATATCAATCAAAATAACACTTGGTGTATCTAAAACCTAGAGCCTATAGACTAATCATGTCTACACATGGCTAAAAGGTTACTAAGAATATATCAATGGTGTACCTAAAGCCTAGATCCTGTAGACTAATAATGACTACCCATGGTTGAAAGGTTACCAAAGATTAATCCTAAGTTCATAAATGTGTTGAAAGAAATTATTCAATGATGTGCACCCTTTCCATGCTTGGGGTATCTCATGTTGAATTTTTCAATTGACATCACCCATCATCAATCCAACCATTTTAGATCATCTATTTTTTCTTTGCATTGTGCTTTTGCACAAAGCATCCCAAAAATGGGTATATATAGACACCTAAAATGCATCATTTTTAGGATGTTGCTGAAAGGCCTCCTTGTTAACTCAAACCATCCATCTTGGATAGCATTAGGGTTAATTCAATGATTTTCCCTAACAGTAGGCAATTTTTCCCATGGGAAGCCTATTAGATTTTGATAATGCTTAATACGTAAAATAACCACAAGATGTAAAGTAGAAAGAATAAGATAACAAAATTATATAATAACTCAAAAATATGCTATTAATAGAAACTCATGAAAATATGAAACTACTCTACTGATGCATGCTATAAGCAATGCACCTTTGATCCCCATTACGAGACTTTATCACACAAACTCTTCATATGGTGCACTCTTAACCCGATCACTTCTAGAATCTTCATCTCCTTAGTCTATGGACTCATGTACACATGGACTAATGTGCATATTTACATTATTAAATATTATGCACACTTGTGCATTTATTACATTACATAAAGTAAAGCCTAATCTAAGACATGTACCAAATAATGTAATATACTCCAACACCCCACTCGTATTACATTATTTGGTTATTAAAGACTTTAGTCTTAAATATGGCTCTTCAATATTTTGCTGGAACTTGCACTCTTCTTCATTATCCTTCTTGTTTGTATCCTGATCAAGTAAATGATTAGTATCTTCATAAGACACAACTGATAATACTTAGGCTTCATGTTCTTTTGTATCCTCTTCTAATTCCTGTATTTCTTGGACCAAGTTACCCTTTTGATTTCCTTCTCTATACTATAGCTGAAGTGGATTATACTATTGCTAGAACAATGGTTGAGGGAATCTATATTGGTTTTGATACTGTCTTGGTTGAAACAACCTATTTGGTTGATTCATTTTATTCCTTGTATTAAATCTGCAATAACTTGTACTATGACCTCTTCTCTCACAAATCTGACAATATTGATTATTCCATTTTGGTTTGTCTCTTAAGCTTGAAGTAATGTTTCCTTTCTGATTATATTTTGAGACTAATGCATTATTAGTCATTTCATATTTAGTTTAATTTACCTCTTCATTTTCTTGTAGTATATTATCCAATTCATCAAATGTTGTATCTTTACCCAAAAATTGTAAAGATGTAACTAAGTGCTTATAACTTTCACGAAGTGCTCTTAAGACCACTTGAACCAAAAATTTGTCTTCTATTGTTTCACCTAAGGTTAATAAATTTCCCTTTATATCTGCTACTTTTCTTAGAAACAACTCTATACTTTCTCCACTATTAACTTTAAGAGAATGTAATTGTGTTTGAAGATTCAATATGGTAGCTTTGTTATTTCCTTCAAATATTTTGGATAGAGTGTTCCATGCCTCTATAGATGTTCCTATTGAACTAATATATGGCTTAATTTCATCTATAATTATAAAAGTTACTATTATTAGAATTTTTGCTTCATCTTCTTCATATTTTTGAATTTCTCTTGCATCCTCAGTAGGTTTAGTTTTTTCTCCTTTAACTATTTCCCAAACCTTTTCTACTATTAACATAGATCTTACTTTGTTTTTCCATGATGCATAATTAGGGCCTTTAAGTAATCAAGATTCTGAGAGAAACAACTTATGTGATGTCATGATTAACCTTTGTAGGTTTCTAAATTTCTTAATCCTATGTTGATGTTGAAAGCCTTATAATTGTATTTGCAATTCTATAGGTCTAAATTGATGTAGAAACCCTTATTACTCCTTTAATTAAATTGCAAATATCCAAAAAAGGTGTTTTGTAATTTCAAATGATTAAATTACAAAACCTTGTAAATGCTTCTTTAATATCTTCCTTCCAAAATTTAATCTTCAATAATATATGTCTAAGGTTAAGTATTAGATTCCTTCTCTTCAAAATAATACTTTCAACCTTACGTATGCTCTTATCTCTCCTAATTCAATATTATGAGCAAATTTAATAAAGTGAATTACCTCCACTTTGAAACTAGTGATTCACTGGTCAACTTGACCTCCTTCTGAATCTTCTCTCCTCCACGTACATTGATGAATATTGCTTGCAAAATTTGAGTGAATGTTGAAATCTTTGGAGTATTTTTTTCCTCCTTTCTAGCTTCAATGTATTCTCCACCTTAATTCTCACTGCAACAATAGGTTTCAACCTCCACACTGGTGTCTTGGGATTTTGCCTCAATCCTACCAACTATTCCCTTGTTATCTCTACATCCAATTGAACAATCGACACTCTATTATATGCCCAATCAAACAATCTGCATTCTATTCTACACCTAATAAAACAACCTAAATTTTGCATACTTTCTCTCCTATTTGATTCATTCATTCATACCTTATTTAACGTATGAATGGTGTTCAACTTTCAATTGGTGCTAGGAACGTTTGACCTTATGTCTTACAAATTACCACTTGGTGCTCAATGTATTCTCTACCCTCTAAAATGCTTCTCCTTTGTGTGCTACAACATTACTATTCCAAACACTACCGATTTTGGCTTCACTCTCCTATGTGACAACAATAGTCTTAGATTCCTCTCCACATGATGTATGCATGCTACTACATTTGAAGCCACTTGTAACTTTATTTGAACCCTAAATTCTCCTATGTGTTCCTCCTCTCCTTCATGTAAGATTTTTACTATAGTTTTCTAGCTTTCATAGGAATTTTTTATCTTTACCTTTCTTGGTGATATTTCAATGGCTCAGTGTGATGGTGATTGCTTCCAAATCAATGCAGTTTCTTCTACATCGTAGTGATGCCCTAATACACGATCAAAGCTTCTATATTCTACCTCAATGATGGTGATGGCATCCAATAATGATGCTCGATAACAATGGTGCTCATATCTTCCTCTTTGGCTCATTAGCTAGTGTCTTTAGACACTGAAATGCCTACCTTAGTTTGTCAACCATTTGGTTGATCTTTCACTAATTTTATTTACTATTGCACTTACGTTAATAAATTTATTTTATTTAATCACTATAGAATAGCAATCATGCACTATATCACACTTTCCTTATTTCTCCTTTAAAGCTTATATGCTCACACTATTTTGTCTTTGCAAATGATAAGGTGTAAGCACTAATATCACCTTGATTAAAGAACTCTTTAAGCTCTTATTTTCAAACTCCAAATAATAGTATGAAGCAAATAATAATATGGTGCTCTTGATGTAAAGCTTATTTCAATGTATAGATAATAAACTTATATTGCACCAATATTACATATAGATAATAAACTTATATTGCACCAATATTACATACCTTTCTAATGTCTGTTTGCTAATTTTGTTGGTGATTAGATTCACCCAACTTGTTGTCTCAAGCTTGCACTATTGCACCCCTATTCTCCTTCACTCTTCTGCTCTAAGCTTACTGAATTTGCAGCCCTACTTATTTCTCAACCTTCTCCAAGTTCATTGTCTAATAACTCCAAATATTCTTCTAGAGTTCTCCAAAACTTGCAACTCCTTGTCCTTCTTCAATGCTATCCAAAAATCTAATCTTTGTGGCTTCCAATCTCCTCAAAACCTATTCTCCAAAATTTTGAAACTAGTAGATATTAATGTTGCCCCAAATGGTGTTCATAAATCTGCAACTCTATAGTCAACTCATTTCTTCTTTTGCTGTCCAAAACCTGCAATGAAAGTCTCTAAAATTCTATATTTTGTTTCTATGTCAACACCTTCAATATCCTATCCATAGGTACTCCAAAATCTGCCTAAGTTTTCTTCGAATCATAGCTGTTGATGGCTGAAAATGTATGCCTACACTTGCACCTACACATAGCATCAACATGGGATTCTCTCTCTCATGTGGACTACCCGAGAGGAAGAAACCTATGGAGATAGCTAGCTCTCGCAGAAATAAAAATAAAAAACTAACCCTAAAAAAAAAACTTATTGCTGGGAAAACACGAATAGCCAAGGAATAAAATAAAAATAAAAATTGCAGAACTAAAAATAAAAACACTACACTTACATATCGGGGAAATTAAAAAAAAAACAAAAACTAAAAAATAAATAAAAATTGTAGACTTGCGGAGAAATAAAT
The DNA here is from genome assembly GCA_028583015.1 of Wollemia nobilis. Classification (NCBI taxonomy): domain Eukaryota; kingdom Viridiplantae; phylum Streptophyta; class Pinopsida; order Araucariales; family Araucariaceae; genus Wollemia; species Wollemia nobilis. The sequence continues at coordinate 2,069,076 of JAQPPZ010016923.1, forward strand.
ATAAAATTAATAAACTAAACTAAAAATAAAATAAAATAAAATAACTGCAGACTAGAAACTAAAATAAAAATAATAACTGCACTAAAAATAAAAACTAAAATTTGAAAATAAAAAACTAAAACTAAACTAAACTAAAATAAAAATAAAAACTAACACTAACACTTGCAAGGGAAAAGAGAGAGGGAAAACAAATGAAAAAAAAAATAGACGAAAAAATAAAAATAGCGAAACATAGCACAACAAGCATGAAAATATAAAAAAGGGCGATTGCGCCAAAATAAAATGGTTGACCGATTCACCACATCCGCATGAAAAATAGGATGAGGGATGTAAAACAAAGCATGAAACAACCACAAGAGGTAAGGTAAGGTGGACCATGGGCCAATACCACATGCAATCCAAACAAGGCTAAATATACACAATATACAACCATAACATTCTCTAATATTAAATTCGTCCAGACGTAGTGCAACACACACGAAAACAACACAAATGCCACAACAACTGTAGGAGGTAAGGTTGGTGTAAATGAAATTCTCCCAAACAAAATTTACATAGAAACAATAGTTTTTGCATTGAATCCACGAGGTTACACTACTGACACAAAATGCAATTGAAAATAGTCTACCAGGACCAAAAGCTTGAGCCAAAAGCCTCAAGACCAAAAGCTGAGTTTATAATGTGCACATGCCCCTATTAAATAGAGCATGCGATAATTACAATTTAATTTTAAAATACAAAGTGGCAGATGGCAGTAATTAAAAATATCTGCAAAATTTGGTAGTTTTTGACCACCCAGTCCTACAAAAAAAATGTTCTTCCTCGCTGCTAGTAGTATTAAAGTCTGTGAACAACCACGTACAACCAACACTACATGTTACATTACAAATCTCATTAAGACAGTTGGTGTTACACCAACTCACTAACATTGCCAGATTTCTCTCTACTGCCCAAATATTTAATTTTCCACACAGGTTAATAAACACGGAAAGACTGCATAACTTTATTTTTAACCTACTTTCCAGACTAAAAAAAATATTCTTGAATATTTATCCAAATTTGTAAGATTTTTTTATGTACAAAAATCTAGACAACTCACAAAAGGAGAAGAAAACCAATAATGATTTAAAAATAAAATTCATAGGAAATAAAAATATTATTTTTAAAATAGTTTCTACTCTACCATTGAAAACTGTGAAGGTCTTCAATCAAAAATCCAGCCATGTATGCAGTCAACCTGGGTATGCACAATCAAACTAGTCAACTCAAAGTTAGGCACCATATTTTGAATGGGTGTCAGGCTCTAAATTTTGAATGGGATTCAGGCACCAGATTTTGAATGCGAGTCAGGCATCAGATTTTGAACGAGAGTTAGGTGCTAGATTTTGAATGGGAGTTAGGCACTAGATTTTGAATAGGAGTTAGGTGCCAGATTTTGAATGGGTTCAAACACCATATGCATGTATCGATCAACTCCATCAGCTACAAACATGAACTCATCCACCATGTATCACCAAAATTTTAAAACTTTTAGTCATGGGCACAAGTTGATCAAGCCTATCCCATGCGACAATGGTTGCATGCAATCATTAATGAATTTGAGTGAGAGGCTCAAAATTCATTAACAATAACTCTTAATCTTCCTTCACTTTGCTCTTCTACACTCCTTCAACCTTTGCTATAAAACCTGTAATCTTCTCCTATCAAGTTAGCCTTCAAAACTTTGTGGTTGTCCTCAAATTTCCCAAAACCTTGGGCTCTTCTATATCCTCTTCTCCTACAATTTTCTTGTTGAATTATGACTTCAAAAACCAATCGCCTATGCTATCCACCTTCTCAAGAATATAATTGTATTGAGATAATAAAATCCCTTCTCCAAGATTTGGAAAACTTTTTACCAAACACTTCTTCCTTTTGGGATTATTATCGGATGACAACAATTGTCCTAAAAACCTATTTATCATAAACTTCTCCTTGCTTCTAATCTCCTATCACAAACCTTCTCCAAATCTCCTCCATTGGTAACTTTTACAAAGTTAATCTTCTCTACTTGAAATCTCCTACTTTTTACTTTCTCCAATATGCCTTCAATGGCCACTTCTCCAAATCTATAACAAGGCTTTCTCTAGCCTTCTTCTTCTCCAAAATCTCTTGAGACCACTTCTCTTGGATATTCTACTTTTGCAACTCTTCAACTCTTATCTGTAACTCTTCAACTTCTCTTCTCAAATATCTACTGAAACCTTTTCCTGATTTTCTCAATATTCCAACTATGGGAATTCTACAATGATATCTCTATGCTAGATATCCAAAGTATGTTATTACCAATATCTAAATATTCAAAGTCTTTTGTTCTTCAAATATGCAATAGGACCTATTCTTAGGTCTTCTCTATCTCCAATCTCCAATTTGTAATGAGAACATTTTGCATGGGCTTCTTCAATATCCAATATGCAGTCTTCAATTTGCAATATTCTTATGAGGACTTCCTTCTCTAGTATCCTAAATATTCAATATTCAATAGGGTCTTTTCTTAGACCTTTTCAATCTCATGTTTTTTGCAACAAATAATTAATTCCTGCATGAGGAAAACACATATACTTTTAGGCAATGAAGGTGAAATTATTCTCTATCTATTGTAGGAAGCTTCTCAACTTCTAGTTAATTTTTTACAACCAAAAACTTAAATGATAGAACCAAATATATTATAATTTTCAAATTTCTAAAATAAATAAACTTCATTAGTTATCCTCAAAACTAGTGGAATAAATTTTGTATTGAGTCCTAGTCTTCACACATTATTCTGCAACCTTGTGGAAAGACTCTAGCCAATCTACAATTTGTAATATCCTTCAATCTATAAACTTATACAATGGAACCTCCTTCTTGGATATCTTAATATCCCAATGTTCACAATATCAAAGTCTGACTTCAAGCCCTAAAATCTCCTATTCCAAATTTATTCTTGGAATAAAAATTCTCCAATCTTCTTTGGTTTCACCTTCCAAAGATAATCTCCTCACCTTCACTAGTTTCTCCTTTGTAAGTCCAAACTTTGCAATAGCTCTCCCTATATCCTATAAAAGTCCCTTGCAACTCTGATGCCACTATTAGCTTTTAATAATGTTTGATATGTAAAATAACCACAAGATGTAAAGTAGAAAGAATAAGATAATAGACTTCTGCAATAACTCTAAAATATGCTATTAATAGAAACTCATGAAAATATGGAACTACTCTACTAATGCATGCTATGAGAAATGCACCTTTGATACCCATTATAATACTTTGTCACACATATATAATAGTATGTGACTCTTCATATGGTGCACTCTTGACCTTCTCACTTCTAGACTCTTCATCTTCTTATTCTATGGACTCATATACATATGGACTAATGTAGACATTTACATTATTAAATATTATACACACTTGTGCATTTATTACATTACATAAATTAAAGCCTAATCTAAGACATGTACCAAATAATATAATATACTCCAATACCCCCTGTATTACATTATTTGGTTATTGAAGACTTTAGTCTTTAATATGGTTCTTCAATATTTTGTTGGAACTTGCGCTCTTCTTCATTGTCCTTCTTGTTTGTATCCTAATAAAGAAAATGATTGGTATCTTTATAAAACACATCTGATAATGCTTTGGCTTCATGTTCTTCTGTATCCTCTTCTAATTCCTGTATTTCTTGGACCAAGTTACCCTTTTGATTTCCTTCTCTATACTATAGCTGAAGTGGATTATACTATCGCTAGAACTATGGTTGAGAGAATCTATATTGGTTTTGATATTATATTGGTTGAAACAACCCATTTGGTTTATTCACTTGATTCCCTGGATTAAATTTGCAATAGCTTGTATTATGACCTCTTCTCTTACAAATCTAACAATATTGATCATTCCATTTTGGTTTGTCTTTTGAGCTTGAAGCAATGTTTCATTTTTTATTATATTTTGAGACTAATGCATTATTAGTCATTTCATATTTAGTTGAATTTACCTCTTCATGTTCTTGTAGTATATTAACCAATTCATCAAATGTTGTATCTTTACCCAAAATTTGTAAAGATGTAACTAAGTGCTTATAACTTTTAGGAAGTGCTCTTAAGACTACTTGAACCATAAATTTATCTTCTATTGTTTCACCTAAGGTTAATAACTTTCCCTTTATATCATCTACTTTTCTTAGAAAAAACTTTATACTTTCTCCACTATTAACTTTAAGAGAATATAATTGCGTTTGAAGATTCAAGATGGTAGCTTTGTTCTTTTCTTCAAATATTCTGGATAGAGTATTCCATGCCTTTGTAGATGTTCTTGTTGAACTAATATATGGCTGAATTTCATCTATAATTGCAAAAGTTACTATTATTAGAGTTTATACTTCATCTTCATATTTTTGAATTTCTCTTGCATCCTCATTAGGTTTATTTTTTGCTCCATTAACTATTTCCCAAACCTTTTCTACTATTAACATAGATCTTACTTTTTTTCCATGATGCATATAATGTCATGATTAACATTTGTAGGTTTCTAAATTTCTTAATCCTATGTTGATGTGAAAAACCTTATAACTTCAAACTTAGAAATTTAGATAAATTGTATTTGTAACTCTATAAGTCTAATTTGATGTAGAAACCCTTATTACTCCTTTAATTAAATTTCAAATAGCCAAAAAAGGTATTTTGTAATTTCAAATAATTAAATTACAAAACCTTGCAAATGCTTATTTAATATCTTCCTTCCAAAATTTAATATTCAATAATATATTTCTAATGTTAAGTATTAGATTCCTTCTCTTCAAAATAATACTTTCAACCTTATGTATGCTCTTATCTCTACTAATTCAATATTTGGAGCAAATTTAATAAAGTGAATTGCCTCCACTTCGAAACTTGTAATTTTCTGGTCCATTTGACCTCGTTCTAAATCTTCTCTCCTCCATGTGCATTGATGAATATTGCTGGTAAAATTTGGGTGAATTTTGAACTCTTTGGAGTATTGCTTTCCTCCTCTCTAGCTTCAATGTATTATCCACCTTAATTCTCATTGCAACAATAGGTTTCAACCTTCATGCTGGTGTCTTCAGATTTTGCCTCAATCCTTCCAACTATTCCCTTGCTATCTCTACATCCAATTGAACAAACTAAACTCTATTATGCACCTAATCGAACAATTTGCACTCTATTTTGCACCCAATCGAACAATTTGCATTCTATTCTGCTTATAATCGAACAACCTACATTTTGCATGTTTTCTCTGCTATGTCATTAATTAGGTCATACCTTATATAATGTATGAATGGTGTTCAACTTTGAATTGGTTCCAGGAATTTTTGACCTTCTATATCACAAATTCCACTTGGTACTCAATGTATACTTTATCCTCCAAAATGCTTCTTCTTCTTGTGCTGCAAGCGTTACTACCCCAAGCACTACTGATTTTGGCTTCACTCTCCTACATTCCAACAAAAATCTTAGATTCCTCTCCACATGGTGTATGCATGCTACTACTTTTTAAGCCACTTGTAACTTCCTTTGAACCCTAAATTTTCCTATGTATTCCTCCTCTTCTTTATGCAGAATTTTGACTGTAGTTTCCTAGATTTCATAGGAACATTTTATCTTCACCTTCCTTGGTGATATTTTGATGGATTAGTGTGATGGTGATTGCTTCCAATTCAATGCAATTCCTTCTACATCATAGTGATGCCCTGTTGCATGGTGAAATATTCTATATTCTACCTCGGTGATGGTGATGGTATCCAACAATGATGCTTGACAACAATGACACTCAACTCTTCCTCTTTGGCTCCTTATCTAGTGTCTTTAGACACTAAAATACCTACCTTAGTTTTTCAACCCTTTGGTTGATATTTCACTCATTTTTCTTTGCTATTGCACTTACATAAATAAATATATTTTATTCAATCACTATAGAATAGTAATCATGCACTATATCACACTTTCCTTATTTATCCTTTAATGCTTATATGCTCACACTATTTTATCTTTGCAAATGATAAGGTGTACATACTAATATCACCTTTATTAAAGAAATATTTAAGCTTTTATTTTCAAACTCTAAATAATAGTATGAAGAAAATAATAATTTGGTGCTCTTGATGTAAATCTTATTTCAATGTACAGTTGATAAATTTATATTGCACCAATACTGCATACCTTTCTAATGTATGCTTTCTAATTTTGTTGGTGATTAGTTTCACCAAACTTGTTGTCTCAATCTTGCATTATTGCACCCCTATTCTCATTCACTCTTCTGCTCTAAGCTTACTGGATTTTTAGCCCTACTTGTTGCTCAACCTTCTCCAAGTTCATTGTCTAATAACTCCTTCAATTCTTCTTCTAGAGTTCTCCAAAACTTGGAAATCCTTGTCCTTCTTCAATGTTGTCCATAAATCTGATCTTTGTGGCTTCCAATATCCTCTAAACCTATTCTCCAAAATGCTAAAACTAGCAGTTATTAATGCTGACCCAAATGATGTTCATAAACCTGTAACTCTACAATCAACTCCTTTCTTATTTCACTGTCCAAAACTTACAAAAAAATTCTTTGAAATGCTATCTTTTATTGCTATGTCAACACCTTCAATATCCTATCCATGGGCACTCCAAAATATTCTCAATTTTCCTTCAAATCATAGCTCTTAGGCTTCCTTCACTCTGCTCTTCTACACTCCTTTGACCTCTACTATATGACCTATCCAAAAAGCATGCACCTATCTACTACATCAATCAAAATCAACATAAAATAATATAATAATAAACAAGATTGCACATAATAATAAAATGGATGTTTCTTTTATTAATATTGGAAGTGAATCTCGGTTACAATCATGCCCCTCTTAGGGTTACCCAAATGTTGATACAATTACAAAGCCCCCAATGGGGTAGGCACAATACTAATGCTTTCTCAATAGTCACAAAATACTCTAGGGTGGATTTGACCCTCTTCTTCATATTGAGGAAGCAATTAGATGATTGAATCTCCTTCAAATCTGTTTTCTACGATCAAGAAACAACACAAAAGCATTAAAAAAATAAGCATCCTCTCATGATGAGGCCCTTTGAGGAAAATATACATAAAGATGCCATAACACCTATGAAATCAAGAAGATGAATAAAACATATTAAACTTGTGCAAGATTCATGAAGATTGTTAGAAACATAAAAGTAGAAGGTGCAACTATCTATCTATTGAATCAATTGCATGGAATGAAACAAGATAGCATGAAAATAAGACATTGATGTCTTACTTGCTATTATAAAGAAAATTTATTATAATCCCTAATTAGATCGGTTAGAGTCTCTAAACTTCCAAGGAAACCATTAAAATGACTAGTCTAACCTAATTAAGCATACTAAAATAGAAATAGTAAGGAGATTTGTCACCTATTGCAAATCATAGCTTTGATGAGCGGTCTACACTGTACACCATATCTTATAGTCGTGGCAAGCAATAAAATGGTTTTACCCTCCAATTATAGAGTTGTGATCTTGATACTCCTTGTCCAAATGATGATCAAGGGTCACCTCAATGTCCTCTGATATGTTTGGTGGTTGAATTGCTTGATAGGGCCTCCGTTTTCCTGAATTATAATTTCTTGGTATTATAGCTCCTTAGGGCATCCATGGCATGAATTGACATGATGCTCAATTAGTTAGCAATTTAAAAACAACAACACTCCCTCTCAATGCACTCAAGTGAGTCCACAATTCGATAGGGCTTTGCTGGTTCGATCTCTAATGCTTGCTTCCTATTTTACCCTAATTCTGAGGGGTACTTATAGGACTACCCAAGGGTTAGGGGTGTCTTCATGGAGACTTCTTCTAGAAAAAATGTCCATTCCAACCAATTTGGCTCGGATGAAGGCCAACTAAACTTTAGTTTAGACCTAGGTCACAATTGTGGTCTAGACTGTGAACTGAAGGTGTCAATAGTGGTTCAAACTACAGACCGTAGGTCTCAGATGCAGTTTAGACTGATTAGGCGAAGAAGCCCAAATTGAGTTGTTAGAACCACTACTCTATCTTGGAATCTATCCAAAATCTTCCATATGATCTTGTAGCATGTTTTAGGTGTCTATAGATGCCCCTTTTGAGATGCATTGTGAGATAAAAAAATACTGAGAAAAAATATACCACCTAAAATGATGTTGAAAGTTGCATGATGATCATAGATCTGATCAAAATTAGATGCCTCAGGTCCTGCAAAAGTATGTGCATCCTAGAATTATTGCTTCCAACTAGGTGAAATGCTTAAATTTGAAATAATTTACACTCGTCATCAAAAATTCGGGTAGCTTTGGTGCTACAATAGGAGTTAGGCCTATATAACCGAAAGAAGGAGAGTTACAAACTAACTATCATATTTGCTATTTACCCCAAGCAAAGAAGTAATCTTATGATAGTTGTTGACAATGATTCATAAGATGAATGTAATTTTGACAAGATCAAGGGATCTACGATTTCAGATATTTTCTATTAATTTTGATTATGATAATGATTATTATGACTACCCCCTCAAGTGACGAGTCGATGAGGGTAATGACAACGAATATAGTGATGAGGTTGCTTGACCACAATGAATGATCTGCATAAACTTATATTTGAGAATTTAATTATGTGGCTAGGCCTTAGTTCAACTTATGATTGCAACTATGAATAATGTTTGCACATTCCTATCCCATGGAGTAGTCAGGATGCGATAGCCTTCTTAGAGAATCGAAATGATACAAGTCCAATTAGATTTTTATTGAATCAATTTATCAATGATCTTTTGAAAAATATGTCATAGGAGAAATGACATGAAACGCCTCATTCCCGTGGAGCGGTCCAACCTTGAAGGCCTTCTTTAGGATTGAAAATAAGCATATTAAATCAATGATGATAATTTTACCCCAAATGTCCTTATGGTTATTTACTCATCTTGTCGAATTACATCGAGCATAAGTTGCTACAACCGCCAAGTGTATAGGGTAAATAACTAAATACGAGGTGCATTTGGCTTTTATTATTTGATATTTTTGTTAATTTGAATTTTTAATTGATCGTGGTGCTTGAAAATCACCAAATTTGTTAAATTGATTGCTCTTATTGAGTTTCTAGTCTATTAGGATTAATTAATTTGCCATTTAAGACCTTACCATAATGGGATTTTAGTGCATTTAATGCCAGTTGCAAACCACACTCATGGGCTACAGCTAGAAATTTCAAATTTAGGAACTGCAGACAAGACCTACGATTGCAAAACCCTAATTTTGGGATCGTGATTGTCATTTACGGTCCAATGAAATTAGGCAAAGTATCTATAATTTTATCATTTGAAAAATTTCATTATCATTCCTACAAGTAACTGAAACTTTAGAGAGCTCTGAGAGGTTAGAAAGCAAATTCAACGTGAAGTGCTATCGAAACCACAACCTAATACCTCACACACATCTTGATGGCAGACCCTAGGCAACCGTCTACTAGCAGAGGCCTCAAAGTGGGCAAGGTAACTTGAAACTGAGACCTTGCACTCTCTACCAACTTAAAATGAACCACATTAATTAATGGTTTAAAACAATCTCACTAAATTGTTGGCAATTTACCTCACCTTAGACTAGGCTAGATTTAAGATTTAATTTTTGTCTTGTCAGGCTAGGAATTAACCCCAAAAGGGTCGCATTCCTATACTGTAGCTGGAAGATGCGGTTCCCAATTGTCCAATTGGGGATTGCAGCTATCAGCCATGGTGGGATTCAAATTCCAATGATCAATTTTTGATCGCATGCAGACCCTAGTTTTGACCCGCGATTAGCATATTTTAGAAAAAAAATCGGTTTTATTGATTTTTTTTTTAAATTTTCTGGCAATTAATGTCATTTATTGCACTTTTGAAGTACATTTTTGTTTTTTTATAAAATTTGTTTGATCGCTTTTTGTACGTTTTTATCTTTTTAGCAATTTTTAGATTTGTTTGACGTTTTTAAGGTAATTTTTTAGCTATTTTTTGTTGTTTTTAATTATATTTTCCATTATACACTTGTTTCTTTTCAAAAATTGACTTCTAGATCTAGAGATCCATATCTCCTACGCACCCTTCGTAGGTTGATGATTGACCTAGAGCGGTAGTGGTTGGTGTTGTTGAATTCAGTTATGTGCTTGATCTGCCCACTATTAAGGTAGACCAGGCCTATATGACTGCGTTGGCCCAGTGCTGGGATGCACAGACCAAAACATTTCACCTGTTGATAGATGAAATAACTATTACTTTGGATGGCATCTATAGGATCTTTATGATCCCTATCGATGGCAATCCCCATCACATCCTCTCCTTTCCAAAGTAATGAGGATGTCTTTGACACCATATTTAGCAACTATAGTGAGGACGCATGGGGCTAGATTGATCATGGAGGAATCCACATACGCTACTAGTAGGGGAAGGACATCTTCTCAGTTCATGAGGCCATCTTCATACAACTCATCATATAGGTAGTACTTCTAGACACCTCAGGTGCAAGGATCCCCTGGAACCTCCTGGCCATCATCAGGAGAGTTACTCAGAGCTTCGTAGAGTGGCCACTACTTCTAGCCTAGGGAAGCACTCTACAATGCTATCTATACTAGGAACTATAACAGGTTATCCATATGAGTCGATTTAGGATCAACTGCAACTTACTACTTCAGATCTAAGGCTAGCAACATATCATGATCAAGTAGCCTAAGGACCTACCACTCACCATTACTTCTATTCCTGATGCACACCAGTGCTATGTGGAATGCTGGCCTCATGATGAGGAGGGATTTTAGAGCAGGTCTCACATGGGGGACCTAGACTACTATATAAGTAGATTTGCATAGCTCCGGGTGGACGACATAGAGTGGTATCCATACATGGATTTCCCTACATGGGATAAGACAGGCAAGTAGATATGTCGAGCTAGGAGGGATAGGTGGCTACTCGGCCATAAGGATGAGATACATGAGTATCAATACTCCTCTCATGTATTATGGAAGTTTGGTATGGTTTAAGATATTTCAAAGCTATCCACAATCTACAGGCATCTGGTACTGGAGATGCATTTACCTTGGATTTAGCTGACACCACTAGGGAACGAGGCTAATGACTTCTAGGAGTTAGGCATTGCTAGAGCTGGCACCACTCTCACATATGATACTTGGTGGTATTTACTACAGTGGTAGGGAGAGGGACCCCTCGATCGAATGAATGATAGCACTAAGGCTGATCTAGATGGGTGCAATATGCACCAATGGACTGAGGGTGGATGGGATGTAGAGGTTGTAGTATGGGATGCTCCATAGGTTGAGGTCAAGGAGGACCTATCAGAGGAGGGCGAGGTGCCTCCTGACATTGAGGTGGGGCAGTTACTGGCTTAGGTTGCTGACCGTCAGAGTCAGGTTGGTAGGTTGTAGATCCAGTTGTGATAGAGAGATACTTTGCTTGCCATGACAAAGGCAAATCTTGAGCATGGACAGAGCCAATGGAGTAGCTATGAGGAGGAGAGGCCCCTCTTCAAGGCACATATTACTACAATTGACACATAGATCTAGAGGCTTACTATCGAGGATGATCTCACATGGATACAACTACAGCTATTGATGGCATCAAGAGGAGATCTCTCATCTACACAGGTTGTCATGGTGCCTACCATAGCACCATCATCTTTATTACCAAGAGGTTGTGACCCCATGGTGGAGATCAAACGACTCACTTACCTCATTGAGGAGGGTAACACTATACAGAATATGAGGGTAACTCACATATCTTAGATGGAGGTCCACATCAAGCTGATAGGTGGGGAGGTTCTAGAGGACATGTACTCTATCGGGACCCATAGGAGCAGTTCCAAGACCAGGACCAAGGAGATAGGGTAGTTCTCTATCAGCTCTAGTCATAGGACCCATAGGACTAAGAGGACACACAAGTCCTCTAGCACTCATGGATCTAGCTCACAGAGGGGCCACAGGGATGGCGAAGGTGATGAAGGTGCCTCATAGTCTGGGGGAACAGGCCCTTAGTGCATATTACAGATATATGTTGTACTATTTTTTAGTGTAAGGTCAAGGACCTACACAATTATAGCCTGCGAGCATTTTTGATGTACCCATGATGTACTCATAATGGACACATTTTGGACACATACACACACACACATATATATATGATATTTTTGGCTCATTATGTGTACTTGTATATTTTTTATTTTATGTTTTTTTAGGCACATGGATGCAGATGTTTATATTGATGCTATGTTTATATGATGCGATGCATGGATAGCATGCACTTGATAGCTATTTACTTTATGATGATGATGGTATGCAATGATCTAGATGATTAGATGTGATATTTATGATGGATGCATATGGATGTGATGTTTACTTTTAAACTCATATTTGATTTTACTTTATTGCATGCATTTAATTTATGACGATGTCACGATGTGTTGGTGCAATGAATGTAATGCATTATTTACACAATGGTAATCTAATGTAAATGAACCTGTATGCTTTAATTACTTAAAAAATATGGAATAAATTTGATATGTGTTTAAAAATCTAATGGAAAACACCACAAAATGTATAAAAATCATGGATTGTAATTGCTTTATCTCTTTGTGAAAGATAATACACCCATATGTGAAATTTAATGATGTATGATTTTTTGTTCATAAGCTTTTGTAAATTAAAATAATATGTATGATATAATCAGTGGCCATCTAAATATCATTTTTAACATCCATTCGGTATCTAATCATATAATACAAATAATTTTAATAGAAAAAATCTTATAAAAATAAATTGATGTTTGATGAATGCATTTGAAAATTTGATAGTTTCTATGTGGGAATTTTTAAGGTTTACCATGAGACTCAAACACTCTAGTTGACTGATCAAAAGTTGTGTGCTAACCAAACTAGACTTCTAAAATGTAAGTATTTTTCTAGGATAGGCCCTAACTATTCATTATCCCTGTGTGTGCATATGATATTAAGATAAGGTACAAGCATACCCCGATGTCAGGCAGGATTATTTCAGCCCATTGCTAAGATTTGGGGTCCACAAATGTTTATCCAATCCTAGGTTTAGATTTTAGTTGGACTATACCACTAGGCGATATAGGACACCTAAAGCTAGATCTTCCACATTCAAACATTGATGTGTACATAAGTGAGGTGCAAATGCATCAAACATATCGTCATGCGTAAGGTACAATATTGTTTGCAATTCCATGGATTCAAGTTCACTCCCTTCTTTTGTTCAAATTTTCAGGATACTTGCTCATATAAATTGTGCAAGGGATTTGATTCCACTTTGACTTTGAAATTTATTTGGATCTTCATTTGATCTTCATTTGAACTTGCTTTCTGATCTTCATTTGATATTCATTTGAACTTTGATTTTTGATCTTTATTTTCTGAAATTTACATTTGATAGTTTTCTTCAAAAACTTCCCTTTGGGGATTTTACTTTGGATAAATGCTTCTAGGATATCGATTGAGGATATAGATCTATGATATCAATATGGGATATCAATATGGGATGTCGATCTATGATATCGAGCTAGTGTATCAATATTAAGGATTTATGGGGGACATCACTCTGGGATATTGCTCATTTTATCGTAAGCAAGGGATTCTAGGTAGGGAACGAACTTGTCCTTTTTCTAATTACCAAAATTTCCCATACCGTCTGCATAGGGGGATAAGCAATAATAACTCTTTTCACCTTAGGATACCCGGTCCTTCTTCGTGGCTTTAATTTGTTTATTAGTGATAGGATTTTGATATGCTAAGGGCTATACTAGCTAGACCTCAACTACAAAAGCAAAGCAAGATTTCTATAAAATCTTAAGAAGACCTCTAGGTATGGTTGAATAACCAGAAAATCCTAGTATATACTTCATAGCAACATTATGGATTGTGTTGAAAAACACAATTACTCACATGAATTATGGATTATGATAAATTTAGAGATGCATGATTGAAACACAATGTGGCATCGTTTGTAAGTCTTACAAATAAAATACATCACTACGAAATGCAATGGATGTAGAATGCCTATATGCGACACAATGATGAAATGAATGCATGTGTACATGAAAATGCATAATGCAAATGCAAGTATTTTTGGATTTTATGCTTTACAAATTTTTTTGGGTTTTATTGATTTTTAAATTTTTATTGATTTTGAGTCTCTATATTTCACCAAACAATGAGTACATACCTTTGAAACCTTTAGGAGTTACCAAACAATGAGGAAATACCTTTGGAGCCTTTAGATTGACCAAGCGATTTTTTAGAAAATCCTTGGAGCTTTTCTTAGGATGATCAAGCGGTTATAAGCAAAACCCTTGGAGCCTTTTGGGGTTGACCAAAGGTTTGAAATACCTTTGGAGCTTTTTATTGACCAAACTAACCATAAGAAAGCTTGGATCCTTTTAGGGTGACTGAGTGGTTTTAAGAAAACCCTCAGGGCCTTTTACTGACATGACCAAGTGATTTTTGAAACCCTTGGAGCCTTTTGCTATTATTTTAAGCATATAATGCCTTAAGATGGATGATGTTGAGAGGTTCAAGCTCTTCAACACCCCCTAGAAATGTTAGGCAATAGGTACCCGACCCAATATTTTCAAATATGATATAGGGTCATAGCCAATTAGTCATGAATTTATATCGCATATCAGGTAGCAAATTAGAGTTATGTTGGTTCTCTTTCAAGACAACATCCCCAACCTCAAAGTCTCTCTGATGGACCTTGGTATTGTAAGATCATTTTAATCACTCCTGATAAACATGGAGATGCTCTAGGGAATTCATGTGATGTTCATCAAGTAATGTAAATTGATCTAGTTGAGCTTGTCATGTGGTTTCATCATCAATGAACTCTTTCAATGCGATGTGCATCATTGTTATTTCCAACTCTAAGGGTATAATGGCCTTAGTGCCATATAATATTGAAAATGGAGTTGCCCTAGTGGGTGTTCAAATGCTAGTCCTGTAAGCCCATAGTGCAAGGGGTAGCTAGATATGCCAATATTTGTGGTTTTCTTGGACCATATTTTTCAAGATGGCCACCACTATCTTGTTTGAGGCCTCAGCTTGCCCGTTTGCTTGTGGATAATAAGGAGTTGCAAAAATATGTTTGATTCTATACTTAGACGTCAAATCTCTCATAGTTATGTTCTTAAATGATTTTCCATTATCCGAAATTATCTTGGATGGAATCCTAAAATGATATATGATATGCTCAAGGATAAACTCTACTATGCAAGCTCCAGTCATCATTGTTAAGGGTATTGCTTCCACCCATTTGGTAAAGTACTCAATAGCCATAATAATAAAATTATGTTGGCCTGATGACGGAGGAGATATCTTATCGATAAGATCTAATCCCCACTGAGACAATGGTCAAGCCACTTGAATGGGCTGTAAGGCCTATGATGGTAAGTGCATAATATTAGCATGATGTTGATATTTGACGTATTTCTTGACATACACATTGCACTCCTTCTCCATAGTGGGCCAATAGTAACCCATTTGAAGGATGTGCTTGACGATGGCCATGTCGTTGAAATGACCATCACACGTACCATCATGAGTGTGAAATCACCCACGATGCCTCTATGGGATCTAGAAAATGAAGGAGAACTCCATTGTAGCCTCGTCGGTACAAAATGTCTCCTAAAAAGACATATTTAGCCACTTTCTACTTAAATGTGCATTTTACGACAAGAAAAAATCTCTCTGGGATCACACCAAGTTTTAAGAAGTCTTGGATTGGTGACATCTAGCTTTGGTAAACCTAATATTTGAATGCCAAGATGACTTACCCCCCTATGTATCTACATGTGTAAATGCAGACTAGAAAAAAACCTTGTGGATAATGGTGGTATCACTCCCCATCGAAATCTAAGATGTTAATGACCCCCAGGGTGCCTTCATTAGAAAGTCTTCAGCTCTATAGAACCATTCAACTTTTGATTCTATGCTAATAATGTTGATTGACATTTTATTATCAAAGGCTTTGTGCTCCGCTGTAGGATGCGAGAGTATTTTAACTTGGATGGTAGTGAAATCGGTAAAAATATTATGAGGGATTAAGGATCCCAAAGACGCCTTGGTGTCTATGAACCTATTTGAAGAATGAGGGATTGTCTTGATGTCATACCATTCTAATTTATCCAAATATTTAACACCAAGATCTTTATAAGATTTTAACATAGGACAATGACATTGAAAGATCCCCTTAACTTGGTTGAATATGATAAAGGAGTCACCACAGATATTTTATATTTTAATGTTCATGGCGATGACTGTATGGAGGCCAAGCAATAGGGCTTCGTATTCAACATTGTTGTTGGTGCAAGGAAATTATAATTTGAATGATAAGAGCATTGGAGATCCTTACGGTGTGACAAACACTATTCCTACACCACCTCCTTGCTCGCACTTAGAACCGTCAAAGAAAAATATCATATCAATATTATTATATGGTTATTCAGGTTCGAGAGCTTCGGATATGACAAAGACTGCATCATCCGAAAGCTCAATGGTCAAAATTCTACTATTTTATATTGGTGCCTCAGCCAGCTGATCAACTATGACTTATCCCTTAATGGAATTTTGGCTTATGAATTCTATATTGAATTATGTTAGTAGCATGATCCACTTTGGATATAACATATGGCGTATGACTTAGCATATAGTGCCACAATTTCTTTTTAGCGAACACTACTGCTAAACACAACTTCTCTACATATGCATATCTGAGCTCATAGCTCACCAAGGTTTGACTAATATAATATATGGCCTATTATTTGCCTTGCACATTCTTTTGGGCTAACATGGTCCCTAACACAAAGTCGGTTTTCGATATATATATTATAAATGGCACATCTGGCCTTGGCAGAGCTTGCACTAGTGGCGTCACCAAGTATTACTTTAGTTCAAAAAAGGCTACTCGACAGTCCTCGTCCCAGTTAAATGGTACCCCCTTCTATAGCAGTCAATTTATGGATCGATATTTATCTGATAATTGAGTGATAAATTTCTTTATCGATGCTACTTTGCCCTGGAGGCTTCTTAATTCTTTGATGTTTGAGGAAGGACGTATCTCTAGAATAGCCTTGAAATTTTTTGGTTCGATTTCGATGCCTCACTTTGAAATGATGAACCCTAAGAGATTTCTTGAAGTTACACCAAAAATGCACTTCTTAGGGTTTAACCTGTCATTATGCTCTATCAGGCGATCGAAGACCTTCCTTAAGACCTTTGCATGCTCAAAACGTAGTAATGACTTTGCCAACAAGTCATCAATATAATATTCTAATATTTTATGCATATAATTATGAAAGATATATGTCATGGCATGCTAATATGTGGCACCAACATTTTTATGGCCAAATGGCATAACTTTATAGCAAAATTTGCCCCATGGCATTATAAATGTGGTTTTATGCTAGTCTTCGGGATTAATCCAAATTTGATTATATCCAAAAAAAACATCCATTAGGGAGAGCATCTCATGACCTACAGTTGCATCTACAAGAGAATCAATATTTAGCAATAGAAATGAATCCTTTGGTGTTGCCTTATTCAGGTCTCTAAAATCCATACAAATACAAATCTGTCCATCAGGTTTTCCTACAGGTATCATATTGGATACCCATTCCAGATAGTCGATGGAGATTACAAACTCTATGTCCAACAACTTTTGCAATTTGTCCTTCACCATTAAGGCTACTATTGGATGCATATTTCTAAGCTTCTTCTTGATAGGCTTCTTTGACAGGTCTAGCGAAAGGTTATGGGTAACCAATTTTAGGTCTAGACCTGGCATATCTTTGTAATCCCAAGCAAAAATATTAGGTCTCTCTTTTAGTAAATAGATGAGGGTGGCATGCTCATCTGGAGTGAGACTCTCTCTAAATTTAACCTTCCTTGGATTGGTGGGATCATTACTGATATCCACATCGAATGTTTCTTCTACTAACATGTGTGATCCCTCCTTAAGCTGATGAGGCGTAGGGAACAAATGGATGTCATAAAATGGGTTGATAGGTTCCGCATCAAAATTATTTTCAGCATGATAGACATCATAAGCACAACCTAGCACACAATTAAATGGTTGTAATATTTATTCATTAGGGAAGAAATCTTCAGGTTCAATAGGTGAGTTAACGTGATCCCAATCGATAACGTCTACATTGAGATACAACAGTTTGGACAGATCGACTGGATTGCAGAGTGGGGTGGTCAAATCAATGGAGACCATATTTATGGAATGGAATTGATCTCCAAGACCACATGGACAAACATCTACATCATCGATGCAGCTCCCATACCCAATATCTGGCTCTATTAGCATGGGCACAAATGGGTCCTCTCTATGCAGGCCACAAATAATTGGGTCCTATCCATGCACTGATTGAAAAATTGGATCATTCGACTCAATGAGATCCCTGTACATAGGTGGTTTTGGAAACACCATGTGATAGATCACATCAACATTCAGTGGTCTTCCCCTAAGGTGAGGATTCAGATTGAAAACTCTACACATATCCTCAGTCGTCTACGATGTGTTACGATAGTGTAAGTAGGGAGGTCCTAGGTAGGCTCTCTTTGTTTCATATTCTTCATCGCTATCATAATACAATCCTTAATTCACCTCCACTGGAATGGGACATTTTGGGACATTCTAGCAAATGTGGCCCCATATAGGCTATATCTTGATTATGATCATTGTTGTTTGGTAAAATTGGGTACAAGTGCCGTAAATACGATACAGCCTCATAAACTGACTTAGCCTCATCCCCCGACTAATTTTTGGGTGAAGACTCACTATCTATCGAGATATTCTCATGATATGACTCGGGTGGCACTATGGTGACGTAAGACACCATCCAGTTATTCCTCTAGAACACAAAAGGATTAGGGTGATATGGGTTTAAATCCACGTTGTCCCCTAAACTAAGGTATAGGCAATCTAAATATGTGGTAAGCAAATCATCCTGTCCTCATATTTGTAACCCTAGCCTGAACCTATCAGTTTCCAATAGATAACACGGCTCAAGTGGAGTCCTATGTCCTTGTTCAAAAATACCAAGGCCATGCCCATGCCAATGATATAACTCAAAAATATGCATGGCATATTCAGGGTTGGGTAAATAATGTACATTCATTATAAATGGTTCATTGTCATCTTCATCCATGGGTGTTTGTGTTGGAAGTTGATCCATCCCAGCATAGATGAAGTTCATTTGATTGGGTGGCTCTCCCAATGACACTATTGATCCAACCAAAAAATTATGAGCATATGGTCGACCCATCTCTTGTGTAGTCTCTAGAATTGGTCCAAAGGTTACATTCTATATAATATATTCACCTAACCCTATGTTAGCCAGATGAACAGTCACCCATGGTGTAGATGACCTTGCTAATGATGCAGGCAAGGTAGGATGAGGTACCTCCTCAACTTTGTCCTAGTATTCCTCCATTTCCATGGGAGTGGGAGCCTCTTTGGTGACTGGTTTGGGCAGATGCTTCTTCTCCTTTTTTCCCATTCTCACCTTTAACTTCTTATCATCCCGAAGCATCACTGATGTAGTCAACTTCAAGGAAGTTGTAGTGTGCTCGAATATGATTGATACAGATGTCGATGGTTGAGCACACACTTGTTTTTTGCCTCCTGGATTCTTAACTGGTGACACTAGTTGGACGTCCAAGTGTGTTTATGGGAGTATGAAATCCCTAGGAAAATCATCTAGGTTCACGAACTTGAAAGGTTCTTCATCTAACGACACTACATGAATCCGTCCCTCATGAATATATTTTACACATTGATGTAATATGGAGGGAACGCAATGCATTTCTCGAATCCAAGGCCTTCCAAGTAGGATGTTATATTGTAAGGCACCTTGGATCACATGACACATCATGGAGATGGTCTTTAGTCCCACATGAATAGGTAGGAAAATTGTGCCAACTGTAGAGCATAGGGCATCATTAAACACTCTCAATGTGAAGGTGGTGGGCACAATATGTGACTTGGGCAACTTTAGATGAATCAATGCCTTGGCAATTATTATATTGATTGATGAAACAATGCCGATCAAGACCCTCTTGAATGACATGTGATTAACAAATGCAATGATATGTAATAGAGGGTCAACTGTGTCTGTAGGAACCGTCTTGATTTCATGATCGTAAAATTAGATCATAGGCTCCTAGCACTATTGAACATGTCCCACAAAATTTGTGAATGCTTGAGCATCCTAAGACTGTACCTTGATGGACCTTAGAATTTCCATGAGAGTCTCCCTATGCCTAGGGGTCTATTGTAATAACTCATAAATAGACAACTTTGTAAGCATTGTCTACAGGTTTTGAACCAACCTTCTCTGTATGGTCACCACCGGTCTTGTTAGTGGGCTTAGGATATTTTGAGCTAGCCATTGATTTAGCATAGCTTATATCCTTATGGAGTGCGAGGTTGATTAGACTGCTCATATCTCCCATGTTTGTTAACAACATTAACCATACCTATGAACCTTTGGGTAGGTGGTTTGATGCGCACTTGGTTGACCTAGCCAACGTTGTTGTGCAATGCCTCATGGTTTGGCAATGGATTTTTATAAATCCCCATGTTTTGGTTGTCGGGTTCCAGTGGGTTATTCGGCACTATACGATCACCTTTATCAATCATATTCTGCACAATATGTTTGAAGGAAAAACACACTTTGATGTCGTAACCCTTCGTGTGATGGTAGATGTAAAATAGATCATCCTAATACCCCTTTGACTTGGGATGATTAGGATCGACCAACTTAATCTTAGGCAACCTTATTGCCTTAGCCTCACATAACTGATGGAATATTGATGTCAATGATTTCATCAAAGGTGTGAATTGGTGAGGAAGACATTATTCCTTATTTTTGCCCTTGTAATTATTCTTACGCTGCTTATATTATGTAGGAGGAGGTTGGGCCTAATAATTATGCTTTTGTTGTCCCTTATCCTCTCCTTGGGGGTTTAATCTCACTTGATTGACATGAGTCTGCTTGCCCTTATGTTTCATGGAGATTTTCTTGTGCCCCTCCTTCCTATTCTTGAGCTTCAAGTTGCCCTCTTGCAACTTGATATCCTTAATTACTTTGGATTACACCAAAGCTTCCTTGAATGTCTGGTACTACTGTAGTTGCAACAATAATGAGATGTGCTGGGCACAACTCTTCATGAACATTCAGGTCAGTTCTATAGTAGGAATGGGGAATGGTAACTTTGCCATTAATCTCCTCCATCTCTTTTTGTATTCTAGGACTGGATCATCATCACGCTGAGCTAGTGTAGCTATATTGGAAAGTTTAGCTTGCTTCTTGGCACCAAAAGAAAAGCATTCTAGAAAGGCATCAGCCAATTGCTCAAAATTGGTGATACTATGCTTCTTTAGCTGATTAAACCACTCCCGAGATGGGCCTAAGAGGGTTGTTATGAATGTACACAAAAGCAAGGCATTGTTGCGTAAATCTGGAAGCATATGTCCAAAAATATTGTGACATGCTCTTGCACGTCTTCATCACCTTTGAATTTATCTAACCTGGGAATGACAAAATTCTCAAGATATGCTAGAGTAGGCACCGAGAGGTCCAAAGGCTCGTTATGAATCTTGATTAATGTCAGCTTTTGAAAAGTTGTTCCTTGCCTCTTGATTACTTTCACATTTTCTACTAGAACCTTATAGGTCTGTGAGGAAAGAAAGTCCTCCTCCCTAAGCTGATGTAAGGGTGGCCTTGGAGGTACATTATTCCTCTGTTGAGGTGGAGGATATTGCTCTTCCTCCTCCTCAACATGGGAGCTTTCAGGTTATCCATGATCAACTTTGTTTCCCTCTTATTTCTCATATTGTCATTTTCCTTGATATTCAAATAGTGGTAGCCATTCTATCTGTTGGGAACTAACATGAGTGTGAGCATCTCTATGATCCTGATGCACGTCTACTTGTGAAAAAGCACTCCTATGAATGTGCTTTCCACGCTCAATGTGAGTTTATAAACCAACCTTGGCTAGCATATCCTCTTGTTATACATGCTCTTTTTGGGCAAGGATGTGTTCCTCATGCATATGCTACTCATATAATCTTTGTCTAATGAGCCTTTGTGACTGAAGATTCTCATATTCAATGCACTACCTCTTTAGGTGAGCATACTCCAATTGATCTTGAAGGAGTTGTCTTTGCTTGGATACCAGTCTATGTGATCTATCAATGTGATCAGTCGTAAGAGGCCTCTGGTATGTGTGCTCTATGCAAGTGACCTTATGGATTCTATACCCATCTGGTGGATTTCCTACACCTTTTCCTTTGTCCATTATGATGACATTGGCATCATGATAAGTTATGTGCTATGTGCCACCATGCATGGATGGTGGATGCGAACCATGAGGGCTCTTGGAAGCCTCCCCCTATTATTTGGTAGCCCTAATAATGCTCCCACTATGCTCACTCAGAGCATGAGTCGGTGAAGCTGAAGGCTTAGAGCCTAACTTCTCAAGGATGCCACCTAAACCATCCAACTATCTGGATCACCATGGCTCATGCTGTGGTGTAACAATGGATCCCACATTTGATATGTTGATAGTGATCTTGTGAGGTTCACTATGCATGGGAGTGTGAATAGACCTACACTCGAAAGTGGGCATGTCAGCATGCCCCTGAATGGGCAGATCTTGATCTCTTCTATACTTTGAATTTGGAGGTATGGAACCTCCTATAGGATTAGTATGTAAGGGTACCAACTTGGCCCCCTGTATGATATACTCATTGGCCTATCCCGTGGATGCACATGCACTACGATCTCGGTAATGGATTTCGAGTGGAGCACCCTCATGTTGAGAGGTTCCATGCTCTATCCTACATCTAGAAGAGTGTATAGAGGCTCCTCTATTGGGGGTATGCTCAATGGGGTCCCCTCGTATCGAATTGTCTCCCCTAATTCTTGTTGAACGACATTCAGGAAGCAGATGTGGGTGAGGTTTTGACACATTTTGTTGTGAATTTGGTGGGACTTGGTCATTAGCATCAAAATTGAGCCTCTACCAACCTCCTCGTATCTCCACCATGGTGCACCTAGTGTCTAGATTTATATTTTTATTATGCAAATAAGGTATACAATGGTTATTATATCTTTTACAATTTAAAATGAACCCTAAATTGTTTGATGTGTTTTCAATTTGTTGTATTAGTATTAGAAACTCTTATCATGTTTGAAATGTTTTTGGATGATAATCTCAGTTTAATTGGCTTTCACCAGTATGCTCATAGCTTGACAACCTGGGTGTGAATCTAGACCATGTAAATCCCTTGTGTGTGGCCTTTGCCTTTGTCCATGAAGACGACATTGGCGTCATGCTGAGTTTTGTGTTGTGTGCCACCATGCGCGGATGGTGGATGCAAACCATGAGGGCTCTTGGAAGCCTCCCCCTATTATTTGGTAGCCCTAATAATACTCCCACTATGCTCACTCAAAGCACGAGTGGGCGGAGCTAAAGGCTTTTAGCATAACTACTCGAGGATACCACCTAAACCATCCAATTGTCTAGATCATCATGGCTTATGCGGTGGTGTACCATTGGCTCCCACCTTCGATATGTTGACAGTGATCTTGCGAGGTTCACTATGCATGGGAGTGTGAATGGACCTACACTCGAAAGTGGGCTTGTCAGCATACCCCTTAATGGAAAAATCTTGATATCTTCTATACTCTAAATTTGGAGGTATGGAACCTCCTGTAGGATTAGTATGTAAGGGTACCAACTTGGCCCCTTGTTTGACATACTCATCGACCAATCCTATAGATGCACATGCACTGTGATCTCGATAATGGATTTCGAGTGGAGCACCCTCATGTTGAGAGGCTCCATGCTCTATCCTATGTCTAGAAGAGTGTATAGAAGCTCCTCTATTGGGGGTACACTCAATGGGGTCCCCTCGTGTCAAATTTTCTCCTCTAATTCTTGTCAAACGACATTTGGGAAGTGCATGTGGGTGAGGGTTCGACACATTTTATTGTGAATTTGGTGGGGCTTGGTCATTAGCATCAAAATTGAGCCTCTTTCGACCTCCCCGTGTCTCCACCATGGTGCACCTAGTGTCTAGATTTATCTTTTTATTATGCAAATAAGGTATACAATGGTGATTATCTCTTTTACAATTTAAAATGAGCCTTAAAATTTTTGATGTGTTTTCAATTTGTTGTATCAGTATTAGAAACTCTTATCATGTTTGAAAGCTTTTTGGATGATAATATTAGTTTAATTGTCTTTCACCGGTACATTAACAGCTCGACAACTTGGGTGTGAATCCAGGCCACGTAAATCCCCCGTGTGTGGCAATGAAACTCCACACTCGGATAAGGAGCACTGGTCCTACCAGTCCCTCACCCATTTTCCCCCAGTCATAGTTATACCCTCCAAAGAGAATACATGCAAATTTTCTAGGGTACAAAAGGTTCTTGGGCCCGGCCTTGGTCTAGAACATAGGGTACGTGGGATTTGGGCCAACGGATGGAAATCACCTCCACCATAATTGAAACCCTATTAGTGGTTGGATGTCACTCCCAACTCACTAGCATTTAATTGAAATGTGGTGTGTGTGGTTTGTTTTAATCTTTGCATATAAAGGAAAATACATAATCCAACATAAATGATTATTTCCTACATGATATGTAAAAAGGAACATTTCCTTTCAGAGAATGCATGCTATATCCTATATGACTTTTGAAAATGCAAATTACAATGATATAGCCTCTAATTTGGCCTCAAGCATGCAAACCAACACACAATTTAAACCTAGCACATTGAATTCTAGGGCAGACTGCACTCAGAGGTTCATTGTTCCTAGCAACGCCTAGCCAAAACTTAGAAAAAGAAATAAACCCTAAGACTTAATTCATTTCCCTATTTTTTTAGTGTCCTAATTAGATTTCCCTTTTTTTACTTTTTGGAAAACACAAACATAATAAAAAAGTACAGAAGGGTGAAAAATGAGGCCTACCTCAAGTCCTCATCTGATCAAGCTTTTGCTCCCTGCTATCTATTGTGTCTACTGTGAATCACAAGTCTGATGCATAGTTCAAACTGCAGACTGCATTTTGAATTTGTGGGCCAATAATGAGACCGTAGTTGTAACTTTCGGTTTACACCTGATATCAGAAAAACATAGGGGTCAGATATCAATTGCATAAATTGTAAAGTTTCACCATGATCACCTTCTGACCTATCCAAAAATCATGCACCTATCTACTGCATCAATCAGAATCAACATAAAAGCATATAATAATAAACAATATTGCACATAACAATAAAATGGATGTTTCTTTTATTAATATTGGAAGCAAATCTCGGTTACAATCATGCCCCTCTTAGGGTCACCCAAATGTTGATACAATTGATACAATTCCAAAGCCCCCAATGGGGTAGGCAAAA
Source organism: Wollemia nobilis (assembly GCA_028583015.1). Classification (NCBI taxonomy): domain Eukaryota; kingdom Viridiplantae; phylum Streptophyta; class Pinopsida; order Araucariales; family Araucariaceae; genus Wollemia; species Wollemia nobilis. The sequence continues at coordinate 2,094,598 of JAQPPZ010016923.1, forward strand.
TACTAAGGCTTTCTCAATAGTCACAAACTACTCTAGGGTGGAGTTGACCCTCTTATTTTCTTTGAGAAAGGAATTAGATGATTGAATCTCCTTCGAATCCGTTTCCTGTGATCAAGAAACAACACAAAAGCATTAAACAAATAGGCAACCTCTCATGATGATGCCCTTTGAGGAAAATATGCATAAAGATGCCATAACACCTATGAAATCAAGAAGATGGATAAAACATATTAAACTTGTGCAAGATTCATGAATATTGTTAGAAACATAAAAGTAGAAAGTGCAACTATCTATCTATTGAATCAATTGCATGGAATGAAACAAGATAGCATGAAAATAAGCCATTGATTTCCTACTTGATATGATGAAGGAAACTTATTATAATCCCTAATTAGATTGGTCAGAGTCTCTAAACTTCCAAGGAAACCATTAAAATGACTAATCTAACCTAATTAAGCATACTGAAACAAAAATAGTAAGGATATCTGTCACCTATTGCAAACTGCAACTCTAATAAGCGATCTGCATTGTACACCATGAATTACAACCATGGTGAGAAATAAAATTGTTTTATCCTCCAATTCTATGGCTATGGGCTTGATCCTCCTTGTCCAATTGATGATCAAGGATTGCCTCAGCATCCTCTAACAGGTTTGGCGGTTGAATTGCTTGATAGGGCCTCTGTTTGCCCAAATTAGAATTTCTTGGCATTCTAGCTCCTTAGGGCATCCATGGCATGAATTGACATGATGCTCAATTAGTTAAAAATTGAATAACAACAACACTCCCTCTCAATGCACTCAAGTGAGTCCACAATTCGATAGGGCTTTGCTGCTTTGATATCCAATGCTTGCTTCCTAGTTTGCCCTAATTATGAGGGGTACTTATAGGACTACCCAAGGGCTAGGGGTGGATTCATGGAGAAGACAATAACAAGAAGAGGTAGTTGGGATAGTTGGATTGGAAGCCTCTAGAATATTATATACTTCAACTACATTCTTCTAGAATAAATGGCCATTCCAATCGATTTGGCTTGGATGAAGGCCAACCAAACTTCAATTTAGACCACAAGTCATACCTGTGGCCTGGACTATGACCCGTAGGTGTAAATAGTGGTTCAGAATATGGACCACAGGTCTCAGATGTGATTTAGAATGATTAGGCCAAGGAGACCAAATTGAGTGGTTAGAACCACCACTCTATCTTGGAATCTATCCAAAATATTCCATATGGTCTTGTAGCATGTCCCATATGAGTAGTCACCTTTGACATGACGCGTTTTAGGTGTCTACACTATAAAACCTCTAATATTATCCTATCAAGTTAGCCTTCAAAACTCTGTGGCTATTCTTAAATTTCCCAAAACCTTGGGCTCTTCTATATCCTCTTCTCGTGCAATCTCCTTGTTGAATTATGAATTCAAAAACTGATCTCCTATGTTGTCCACTTTCTCAAGAATATAAATGTATTGAGATATTCAAATCCCTTCTCCAAGATTTGGAAAAATTCTTGTGAAACACTTATTCCTTTTGGGCTTGTTGTCGAATGGCAACAATTATTCCAAAAATCTACTTATCAAAAGCTTCTCCTTTCTTCTAATCTCCTATCACAAACCTTCTCCAAATCCCCTCCATAGATAACTTTTACAAAGTTACTCTTATCTACTTGCAATATCCTACTTCTCACTTTCTCCAAGATGCCTTCAATGGCCACTTCTCCAAATATGCAACAAGGATTTATCTAGCCTTCTTCTTCTCCAAAATCTCTTGAGACCACTTCTATTTGATCTTCTACTTCTGCAACTATTCAAATCCTCTTTGCAACTCTTCAACTTCTCTTCTAAAATCTCTATTAAAACCTTAACCTGGTTTATTCAATCTCCCAACTATGGAAATTCTACAATGAGATCTCTCTACTAGATCTCCAAATTCTGCTATTCCCAATATCTTAAATCTTCAAAGACTTTTGCTCTTAAAATCTACAATAGGACCTATTCTTAGGTCTTCTCTATCTCCAATATCCAATTTATAATGAGAGCCTTCTGCATGGGCCTCTTCAATCTCCAATATGCAATCTTCAATTTAAAATCTTCTTATGGGGACTTACTTATTGAGTCTCCTCAATATTTAATATTCAATAGGGTCTTTTCTTAGAACTTTTCAATCTCAAGTTTTTTGCAACAAATAATTAATTCCTGCACGAGGAAAACACATAGAATTTCAGGAAATGAAGGTGAAATTCTTCTCTATCTATCGTAGGAAGCTTTTCAAATTCTAGAAGTTAATTTTTTGTAACCAAAAACTTATATGGTAGTACCAAATATATTAGAATTTCCAAAATTCTTAAATAAATAAACTTCACAAGTTATCCTCAAAACTAGCGGAATGAATTATGTGCTAAGTCCTACTCTTCACAAGTTCTTCTGCAACCCTATGGAAAGACTCTAGTCAATCTGCAATTTGTAAAATCCTTCAATCTACCAACTTATCCAATGGGACCTCATTCTTCGGTATCTTAATCCTCCAATCTCCAAAATATCAAGGTCTGACTTCAAGCCCTAAAATATCCTATTTCAAAATTGTTCTTGGAATGGAAATTCTCCAATCTTATCTGGTTTCACCTTCCAAATATAATCTCCTCACCTTCACTGGTTTCTCCTCTACAAGGCCAAACCTTGCAATAGCTCTCCCTATAGCCTGTCAAAGTCCCTTGTGGCTCTGATACCACTGTTAGCTTTTGATAATATTTGATATGTAAAATAACTACAAGATGTAAAGTAGAAAGAATAAGATAATAGACTTCTACAATAACTCTAAAATATGCTATTAATAGGAACTCACAAAAATATGGAATTACTATACTAATTCATGCTATAAGCAATGCACCTTTGATCATTATTTTAATATTTTATCACACATATATAATAGTATGTGACTCTTCATATGGTGCACTCTTGGCCTTCTTACTTCTAGACTCTTCATCTCCTTATTCTATGGACTCATGTAAACATGGACTAATGTGCACATTTACATTATTAAATATTATGCAGACTTGTTTATTTATTACATTACATATAGTGAAGCCTAATCTAAGACATATACCAAATAATATAATATACTCCAACACCCCCTATTAGATTTTGATACCACATACATTGGGAGATACCAATCACAAGATGTAGAAAGAAATAAAATATATTTGCAAGATGACTAAAATATGCTATAAATAGAAATGGAAAAAATATTACAATAGTAGCTATGGAGGAAATGAGCACTCCATAATATTGCTACTGCTCCATGAGTGAGCTCTAAGCTTATAACTCTCACACACTACACTACTGCCTATCTACCACACGTTGACTGTGATTCTTCTCTATGATGATTCTTATGTTCTACATCTATGGCCATAATATATGAAGATGATTTCCTTGGCCGACACTCTATCTAGTTGTACAAGTGGACACCTTGCACATTACAGCTTGCACATTGACACTTGTGCATTTATTACATTTCATGAAGTAACTAGATAACTAATAACACCCTCCTGTATTACAATATTTGGGTATTGAAGACTTTAGTCTTCAATGTGGATCTTCTTCCATCTAATGGCTTTGAATTGGATCTTCATCTTCGACTACTTCATGGCTTCTGATTTTTTCTAGTTCTTGGTTCCTTGATGTCAGGTGTTTTTGATGAACAATTGTTCTCATGATTTTGCATGTCATGAGTGGATCTGAATATGTTCTTCTTCTTCCTTTTGTACCTATGTAACACCTGTTTCTCTGTTCTTCATAAGCATCAACCTTGAGCTCAAAGTTAGTAGACCCATATGAAATAAGTTTTTAAAGATAAAAAAATATTTTTTGTAGTAATCTTCTTTCATGACCCTTATAGTACCTGTGTTTGAAATAACAAAAAAATATGAGTGATTTATCCCATCACAATATTTTCAAGGATGGAAACTCCAACAATTAGTCTTTTCATGACCATATTGATTGCAATGGGTGCACAATAGAGATGATTTGGTGGATTTGAAGTCTAATTTAGGGATATCATATTTTTCTATCTCTTTAATGAGATATTCTAACCAAATGTGCACAATTGAAGCTATTCCATATTTTCCTTTTTGTATAAAAACTTGTTGATCCTTTTTTTCCTGTTTTGGGTCTCTCTCGGTATTAGATTCACTAGATGAATCTCCCTTTATATGGCTGCCAATTTCAGAACTTATTTCACATTGTATTGGTTCTTTCTTTTCTTTCCCCTTTTCATCATTGTAATCCATCAAGTTTTTAATCCATATTGGTATCTTTCTCATTCCACTTCTAAGAGTGTTTCTTAGCATGCTAGTAGTCATTGGTATTGCTTGAATTCTTTGGGATAGAGAAGTTCTATCTTATGGCTTCCTACTAGAATAATTGATCTTTGATAGAAGTATATAATCTTGATTTGATAAAACCTATATTAATCCTTGATTCTTGTGGGCTTCCTTATGTCTCCCTAGTAATGAGAATGAGTACTCATAAGGATTTTTAGGTTTTGTAGATAGCTTATATATTGCTAATGGATTTGCAACTTGATAAACAATAGAATATGATATTACCAAGTTTAGTAGAATGCCTTATGACTCCCTAGTATGTTTTGGACAAGATATGAAGTGCTTTTGTAAGATATAGTTCAATCTTGGTTGATTTTGTAAAGTTATAAAAAATGCTAAAAATCAACTTCTATTGTCCTTATTGCTCCTATTGAACTAAGCACTTTTTCTAGATTTCAAGAGGTTTTAATGTTGGATATTTTATCTCTATTTGAGAGGAATTTGAGACAAGTAAATATTATAATTTCCAACCTTTATATGATTTTGATAAACCTCTTATAATGGCCCTTTGATATTTGAATTCAATTTTTCTAATTTCCAATAAATCAATTTGTAGTAGTAGACCTTATGACTCCCAACTTTGGAAAATTAGAAAAGATAATAATATTTGCAAAGTATTTAAATGATTCAACCTAAGTAGAAGGCCTTATATCTCCTAGGTTAATTTGCAAATAGTATTCTGATTTTTAGGTAAGTTATCTCCTATGTCTTTTGCTTTCTCAACCTTAAAAATAATCCTTAAAAATATAACCTTATATCTCCTATGTCTGAAAGCAATATTAATGAGATATTTTTCTTACCTTAGCCCTCTTGACTTCACACTTGAATGGCATTGATTTTGACTAAAATATGATAGTCCTCTATGTACCCTTTTTATAGTGCTTGACTTGATGAGGTTGAGTAAACAAGTGTGGTATGGCTGTCGGGCTTCCTCTTCGATGCTTGGAGAGTAGATTTTGGTCCTTTTAATGGAGTCTTAAATGCTCCTATGCTCTCCTTCTTCCATGTTGCCGATTGATTGGACTGCACTTGCTCTTCACACACTCTGTAGACATTGAACATGAATGCTATCCCTTCACTCTCTACGCTACATATATGGGTAGTATTTGGTGGACAAGTGGCACTCTATAGCTTGGTAACGCTTCCTCCTCTTCTTGTAATGCTTTTTCACTAGTTTTTACTCCTACATAATGTATCCTTCTTGTTTGAGCGCTCTCAATGTTCATTTCTTGAGTGTTAGAGAAATGATAGCCATGAGGGAATAATGTGCCAAGTGGCACTCAACCCTTTTGCATGGATTTTCCTACATAACGCCTCCAAGAAGGAGATTATAACTCCTTTGAATGTATTTCTCCTTAGCTTGCATCAATTTCTTGAATAGCAAGCAACATATTTTCTTCTACAGGTAATCCATGAGATGCCTTGGAGCTTTGGACGAGGATGAGGTAGCTCTCTTGCTACCCTTTGTTGATGCTACTCCCAATGTAGCATCCAATTTCCTTTTGTGCACTTATACCTTCATTGTGCTCCTTTTTCACGATGATAGAGGTGAAGCTTGATGCTTCTGAATGCTGAAATGTGCTCTATATTTTATTTTACGTAGATAGCTTCTTCTTCCTTGCTATGATTTATGTAAACATTCATGATAGATTTTATTTGGCTCCTTTTACTTATGTAAATAGCCTTTGAAGGCTTGCTATCATTTACGTAAAACTTCCTTTGTCTACAGGTTTGATCTTGGAGAGAATGCCCTTTCGGTGTTGGACAATGCTCGATCCTTTGGCCCTTACTTTGATTCTTTCTTTGGCTGCCTTTTTCCCTATACCTATTGTGCCTATTTTGGCACATTTAAATCTGCTCCTTTCCCTACATTTTATGTATTGTAGAAGTGCAACACCATGTAACCTTTACATGTATATAGAATATTTTTATTGCACCTTTTCCTTGCACTCTTTTGTAGGTCTGAAATTCTTATTCTTGTAGCAGATTGATGAGTGCAAAATGAGGGTTTTAAGGATGTCTCTTTGGATAGACTCCTTACCCTTTTTATTGGATGATTGATGGTGAATCCAAGCCTTGTAAATGTTGTAGAACAAAAGTTTTCTTTTAGTTGCACTAACCCTAAGTGCTTTGGATTTGAGACTCACCAAGTCTCAATCTTAGAAGCTTATTTTTGGTTAGTTTTTTTTCTTTTTCCTTTGCTTGTACTAACCAATTTTGGTGGCTTCTATTGGCCACTATGAGTTGCAGGTTTCTATTCTTTAAAAGTGTCTTTAGACACTTGATCCAAACTAGATTTTGTAGCCTTTATTTCAAAGCACAAAACTAATTTCTTTTAAGAGTAATAATAGTGCAAATAAATCTAACAAATTCTACTTTTAATGCACTAATAGATTACACCTTATCACTCCAATCTACTCTCAAGAAAATGCACTTAATAAATTCATTGCAACTAATCAAGAATAATCTCAAATGAACCTTCAAGATTTATTATGTAAATTTCTTACAAGCAAGATATTAGGAGATAGTCTTCTTTTGCTTTCCAAAGTAGATAATAGGCTAGTTGATAGATATTTAAAATTTTGAAATCTAATCAAATCCTAATGTGCAAATGAACCTTAAAAATAACCTTTCTTTTTGCACACTTGAAGACTGTAATACAAATCTCCTTTTTGCAACTTTAATCAGGATGAAGGTGCTTCAATAAATCTGATAAGTAATTCACCTAATGAATCTAATTGCATCGATAGTTGCTTACCTTTTTTGAATGCTTTTGTAGCTCCTTTTCTACTTTTGTAGAGGATGTAGATCTTGGTTCCTAAGAACACCAAGTTGTTGCCTTGAATAGGATCTTGTAACTCTTTGTAGACTATTTTGAATAGTTCCTTCTTCACCAATTTGATGGTCTCGAACTTTCTTTCATGAGCCTAGGATTTTGTGACTTTGATATCCTCTTGTAATCTCCTCCTTCTACTATAGATTTGGAGAATTTTGTATCTCTGAAGCAGTGACCTCTTTCTATAGGAGGTAATATTCAAATATCTTGGATTTGATAAGTGTCTTCTGCCTTCAAGTCTTCTTGTCAAACTTTGAATTCAAGTAGGATCTTCTCCTCAAGATTCTGAATATCTTGAGGTCTTCATTGGATTCTTCTTCTACTCAGATTTGGCACTCCTTGCTAAATTCTCCTCCTCTTGGGCTTGTTTTTGGATGGCGATAATTATCCCAAGTCCTTCACTATCAGGGGCTTCTCCTTGGTAGTGGATTTCTCTAGTGAGTTCTCCTTTGAGGATTTCTTTAGCAAGGCTCTCCTAGCCTTTTACTAGATGCTCATCGAGACCTAGTCAAGGTCTTTGATCTTGCAACTTCTTTTGGTCTTCCTAGAGACCTTATCTTCAACCTTCTACTTCTGGAAGTGTTGGCATTGAGATCTTCTCCTAGATATCTTATTCTACTACTTCTAGATACGAGTAGGACTCTCCTAGTCCTTCTTCTTCTTCCTAGCCTAGAATTTCTTCAATGAGATCTCCTCCTGATCTCTTTTGCTTTAGGTACTAGATTGATTTTGAAGAGGCTTTTCTTCCTAACTTTCTTGTAGGAAGCTTTCTCGACTTACTGGATCACCTTTACCTACAACAAAAATATTAGTACTAAAATATTCTTCTAAATTAGATCCTTTCCTCTAGAATATTCTTCAGGATAAAAGGCATCTAAGGCCTATTTTAGTATCAAGGCTTCTGTGGCCTATTCTTCAATATCAAGGCTTCTATGGCATATTCTTCAATATCAAGGCTTTTATGGCCTGTTCTTCAATATCAAGGCTTCTATGGTCTATTCTTCAATATCAAGGCTTCTATGGCCTTTTCTTCTAGATCAAGGCTTCTATGGTCTTTTCTTCTAGATCAAGGTTTTTATGGCCTTTTATTCTATATCAAGGCTACTATGGTCTTTTCTTCTTGTGAAGTTATTCAATCTATCAATGGAGATATCCTATCTCCATACTTCACCATGATTATTTTCCAGAATATTCTTCTGAAGTATTCTCCTTTTTGTAATAACTAATATCTGCACTATGAAGGCACTCTGACCTTCAAGCAATGAAATTGAGGTCTCCTAGATTTCTATTGTATGAGGTATCCCAATAATTTGAGTATTAATTCCCTACAATAAAAGAAACTTTCAGGTAAGTATTTCCAGATCTCTTAGCTTCACTAGTTGATTCATCAACCTAGTGGATCAAATATTGAGTCCTAGTCTTCACAAGTTTTCCTTCAACTCTATGGAAAGACTCTAGCCCTATGCAATCTCAGTATTTTTGAAACTAAGATTTCAGTCCTCACTTGTAACTCTCCCTAATTCTACCACCTAGACTCTTATGAGAAATTTTGATAGTGACTGGTCCAATGGCGCATCAGGTTCTCAAAAAACTCAGGATAAAATAATAATGGTGGTTTCCCTATAGACCTACTATGGCTTGATCTACCATAGCTCTGATACCACTTTTAGCTTTTGATGCCACATACATTGGGAGATACCAATCATAAGATGCAGAAATAAATAAAATAGATCTGTGAGATGACTAAAATATGCTATAAATAGAAATGGAAAAAATATTACAATAGTAGCTATGGAGGAAATGAGCACTTCATAATATATGCTACTGCTCCATGGATATCTGAGATTATAACTCACACACACTACCCTCCTACCTATATACCACACACTGATTGGGATGCTGCTCTATGATGATTCTTATGTTCTATATCTATGGCCATTATATAGGAAAATAAGTTCATTGACACTTATGCATTTATTACATTGCATGAAGTAACTAGATAACTTTTGAGTGGTAATTTTTCCCAATTGCAAAACCACACTCACCCTTAGGATTTTGATCACAAAACCATATCTTGCAAAGAAGTTAAAACAAAAAAAACTTCTCCAAGGTTTTGCTATATAAGCATTGCACATGTGTATTTATAATCTTGTCTAATAAGTGTTAGGAGCACCTTAGTGATTGCAAGTAACTGTTTTTTTTGAAAAAAATTGAAAAACTTGTATTAAAACATTGATCAGTTACAATTGGGATAAGATACATCCCAGCCGAAAACAATGAAAGCACATGATTACAAGAGAAGAGGAAGATTTGCCTTTGGATCCAAATCTCTTGAACCAATACCAAGCTAGCTGAGAGAGCTGATAGGTCAGTTACAACAACTTATCGTGAAAACATGCAGCAAACACCAACTTCACCTCTATCCATGAAAAAGCTACAAGTCACGAAATCGTGACACAAGACACCTCTGACCGCAAAAAAGTCAACCTGGCACGAAATCGTGACATGTCGCGAAATCATGACAAAAATCCAGCAGCAGCCACAACGATGCAACACGTCACGAAATCGTGACAACTTTCCTCCAGCGGCCGCGACGGCGTAACATGTCACGAAATCGTGACAACTTTCCTCCCTTGGCCGCGACGGCGCAACATGTCACGAAATCGTGACAATTTTCCTCCCTTGGCCGCGTCGGCGCAACATGTCACGAAATCGTGACAACTTTCCCTCGGCGGCAGCGACGGCGCAACATGTCACGAAATCGTGACAACTTTCCATCCTTGGCCGCGACGGCGCAACATGTCACGAAATCGTGACAACTTCCCCTCGACGGCAGCGACGGCGCAACATGTCACGAAATCGCGATAGTTTTCCTCCAATGGCCGCGATGGCGCAATAGGTCACGAAATCGTGACAAAAATCATACTTAGCTTTTTCATTGATCATTTGTCTTGAGGATCTTTCAACGACAACTTCCCCTCGGATAGCGACGGTGCAACATGTCGCGATATCGTGACAACTTTCCCACATCGGCCGCAACAGCGCAACATGTCGCGATATCACGACAACTTTCCCTCGGTGGCAGCGACGGTGCAACATGTCGCGATATCGCGACCACTTTCCTCCCTTGGTAGCGACGGCGCAACATGTCGCGATATCGTGACAGTTTTCCTCCAATGGCCGCGATGGCGCAATAGGTCACGAAATCGTGACAAAAATTATACTTAGCTTTTTCATTGATCATTTGTCTTGAGGATCTTTCAACGACAACTTCCCCTCGATGGCAGCGACGGTGCAACATGTCGCGATATCGCGACAACTTTCCCACATCGGTGCAACAGCGCAACATGTCGCGATATCGCGACAACTTTCCCTCGGTGGCAGCGACGGAGCAACATGTCGCGATATCGCGACCACTTTCCTCCCTTGGCAGCGATGGTGCAACATGTCGCGATATCGTGACAGTTTTCCTCCAATGGCCGCGATGGCGCAACAGGTCACGAAATCATGACAAAAATTATACTTAGCTTTTTCATTGATCATTTGTCTTAAGGATCTTTCAACGACAACTTCCCCTCGACGGCAGCGACGGTGCAACATGTCACGAAATCGTGACAACTTTCCCACATCGGCCGCAATAGCGCAACATGTCGCGATATCGCGACAACTTTCCCTCGACGGCATCGACGGTGCAACATGTCGCGATATCGCGACCACTTTCCTCCCTTGGCCGTGACGGCGCAACATGTCACGAAATCGTGACAACTTTCCTCCAATGGCCGCGATGGCGCAACAGGTCATGAAATCACGACAAAAATCATACTTAGCTTTTTCATTGATCATTTGTCTTGAGGATCTTTCAACGACAACTTCCCCTCGACGGCAGCGATGGCGCAACATGTCGCGATATCGCGACAACTTTCTCACATCGGCCACAACAGCGCAACATGTCGCGATATCGCGACAACTTTCCCTCGATGGCAGTGATGGTGCAACATGTCGCGATATCACGACAACATTTCTCCAGCAGCCGCGACGACACAACATGTCGCGAAATCACGACAGCTTTCCGCCAATGGCCGCGATGGCGCAACAGGTCACGAAATCGTGACAAAAACCATACTTAGCTTTTTCATTGATCATTGTCTCAAGGATCTTTCAAGGCCCTGCCTAATCACCTCATCTGCAATAGGCATGTCACTATGCAGCTGCACCCCTACCTCTTTCGCAGCACCCATCTTAGCCAGGAAATCGGTCGCTTTGTTGAAATCTCTGCTCACATATACGGGAATCACATCATCTAATTCCCTCCATAATTTCTTGATTTGAGAGACCAGAATCCTCAACCTCCAAGCGTTCAATGAAAAGTTCCTCATGCAGTCTAGAGCTCCAACCAGAATTTGAGAATCAGATTCAAGAATTATCCTCCTGTGACCCTGAGTAACTGCCCAAATAGAGGCAGATTTGATAGCAATGGCTTCTGCTTCATTATTTGTGGCTCTACCCAAACCCTGCAATTCCCAATAAAGCACTGATCCCTCATGATTTCGACAGACAACGCCAATACCAGCTCTACCCGGATTGCCCTTTGCAGCTCCATCAGTATTGATTTTAATCCAGCCTTCTGGGGGTGATTTCCAACTGATTATGTTCTGTCCCTCTCTCTGGTCAACTCCCTCTGCCATTGGTCCAGGAACAACCTGAGTTTCCTCTTTAGCGTAGACGACAACAGTTTCGGTGACTTTGCTCCAGATGACCTGCCAAACTCCATCTAACGAGGAAAAGGTTTCTCAAAAAATTCTAGCGTTTCTCTCCAACCACACTTGCCACCAAATGAAGTTTAAACCAAGCTCCCACCCAATTTGAAGAGCGTTGGATGTAAATCTACCCCGCTTCCATCTTTCCCAAATATTAGTCCGATTCATGTCACCATGAACCTGGATTTTATAATGAGAGAACCAGCGCTTCCAAATCTGACGCGTGAAAGGGCACTCAAACATCAGGTGATCAACTGTTTCTTCATTCTTGTGGCATAAAACACATTGAGAAGGGCCGATGATTCCTCTACATCTGAGATTGTCAAAAGTGAGAATACCATTGTGCATAAACTGCCAAGCAAAAAAGTTTACTTTCGGCCAGCCCTTAGAGTGCCAAATCTTTCGCCAATCCTCAACCGAAAAGAAATGGGGGGGAGGGTCTAGGAGGATCTTGTCATACCCGTCCTTCACTATATAAACACCAAGGCTCCCATAGCCCCAAGCTAATTCATCCTCCTCGTCTCTCCCAGTGAGAAACCTTTATGTCAAGATTTTGGATAAGATGGGTGCCAACTCCGGGGGGATAGGAATTGGCCACTCCTCCAACCTCTTAAACTTCTTAAACCTATACTCCCCCAGCTGAGAAGTATTGAAATAACTTTCAATATGGACCCAACCCATGATTTCTATGGCAGATTTTATTGGAAGTAACTCGGGGAACTCAACAATGATGGGTGGATACTGATCCCAAGAATCAGTCCAGAAACGGGCCTTCTCCCCTCTCCCCACTTTCCAAAATAGCTGATCTTTAATAACCTGAGATCCTAGCTTGAGAGCCTGCCACACTAAGGATCCAGTACCACCCAGAGGGAAACGGCCCACCTCATTGGGGTTAACTTGACCCAAATATTTACTCGTGAGAATTCTATTGAATAAGGAAGTTGGTTGGGAAATCCACCTCCAGTACAACTTTCCAGCCAAGGCTTGATTATTTAACTTGGATCCTCTCAGTCCTAGTCCACCTTTTACCTTAGGCTGAGTGATTTTATCCCAACCCACTAAGGCCCACTTTCTTTTTCCGTTAGCTCCTTCCCACAAAAACTTCCTAGCCATCCTGTCCAACTCTTTCCAAATTGTAAGCGGGGCAGCCAGGATAGAAAATTTGTAGATTGGCATGGCTTGAATGATAGACTGTAAGAACGTTAATCTGCCACCATAACTTAACCACTTGTGAGACCAGTGATTAATTCTGTCCTTGATACACTCCAGCATATTCCTCCAAGTGTCTAATTTCAGCCTTTTGAAGTGCAAGGGGATACCCAAGTAAACCACAGGGAGAGAAGTCCTAGTGAATCCCAAGATTTCTAAAATTCTGTTATGAAGCCTGTGCTCCAGATTAAAAAAGACCACTTTGGATTTCTTGTCATTAATGACCTGTTGAGTAGCCCTGAGATAGACATTAAGAGTATCTCTAATCGTTCTAGCTTCCCTGATGCTGGCTACTCCCATCAAACCAGTGTCATCCACAAACTGCAGGTGCGATACAACTTCATCCCCCACCCTAATACCCATTAATCTGCCTTGTTGTCTTCTCCTCGTTAAAATTCTGCCAAGACCTTCAGCCAGAATGAGAAAAAGATAAGGGGAACAGGGATCCCCACAGCGCAGACCCGAGAAGCTCCAAAAGGTTGCGAAGGAAGGCCCTTGATAAGCACAGAGTAAGTCGGAGAAGAGACACGGCTCATAATCCACTCAATCCAGCCCTGAGAGAAGCCGAAGGCTGCCATCATTCTAGCCAGGAGGCTCCATTCAACCCTATCATAAGCCTTTGACATATCCAATTTAATGAACATCCCTTTATTACAGAAGTGTGCATTGAATGAATTGCTTCCTGGGCCACAACCACCCCATCCAGAATCTGTCGTCCTTCAACAAAGCCTCCTTGCTCAGAGGAGATAATGTTGTGAAGAAGAGGTTTTAGGCGCTCAGCCATTACCTTTGTGAGTATTTTGTATACCACATTACATAAGGCAATAGGCCTATAATCTGAAATATGAACCCCCTCCTCCCCTTTTGGAATCAAGGTAATGAACGTGTGGTTTATAGCTTTAAGCATTCTCTTATTTTCTCTGGATTCTTCAACAACAGCCCTTACATCTTCCCCTAAGCAGTCCCAGAAAGCCTGAAAGAACTCAATTGGGAAGCCATCTGGACCAGGAGTTTTACCAGTGCTCATTCCAAAGACCACGGTTTTCAATTCATCCCTATCAATGGGTTTAAGGAGGGCCTGATTTTCATCCTCCGAAATAATAGCAGGTATGACAGAAATAACTTCATTTTGGGCCTCTACATCTTGAACCACACTTTCCTTAAAAAGCTTTGAAAAATAATCCATAGCATGGGAGTGAATACCTGGAAGAGTATCAAAGGAATGACCGTTCTCATCTTGAAGGGCCTCCATCTTATTCATCTGTCTTCGAGCACAAGCGGTCTGATGAAAGAATTTTGTATTTCTATCCCCTTCTAATAACCAGGAAGTTCTTGCTCTCTGTTTCCAATAGATCTCCTCCTGGTTGTCAATGTCCTCAACCGCAGAACGCAAGGCATCATCCTCAACTTTGAGCTGATCAGTTATTACTCCTTCTCTAAACTATTTTTGGACCTCATCCCAGTGGGCCACCAACGGAGCTCTTTGGGTCTGGAAGTCAGATTTATTAGAATGCCTCCAATACTTCAACTGAGATTTGACATATTGAAGTTGTTTGTGGATTCTAAACATAGCTCTCCCATAAGCTGGGCGACCCTCTTCCCACCACTGTGGAATTTTCTCCCGAAGTTCTTCTTTCTGAAGCCAAAAATTCTCAAATCTGAACGGTTTGTGATGTATCCCCATCCTAGTCCCGCTTTCCAACAGAATAGGACAGTGATCAGAAACGGGGCCTGCCAAAATCTGAAAATTGATATTCCATTTTACAAACAGCTCCTCTGAAAGCAAAAAGCGATCAAGCTTCACCTTCCTACTATGGGGCTCCCGCCTTTTATTAGTCCAAGTGAAGTTATTGCCAGGACACTTAATGTCCACTAAGTGCAAAGCCTGGACTTGAGCAATCATGAACCGGTCCCCTGGATCCAAAAGAGGTGATCCCCCTTCCTGGTCTCTAGAAGATAATTTAGCGTTAAAGTCCCCTGCTATAATCCAGTCTATATCTTCCCTTGATGCTCGCATGTCATGCACAACCTTCCACTGCCGTCGCTGACCCTCTAGAGTTTGAGAACCATAAAAGTTAGTGACAAGAATGAATTCTGCAGAGACATTATTCCTAAACAGGGAAGTGAGAACACCCCTCCAGGCAAGGTGTTCTATTGCAGACCATTCCAGAGAGTTCCATAGAGTAACAATCCCCCCTGAGGCACCTTGGGCAGCCACATCCATATGACCAGCACCCCTCCAAATTCTGTGGACTATTTTAGACATAAGATCCAAAGACATCTTGGTCTCTTGTAAAAGCAAAAAATTAGTATTGCTATGCTCTAATAATCTTTGAACAGCAGATTGATGGGTTCTGTTGTTTAAACCCCTCACATTCCAAGATTGTATAATCATGGGTTACCCTGGGAGCAATGAAGAGTCAATTGTCCTCACCAATCCTCCCATGATCAATTTGTCTCCCTGGGCAGCTAGCAGCTCCTTATTGGATCTTCTTCCAGCTCCCTGAGAATTACTATTTTTGGATCTTTTTTCTATCTGGGTTATCCCCAAAGATGGCCTTTCCCTATTTTTCTCTGCCATCCCCATGCGAACATCCTGAGAAACTGTCTGCTCCTGGGTATGGACTACTAAGGCACCAGAACACACTGGCTGTGATACCTCAGAGGGATCAACTATCTGCTGAATGATAGGAGAAGATGAGAGGGGGATTTGCCCAGGAACAACAGAGGATTCTTTGAAACCCTCCAAGCCCTCCATAGAGTGATCCTCATCATCAACCAATGACTTAAAAATCTCATACCTATTAGCAGGCCTGAGATGAGATTGCTCCTTTCCCTTCTCTTTCTTTGTCCGTATTTTTCTTTTGGGCTGTTCAAAACCCTCTCTCTGAACTTCCTGGCCCTGACTGGTGCTAATAGGATCTTTATTGGGTGCAGCCTTATCCTCTTTAGGCGAGTTTGGCACTCCTGAGGAGGCCTCCATATTGGCATTCATATTAAGAGGACAAAAACGGGCCAAATGTCCATGCTTGTGGCAAACCCGACATCTAAAGGGTAGGGCCTCGTAGTCCAACTGTTGAATCTAGGAAAGACCTGCCAGTTCAATTTCCAACTCTGCCGGCAAAGGCTGGCTCAGATTCATCTCCACACATATGCGAGCATACACCGCCATGCTCCCTTCAATAGTGTCTCTGGCAACACCCAGATGTCTACCAATCGAATTGCCAATCATTGCCAGTACCTGCTCACCCCAGAATTCCATTGGAAGAGCATATAATCGAATCCACACTGGGACAACAGTAGGTTCAACACGAGGATCGAAACCTACCCTCCAGGGTTGAACAAAAAGCCCTGTCGGGCCATGGTTTTTCCTCTCCGACTCAAAAGCCTTATTTCTATCGGCCAGAGCCGAGAAGCTAACAATAAAATAACCATTACTAATAAACCACAATGAAAACTCATCGTGGGGCTCCCAGTTCTGGCGAATCCAAGAATACAGAAAGCTCAGGGAAGGGCGAATACCCATGAACTTGCAGATTAAATCATGTCTAGCTCTATAGAGGACAGACTCCTCCACCATGCTGGGATCAATGACGATTTTTGGCCTGGAATCGGCCTGCGGTAAACAACCATTCACACGCCGTGCTGAAGACCTATTCCCAGCAGTCGTGAAGAGCTTTCTATATGCCATATTTTGGGCTTCGGCATTCTTCGGAGGAGAATCTTCTTTAAACAAATCAGCAAAAGAGCTAGTACTTCCTGGAGGAGTCCCCATTGGACCCTCCTGGGGCACCGATCGAACCTTCAGAACCACCGTACCCCAAAGACACCTCTGCAAGCCAGTAGAAGCCAAAAATTTTTTGAAAAACCAGAAACCCTAGTTCAGATTCAAAAATCGCCAGAGCTCATTTTCCCGCTCCTAACCGTTTCAATAACATTTTTTATTGCAAGTAACTGTTAACAAGGGGCCTTGTTGGTTTATTTTATCATGCTATACTAATTATTGTTCATGAAACTTAAATAAATGTAAATGTGAATTGGCCTTCATATGACCACGATGTAAAGCCTTAATTCATTTTATATTTAATATTTTTAGGTATATTTTATCTTCTTTTGATTAAGTAGATTTTAAAAAAGTTTTTATCTTGCATTAAACCCTACTTTGAACATGAATGTGAAGATTAAAATCTATCTATGAATGTGAAGCTGAAATGATGAATTGATTAATTTAATGTAGCTTCTATCATGAAGATAAAGATAGCCCTTGATATAATTAATAAATTATACCTCTTTGATGAAATTAATTTTTATAAAGAGACAAAAATTTATTGCTTTAAAATAATGGCCTTAAAATATCATTATAAATTATCCCTCTTTAATGAAATCATAATTTTCATAAAGAAAAAATAATTTAATGCTTTAAAAACAACCTTTGATGTATTCTATAAATTACCTCTCTTTGGTGAAATCAGAATTTTCATAAAGAGAAGGCAATCTATTGCTCTGAAAATGATGGCTTATGGAATGCCATATAAATCAACTCCCTTTAATGAAATTGTAATTTTCATAAAGGGAAGTTCATTTATGCTTGTGAATAAAAATGCAAAGCTGAAAAAATCTGATTTACCTCCAAAATACAAAAAAAATAAAATTTCGAAATTATAAAACCCTCATAAAATATTCACAATTTTTATAAATTCGGATTGGCTTCAGAATGAGTTCGAATTTGTTTCGGATGATAGATTGTAGTTCATTCTTCACACCCATGTATTTATTTTTGTCATTTTAATTTTAATCCTCGAAGTTTAAAAAAATCTACAAAAAGAAGGGTTAGAAAAATAAAAATAAAAATTTGAAAATAAAACAAATACTGCAACTCAGAAATTCTCCACAGACCCTGCAAGCATAAGTATTCTGCACAAAAAGCAGCATTAATGTTATCTAAATTCACATAGTCAAACAGCTAATGTGGTGCAAGCTTCTAAGAAAATGGTGCAATATGCCAAAAATAAGATAGATATAACCATAAAAATGCATTAAAACTTAAAATATCTCCATTATATTGCAGAAAAAAGATCTTCAATGTCACACATACAAGTGCAAAAAAATATGCCCCAAATTGGCATCATGTGGTGAAAGAAAAAGTCCAGTAGTTTGGCAAAATCCATCCAGTCATGGCTTCCAATGGTCAAGCTAGGTCCTAAAATATCTAGCCCCTGGTTAGTTCTTGAAATCTATATTTGAAAAATCAGAAGTTGTCTTTTCGCTGTCCCAAGCCTGTTCATTTCATTTCTCATTTCTAGTTTCCTTTTTTTTAACTCTTCATTTTGGGACCCTTTTCTTTTGCATGGAAAACCCTTTTCTTTTCACATTATTCCATTTAATAATTCCTCGTAAGCCTTTTGTGGTCCCTTCAATGTAACTGTTACCCTTTAATGTTGTTTCTTTGTGAAGCTATTTGAGTGATAATTACACCTCTAGAAAAAAACTCTGCAAGTTGGCATTACGTATGTACTTTTGCCATGTTAATAGTCCTCACATATTAGTGTGTAGTTATTGTCTTTTTGTTTTATAATTCCATAGCGGGCTAAATAATATAGCTAATTAATATACTATATCTAGCCTTACACCTCTGAAACCGAACATTACCGTCTTGTTGCTCACACACATCTTCCTAACACTGACACATACCCCCCTATAGTGATGCTTTAGCGTTGCAATTTCAAGTAACGGTCCTTGACCATTCCAATATCATGTCACTTTCTGTATTAGAAACACGAAACTCGTTGAGCTGATCTTTTCAGGTATGTAATCGTAAGGATATCTTTAAGGAGCTATTACAAAGGCTATGATAACATTCTTTGATATTTGGTTGGAGCTCATCAGATCTAGCAAGTCCCTGAACCTTAAACATATCACACATACAACACTTGAGATTCCTAAAGCATTTGGTTCATTTAAATGAGGTCTCCTTCTCTCTTCGTCGTGTTTCATCACTTTTACATTTCATCGACTAGTTCTACATATCCGTCCAACATCTTATTTACGCCTAGTAATCCTTATTAAGGACACTGACTCATCCACTATCATCGTCCTTCTATCTACATCCAAACCTATACACTGTTTGCCATGTCATCGTGTGGACACCTCATCCAAACCTTGTTTATTATGCCCAGTTTATTTTGACACATCATCACCATCCCATGTTTTACTTAGAATTCATTTTAGTCCATTGTAGGGGTATTTTCCCCATGTTGCATTTTGGTATATCCCCATTTGGCTTTCAAATGTCCATGTGTTATCAAGTGATGAGTTATCGCCTGAATGCACATAATCGGCCTCCACTACATTCGTCTTCATACTGTGTTCACCTCTGGTGACGTTCGCACCCTGTGGCACTTACACATATTCATCACCCATTGCAATATATAACGTTGATGATGTGCCCAACTAGTCTATATTTTCACCATCCACATTGGGGCTTCACCGTGTCCTACCAGCATTTGAACCAACTTCCGTTGATAAACCCAACACTATATCACATTGTGCAGGACGTATCCACCATTGGCAAGCTCCTCTATGAAATTTGATGTTTGTATTATCCAATAAGGATGCCAGGTAGGGTATATTAATTTTTTCCAAGCCACAAACCATGCTAGTATTTTCTGTGATGGTCAACTCTCATATCGTAGTCATTGCAATATCCACCTCATCACAATCTCGTTATGTCCGAGTGGTTTTGCTCATTGGCTGCCCCTATCAACTGGTCACACTCCGCAATCATCGATCGTCCATAGTAAGTGCCACCATATAATTTATATTGCTAGCACAGGGAGCCCTCGTCCACCTCACACACATAGAACTCCTCACTACTATCGTCCACATCAGACACATTGTCTACATCATCGTGTTTTTATTGTTAGTCTCTATCTATATCCAATCTCTTGGCATCCACCTTCGTTTATCATTCCTCGTCGCTATGTGTAGTCACCTCATCATTAGTATACATGTCTAGTCCTCGATTGCCATGTCAACACTTTGGTCATGCACCCATAGGACATTTACCTCATAGCCATCAACATCACCGTGGACCAATTCGATCCGTAGTGCACTGTCGCTAACCGCCCATTGTAACCTGCATATTAAACAACATTCAAAACCTTAATAGAGGACTTGCACATTAAAGGGAACTTTAATAGCTTTAAAGAAAGATGTTAATTTTTGCATCTCTTAAATGATATGAAAGGATAACATCCAAGAAAAAACAAACCATTTTTCTTTAACTTTTATTTATTTATCTATTTTTGTTCTTATTCTTTATTTCATATATATATTATTTTTTTTTTTTTTTTTTGTTATTTTATTATACTTTTATTGTGAACTTATTTGACTAATTTTAATCATTTAAACTAGTTTAATTCAAACTATTAAAATTAATCCAAAATATTAAAAACTTTCCAATTCACTAAACACATCAAAAGGAAAACCTTAATTAACTAAAATAATAAAACATAGAAACAAAACTTAACCAAATATAAAATACCTTGAAAGAAAATGAAGGACACAAGCCCACAAATATGGCACTTTGGAAACCTATCAAAATTACCTCAAATACCACCAATATTCCCATAAAACAAATAAAATAAAATGTGGGTCCCCAATTTTAGGGCAAGTTGTGTGCCAGTCACAAGGCTCCTAAGCATTTTGGATGAAGAACCAAATTTGAAATGAGAACACAAAATATTAGCAAAATACAAATTATTTAGCGTTGTCCCAAGAAGGTGGGGGTCAACAACTTCGAATAAAAGCAACTAATTCATCTACCTTTTCTTAGTGTGTGAAAAAGTGATTCATTTTTGCACCTCTAAAAACCTTCCAGATTCCATCATTTGTTTTGCATTTAGGCTATGAAGCACGGCTCATGAAATTTTTTTTTTTATAGACATAGCCCTACTTCCAATCAAGCGTCCATAGCCCCAGTAGGGTTTATCTAACTCACACTTGTATTTGTTTAATATTTTACAAAGTATTTCTTATAATTAAGTTGTGTCTAGACAGAACCCTACTACCGATGAGGCATCCATAGCCTCGTTAGGGTTTATCTAGACTATGTGACTGATTTGATCAATCTTTTCAATGCTTGTTTTTTTTCTTTTTTTTTATATATTTACAATAATTTATGTATCAATAGGGTTAGGAATCATAGAGATAGTGATGCAGGAGCATCCGGAGGTGGAAAAGCAATCTTGCATCACCCAAAAATATTTTTTTCTTTAAGTGCCAAAGCTGTCGCGAAATCGCGACACTTTTTTTTTGAGAAAGGGCACCAAAGGGTCAAACTGTCGCGATATCACGACGCTTTTTGAGAAAAGGGGCCAAGGCGCAAAATGGTCGCGAAATCACGACATTTTCTAAGCAAAGCAGTCTGGACACAAATGGTCGCGAAATCGTGACATTTTCTAAGCAAAGCAGTCTGGACGCAAAATGGTCGCGAAATCGTGACATTTTTGAAGTGAAGCAGCCTAGATGCAAAATGGTCGCGAAATCGTGACATTTTCTAAGCAAAGCAGTCTGGACGCAAAATGGTCACGAAATCGTGACATTTTCTAAGCAAAGCAGTCTGGACGCAAAATGGTCGTGAAATCGCGACATTTTCTAAGCAAAGCAGCCTGGACACAGAATGGTCGTGAAATCGCGACACCTTCGGAGGCAAATCTCTAAGGCACAAAGTTGTCATGAAAACGTGACACTTTCGAAGGCAAGACTCGAAGGAGCAAAGTTGTCGCGAAATCGTGACACTTTCAGAAGCTGGGCTCGTAGGCGCAAAGTGGTCGCGAAATCGTGACACTTTCGGAGGCAAGACTTGAAGGCGCAAAGTGGTCGCAAAATCGTGACACTTTTGAAAGCTGGGCTCGTAGGCACAAAGTAGTCACGAAATCATGACA
This sequence comes from Wollemia nobilis, assembly GCA_028583015.1. Taxonomy (NCBI): domain Eukaryota; kingdom Viridiplantae; phylum Streptophyta; class Pinopsida; order Araucariales; family Araucariaceae; genus Wollemia; species Wollemia nobilis. Next base: position 2,116,722 of record JAQPPZ010016923.1, read on the forward strand.
CTTTCGGAGGCAAGACTCGAAGGCGCAAAGTGGTTGCGAAATCGCGACACTTTCGAAAGCTGGGCTCGAAGGCGCAAAGTGGTCGCAAAATCGTGACACTTTCGGAGGCAAGACTTGAAGGCGCAAAGTGGTCATGAAATCGTGACACTTTCAAAAGCTGGGCTCGAAAGCGCAAAGTGGTCACAAAATCGTGACACTTTCGAAAGCTGGACTCGAAGGTGCAAAGTGGTTGAGAAATCGTGACACTTTCGGAAGCAAGGTGTCAGGGTGCAAAGTGGTCGCGAAATCGTGACACTTTTGGGGCAAAGGCACCAAGGGGTAAAATGGTTGCGAAATCATGACATGTCGTAGTTTCACGGCCCGAAGGAGAAAACAGAGGTCGAATGCCAAAACGTCACGATATCGTGACCGAAGAGGAGAGAGGGCGTTAGGAAGCAAAAATGTCGTGATATCGCGACAAAACACTCACGACTTCAGACCAACCGGTAGTTGCAGAGGCCATTGCAGAAGGGCACGTGGCATCAAATCACAGGCGACCATAGAGCACTAGGCAGTTACAGAGGCCATGGCAGGAGGGCACGTGGTAGCAAATTACAGATGGCTGGAGCATTCCTTTGAATGATGACTCGACAGGTGGATGCACAGGCGGCTGTAGGGCACTCCGCCACCCCATGCCATGATGAAAGAAGATACCTGGCCACAACATGCATGCGGTGACAGAACACTCGTGCGGGTGGTTACAGGGAATCCCGCATTCTGTGTAATGATGTCCGAAGGGGGTCGGGTCTGTTATAAGAGAAATGCATACATTGTAAAAAGGACTCTTGGCCATTTTGGAATAGAACGACTGTATTTTTTTTTTTGAATTCGAAAGCTCTGTTAATGAAATTCACGTGAATTTCTCTGTGTTTATCTTAGTTTCGCTTCAAGTGGTATTAGAGCCAGAATGTTCTGAGTGCGCAAACCGATCACCGACAGTGAGGCAGTTTGTGCTAGGATTATGGTTGTGGGTGTGAGGAAGTGAACAGGATGCCCCCATGTAGGAACCGTGGTGGTGTGAGGAACAGGCAAGCAGAGGTCGATCTTAGAGCCTTGCAGAGGCAAGTTGAAGCCCTGCAGGAGGAAATTAGAAGAGGAGTTGAGCCAAGAAGGAAGGAACCCAGTGAAGATGAAGTTTGGGAAGAAGAGGGTCCATCGATGAGGGAGAAGCATTGGATCCAGCGAGAGGCTAGGCTGTATAGGGCCATATCCCAGATCGGGAAGAAGCCGAAGTTTGATGTCTCTACTTATTCTGGGAATCTCAATCCCGAGGAGTTGATAGATTGGATCAACGACATGGAGGAGTATTTCAAGTATGAAGAGATCTCAGACCCAAATCGGATCAGATTCGCAAAAACAAAGCTGAAAGGACATGCTAGCATCTGGTGGAAAGGAGTGCAGTTGGAAAGGAACAGGAGGGGAAAGGAAAAGATCACCAGGTGGTATAGGATGGTAGAGAAGTTGAAAAGGCAATTCATCCCTACAGATTATGAGTTGGATTTGTTGAGAAAGATGCAGAGTCTTAGACGGGCAGGTAGATTTGTCAAGGAGTATACAGAGGAGTTCTATCAGATCTCGATTAGAACCGACCATTCTGAGGTGAATAAGGAAAAAGTCACATGATACAACAATGGATTGAGAAACAACATTCAAGAAGAACTAGGTCTGGTTAGGATGAGCATGGTTGAAGATGCATACCAGTTTGCATTAAAATTGGAGGAGAAGTTGAATAGGAGGTTTGATGGTAAGCAGAGAGGAAAGGATCGAGGTGGAAGAGCTGGTGGAAGAACCAATGGAGGAAGATATAGAGATTTGGGGAAGACTGGTGAAGCAAGCAGTAGCCAAAAATAGAAAGAGGAGAAAGAGGAGAATACCCAACGCCCATGCAATTAGAACAACAACTACCCGAGGGGAAGAGGTAGGCTTGGGCGAGGATTTAGAAGAGGTGTCTTTCAAGGAACCTACTTCAACTGTAGAGAAGAAGGACATCAGGCATACAACTTCCCGCAGCATCAAGAAAGGCCTAATCGAAGACCTGAGGGTCAGGCCCGAGCTACTGTAGCAGACGAAGGTGTAGAATCTGAGAACTCTAAGGAGGCAGAAAGAGGAGAAGCGATGATCATTAGAAGAGTCTTGTTGAATGAAGAAAAGAAGGCAGACTAGAGGAACAACCTGTTTCGAACAAGATGCAAGTGCGCAGGCAAGGTCTGTAATATCATCATCGATAATGGAAGCACTGACAACTTGGTGTCTGAGGAGATGGTTGCCAAACTACAGTTGGAGAGGAGAAAACACCCACACCCTTATCGGATTGCATGGTTGCAAAAGAACCATTAGGTGCTGGTCAGTGAGCAATGCCTGGTGAAGTTCAACATTGGAACTTATCGAGATGAGGTCTTATGTGACATCTTGCCTATGGATGCATGTCACTTGCTGCTGGGGAGACCATGGCAGTTTGATCGAAGTGCTATACATGATGGTCGAGCTAATACATATTCCTTGTCAAAAAATGGAGTTCGACATAAGTTGAAACCCCTGAAGGAGACGGATGAGAAGGTATGCAGCAGTGCACGAGTCTGTCTAGTTGATGGAAGCAAATTTCTAGATGGCTTGAAGCAAGATCATATGTGCTATGCAATAATCCCTAGGGTCAAGGAAGAAGAATGCAAGGAAACTCCAGTGGAGGTCATGGGACTATTGGAGGAGTTTCCAGATATCATTTCTGATAATGTTCCTGAAGGTTTACCACCTGTTAGGAAGATCAGTCACCACATAGATTTGGTGCCTGGATCGAGCTTGCCGAATAAGGCTACACACAGGATGATGCCTATAGAAACTGAGGAGTTAAACCGGAAGGTTCAAGATCTGCTCAAGAAGGGATTGATTAGGGAGAGTCTAAGTCCATGTGCAGTACCTGCAGTGCTAGCACCCAAGAAGGATGGGGAATGGAGAATGTGCACAGACTCTCGGGAAATTAACAAGATCACTATTAAATATAGGTTCCCATTGCCCAGGATGGATGATATCATGGACTATTTTAGTGGAGCTGAGTACTTCACGAAGATTGACCTAAAAAGTGGTTATCATCAGATCCCCATTAGAGAAGGGGATGAGTGGAAGACAGCCTTTAAAACCAGAGAGGGGCTGTATGAGTGGTTGGTTATGCCATTTGGTTGGTTATGAGTGGTTGGTTATGAGTGGTTGGTTATGCTAACCAATGCATCGAGTACCTTCATGCGGTTAATGAATGAAGTCCTGAAGGAATTTCTAGGCAAATTTTTTGTTGTCTACTTGGATGATATCCTAATTTTTAGCAAAACCCTGGAGGAACACCTGATGCACATCGGGGAGGATTTTTGAGAAATTGCGGGAGGAGCAGCTGCTGATAAATCTAAAGTGTAACTTCGTGAAGAGGGAGCTAGTATACCTGGGATTTGTTATCTTAGCAGATGGTCTCAAAATGGACCCCGAGAAGGTGAGGGCTATCATAGAATGGCCTGATCCAAGAAGCGTGAGCCGAGGTGAGATCGTTTCACGGTGCGGCGGTTTCTACGGAAAGTTCATTAGGAACTTCAGCGATATTTGCGCATCCCTTATCGAGACAATGAAGGGGAACAAGAAGGAATTCAAGTGGACGAGTTGGAGCAGACAAAAGCTTTGCTATGCTGAAGAAGAAGGTCACAGAACAACCTATCTTAGCACTTCCAGATTTCAATAAGGTGTTTTAGGTAGACTGTGATGCAAGTGGCAGTGCCATAAGAGCTATATTGAGCCAAGAGGGTAAGCCTGTTGCTTATTTTAGCAAGAAGCTCAATGATGCTAGAAGGAAGTATTCGGTATATGATCAGGAGTTCTATGCCATAGTTCAGGCTCTGAAGAAATGGAGGCATTATTTGTTGCCAAAGGAGTTTGTCCTTTATACTGATCATCAGGCACTGCAGTATATTAACAGTCAAGGGAAATTAAATCAGAGGCACCTAAAATGGGTGGAGTTCCTGCAGAGCTACACCTTTGTGCTAAAGCACCGGAGTGGGATATCCAATAGATTTGCGGATGCCTTGAGTAGGAGGCAATGTTTATTGATGGAGATGAAGGTGGAGGTTGTAGGGTTTGCTGAACTCAAGGGTTTATACCCTACAGACCCCAAATTCACAGAAGCTTGGAAAGCCTGCACTGCGCCTGTTACATTGGACAGGACTAAGTGGTTGAATTTTTTGACTCAAGATGGAATGCTGTTCAGAGGGAACCAATTATGCATTTCGAGGATCTCAATGCGAGAGAATATCATCAAGGAAAAGCACAATGGAGGTTTAGCTGGACACTTTGGTCGAGACAAGACCATCTCACTTGTTAGGGAAAATTACTACTGGTCGCAATTGCAACAAGATGTGGCAAAATTTGTGTAAAGTTGTAGGATATGCCAGATGGCAAAAGGTGTGAGGCAGCCTACTAGTTTATATCAACCACTACCTATACCTGAAATGCCATGGGAGGATATTAGCATGGATTTTATTCTTGGTTTACCCAGGACGCAGAGGGGGCACGACTCCATATTTGTGGTAGTGGACAGATTTTCAAAAATGGCTCATTTCATTCCTTGCCAGAAGACTAGCGATGCGGTCCATGTGGCTAGTTTATTCTTCAAGGAAGTGGTACGCCTTCATGGGCTACCAAGGAGCATTATTTCGGACAGAGATACAAAATTTGTAGGGTATTTCTGGAGAACCCTGTGGAAGAAACTGAAGACGGATTTAAAATTTAGTTCTGCATACCACCCCAAATAGATGGTCAAATAGAGGTGGTGAATAGGAGTTTAGGCAATCTACTGAGATGCTTGGTCGGAGATAAGCCCAAGGGATGGGATTTAGTTCTACCACAAGCAGAATTCGCTTACAACAGCTCTGTCAATAGAAGTACCAATAAATCGCCTCAGATCATCTATGGGAGCAGCCCAAGAAATGCCTTAGAGTTGAGAAGGATGGATACCAGAGAAAAATGCAATGCTGAAGCTGAGGACTTTGCTGAACACCTGAAGGGAGTGCATGAGTAGGTAACAAGGCACATTGCCAAGATGAATGCTCAGTATAAGGCCAGGGCAGACCAGAAACGCCGGGTTAAGGAGTTTGAAGTAGGAGATTCTGTCATGGTCCATCTAAGGAAAGAGAGGTTTCCTGCCAAGACCTATAGCAATCTAAAAATGAAGAAGTTTGGGCCATGCAAGATCATTGGAAAATAGGATTCGGGTAATGCATATGAGGTGGAGTTGCCGAGTGAACTTAACATCTCATTGGTTTTTAACATTTCAAATTTGGTCGAGTTTCATGAAGGAGATAATAGTGCAACACCAAGCCCGGATTTGTGGAGCATTCCCATGGTTACTCCAGTCGCAGACGAAATAGAAGAAGTCCTTGATATGCGTGAGGGCCAAAGTACTAGGAACAGGAGTTATTCTGAGTATTTGATCAAATGGAAGGGCAGGCCCATCGAAGATGCGACTTGGTTGTCAAAGGCAGAGGTTGACCGCCTGGGTCTACCTCAGACAAATCAGAAGTGAAGGTCACTTCTCAATTCACCCTGGGTGTCTGATGCAGGAGCATCCAGAGGTGGAAAAGCAATCTTGCATCACCCAAAAATATTTTTTTCTTTAAGTGCCAAAGCTGTCGCGAAATCGTGACACTTTTTTGAGAAAGGGCGCCAAAGGGTCAAACTATCGCGATATCGCGACGCTTTTTGAGAAAAGGGGCCAAGGCGCAAAATGGTCACGAAATCGCGACATTTTCTAAGCAAAGCAGTCTGGACGCAAAATGGTCACGAAATCGTGACATTTTCTAAGCAAAGCAGTCTGGACGCAAAATGGTCGCGAAATCGTGACATTTCCGAAGTGAAGCAGCCTGGATGCAAAATGGTCGCGAAATCACGACATTTTCTAAGCAAAGCAGTCTGGACGCAAAATGGTCGCGAAATCATGACATTTTCTAAGCAAAGTAGTCTGGACGCAAAATGGTCGCGAAATCGTGACATTTTCTAAGCAAAGCAGTCTGGACGCAAAATGGTCGTGAAATCGTGACATTTTCTAAGCAAAGCTCTAAGGCACAAAGTGGTTGCGAAATCATGACACCTTCGGAGGCAAGACTCGAAGGCGCAAAGTGGTCATGAAATTGTGACACTTTCAAAAGCTAGGCTCGTAGGCGCAAAGTGGTCATGAAATCATGACACTTCCGGAGGCAAGACTCGAAGGCGCAAAGTGGTCACAAAATCATGACACTTCCAGAAGCTGGGCTCGTAGGCGCAAAGTGGTCACGAAATCGTGACACTTTTGGAGGCAAGACTCGAAGGTGCAAAGTGGTCGTGAAATCGTGACACTTTCGAAAGCTGGGCTCGAAGGCACAAAGTGGTCATGAAATCGCGACACTTCCGGAGGCAAGACTCGAAGGCGCAAAGTGGTCACGAAATCATGACACTTTCGAAAGTTGGGCTCGAAAGCGCAAAGTGGTCATGAAATTGTGACACTTTCGAAAGCTGGACTCAAAGGAGCAAAGTGGTCACGAAATCATGACACTTTCGAAAGCAAGGTGTCAAGGTGCAAAGTGGTCGCGAAATCGCGACACTTTTGGGGCAAAGGCACCAAGGGGTAAAATGGTCACGAAATCATGACATGTCATGGTTTCGGTGCCCAAAGGAGAAAATAGAGGCCGAACGCCAAAACGTCGCGATATCACGACCAAAGAGGAGAGAGGGCGTTAAGAAGCAAACACGTCGCAATATCGCGACAAAACGCTCACAACTTCAGACCATTTTGGAATAGAACGACTGTATTTTTTTTTTGAATTCTAAAGCTCTGTTAATGAAATTCACGTGAATTTCTCTGTGTTTATCGTAGTTTTGCTTCAGATAGAGCGTGTTGAATTTTTACCTTAATTTGCAAATCAAGGTAAATTCATCCTTAAAAATTTCTAAAAATACCCTTTAATATGTGAGTTACATGTGGAGCTTTAGCAAAATATTTCATTGTTCTACTCTCTACTATTTTAGTTCCAAAATTTAAGCATGATCACAAAATGATTAATCCCCCTTTTCTCAGGTTCACCTACTTTCATATTAGGTATTCCATCCTACTTAACAAAGGAACAAAAGAAATGATCCAGAGGCCATTAGTTAGCGACTACGAAACATCACCTCAAAACAAGAGAACAACCCAAAACACAAGAACTCAAACACAAACCAAAATCTAACCTAATGCAAACTAACAAGAAAGTGAACACATAACTTGTCAAACCAAAAGCACAACAACCAAATTTATGTACAAAAATATACATATGGTATAAAAGGATGCAAAATTTTGAGCCATCATTTCCCTGGATCCCAAACATGATTAGCACATTTTAAGAGACATACAACATGATACGTATGCAAAGTTTTGCAAGAATCTAGTGATAGTAAGATTAAGCCACACAATGTAAAAATTTTCATCTGGCCTCTCTCACCCCACCAATTTAATTTAGTTCCATTAGTAATCCCATAGTAGAGTTTAAAATCATTAAATTGATTAGACAATAATTGATTTTTAATTCTTTCTTGTCTATTCTTTAAGATGTCAATTTTTTAATTCAATTCATTATTTAGAATTAGGCCTTCATTTTCAGATATGATATATTATAAAAAAGAGCCTATTTATAAAAACTTTAAAGCCAAATTATTTTCCATGTTTTTAGGCCAATCACACTTATAAAAATTTTGCAAGCATCTAGGATATTTATTAAATGAGAATCAGGATAAGTTCTTATCCTAGATTCAATTATTAATTGTTTATGAACTTGATTTAACACTTCAAGCACATCAACTTCTCTTTCATTCAACAAAGCAATATCATTAGTGGTATGAGGAGAAATTAACTTAAATTATTTATCAACCACAAATGGTATTTCATCATTGATAGCATTTGAATCCAACAACCAATTAGACACACCTTCACCTAGAGTTCGAATGTTGGAACACAAAAGGTGATATTTTACCTTTGGCACATTTCCATTTACCCATACTTGGAGAGAATTTGTAACTTTTTCTTCTTCCTCATGACTTTCATCATCATCAAGCACCTGTTCAAAAATACCAAAGTTAGGTACCCAATCAAACATATGCCCATATTTTTCAAAACAAGACCCTAGCTTCTTAAGATATGTGTCACACAATGCCTTTCCATGATCAATTGATTGAGTTATTTCAAAATATGCATTTTTATTAGGATCATCAATAATATCAAACCCAAACCACTCAAGTTCTAGAATTTTCTCATTTTGAGGTGGCATAGACATTGCAGAGCCAATAGTTGGGTTAAGATTTCTAATTTATTTCCTCTCAAAGGGAACCAAAGCAAGTGGTTCTTCTTCTTTATCCATGGTAATAGAACCATTGTAATTTTTCAATATTTGATGAGATTCCAAGCCTTCTTCCAAAACATTCTTAAATTGTACGGGATTTATAATATCCTCACGCAAGAAAGCAATTGTATTATCCTACATATCAATTGACACAAAAATTTCATTAGAAGGTTTGGAGTGAGCATATTCTTCCCACTTCTTCCAAGAATCATAGTAATCATCTTTCAAAATCAAGTGGTGATGCTCAACTACTTATTCAACATCTTCCAAATCATCAACATGTTTCTCATCAATTTTTTCTTCACCTTCCTTAGATGGTTCAATTATTTCCAAAAGTGGGTTATTTCTTGTATTCAAATTTATAATGTTGTCGTAATCCACATTTGTAACCCATGATTCAATTTCATCACAATTTGGAGGGTGAGGAATTTAGTGACCATCAATTTCAACAATATCATCCAAAGTATCTTTCGAGAACAAGTGGCAAAATTTTTTTGTCTTCGAATTCATTTATTGATTCTCTTTCAAACTCACTTTCAACAACTTTTGATGGCTTAGGGGTTTCTATAATGGGATTAATTTTTACATTCTTATTTCTATGATCGTCATAATACTCCTTTGTGAATAATGATTCTAAATCCTTTCTTTCCCAAAAAAAATGGTGATCATTTGGTTCCAACTCCTTGTTAACCATCCATAGTATTTCTTCCTCAGAATCTTCAAGACAATCATGTGAATTCGCACCCAAGTTTTCCGTATTTTGCATATCAATGGAAATTTCATCAATAGGGGTGTGAGACATAAATGATTCTTTAGATTCCTCTATCAAATATTTTTCACCTTTATCCACCTTTGAGGACTCAATTTCAAAAAATTCATCTTCCTCAGATTCATCCTCAACTTCAAAAAATTCATCTTTTGGTGGGTCAAGGGTTCCCAGTCTATCACATGTTTCAATACTAGTTAGATCTAGGACTCCTCCCCTGTTTGAAATCATATTATTTTTCAATGGGTTGTCTATCATAAATGGTGCAAACACGACCATTAGTGGACCTTAAATAATACAACCTTAATATCAATTTTTTTAGTCAAATAAATATCTTGTAAAGAAACATGAAATGACTAACAAATTTCAAATGAATAAATCATCACATTCATCAACTATAATGCATTAATTAAACCATACCGATAGAGAATATTCTTCAATTTGCAAAATATTAGTATCAATGCAACATCAATTGAAGAACATTAGAATCAGTGAAAGTGATCATATGTAAATGAAACTTCGTTAGTCCAAACCAATGCTTTCAAATGAACTTTTAAATAACATGAACAAGTTAGCATATAAATAGCAATAAAGTAAACCAATTCATGCCCTCCTAGCTCCCAAAGTGTTGAGTGCTAAAGGAGGCCAAAGATGCTACTCGAAAGAACTTGAAACATATAGAAATTTAGAGCTCTAAAGGTCACACCAAATCACATTATTCATTGCATGAATAATTCAAAAGCATTTGAAACAATAATGAAAAATTTAGCATAAATAAAATAACACCAATTCAGGCCCTCCTAGCACCAAAATGTTGAGTGGTAATTTTACCCAATTGGAAAACCACACTCACCCTTAGGATTTTGATCACAAAACCCTCTCTTGCAAAGAAGATAAAAACAAAATTTCTCCAAGGTTCCACTATATAAGCATTGCAAATTTGTATTAGTAATCTCAATGAAGATATATCAAATAAGTGCTAGGAATACCTTAGTGATTGCAAGTAATTGTTAACAAGGGGACTGTGTTGATTTATTTTATTATGCTAGGCCAATGAATTTTAATGTAACTTGAAGAAATGTGAATGTGAATTTGCCCTCATATGACCACGATGTAAAGCCTTAATTCTTTTTATCTTGAATTTTTTTAGGTATATTTTACTTCTTTTGATTAAGTAGATTTTAAACAAGTTTTTATCTTGCATTAATCCCTACTTTGAACATGAAAATGAACATTAAAATCTATCTATGAATGTGAATCTGAAATGATGAATAAATTCATTAAATGTAGCTTATATAATGAAGATAAATATAGCCTTTGATATAATTAATAAATTATCCCTCTTTGATGAAATTAATTTTCATAAAGAGACAACAATTTATTACTTAAAAAAAATGGCCTTAAAGTGTCATTATAAATTATCCCTCTTTAATGAAATCGTAATTTTCATAAAGAAGAAATAATTTAATGCTTTAAAATAATAACCTTTGATGTAATGTATAAATTACCTCTCTTTAATGAAATCAGAATTTTCATAAAGAGAGGTGAATTTATTGCTCCAAAAGAGATAGCTTATGGAATGCCATAAAAATTAACCCCCTTTAATGAAATTACAATTTTCATAAAGGGAAGTTCATTTATGCTTGCAAATAAAAATGTAAAGCTAAAAAAAAATCTGATTTACCTCCAAAATGTAAAAAAAAACAAAAAAAATCAGAAATTATAAAACCTCATAAAATAGCGATTTTCAATAATTTTTATAAAATCAGATTGACTTCAGAATAAGTTTAAATTTATTCCGGATGACAGATTGTAGCTCATTCTTCACACCCATGTATTTATTTTTGTCATTTTAATTTGTTTCAATTTTTATTTTAATCGTAAAAGTTTAAAAAATATCTGCAAAAAGAAGGGTTAGAAAAATAAAAATAAAAAATCTAAAAATAAAATAAATACTGCAACTTAGAAATTCTCCACAGACCCTGTAAGAATAAGTATTCTGCACAAAAACTAGCATTAGTGTTAATCAAATTCATGCAGTCAAACAACTAATGTGGTGCGATCTTCTAAGGAAATGGTGCAATATGCCAAAAATAAGATAAATATAACCATAAAAATGCATTAAGACTTGAAATATCTCCATTATATTATAGAAAAAATATCTTCAATGTCACACATACAAGTACAAAAAAATATGCCCTTAATTGGCATCATGTGGTGAAAGAAAAAGTCCAACAATTTTGCAAAATCCATCCAGTTGTGGCTTCATGGTCAAGCCAGGTCCTAAAATATCTAGCCCCTGGTTCATCCTTGAAATCTATATTTGAAGTTTTAGAAGTTGTCTTTTTTTTGTCCCAAGCCTATTCGTTTCATTTCTCCTTTCTGGTTTCCTTTTTTCTGACTCTTCATTTTGGGACCCTTTTATTTTGCATGGAAAACCCCCTTGTTTTCACATTATTCCATTTAATAATGCTTTGCAAGCCTTTTGCGGTCCCTTCAATGTAATCGTTACCTTTTAATATTTTTTTCATGAAGCTATTTGAGTGATAATTACACCTCTAGCAAAAACCTTTGCAAGTTGGCGTTATGTATGTAATTTTACCATGTTAACAGTCCTCACACATTAGTGTGTGTAGTCATTGCCTTTTATTTTATAATTACATAGTGGGCTAAAGCATATAGCTAATTAATATACTATATCTAGCCTTACACCTCTGAAACCAGATGTTGTGTCCCTATTTCTCACACACATCTTCCTAACACTGGCATAGACCTCCCCCTATAGTGATGCTTTATCATTACAATTTCAAGTAACGATCTTTGACCATTCCAATGTCGTGTTCCTTTATAACTTTGAAACACGAAACCCATTGATTCGATACCATCAGGCATTGTAATCACAAGGATATCTTCAAGGGGCTATTATGAAGGCTATGATAATATTCTTCGATATTTGGTCAAAGCTCATCAGATCCATTAAGGTCCTGAACCTTAAACATATTACGCAGATAGCACTTGAGATTCCCAAAGTATTTGGTTCATTTAATTGATGTATCCTTCACCCTTCATTGTGTTTCACCGCTTTTACATTTTGTTGACTGGTTCTACATATCCATCCAACATCTTATTTATGCCTAGTAATCCTTACCAACAACACTGACTTGTCAACTATCATCGTTCTTCTATCTACATCCCAATGAAGGTCTTGTTCCAGTCGTTGGTTGGTGAGTAAAGTATGGGCCCACTACCATCAATATTTGAACTATATCTAGCTATCGTCTATCCACTTAGCCACTTTTAACCATCCCGTACTGCCATATTCGCATCTGAGTGAGGCATCATTTCTACATCGAGCTATTCAGTTCACCCAGTTATCATTGTCATTTTTAATCTTGTAGACCTTGCTAGTCTGATTTGTCCCAATTTTTGTCACTACTGTGAGGTTTCAAAATGCTACTCAATATCCATGCCTATACACTATTCACCATGTTATCATGTGGACACCTCATCCAAACCATATTTATTATGCCCAATTAATGTTGACACATCATCACCGTCCCATGTTTTACTCAAAATTCATTTTAGTCCATTGCAGGGGTCTTTGCTCCATGTTGCATTTTGGTATATCCCCATTTGGCTTTCAAATGCCCATGTGTCATCAAGTGACGAGTTATCACCTGAATGCACATAATCAACCTCCACTACATTTGTCTTCATAGTGTGTTTACCTCTGATGACGTTCACACCCTATGGTGATTACACATCTTCATCACCCATTGCACTCGATAACCTTGATGTGGATGGTGTCTACATTTTTCACCATCCACATCGGGGCTTCATCGTGTCTTACCATCCTTCAAACCAACTTCCATTGATAAACCCAACACTGCATCACATCGTACGGGATGTATTCATCATTGGCAAGCTCCTCTATAAAATTTGATGCATGTATTATCCAATAAGGATACCAGGCATGGTATATTCACTATTGCCAAGACACAAACCATGCTAGCATTTTTTGTGGTGGTCAACTCTCATATCGTAGTCATGGCAATATCCACCTTGTCACAATATCGTTACATCTAGGTGGTTTTGCTCACTGGCCATCCCTATCAGCTAGTCACACTCTGTAATCGTCGGTCATCCACGATAGGTGTAACCATGTAATTTATATTGCTAGCACAGAGAGCCCTCATCCACCTCACACACATAGACTTCCTCACTGCTATCATCCATGTTAGACACACTATATACATCATCGCATTACTGTTGTTAGTCTCCATCTATGTCCAATATCTTGGCATCCACCTTCATTTATTATTTCTCATCGCTATGTGTAGTCACCTCATCATTAGTCTACATGTCTAGTCCTCGATTGCCACATCAAAACTTTGGTAATCCACCTATAGGACATTTACCTCATAGCCATCAACATCACCGTGGTCCAAGTCGATCCGTAGTGCACTGTCGCTAACCGCCCATTGTAACCTGCATATTAAACAACATTCAAAACCTTAACAGAGGACTTTCTCATTAAAGGTAACTTTAATAGCTTTGAAGAAAGATGCTAATTTTTGCATCTATTAAATGATATGAAAGGATAACATCCAAGAAAAAACAAACATTATTTCTATAACCTTTATTTATTTATCTATTTTTATTCTTATTCTTTATTATATATATATATTATTTTATTTAAAATGTTTTTTTTGTTATTTTATTATACTTTTATTTTAAACTTATTTGACTAATTTTTATCATTTGAACTAGTTTAATTCAAACTATTAAAATTAATCCAAAACAGTAAAAAATTTCCAACTCACTAAACACATCAAAAGGGAAACCTTAATTAATTAAAAGAACAAAATAAAGAAACAAAACTTAACCAAACACAAAATACCTCAAAAGAAAATGAAGGACACAAGCCTACAAATATGGTTGGGAACCTATCAAAATTACCTCAAAGACAACAAATATTCCCATAAAACAAACAAAATAAAAGGTGGGTCTCCAATTTTGGGGTAAGTTGTGTGCAATTCACAACAATAACTTTCCCCTAAAGTAACCTAATGTCCTATGTATGTACTAAGGAAGGTACATTTACATGACCCAAATAATGCAATATGCTCTATTTCTAACACCCCCTATATTACAATATTTGGGTATTGAATAATTTAGTCTTCAATATGGATCTTCTTCTATTTTATGGCTTTGAATTGGATCTTCATATTCAATTGCTTCATGGATTCTGATATTTTCTAATTATTGGTTCCTTGATGTCAGGTGTTTTTGATGAATAGTTATTTTCATGATTATGCATGTCATGAGTGTATCTGGATATGTTCTTCTTCTTCCTTTTGTACCTATGTAACACCTATTTCTCTATTCTTCATAAGCATCAACCTTGAGCTCAAAGTTAGTAGACCTATCTAAAATAAGTTCTTGAAGATACAAATTTATTTTTTGTAGTAATCTTCTTTCATGACCCTTATAGTACCTATTTTTAAAATAACAGGAAAAAGATGAGTGATTTATCCCATCATAATATTTGCAAGGATGGAAACTCCAACAATTAGTCTTTTTATGACCATATTGATTGCAATGGGTGCACACTAGAGATGATTTGGTGGATTTGAAGTCTAATTTAGGGATATCATGTTTTTCTATCTCTTTAATGAGATATTCTAACCAAATGTGCACAATCAAAACTATTCCATCTTTTCCTTTTTGTATAAAAATTTGTTGTTCCTTTTTTTCTTGTTTTGGGTCTCTCTCGGCATTAGATTCACTGGATGAATCTCCTTTTATATGTTTGCCAATTTCATAACTTTTTTTGTATTGTATTGGTTCTTTCTTTTCTTTTCCCTTTTCATCATTGTAATCCATAAGGTTTTTAATCCATATTGGTATCTTTCTCATTCCACTTCTAAGAGTGTTGCTTAGCATGCTAGTAGTCATTGGTATTTCCTGAATTCTTTGGGAAAGAGAAGTTCTATTTTATGGATTTTTACTAGAATAATTTATCTTTGATAGAAGTATATAAGATTGATTTCATAACATTGTCTTTGGCAGACAAGTAGCACTCTGTAGTTTGGTAACACTACCTCCTCTTCTTGTAACATTGTTGCACTAGCCATTACTCCTACGTAATGTATCCTTCTTGTTTGTTAGGATCTCATCCTAACCCTTAATGTAATAACTTCCCTGATGTAATAATTCCTAGTGAACGTGGGTAGTACCCATGATTAATATTTTGTAATGTTATAAGTTTTAGCTTAGGTAGTGCCTATGACAAATGGCACCCTTTTTATGTAACACATGGTAGATAGATTAGGTAAGGTGGCATTGTGCATGTAATTCGTGTGGCATTATGCATGTAATTCGAGTGGCATTGTGCATGTAATTCAAAGTGGCACTATGCATGTAATTCGGGTGGCATTATGCATGTAATCTAGGTGGCATTTTGCATGTAAGCCAACCTTGGAAGGAAACTCCTTAAATACCCGAAAAGACACCAATGTAACCATATTTTTGCAAATTAATGAAGTATTGAAGGAGGTTGCCCCCTCGAAGAGGCCTGCGATTTTGTCTTATTGTGAGATTGTTCCTTTATGCAAATTTTTTTTATATTAATATGATGTTTATGTGAGTTTATTTCCAAGCAATCGTGTGAGAGTGTGTTATTTGAGTTTATTTTATAGCAGGATCTTAACAAGTGGTATCAGAGCGCTTTCTAGGGCCAAGTTCTGCTGCAACTGCAATGATTCTTGCCATCCAATCCACCTGTTAGGTATAAATTCTGTGTGTTTTTCCCGTTTTTGTTTTTCCTTTTTAAAAAAAAATCCAAAAAAATACAGTGCATCTTTTTTTCCAAACCAAAAAAAAAAAAAAATAGTTGAGTAGGTAGAAACCCTGTTTCAGGGGTTTTAAAATATCGTGAAGGATATGTCATTATTGGCTAAGCTAGATAGCCCATAAAGCATCTAGTGAAGTGAGGGGCGATCAGGCTCCAATACCCAGGCCTCAGACAGAACTCGCGCATGGACTTGAGCTCCCACGTATCTTCGGGTATATCGGGAGACCATCTAGGATTAAACAAACTTTTAGCCATTAGGAAGCTCTTCGGCCTTGTATTACTCATAGTCTATGGGACACAGCATCCTGGACGATTACCCTCCCGTATTGTCAGAGAGGCGAGTAGTGTGCTCAAGGGTATGTGTGGAATCCTCCTTGAGTAGTGGCCTAAAATATTGGTTCGAGCACTATTTTTTGTCACTGTCGGTATATTAGAGGGCCTATGGGTGGTACATACTCCTATACTTAGCATTCCCTAGTTCTGTTAAAACTTCAACCTGTAAAAAACGCAAAAAAATAAAAAAATATTAAAAATCCAAACCTCCTTGTTCGTAAACCTGCATTTCAAAAGTGGGCATATGAGAAAGGAGTACTCTACTAAACAAATAATAGAAAGGACATGCATTTGGGATAAGCCATGAGGGTGACACTTAAGTTGACAGTCTAGAGAATAACAATCAAATTTACGATGGCGATCTACAATCGGTTCGATCGAGTCGGAGAGGTCAGACACGGTCGAGCAGAATTCACAGTCTTCAGGGTCAAAACAGAACTGTCATAACAATCACCTACAAAATACAGAGAATATTGAGTATGAAATGAGGCCAGTTATAGATAGTGCTCCAGTACCCAACTTTTGCTCTGTAGCTCAGAATCAAAAACTGTAAACACCGTTAGACTCAGCAAAACAGGAGATAAAAAAAAAGTCTAGGGTGCCAAAAAGTAGTGTTGAGAGATATAGCTCATTGTGACCACCTCCTTGAGCTGATCGTTTTGATATATAGCACCCAAGAACTTTTTTGGGCACTTACTAAAAATAGTAAGTCCTAAAAACTTAATTCTATTTTTAGTAACTGGTCACAAAAGGTTTAAAAAATGGCCCAAAGTACCCGTGGACACCAAAAAGAACTAGAACACTTGGAATCCCTAACAAAAGCCATTGAGAACTTGAACTCGGATTTTCACTCCATAAGGGGAAGAAGTCCAAGGTATTCGCCTAGAGCATGAGGCCACTAGCAACCGCTTAGAAGAAGCACCGACGAAGTAGACAACAAAGCGAAAAGAGGACCACCCAAATCAGAATACCAAGCTAAGAGTTCTGCAAGGAATCATGACCATGATCCACCCTTTAGAATGCCCAAATTGGACTTTCCCAAATTTATTGGGAAGGATGTTGATGGGTGGCTATGTAGGGTTGATCAATTCTTTAGACTTCATAATGTACCCGTATTTCATCGAGTCCAGATGGCTTCCTTTAACTTGGAGTCTAAGGCTCTACACTAGTTTCAATGGTTACGTGTTGCCTACCCAAATATCTCTTGGGAGTATTTTGAATCCCAACTACTCACTTGATTTGGTCCTAGTGAGTATGAGGACTTTACGGGAGCCTTGACCAAACTACAACAAACAAGGTTAGTCCGAGAGTACCAAGCTCAATTTGAAAAATTGGCCAATAAGACAAGAGGATTTAATGAAGGGTTCTTCCAGAGTTGTTATATCAGTGGGTTGAAGGTGGAACTCCAAGCGGAAGTAAGAATGTTGAAACCATGAACTATGATGGAAGCTATCAGTTTGGCCCGTTTGGCTAAATCTAAACTCTCTGCCCAAAGATGCCCATCAAATTTTCCTCAAAATAGACCTTCATTTCCTCCTCGAGCCCAACACCCAGCTGATAATAAACCTACTGCACCCAAGCGCCTCACCATCGAAGAGATGGATGCACGTCGTGCCCAAGGATTATGCTACAATTGTGATGAATTTTTTTTCAAAGGGCATAAGTGTGCACACAAAAAATTGTTCTTGATAGATGTTGAAGAACCTGATACCTATGACAAAAGTGATGAGGACGAGGACCCTCTAGAAACACCTCCTCCACAAGAAGAAGTGAAACAGGAACCTGAGACAGCAATTACAGTCCATGCCCTTGCAGGAATTACTACTTCTCAAACCATGAAGGTTACAAGATTTTTCAAGGGCCAACGTCTTTCCATCCTTTTGGATTCGGGAAGCACGCACAACTTCATTGACCCTAGAGTTTCTCAGCGGGCAAATTGCTATATCCACACTTGTAATTCCTTTGAGGTCATGGTAGCCAATGGGGGAACCTTACCTTGTAAAGGAAAGTGTCACAATGTTAAAATCAAGATAGGGGACTATGAACTCAAGCAAGACATGTTTGCCCTCCAGTTGGGTGGATGTGATATTATTTTGGGATCTCAATGGTTGAGTACGTTGGGCACTATCAGTTGGAACTTTGTTGAACTCTGGATGCAGTTCTCCTAAAATGGACAAACACACATCATCAAGGGCTCCCCGGCAGGAACACCTCAAATTATCAGTTCAAACGACATGGAGAAATTGCTAAAGAAATCATCACGTGGGGTCATTGTAAAACTATTCTCCATCCAACCATCCACATCTCAAATGGGTGAAATCCCACCAGACATGCAACAGATTCTCCACAAACATGAGGCCATATTTTCAGAACCAACCACACTACCACCGCATCGCTCTCACGACCATGCCATTCCATTATTGCTGGATAGTACACCTCCCAATATCAGACCATACAGGTACCCCCATGCCATGAAGTTAGAGATTGAGAAAATGATATAGGAATAACTCAAGGCGGGTGTCATTCATCCTAGTACTAGTCCCTACTCTGCACTAGTCTTATTGGTCCTTAAGAAGGATGGCTCTTGGCGACTGTGTATTGACTACCGAGAACTCAACAAGATAACTATCAAGGATAAATTTACTATCCCTGTGGTTGATGAATTACTAGATGAATTACATGGGACCATGTACTTCACCAAGCTAGACCTCCACTTTAGGTACCATCAGATCTGGCTCAGGGATGAAGATATTCCTAAAACTGCTTTTCGCACTCATGAAGGTCATTATGAATTCTTGGTAATGCCATTTGGTCTCACAAATGCTCCTTCCACATTCCAAATCCTGATGAACAACATCTTTCACCCTTTTTTGCGAAAGTTCATCCTTGTGTTCTTCGATGACATCTTGATTTACAATCACACATGGGAAGAGCATCTCAAGCATGTAGATCAAACCCTCCAACTATTGGTCGACCATAAACTGTTTGCAAAAAGGTCCAAGTGTTCCTTTGGTTTGATTGAAGTAGAGTATCTGGGACACATTGTCTCAAAGGATGGTGTCAAGGTTGACCCTAAGAAGATCCAAGCAGTCCAAGAATGGTCGAAACCTCGCACACTCAAGGGGCTTCGAGGATTTTTAGGGCTTACAGGATATTACCGTAAATTTGTCTGCAATTATGGAAAGATAGCCACCCCCCTCACCTCCATGTTGAAGAAGGATTCTTTTACTTGGACAAGGCCGACTGAGCAAGCATTCCTAGAACTCAAGCATGCCATGACCACCACTCCAGTTTTAGCCATGCCAAAATTCTCTAAAAAATTTGTCATTGAAAATGATGCTTCTAGTCATGGTATTGGGGCGGTATTGATGCAATAAGGACGCCCTTTGGCTTTTACCAGCAAAGCCCTATCTGATAACAATTTGGGGAAATCCACATATGCCAAGGAAATGTTGGCAATATTGCATGCAGTCCTGCATTGGTGACCTTACCTCATTGGGCACCATTTCTCCATCAAAGCCCGACCACCGAGTCTGAAATACTTTCTAGAAAAACGGGTTGCCACCCCCGAGCAACAAAAGTGGGTATCAAAACTCATGGGCTATGATTACGACATCACTTACAAAAAAGGGAAGGAAAATCTTATGGCAGATGCTCTCTCTCGCCAATTTGAGACCCTTAGTATGTTGTGTGCCATCTCTGCACCATTGCCCCAATGGATTGAGCCCTTATGTCAAGAAATACTTTAGGATGCAGATTTGAAAGACCTGGTTGCTTCACTTAGGGATGATCCAGAGTCTACACCAGGATATAGTTGGGATGGCCAGGATCTGCGTTACCATCAACGTCTGGTTCTTCCTCCTAAGTCCCCACTTCGAGAGCTCCTCATGAAGGAATCACAAGCTATCCCATCTGCTGGCCATTCAGGGTTCCTAAAAACTTATGAGCGACTCAAGCGCACCTTCTTTTGGAAAGGTATGAAACAGGACATTCGCTCTTTTGTAGCGGACTACAACACATGTCAAAGGATGAAATGGGAAACAGTGCACTCTCCGGGCACTCTTCAACCATTGTCGATACCAGATTAGGTGTGGACTGACATCTCCATGGACTTCATAGAAGGGCTACCTAAATCTAGAGGCAAGTCTATTATTTTCATGGTAGTGGACTGCCTTTCAAAGTATGCTCACTTTTGTGCCCTAAACCATCCTTACACAGCATCCACTATTGCCCAAATTTTTCTTGACTCCATATTTCACCTTCATGGCATGCCAACATCCATTGTATCTGATCGTGATCCCACCTTTACTAGAAATTTTTGGCAAGAGTTGTTTAAGTTGCAGGGGACTCAGCTCAAAATGAGTTCAGCCTACCATCCATAAACGAATGGTCAAACAGAGGTTGTTAATAAATGCTTGGAAACCTACCTTCGCTGCTTTGCCTTCGATCATCCTACTCATTGGGAAAAATGGCTTTCTTTGGCCGAATGGTGGTACAACACTTCCTATCATACTGCCACCAAACTCACACCGTTTGAGGCAGTTTACGGGTGCCCTCCACTCATGCCTTCCTCCTACATTTCGGGTAGCTCCAAGGTCTAGGCCGTTGACAATGCTCTAAGTCAACACACCGAGGTCCTCCGCCAACTCAAGCAAAATTTGAACATGGCCCAAAATCGGATGCACCAAAAAGCTGATCAGCATCGTTTTGAGCGCATTTTAGATGTGGGTGATATGGTCTTCCTTCGCTTATAGCCATACAAACAATCATCCCTACAACTTCGTAGGTGTCAGAAGCTCGCTCCAAAATTTTATGGTCCTTATCAGGTTCTACAACGGATTGGTCCGATAGCTTACAAATTGGCTCTTCCCCCCACTTCCAAGATCACCCTATTTTTCATGTTTCCCTTCTCAAGAAAGTTGTGGGCACAAAGGTTCAGGTTCAATCAACACTCCCTAAATTGGATGAAGAAGGCTCCATATTACTTGCACTGGAGCAGCTGCTGTATCGTTGAACTCACACTCTGCGCAATCGTACCATTACAGAGGTCCTGGTTCAGTGGCGTGGACTTCAACCTGAGGATGCTACATGGGAGTCTCTCCATCAACTCCAGCAACAGTTTCCTCATTTTCAGCTTTGAGGACAAAGCTTCTTCAAGGATAAGGGCATGTTAGGATCTCATCCTAACCCTTAATGTAATAACTTCCCTAATGTAATAATTCCTAGTGAACGTGGGTAGTACCCATGATTAATATTTTGTAATGTTCTAAGTTTTAGCTTAGGTAGTGCCTATGACAAATGGCACCCTTTTTATGTAACACATGGTAGATAGGTTAGGTAAGGTGGCATTATGCATGTAATTCGAGTGGCATTGTGCATGTAATTCAAAGTGGCACTATGCATGTAATTCGGGTGGCATTATGCATGTAATCCAGGTGGCATTTTGCATGTAAGCCAACCTTGGAAGGAAACTCCTTAAATACCCAAAAAGGCACCAATGTAACCATATTTTTGCAAATTAATGAAGTATTGAAGGAGGTTTCCCCCTCGAAGAGGCCTGTGATTCTGTCTTATTGTGAGATTGTTCCTTTATGCAATTTTTTGTTATATTAATATGATGTTTATGTGAGTTTATTTCCAAGCAATCGTGTGAGAGTGTGTTATTTGAGTTTATTTTATAGCAGGATCTTAACATTGTTTGAGCACTCTCAATGTTCATTTCTTGAGAGTTAGAGAAATGATAACCGTGAGGGAATTGTAGGCCCAAAATGGCCACATCCTTATAAAAAATTTGAAAATATTTTCTAAGGCATGAAGATGTTCCTAACCGCTCAACACAGTGTATTTTGTAGTGGCATAGTGTAGGATGTTCCACGCCACTGGTATAATAGCTAAACTTGCATTGTAATCACTTCTATAGAGCATAATACAAAATTTTTGCTAAGACAAGAATACATGTTCTCAACCACTCAAGACTTAGCGTATTTTATAGTGGCACAATAGCATGTTCCACACCGCTGTCAACTCGAGTTAAATCTGATGTCATCATTCTCTGATAAATGGCCTAGCACACATTGCCTTATCCTGCACAATAAAATGACTAACTTTTGATGTGTTCTATGCCATTGCGATTCATGTTCATTTTAGAGCAGATTAGAACACATGTTCCACACTGCTGGTCAAAGAGGTCAAGATGCTCAAAATAAATCACAAAGCAGTAGTACAGTGTAAAATATGATGAAAGTTTATTTTACATTGTTTCTTGAGTAACTTGGTGACATGCTCTATTCCATGGTTAGCTTTGGTCAAATATTCAAGGAATATATTTCAAGGAGTAGGTTATAAACAAAGTGTTCTATGTCATAGAAGCAAAAGTGAATTAATTATTTTTAAGAACTAAAGAGAGCATCCTGGTGACATGCTCTATTTTGCTCGAATTATAGTGTATTTTATGATATGCTCCACATCGTTGGTCAGAATGGTCAAATCAAGAGACAAGCTTCTCTAAAGAGTAGCCTAGAAACATGTTCTACGCCACTCTTCTCCAAGCATTACTGATATTTAATTGTAGACATTCATGAGTGAATCAATGGTCAAGCTTATGCTAACATTTTATCAGGTATGTAAAAGTAAAGTCTTTGTAAATGAGAACCAGTTGATTTGAGCAGGTATACGAAGCATCCATGGAGCCAAGAAACAAGAACTCGGGCAATTACAAATCTAAAGTCATATAAAGTCTCCAAGAAATATAGACAACTTAGATTTGGAATCTAACAAACTAGAGCCTAGCTACCATTGCAGATCGAGCAAGGTGCAAAGCTGAGCTGCTATGGTGTGTGACATTGCATAAATTTTTGGGCTTTAAAGGTGAATGAAATGATGCCACCTCAGCATTCTGTCAATCTGGCATGGTTTTATCCTTGTAAGGTTCCATATTTTTCTTTTATTGTAAAACTATTTATAGAGGTCAAACCCTCAATTTTTAGGATCGTCTCTAGAGTGTTTGATTGCCCTACTGTGTAACATCTTCTACTGATCAATAGAAGGAGTATTACTTATATTTTTGACTCATAAATTGGTGTCTTCAATATTTATTTTGAGATATTCAAGTTGTGAATTGCTTTTTTGCTAATGCTACTATTGTTATTTTACTCTACTGATATTGAATTACTAGTTTTAAGAGTAATTGAAGCCTTTTCATAATTGAATCTATGCTCACAAGAAGTTCATTTTTGT
Source organism: Wollemia nobilis (assembly GCA_028583015.1). Taxonomy (NCBI): domain Eukaryota; kingdom Viridiplantae; phylum Streptophyta; class Pinopsida; order Araucariales; family Araucariaceae; genus Wollemia; species Wollemia nobilis. The sequence goes on from JAQPPZ010016923.1 coordinate 2,140,330, forward strand.
TAAATGTATATACTGATATTATTATGCTAAATTGAATTATTAGTGTTGTGGATGTTGAAATAGCTTCTTGGAGTATGTCTCTATTTTGTGTTTCTTGGTGAAGATTATTCTATTTCTGGGTGTTGTTAATCTTGAGTGTGGGACACTAGAAATAATTTGTTGAAAGGTTTTCCCTATGGTTGCCTATTTTGTTAGCTCTACCTGGCCACTGTTTTAGTTATAATTCCTTAACCCTAAACCATTTTCTATCCCTATATCTTAAAAAATTATTGAATTTAATTGATTCAACATCATGTTAGTTGAAAAGGAACCAACCTACTCTGGAGGTTGGATTAGAGTAATATTTAGTCCATCCAATGTTGAATTCTGAATAGTGACTAGTAGGTGCAAGCCTAATCAAAAATTTGGAAGATAGAAAGTCACAATATAAAGTTTTTCTTGATGTCATTTTGGATCTTAACAGGAATAATGTGTCAAGTGGCATTCAATCCTTTTGCATGGATTTTCCTACATAACACCTCCAAGAAAGAGATTATAACTCCTTCAAATGCATTTCTCCTTAGCTTGCATTGATTTCTTGAATATAAAGCAACATATTTTCTTCTATAGATAATTTGTGAGCCACCTTGGAGCTTTATATGAGGATGAGGTAGGTTTCTTGCTACCCTTTGTTGGTGCTACTCCCAACGTAGCATCCACTTTTCTTCGGTGTTCTTATACCTTCATTGTGCTCCCTGTTAACAATGATAGAGGTGAAACTTGATGCTTCTGAATGCTGAAATGTGCTCTATCTTTTATTTTACGTAGATAGCTTCTTCTTAATTGCTATAATTTATGTAAACATTTGTGATAGATTTCATTTGGATCCTTTTACTCATGTAAATAGCCTTTAAAGGCTTACTATCATTTATGTAAAACTTTCTTTGTCTATAGGTTTTATCTTGGAGAGAAGACCCTTTTGGTGTTGGAGAATGCTCTATATTTTGGCCCTTCCTTTAGCTCTTCCTTTGGCTGCATTTTCCCCTATATTTGTTGTGCCTATTGTGGTACCTTTAAATCTGCTCTTTTCCTTGCATTTTATGTATTGTAGAAGTGCAACACCATGTAACCTTTATGTGTATATAGAACATTTTTATTGCACCTTTTCCTTGCACTCTTTTGCAGGTCTAAAATTCTAATTCTTGTAGTAGATTTATGAGTGCAAAATGAGGGTTTTAATAATGTCTCTTTGGCTAGAATCCTTACCCATTTTCTTAGATGTTTGATGGTGAATCCAAGCCTTGTAAATATTGTTAAAAAAAATCTTTCTTTTAGTTTCACTAACCCTAAGTGCTTTGGATTTGAGATACACCAAGTCTCAATATTAGAATCTTCTTTTTGGTTAGTTTTTTTTCTCTCTTTTTTCTTTCCTTGTACTAACCAATATAGGTGGCTTCTATTGGCCACTATGAGTTGCAATTTTCTGTGCTTTAAAAGTGTCTTTAGACACTTGATCCAAACTAGATTTTGTAGCCTTTATTTCAAAGAACAAAACTAATTTCTTTTGAGAGTAATAATAGTGCAAATAAATCTCACAAATTCTACTTTTAATGCACTAATAGATCACACCTTATCACTCCAATATACTCTCAACAAAATGCACTTAATTATTTCACTACAACTAATCAAGAATAATCTCAAATGAACCTTAAATATTTATTCTATAAATTTCTTACAAGCAAGATATTAGGAGATAGTCTTCTTTTGTTTTCCAAAGTAGATAATAGGCTAGTTGATAGATATTTAAAAAATTTAAAATCTAATTAACTCCTAATGTACAAATGAACCTTAAAATAACCTTTATTTTTTCACACTTGAATACTCTAATACAAATCTCCTTTTTGCAACTTTAATCAGGATGAAGGTGCTTTAATAAATATGATAAGTAATTCTCTTAATGAATCTACTTGCATCAATAGTTTCTTACATTTTTTTGAACTATTTTGTAGCTCCTTTTCTACGTCTGTAGAGGATGTATATCTTGGTGCCTAAGAACACCAAGTTACTGCCTTGAATAGGATCTTGTAGCTCTTTGTAGAGTATTTTGAATAGTTCCTTCTTCACCAATTTGATGGTCTTGAAATTTCTTTCACAAGCCTAGGATTTTGTGACTTTGATATCCTCTTGTAATATCCTCCTTCTACTATAGATTTGGATAAGTTTGTATCTCTAAAGTAGTGAACTTTTTATGTAGGAGGAAATATTCAAATCTCCTGGATTTGATAAGCGTCTTCAACCTTCAAGTCTTCTTGTCAAACTCTAACTTCAAGTAGTATCTTCTCCTCAATATTTTCAATGTCTTGAGGTCTTTACTGGATTATTCTTCTGCTTGAATTTGGAACTCCTTGCCAAATTCTCCTCCTCTTTGGCTTGTTTTAGAATGGAAATAATTGTCCCAAGTCCTTCACTATTAGGGGCTTCCCCTTGGTAGTGGATTTCTCTAGTGAGTTCTTCTTTGAGGATTTTTTCAAAAAGGCTCTCCTAGCATTTTACTAGATGCTTATCGAGATCTAGTCAAAGTATTTGATCTTGCAACTTCTTCTGGTATTCCTAGAGATCTTATATTCAACCTTCTACTTTTGAAAGTGTTGGTATTGATATATTCTCCTAGATATCTGATTCTGTTGCTTTTGGATATGAGTAGGACTCTCATAGTCCTTCTTCTTCTTCCTAGCCTGGAATTTCTTCAATGAGATCTCCTCTTGATCTCTTTTTCTTTAGGTACTAGATTGATTTTGAAGAGGCTTTTATTCCTAAATTTCTTGTAGGAAGATTTTTTGACTTACTGGATCACCTTTACTTGCAACAAAAATATTAGTACTAAAATCTTCTTCTGAGTTAGATCCTTTCCTCTAAAATCTTCTTCAAGATAAAACATATCTAAGGACTATTTTAGTATCAATACTTCTATGGCCTCTTCTTCAATATCAAGGCTTCTATATTTTGTTCTTCAATATCAAGGCTTCTATGGCCTGTTCTTTAATATCAAGGCTTTTATGGTCTGTTCTTCAATATCAAGGCTTCTATGGCCTTTTCTTTTCGATCAAGGATTCTATGGCCTTTTATTCTGGATCAAGGCTTCTATGGCATTTTATTTTGTATCAAGGCTACTATGGCCTTTTCGTCTAGTGAAGTTATTCAATCTATCAATGTAGATCTCCTATATCTATACTTCACTACGTTTCTTTTCCAAGAGATTCTTTTGAAGTATTCTCCTTTTTACAATAACTAATATTTGTACTATGAAGGCACTCTGACCTTCAGACAATGAAGTTGAAGTATCCTAGATTTTTGTTGTAGGAGGTATCCCAATAATCTGAGTATTAATTCCCTGCAATAAAATAAAATTTCAGGTGAGTATTTCCAGATCTCTTAGCGTCACTAGTTGATTCATCAACCTAGTGGATCAAATGTTGAGTCCTAGTCTTCACAATTTTTCCTTCAAATTTGTGGAAAGACTCTAGCCCTGTGTAATCTTAGTATTTTTGAAACTGATATTTCAGTCCTAACTTGTAACTCTTCTTAATTCTACCACCTAGAATCTTCTAAGAAATTTTGATAGTGACTAGACCAATGGCACGTTAGGTTCTCAAAAAACTTAGGATCAAAAAATAATGGTGGTTTTCCTTATAGACCTACTGTGGCTTGATCTACTATAGCTTTGATATCACTATTAGATTTTGATGGCACATACATTGGGAGATACCAATCATAATATGCAAAAATAAATAAAATAGATTTGTGAGATGACTGAAATATGCTATAAATAGAAATGGCAAAAATATTACAATAGTAGTTATGGAGGAAATGAGCACTCCATAATATATGCTACTGCTCCATGAGGGAGCTTTGAGCTTATAGCTCATACACACTACCCTACTTCCTATCTACCACACACTGAATGTGATGCTGCTCTATGATGATTTTTATGTTCTACATCTATGGCCATTATATAGGAAGATAAGTTCCTTGGTTGACACTCTATCTAGTTGTACAAGTGGACACCTTGCACATTACAACTTGCACATTGAAACTTGTGCATTTATTACATTGCATGAAGTAACTAGATAACTTCCCCCTAAAGTAACCTAATGTCCTAAGTATGTACCAAGGAAGGTACATTTACATGACCCAAATAATGTAATATGCTCTATTTATAACACCCCCATATTACATTATTTGTTTATTGAATACTTTAGTCTTCAATATGATTCTTCAATCTTTTGCTAGAACTTGCACTCTTCTTCATTGTCCTCATTTTTTGTAAACTGATCAAGAAAATTATTAGTATCTTTATAAAAAACAACTTTGGCTTCATGTTCTTTATCCTCTTCTAATTTTTGTATTTCTTGGACCAAGTTACCCTTTTGATTTCCTTCTTTATACTATAGTTGAAGTGGATTATACTGTCGCTAAAACTATGGTTGAAGGAATCTATATTGGTTTTTATTGTCTTAGTTGAAACAATCTATTTGGTTGATTCACTTGAATCCTTGGATTAAATCTACAATAACTTGTATTATGATCTCTTCTCTTACAAATTTGACAATATAGATCATTCCATTTTGGTTTATCTCTTGAGCTTAAAAAAATGTTTCATTTCTCATTATCTTTTGAGACTAATGCATTATTATTCATTTCATCTTTATTTAAGTTTACCTCTTCATGTTCTTGTAGTATATTAACCAATTCATCAAATATTGTATCTTTACCCAAAATTTCTAAAGATGTAACTAAGTGCTTATAACTTTCAAGAAGTGCTCTTAAGACTACTTGAACCAAAAATTTGTCTTCTATTGTTTCACCTAAGGTTACTAACTTTACATTTATATATGATACTTTTCTTAGAAATAATTCTATACTTTCTCCACTGTTAACTTTAAGATAATATAACTATGTTTGAAGATTCAAGATAGGATATTTGTTCTTTCATTCAAATATTTTGGATAGAGTGTTCCATGCCTTAGATGTTCTTTTTGAACTAATATATGGCTGAATTTCATCTATAATTGTAAAAGTTACTATTATTAGAGCTTTTGCTTCATCTTATTCATATTTTTGAATTTATCTTGCATCCTCAGTAGGTTTATTTTTTGCTCCTTTAACTATTTACCAAACATTTTCTACTATTAACATAGATATTACTTTGTTTTTCCATGATGCATGATTAACCTTAGTAGTTTTCTAAATATCTTAATCCTATTTTGATGTCAAAAACCTTATAACTTTAAACTTAGAAATTTAGGTAAGTTGTATTTGCAATTCTATAAGTCTTTTGATGTAGAAACCCTTATTGCTCCTTTAATTAAATCACAAATATCCAAAAAAGGAATTTTGTAATTTCAAATAATTAAATTACAAAATCTTGCAAATGCTTATTTAATATCTTCCTTCCAAAATTTAATCTTAAATAATATATGTCTAAGGTTAAGTATTATATTCCTTCTCTTCAAAATAATACTTTCAACCTTATGTATGCTCTTATCTCTCCTAATTTAATATTATGAGCAAATTTAATAAAGTGAATTACCTCCACTTTGAAACTGGTGATTCGTTGGTCAACTTGACCTCCTTTTGAATCTTCTCTCCTCCATGTACATTGATGAATATTGCTTGTAAACTTTGGGTGAATGTTGAACTCTTTGGAGTATTGATTTTCTCCTCTCCAGCTTCAATGTATTTTCCACCTTAATTCTTATTGCAACAACATGTTTCAACCTCCACGCTGATGTCTTGGGATTTTGCCTCAATCCTTCCAACTATTCCCTTGCTATTTTTGCACCCAATTGAACAACCTACACTCTATTATGCAACCAATCGAACAATTTGCACTCTATTTTGATCCCAATTGAATAATCTACACTCTATTCTATGCCTAATTGAACAACCTGCATTTTGCATGCTTTCTTTGCTATGTCATTAATTTGGTCATACCTTATTTAATGTATGAATGGTGTTCAAATTTGAATTGGTGCCAAGAATGTTTGACCTTCTATCTCAAAAATGCCACTTGGTGATCAAAATATTCTCTGCCCTTCGAAATGCTTCTCCTTCCTATGCTACAAGTGTTACTACTCCAAGAACTGCCAATTTTGGCTTCACTCGTCTTAGATTCCTCTCCACATGGTGTATGCATGATACTACATCTGAAGCCACTTGTAACTTCCTTTGAACCCTAAATTATCCTATGTATTCGTCCTCTCCTTCACATAGTATTTTTATTGTAGTTTCCTAGATTTCATAGGAACATTTTATCTTTGCCTTGCTAATATTTCAATGGCTCAATATGATGGTGATTACTTCCAAATCAATGCAATTCCTTCTATATCATAGTGATGCCCTGCTACACAGTGAAATATTCTATATTCTACCTCGATGATGGTGATGGCATCAAACAATGACACTCGTCTCTTCCTCTTTGGTTCCTTAGCTAGTGTCTTTAGACAATGAAATACATGCCTTAGTTTATCAACCCTTTGGTTGATCTTTCACTCATTTTTCTTTGCTATTGCATTTACGTAAATAAATCTATTTTATTTAGTCACTATAGAATAGCAAACATTCACTATATCACACTTTCCTTATTTTTGCTTTAATGCTTATATGATCACACTATTTTATCTTTGCAAATTATAAGGTTTAAGTACTAATATCACCTTGACTAAAGAACTCTTTAACCTCTTATTTTCAAACTCCAAATAATAGTATGAAGAAAATAATAATATGATGCTCTTGATGTAAAGCTTGAATAACACAAGCTTGTACTAAGAGGGGGGTGAACAATATAAGACCAAATTTCACTTTTCTTTCCCAAACAATATTATCCAATATTATCAATGGCAATATAAACAACAATATTCAAAGCAATGCATAAATCATCACACACAATAGAGAGACCAATTTAAAATGGTTCACCCAATATGGGCTACTCCACGGAGAAAATATTTCTACTAAATTTTCTCAATAAATATTTTTGGGAATCAAATCCCTATTATAATGTTTATGGACCTCTATCCAAAGGAGACACCAATCCCCTATGCTCTAATTTATGGATATATCTTCATAGGATAACTCTTTCCCCTTTTCTCTGGTTCGTTCTACTTGATCCAAGAGACCTCTATCTCCTCAACTGGTTTATAGATCTCTCTCCATAAAATAAATCTATCTTCCTATATGGTTCACGGATCACACTCCATAGGAGAACTCTTTCCCCTTGCTCTGGTTCATGGATCTCTATCCATAAGAGAAATTTTTCCCCTCTACTTTGGCTAATGATCTTCTAGAAGACTTCTACCCCCACTACTATGGATTGTGGATCTTTCTCCATAGAAGACCTCTATCCCAACTACCCTATCTAATGTATATCTATCCACTAGAGATTGTTGTCCTCTAATATATCACCTCCAAATCTTTCTCTCAACTCTATCTCAAATTTGCAGGAAACTCTATCCTAAGTGTAGTACAAATCTACTCTAACTCTACTCACAAATCTACTCATAAATCTGCTCACAAATCTCTGTCTCAAATTTGTCCCCAAGCCTTAACACAAATCTTGATCAACTCTGCTTAGATCTGCCCCAAGCCTTAACACAAATCTTGAACAAATCAAACCTGCTCTTAATGTTGTCTCAAGTCTTCACAAGACTTGATCAAATCTGCCTTCAAGTATTCACCAAGACTTTCTCAAATCTACCTTTAAGTCTTCACAAATACTTGCTCAAATCTGCCTTCAAGTCTTCACCAAGACTTGCTCAAATCTGCCTTCAAGTCTTTACAAAGACTTGCTCAAATCTATCTTCAAGTCTTCACCAAGACTTGCTCAAATCTGCCTTCAAGTATTCACCAAGACTTGCTCAAATTTACCTTCAAGTCTTCACAAAGACTATCTCAAATCTATCTTCAAGTCTTCACCAAGACTTACTCAAATCTACCCTCAAGTCTCACCAAGACTTGCTCAAATCTACCTTCAACACATGCTCAAAATAGCTCACAAGATATGCTCAATCAATCTCAAATCTTGCACACAATTCTACCAAATTCTTTGTCTAATATTCAAAGTAATTCCTTTAACTTGAAGTAATTTAGACATATTCTATTCAGAATTCATTTAACCTCTGGAACATACATAGAATGATGTACTCTATCAAAAAATCAATATGTTCTACTCAATCATTAAGTATGTCTCTTTCACAAATCTAATTTCTAATGTTTGCACATTCACTTCCAATATCACTCAAAACCAATACTCAAGAATTTCACTCAATCATTCAACCAATGAGGCACAAATTGCTTACTAACCCTAACCAAGTGTTTCACACTACTTCCAAAAAAGAGCACAATGTAGGTCTTAAACCCTAACTCAAATAATTCATAATATCTATCTCAAATATTCTCCAAATATTCAACAATGAATCACATAGAACTCACTCAAATATTTCCAACAATGCTCATCAAACAATCCTTTTCACTCCACCTTATGTTTCACAACATTCAATCCAACAAACACTTCAAAAAAAATATGATGTGCCCATACTTTTTTTCTTTTATGGAGATATATCTTCAAAACATGTCTTACTCACAATCAATTTCTTTTGTGCCACACCAAGGTTAGATAACAATAGTCTATCTCAAAACCTCCATATGAATATTCCCTCAACAATATGCTCAAATAATTTTGAAAATAATATTATAGAATTCTTCTCTAGTTTTCATGGACAATGCAAAAACTCTCTCAACAATTTCTCCCTTTTGTAAAAACAAGAATTACAATAAAATGACAAGACTCTTACACCGTTTATCTCCACTCTTTCAAAATAATTTTCACTCCAATTTATTTTCAAAGATAAAAGAATTACAATGATACATAAACCAACTACACACTTATCACTACAATATCATAAAATAAATACCATTTAAACCTTTAAAATAATCCAAAAATATTTCTCCTTATATCTCCTAAGTTTCAAACCATAGGTCAAATTAACATCTGCTAAATATACTATAGCCAACAATCAATAATGTAGCACATACCTTATAAAATCATCATGGCGCATACCTTTACCAAAAAATTAATTGCTTTTTCATGGATGGGAATCGACCCTCCGACCTCTTCTCACCAAGTGCAATGCTCGACCGCTTGTGCTAGCCAAGCGATTGAGACTAAACTTTAGTCTCACCACTTTATACTCGTCGCTTCTAACCATAGCTAAAATAAAACCTTCAACTGACGCTAGGGGGAATTGAACCCCAAATCTTCCTTCTACAAATGACCAACATAGGACTCACCTGCCACTCATGCTACCAGCCCTTACTGCACCAAAAATGCTTATCGCTTTAACTTAACCCTTTGCCTTCATTTGACGAATGAGAAACTTCCACATTTCTCCTCTCTCCTCCGTTTGAATTTGTTCACATACGCTACCACTCTTAAGCATTCAGATTACATTTTGAATCTTTGTTTCCTCCTTTTATATGCTCCAAGGTAATTTTATAAACGTTTATGGAAATAGATGCCTCCAATATTTTAAATTTGAATCTTTGGCACCTTAGAAAAATTCAAATTTAATTATTTATTAATATAATAATTAACTTTAAATATTATTTAATTTAGTATTAAATAATACTTTTGCCTGGGGTTTTCATCAATTCTTTTTCCCTTCTTTTTCATAAGCCCTTATGGCCTAATTATTATAATATTTAAAATATTATAATATTTCCTTTTCTCTTTAAAACCATGGGCATAATATTTTCCTTCAACCTTGTTAGCCAACCTATTTGGCTTATAATATAAAATATTATAACCAATTCTTTTACCACTTTGCCTGTACCAAAATGAGCTTGCCTTGTACCAAACATTTGACATCAATGACAACCTTATTACTCAAAATTTTCAACAAAGCTTATTTCAAGTATAGTTAATAAAATTATATTGCACCAATATTGCAAATATTTCTACTATATGTTTTCTAATTTTGTTGGTGATTAGATTCACCCAAATTTCTGTCTCAAGCTTGCACTATTGCACACCTATTATCCTTCACTCTTCTACTCTAATCTTACTGAATTTTCAGCCCTATTTATTGCTCAATATTTTCCAATTTTATTGTCTAATGACTCCTTCAAATCTGCTTCTAGAGTTCTCCAAAACTTGCAACTCCTTGTCCTTCTTCAATGTTATCCATAAATCTGATACTTGTGGCTTCCAATATCCTCCAAATCTATTCTACCAAATTTTGAAACTAGCAGCTATTAGTGCTACCCCAAATTATGTTCATAAACCTGCAACTCTATAGTTAACTCCTTCCTTCTTTCACTATCCAAAACCTATAATGAAAGTATCTAAAATGCTATCTTTTATTTCTATGTCAACACCTTCAATATCCTATCCATGGGCACTCCAAAATATGCCCAAGTTTTCTTAGAATTATAGCTCTTAGGCTTCTTTCACTCTGCTCTTCTACATTCCTTCAACCTCTACTACAAAACCTACAATATTCTCCTATCAAGTCATCCTTCAAAACTATGTGGTTGTCCTCAAATTTACCAAAACCTTGGGCTCTTCTATATCCTCTTCTCCTGTAATATCCTTGTTGAATTATGACTTCAAAAAATAATCTCATATGCTATCCACTTTCTCAATAATATAAATGTCTTGAGATCTTCAAATCCCTTCTCCAATATTTGGTAAAATTCTTGCCAAACACTTCTTCCTTTTGGGCTTGTTGTCGGATGGCAAAAATTGTCCCAAAAACCTATTTATCAAAAACTTCTCCTTGCTTCTAATATCCTATCACAAACCTTCTCCAAATATCCTCCACTGGTAACTTTTGCAAAGTTACTCTTCTCTACTTGCAATATCCTACTTCTCACTTTCTCCAAGATGCCTTCAATGGCCACTTCTCCAAATCTGCAACAAGGGTTTCTCTAGCCTTATTATTCTCCAAAATATCTTAAGACCACTTCTCTTGGATCTTCTACTTCTATAACTCTTCAACTCCTCTCTGCAACTCTTCAACTTCCCTTCTCAAATATGTACTGAAACCTTTTCCTAGTTTCCTCAATCTCATAACTATGGGAATTCTACAATGATATCTCTCTTCTGGATCTCCAAAGTTTTCTATTCCCAATCTCCTAAATCTTAAAAGTATTTTGCTCTTCAAATCTACAATAGGACCTATTATTAGGTCTTCTCTATCTCCAATATCCAATTTGTAATGAGAACCTTCTGTACAGGCCTCTTCAATATCCAATTTGTTGTCTTCAATTTGCAATCTTCTTATGAGGACTTCCTTCTTGAGTCTCCTCAATATTTAATCTTCAATAGGGTATTTTATTAGACCTTTTCAATCTCAAATTTTATGCAACAAAGAATTAATCCATGCACGAGGAAAAACATAGACTTTCAGGTAATGAAGGTGAAATTATTCTCTATTTATTGTAGGAAGCTTCTCAACTTCTAGGTGTTAATTTTTTGCAACCAAAAACTTAGATAGTAGTACCAAATATATTAGAATTTCCAAAATTCTAAAATAAACAAACTTCACTAGTTATCCTCAAAACTAGTGGAATGAATTCTATGTTGAGTCTTAGTCTTCACAAGTTCTTTTGCAACCCTGTGCAAAGACTCTATACAATCTATAATTTGTAATCTCCTTCAATCTACCAACTTCTCCAATGGTACCTACTTCTTGGGTCTCTTAATCTCCCAATCTCCATAGTATCAAGGTTTCACTTCAAGCCCTGAAATCTCCTTCTATTCTAAATTTGTTCTTGGAATAGAAATTCTCCAATATTCTTTGGTTTCACCTTCCAAATATAATCTCCTCACCTTCACTGGTTTCTCCTCTACAAGTCCAATCCTTGCAATAGCTCTCTCTATATCCTATCAAAGTCCCTTGTGGCTCTGATACCACTGTTAGCTTTTGATAATGTTTAATATGTAAAATAACCACAAGATGTAAAGTAGAAAGAATAAGATAATAGAATTTTGCAATAACTCTGAAATATGTTATTAATAGAAACTCATGAAAATATGGAACTACTATACTAATGCATGCTATGATCAATGCTCATTCTATCCCCATTACAATACTTTATCACACATATATAATAGTATGCGACTCTTCATATGGTGCATTCTTGACCTTCTCACTTATAGACTCTTCATCTCCTTATTCTATGGACTCATGTACATATGGACTAATGTGCACATTTACATTATTAAATATTATGCACACTTTTGCATTTATTACATTACATAAAGTAAATCCTAATCTAAGACATGTACCAAATAATGTAATAAACCCCAATAAAGCTTGACCATCTCGACTCAAGATGGTCTCAAGATCGATACCATCTTGAACTAAGATTTTCATGCAAAATCAAAAATAAAAATAATAACTAGCAACAAATTTACCTATTGGCATGGTCCATGATATCACACCGACACCATATGCTTTGCATAAGGTAATTTCATGCAAAAATTTCACCAATCGCATGAAGTCATTTAGTGGGTATGCATTTGCTCTTTCATGTAGAGTGCCCTGGATTGGAACTTGCCATATTTAGCCTTATGCCAAGAGGTCTATAAAATGGTACTCCCTCCTCAGTTTAAGATATAATAAGATTTTGAATTCCAAAGCAACGAAGTGCTGCTAAAAAAATTTTGTAGGTTCTCCTGCTACCAATCCAATATTTTGAGATTGCCACTTTGTATTTGAATCCACCTTCATTCCCCTCAATTTTTTTCCCTCATTGTCCCATTGATCACCCACATATCTTCACCTGCTTGCACGCTCATAAATATATACCTAAAATGATACCCCACACAACCCAAGACACTGTTTGAAATTGGTTACATCAAGGTATAGGTTTGCGACAATGACCATCTCATCCTAAGATAGTCCATAGATAGAAATAATATCGATCCAAAATGATCATGGTTATGTGATCAGTTTTCAAAGTTTTATTACATTTTATCTTATTTTTGTGTCTCTCTAGTTTTTGCATTAGTTTAGATTTTAATTTATACACGCAAACAACTATCTTTAATTTTGTTTATTGTTTCCAAATTCAATACAAGTCCAACCTTGGTGGACCCTTCATACACTATTGATTTCACTACTGACTTCTTTGTGTGCATGTTAAGGATTCGAAGACAACGCAAAGGTTCCAAATCGACATTTAGTCCAATGTGGTAGTCCTGAAAAACATGCTCCCCAATGAACTATGCTGGCATAAAGAAATTGATATTGCACCAGGAATTGTTGTTATAAAAATGGGAATAACACCCCTAATTGTATTCATTGTGTAGACATCAAAAATTAACAATTTTGCTAATATAATAAATTAAAAATAAAAATACCTAAATAAACTTCAGAAAACCAAAAATAATGTAAATTCCCTAAGAATAATTAATAAAACCTTAGAAAGCACCATAAATATTAAATTTAAATAATAAATCAAATTTTGAATCCACCCCTACATCCATAAAAACAATAAAAATATAAAATAAAATAAAATACTAAATTCCTACCCATTTCCCTACACAGTTAATAATTTATTAAACCTACCTTAGCCTAATAAAATATAATTAATATCACCATCATAACCCTTATTTATGATAGCTCTCACATATAAAATTACAAGAACAATAAAAAAAATACCAATACTAATTATCATTAATTAAATACCTCATTAAAGCCCCCTTTTTGCTCATTAATCATAATTAAACAATATTCAAGGCAAGGAATTTAATGAAAATTCTCTAGAAGTTTGAAAAATCTGCCCCTTTTTAATATTTAAATATCCCCTAATTTAATATGCCACCTCACATGTACTCCCCCTCATGCCATAAAAAAAAATTAAAATTTAAAATTATGCCAAGTCAACAAGATGCATTAAATCCATTGAGCTCAAGGACAAGCCACATCATCACTTTGGCAATTTTAAAATTGTTTTTCCCATCCCCCTAGGACATCTCTTTCAAATCCATTTAATATGCCAACTCCCTACCCCTACACCTCATCATTTTAGTAATTTTAAAATACCCCTAGACTTCCCCCCTACCAAAGCAATTTAATAACCCCACCCATCACCCCTCCGCATCATCCTCTCTAGACCCTTCCCCCACCTACCTGGCCCATGTGGAATCCAAGTGGAGCCTATGTGGCATCCCACTCACCCAACCCCAAAACCTCTATAAATACCCTTGGCCATGGCCAAGGGAGGAGATCCTAATTTATGCTAAGTCTATGCTGCCAAAATTCTTCCACACTCTTGCCTTATCCTACTTGACTACTGCTCATAGCCTTAACCATATCCCAAGACATCTGTAACTCCACTATTGCCATTTTTGAGCTCTTAGATTTAACTATTTTTAATCTACAATCACAATATTGAGACCGCCTCCCTTGATATGGTCCCGACCACTACCTACTACCTCCATAGATACAGTCTCACCTCTGTCACAAAACAACACCAACAACAAAGCTTCAACGATAGTTTCACACAACAAGTATATTTACTGTGTTTTTTGAATTTTCCTTTGAGTTTATAGCAGTTTCTTTTGTTTTACTATATTTTTTATCTTGTATGAGCTAAGGCCCAACTTAGGTGGGACCATCTATCTTTTAACATATTTCTTATTGGTTGTGTGTAGGTATATCAGTCATCTATAGCAGCCCTTGGAAGATCCTACAATCTCATACGCATCCTCACAATATTTTCTTGATCACAATTAGGTATGAGATAGAAGTATAAACACCATTGTTGTTGTAAAGTCCCTCTTGGACCCATTTGTAATTATAAAATATAAAGAACTTTGTTTTGTATTGTAAACTCGTATATTTGTAGTAAAATTCATTGTATATCTTGGTCTCTTTGTCTTATATTCTAGTTGTAAATGGTGGCTTCTCCTCCCTAAAAAATGGCACACCTAGTGGGAACATTCCCTTAGCTTGAACTTTATTTTTTTTTTATTTCACTTCATAGCAGCCACAAAAATAGAGCGTAGTCTTTGTTTAATGCAATTTGTTACTATTTTTCAACCACAGTTGTGTATTTTCACTAACTACTATTATTTTTCTATTTTTGTGTAGGTAAAAGTTGAGATCACCTTGGAAGAGATGGTCTCACACTACTATACCGTCTGTGTAGAGATAGTTTTACCCTAGATACAGACTTGCAAAAACCCACATAGGCTTCTAGGTAAGTACTTCTTTTTCTATCTTTATCACTGCTTGATAGCATAATATTAGCCCTTTTTGTACATATAAGTCTCCTTAGGCTTCTTTTAGTCTAGCTTACCCCTTTGGGTATTCTTCCACACACACTTAGCATAGTTTACCTTTTTTTGGCTTATAGTTTAGATTTTGTTCCTTTTGGGCTCTTTTGCACACTTTCCACACTCTTCACAAGCCTCCTTAGGTTTACCCTTTGTACACTCTTCACCAAGCCTCCTTAGGCTATTTTCCTTTCTTTTAGCATAGATTGCTTCCTCAAGCTCCCTTATTACACAAGCACTTCACAATCCTCCTTAGCATTACCCTTTTACCACTCCATAATCCCCTTGGGAATTTATCTTAGTCTTTACCCCTTGGGATTCCTTCTTGCACACACACATACACATACTCCTCCTTAGGCTTCCCTTTAGCATAGCTTTTTGCCCCCTTGGTCTCTTTATTTTGCACAATCTATTTTCCTCATTAGTATTTTAGATTAGCTTGCCCCCCTTGGTCTCTTTTCCACATACACACAAGATTCCTTGGTTTTCCCTCTTTTTGAGTGGATATTTTTTCTAGTTTCAAAATTTCCACCACAATCAGGGTATTAAACCAAAAACCCTCTCTTGCAAAGAAGTTAAACAAAGAAAACAACTTCTCCAAGGTTTCGCTATATAAGCATTACACATGTATATTTGAAAGTAAAATATTCAAGAATAACAAGTGCTAGAAACAACCAAGTGATTTGCAAGTAACTGTAAACAAGGGGCCTACTGGTTTATTCAATTCATGCTTTGTAATTAATTTCCTTAGATTTCCATGGTTGTGCCTTAATGTGAAACTATAAAATGAAGTGTTATTTCAATGATTATCCTTGCTTTAATTTGTCTTACCCTGAATCCATGTTAGTGGGTTCATTTTAATCTTTAGATTAAGATGCAAAGTTAGAGTGTTGTGGAATTATCCACTTCATATTAAATCCATACCTTTAATGTGAGATTATAGTTAGTCTTTGCAGTTAGTAGGTTCAATTTTATCTTTAGATTAATTTTCCACTAATTACAAAGTTAGAAGTCAGTAAGTTATAAAGTTAGAATGTTAGAGTTAGAAAGTTAGCAAGTTAGCATTCATTGCTTTATCTGCACTTAATATGAAGTAGCAAGATAGTAACCCTCCCTCCTAGACTAATTTTATCTTGCTTATGCAATGTGAAAATTTTGCAGATTCATTCCTTTTAATACTCTTGAAATATTATCCAAATAATTGTAAAGGTAAAAGCTCAGAAGACTAATTACTTGGATTATGTACACTCTAGATTTCCCAGATCATATTTATGATGTAAATAGGATATTTTGGGATTTTGAGTTTCAAATTGAGAATTTGCAAAAATAAATTTTGGGATGTGCAAAAGAAAGAAAACTTGCATGAGGAAACTACAACTAACTATACTAAATATGGAATAAAAATGCAAATATAATACGGTATCATGCTTCCCTACCCTACAAAACCAAAGATCATGAGTCACTCACGAGGATAACCCAACCTAATCAAACCTACAATAGCACAATCAGATTAGATCAATTTCTAGACTTAAAGAAAAAATAGAACTTGCATAGACATAAACCTTCACGTAGTGTAACCTCCTAAGAGCATTCAACACTAGATGTAAGTTTAAAAAATGTAGCATAAAGAATAGACATTAACACAATAATCCTCAGAAATGAACTCCTTCAATCTTTCTCACAAGGTGCAAGTTTCTGGATCAATGTGCATAAAAATGGTATTCTTTTATTACTAAAATTCCAGCCCCTTCAACATGATATTCCATGGGTATTTAACATTTTTAGGAAGCCTTTCGTTTCATATCCCTTTACAAAAAAATGGAAGTGTATATAACCTCCAACATTTTAAACCTTTTCAAAATAAGATGACAATAAAAACAACAAAGATGATAAAGTTCAACTTTTCCCTTATATCTCCTTCTGCATTAGAACTTACCCTTTGGTCCCTATTCCAAAATATTAAACAATAAATAATAATAAAAATCCAAAACAAAACATCATATAACCCTTAAAAAATTAGAGTCATGATCATGGGCACTATCCAGGCCCTATAATACCCATAGCCACCATACATTATACCAAGGGCACATAAAGTTCATGAAATAATTAACCTAATAAAAACAAAATAAACTTGGCATAAAAACTCCCTTCATTCTCCATTGGGCGGCATTGACATGACTCGAACCCGAGTCATTGGGGCATAAGCCCTAACTAGCTTGCCCCTACCACTATGACCAAGGCTTGGATTTAAACCCAATTCTTGTAGCAATATGTTATTCCTGCTCCAACCGATGCTCATCCATTGTGACACTCCTCTACCATGATGATCCTTAGTTGTGATGATCCTATGCAACATCGAGCTGAGCAATATTCATCCATTTTCTTACTTGCCCTTGGCTCCTCGCTCTACCATCTAATTAGGTCTATGTTTGGCCTCTTCCTTGCTCCAAATAATTGCTCATACTTATCAAATAACTCTTGCATGGACACTCAATCATAAAGCTTGGTACTAGGGTTTACATGATAAACATTATTTCTCCTTCTGCCCCACTGGTTACTACCATGGCTGGTAGCATTACAGTCACCTACCACTCACTAGCATTTGAAAATGGTTTAGTGAGGGTGTTATCCCACCTGGATGGTGTAATGGATACCTAACAACTTTTATTCCTTTACCTTCGATGCTATTGTCATAAGCGTGTAGCTCACCCTAAATCTTTATCTCCTAGAAGTGCCATGTGTACACGAGAAGCGTTATAAGTTTTATATGGAAATTTATCATCCCACATGCCTGATGCTGCCACCTCCGAGCACTTCATAAGGTAAAATCTACCTTTGGTTTGTTGACTACCTTCGAGCAGTCTTCTTCCTGTGTTACACAGTATGAAAGCTCCTCCCATTGGTTGCTCATCCACGTTCCACTGTCTCCTCCATTGGTCACCCCTCTACAAAAAATTTTAGACATCAGATCATTGAGGAATGAGAAGAACAAAGGGACATTAAACAAAACAAACCTTTATCAAACCTAACGAATAATATAAAACAAACCATAACATAAAAAAAAAACCAACTACAATAAAAGAAATTAAATCAAACCAAAAAATAAAAGAACCTAAAGACAACTATAAAGAACAATATAAAAACAAAATAAAGAATCAAAAATAAAAATCCACACTAAATAAAATAAACAAAGCAACCACAAAATAAACAATAACCTTTAACCTAAAACATAACACCAACTAACACAAAAATTTTAAAACAAAGGAAGACTAAAAACTAAAACCAATAATTAAAATCTAAATATCGAGCAATATTAAAGATTACCTTGCTAGCCATAACAACTCACAAACATCAAGCCATACCCTACTAGCAAAGTGGTCCCCATTAATACCATATTCAATAAAAATCAAGGGACATACAACAACCAAAAAGAAGCATCCAATTGCTCAATACTATCCCATTAACTCAATTTTTTACAAATTTCAAGGGGGTCCCCAATATTGGGGTTAGTTGTGAAATAGTCACAACATCTCTTAGTAAAACTTGCCCCCTTAGGCTTTCCCCTTTCACACACACACACCACAACCCCTTTTAGGCTTGCTTTTATTTAGCTAGAATAGTTAGCTTTAGTTGTTTGTTTTACTTTTTAGTACTTTTACTTGCTTTGTAGCTTTAAATAAGTTTAGTTTTAGTCAATATTTCTTTAGTCTTTAATTTTTAGTTTAAATTTCAAATTCTATTGCAAATAAGTCTGTTAACAATAGTCCTTAGCTTGCATCTCTTTTACTTTTATTTGTTATTTTGTAAATAGGACCATCAAAGGACTATATCTATTTTTTGAAGTCTTCTTGCCTAAAGGTAGTATTACATTCTATTATTGTACTTGTGTTTATATTTTGCTTTCTATGTTCTAAAACATGACCACCTCCCTAGAGATGGTCTCACCGATTTGCATACATTGCATGGGAGACAGTTTAGACTTGTTCTATCTTCTAAACTTATTGTTGTATCGCCTCCATAGATATGGTGTCACACTCCAATACCGTCTCCCTGAAGGTAGTCTCGCCTACCATTTATTTTGGTGGCTATTTGTTGTCAGTTCTTGTACTACCTACTATATTGTTTCCTTGAAGACTATCTTCCTACAATTAACTAGCTCCCTAAATGTGGTCCTATCTCAAATCTATTTTTTATACCCTACTTTCTATTTTTGCACTACGTTCTATATCGCCTCCCTAGATACGGTCTCACATTATCCTATTGTCTCATATAAGATGGTCTTACTTGCAGCCTATTTTTGTACTATCTACTTTTTGTGTTTGCACTACCTGCTATATCATCTCCCGAAACACGGTCTTACCGACTTGTAACCGTCTCCCTATAGACGGTATCCCCTGAATACAAAATTTTCTTATATAGCTATATTTTTAATCACATAACCAATAGGTTAGCATTAATCATATATATAGCATAGACACTTTGTCCACTATCTATTTAGAATAGATCTCACACATGCAATCTATTTTTTCACACTCCATATTTATATATATACATTTGAGTGCGAGGATAACCTCCTTGGCGATGTTGGATTTCACCACCAACCGTCAGGGAGCCCTAGAATCGCCATAGTTAGTACGATAGTCTCCTGGATTTCATCATCGAAAGGTTGGTTACCCTTGGGACTAGCTTGGGGTGATCATTAGGTTAGATGCCCTTTAGCTGTGGGGCTTAATAATTGGTGGAACGTAGCTATTGATTTTGTCCAAGCCCACCCGAGGGTGAAGCAAAATCTTGTGGGGCCTTACCTCAGGTATTAGGCAAGTAGCAGGACTTAGACAGCGTGACCTCTCTTGTAGAGGTATTCTTTTGTTCCCTTAGGCTACCCCGCACCTACCCTCCATCCTAGGAAGCCATTTTAGCCATTGGTATTTTACCATTCGACAGAGTGGTAGGGTGCCAACACACCTTTTGTAGATACCACTTCGCCACCACCTTTTGTAGTCTAGGGTAGGTTTTACATAAAACACATGAAAAACCCTATATATATATATATGTGTGTGGTGTATGTGTATATATATATTTGGTGTGGTTTGTGTTATTGATTGCCTATTTTGTATTTATCTATATACATACATATAATTTCTTAATTTTGTGTGATTAGTATTACCTCTTAGGGTTGTGATGTATTAACATAACCTTTTTGTGTGACTAACCTTTGGCCATTTTGTGTGTTCTATGGTTTTGACATGAAGCCAAGCCCGAGCTCAAAACCAATCCACCATGGACCCTACCCAACCATCTTCCACTACACCTAGCTTACCACCTTTGAGTGGAGATTTATTCACTCAATCTACCTCTTTTCTACGACATAATCCATTTCCCCTAGACACACATCATAATTATGATCTTTACCCCATTATTACTACCATGGCCAATACCGAGACCATTTCTATGGACACCTCTAGTGAGGCCAGCCCAACCTGACACCAACAAGTCCCCTCACCTTTTGACCCCTCAACCTCTACCTTACCTTTGATCACTATTCCCCAACCCCCATCCACCTCCACCACTATTCTTGATCTTTTATCCCAACCCCTTATCGATTATCCCACTTCCCAAAACCTTACCCAACCTCCTACTTCAGTACCACTCCCACTCCAACAACTAATGACTCAACCCCAAATTAATGTAGTTACCCATTCTATTACCCCTCCCTCTACCTCGACCTTTGTAGCTACCAATGTTGGACCCTCCCAACCATCCTCTTCCACACTCCCTCCTCAATCCAATGTCACCACTACCCCACCATATACTATAGTATATGGTATGCCAATTCATGACCCCGATGTTTTTATGCCTAATATTCCACCTCCAACCAACCCTCTCTTAACTTTAGCCTCAGAACCTCCTACTAGCACCAATCCTCCACCCCAATCTAATACTCCCAATGTCCAACTGCCACCTCAAATCCAAATACCATCTAATCCCTCTATTCCTCCTCAAGTCCCCTCCCTTACTCAACAACACATACCCTCACCCCAATCCCAAAATCAATCCTTTATACCTCCAAACAATCTCCCTCCAATCCTCCCATCCAACCTCCTTATGCCCAATACCAAGCCATTCCCCAACAACCACCCCAATCATATCAATGGCCTCAACAACCCTCTCAACCTAACCCTCAAACCTTACCCTCATACCCTCAACATCAATACACATCATCTCAAGCCCCTCAACCCCCTCTCCAACCTCAATATACCCCATCCCAAATCCCCCAATACACTCATCCACAAGTTCCTCAACAACCCTCTCAAACTTTACCCACATATCCTCAACATCAATACATGCCATCCCAAATTCCTCAACCCACTCCACCACAAGTTCCTCAACCCCTCCCCAACCACAACCAAACCCTTCACACCCAACTCCCTCTTTCCAACCACCTCCCGATGCCTTTCAATATTACCCTCAATATCCACCTTACACCCCTTACCCTTCACAACCATTACCACCTCAACCTAATACCCAAACCTACTCTACCCAACCCCAAAATTACACCTCCCAACCTCCCACCTATACCCCTACACCTCCTAATCCCACTTACAACCCAACTCCTACCCCACCTATGCCACAGTCATCCTCATAGGATGAGATACAATGACTTATTAGTCGTATGAATGCACTTGAACTTCAAACTATGGGTATAGGCTACCAAAAGCCTACCCTTAGTCAAATTTACACACAACCTATTCATCCATCTATACCTACCCCAATCTACCCCTATAAATTTGAGTTACCCAAACTTGACCCCTTTATAGGACATGGGGATCCAAAAGACTTTTTGAGCAAGTATCTTAATGCTTGTTTTCTCATTAGTGGTAGTGACCACCTCCTTCTTCGTACCTTCAACATATACCTAAGTGGCATTGCTCTCGAATGGTATAATGCTCTACCACAACATAGCATCTACTCTTTTGAGCAATTAGCCAACCTCTTCCTCAAGAGATTTTCCCTCTTAGTCAAAAATAAAGCTAACCTCACTGACATCTATAACCTTAAACAATTTGAAGATGAATCTATTCTTAGACTATGGAGCTCGATGGCAAGCAATTATTAATGAACTACCCTTTTCCTTACCTATCATCAAGCTAACTCACATCTTCACTCATAGTTGCAACAAACACATTTCCTTACTCTTACAATTACAACAATACAAGACCTTTGAGGAGGCATTAGCTCAAGCTAAGGTCATTGAGGATATTAAAATCCAAGAGGGCATTATAAAACTTAAAAAGAAATAATGGAATAATAAAAACCAAAAGGGTAATGCCACTTCTTCCAAATCACCCCAAGTCAACCAAATTATCATTCCTACACTTCCTCCTACCACCACTACCCAATATCCTGCACAACCCCAACCTCAACCAACACCTCAACCATCCTCAACCCAATCCCTAGCCTCCACTTCCACATCCCAACCTTTGAACAAGCCTCGTCGGGTGCCAAGACATGAATTTACTCCCCTAGATGAGCCTTTAGCCAATATCTTCCATCCCCTCACTGAATCCCAAGCCATCACCCTTCCCAAAATTAAACCCCTTTATGATCCCAATAGGCCCCTACCTCAATCCTATAAACCATATATTTATTGTGTCTATCATCATCAACTAGGCCACGATATCAAACATTGCATACAATTTAAAAATGTGGTCCAAGACATGATAGAAAGGGGGGAAATCCATGTAGATAATCCAGTAGCTCCCCCTAATCAAAACCTTGGGATTTACCAAAACCCTTTACCCCAACACACCATAACCTCTACATCCTCCACACCACCCAACCAAGTAAACCATATTGATCATAAACCTAGTTTTGTTGGGATGGTGCATGTAACCACTCGAGGTCAGCGCCAAACCAACCACCCACATCCATCTCAAGCCCAAGCCCAAACCCAATCCTCACATTCCCCATATGACATTCCCCAAATGCCAACCCCTATTATTATTGTAGCTCCCAAACAAATCCCTCCTAAACCTATCCTTACCCTTACCCAAAAATTAACCAATTGCCTTAAACTTACCCCTACTAAACTTTCTATCTATGACCTTATCCAACAATCCTCGACCCACCGAGAGGCTTTAATGGAAATCCTAAAAGCAATTGATGTTCCCCCTCAAGACCCACATGATTTTACCAATTTTATAGGCCATATCCGCACATGCACTAAACCTGCTATTGCCTTTTATGACTATGAGATTAAGACAATGCCTATGGGGGCACCCAATCCCCCCATGCATATTATTACTTCAATTAATGGCCTAGCCTTTAAGAGGGTCTTGGTGGACACAAGATCTTCCATTAGCATCATTACATTAGTGGCCTTGAAACACCTTAACATCCCTTCCTCCCATATAGTCCATTCTGATTTCACCCTTCATGCCTTCAATGATGCCCTTTGCCCCACTTTAGGGACTATAGTTTTACCCATCCAAGTTGGACCTAAAACCATTCATACCCTACTATATATCCTTGAGGGAGAAATGTAGTACAACATTCTCTTGGGATGACCATGGATCCAAGAGATGCGATGTGTTCCATCTACCCTACATCATTGTTTAAAGTTTGTACATGATGGCCTTATCCATTGCATACCGATAGATGATGAACCATTTAAGTACTACAACTTAATCATCGATCCCTCCCAACCCTCACTACCCACCACCCACTTTTCCATCACCCCTAATACCAATACCTCTACCTCCTCACCCATACCCCCAACTATTTCTCACATCTTGGCACCGATGGAGGATCAATCACCCACCTCCTCCCAAACCCTGGATCCTATACCTACCCAAACACCCCTTCCATTACCTGAAGTCATAGACCATCATCCTAATCCCTCACCAACCCTACCCTAGATCCTACCACTCCTATTTCCCAAGAAGAGGATCCCCATGCCTCACATCACACACCAATTAACCCTACATCCATAGCACCAGACACTTCCCCCAACACTACCCCTCCATCAACCTCATCTGACCCTATCCCGATCACTTTACCCCAAACTACACCTACCACTTCCATAGCTCCTACCTCACCTCATCCTATAATCCCGCATGTCACTATACATATGACCAATCCAACCATAGGTGAATACCTTGTACATAATGTACATATTAAAAACCTACCAAATGTAGAGTCCATCAAATATTTTGGTAGACCTCGTGATGTACCTTTTACCATAGGTGCTATTGTACCCTTAGGCTCCCCACCTAACCACACCAATTTTATTTATGGGGGACCTACCACTCCCACATCATCATCCAACCCTATCCCCTCCCAAGATCATTTTTATGCCAACATTAGCTACCTCTCCAACCCATATTTTATCATGTACTATTTTCAAAAATGCCATTGGTAGGGCTTTGGCCTAGGATGATATGAGCAAGGCACCCATACCCCTATTGACCTCCCATACCAATTACCTAACACACGAGTAGGCCTTGGCTACACTAATATACCTTCCCTTATCTCTTTAACTAATGCTCTTTCCATTCATGAGGAGAATGAGGAAGGGAGAGACCACCCTAATCCCACATCTTCACCCACATCCTCACCACATCCCCATGTTCTCATGGTATCTATTGACCTTTTTACACCGCTTTGACTCCCTAGTGAGCTAGATCACTTACTACCTATCCAACCTGAGGCTATTGATATGAGCCTCATTTCCACACCACCCCATCCTGAGGACTTTATACCCATCCAACAACTCATCCCATACACTCTTAACCATATCTCATCCTCTCATACAACCATATGCACGGTTGATACAACCAATGCACCTCCCACACTTGCATCTACAAATGATCCACTCCTCATACCCACACCACATCAATTGGAGGAGGGCTCCCACATGTTAATCGAAGAAACATTAGATGTCGACCTTAGCTCTGACCCCACCAACCCATAAATAGTTAAAATAGGAAAAAGCCTTTCCGAGGAAGAGCAAGAATGATTTATTGCACTCCTAAAAGAATATAAGCAGGTATTTTCTTGGTCCTATAAAGATATGCCTGGCCTCGATCCTAATTTAGTGGTCCACAATCTTGTGTTAAATCCTGATGCCACTTGTTAAACAAAAACTATGGAAATTACATCCCACCATCGCCCTCATGGTGAAATATGAATTACAAAAATTACTTGATGTGGGCTTTATACAACCCATCGACTATCCTGAATGGGTTTCTAATATGGTACCCATTGCTAAACCCAATGGGGGGATACATGTATGCACTGACTTTCGAGATCTTAACAAAGCGTGTCCCAAAGATGATTTTTTGCTACCTAATATAGACACACTAGTAGATGCTATGACCAAACATGAAATGTTATCCCTTATGGATGGTTTCTCGGGTTATAATAAAATCTGAGTTAACCCTGTTGATCAACACAAGACCTCTTTTACTACTCCCTGGGGGACTTTTTGTTACAAGGTAATGCCCTTCGGACTCAAAAATGTTGGAGCCACTTATCAACGAGCCATGACTTATATTTTTCATGATTACATGCATAAACTCATGGATGATTATGTTGATGACCTCCTCACTAAATCTAAACATCGACATGATCACATTGATGTTCTATGCAAAGTCTTTGATCACCTCTTAGAACACAATGTTAGGCTCAATCCTAAGAAGTGTGTCTTTGGTGTCACTTCAGGAAAGTTACTTGGGTTTATTATTTCCAAAGAGGGCATTCGAGTGGACCCTAATAAAGTTAAAGCAATAACGGATATGCCTCCCCCTAGAAACCTCAAGGAATTAAGGAGCTTGCAAGGCAAGATCCAAGCCATTCGATGATTTATAGCTCAATTATCTGATAAATGCAAGCCCTTTAATCACATTTTACAAAAGGGAGTTAATTTTGAATGGATGCCTGAATGCCAGGCTACTTTTGATAATATCAAGTGATACCTTGCATCCCCTCCAGTTCTCGTTCCTCCCAAACCCGACATTCCCTTTCTTTTGTACATATCTACCATCGATTTTGCCTTAGGGACAATGCTCGCACAAAAGAATGATCTAAACCATGAGCAAGCCATTTATTACTTGAGTTGCACACTTGTTAGTTATGAGAGCCACTATCCCTATGTTGAAAAATTATGCCTTGTTGTAGTATTTACCACCAAGAAATTATGACACTATATGTTAAATCATACTACATATGTGGTGGCCAAAGAAAACCCCCTGTGATATATGATGAG
Organism: Wollemia nobilis; assembly: GCA_028583015.1. Lineage (NCBI taxonomy): Eukaryota > Viridiplantae > Streptophyta > Pinopsida > Araucariales > Araucariaceae > Wollemia > Wollemia nobilis. The sequence goes on from JAQPPZ010016923.1 coordinate 2,166,918, forward strand.
TTGCACATATACGAATAGTAGAACCACCAAATGGATTATGCTCCTTAGCGAGTTTGACATAGAATTTATTAGTCAAAAATCCATAAAGGGTCAGGTCATTGCTGACCAACTCGTGGAAGCTCCTTTACCCAATACTGAACCTCTTAAAATTGAGCTTCCCAATGATTTTATTTTTATTGTCGATAAGATAAATGAACTAACACCACTTGATGATGATAATGATGACCTGACTTTATTATTTGATGGTTCTAAATGTGAACAAGGGGGTGGTGCAGGAGTAGTCCTAGTTACCCCGCAAGGGATTCCTATCCCCTTTTCTTTTAAACTAGACTTTCCTTGCACCAACAATAATGTAGAATATGAGGCTCTCATCCTTGGGCTTCAGACCATTTTAGCGATGCGTGTCAAGTGCCTACATATCTTTGGTGACTCCCTTTTAATTGTCAATCAAATTAAGGGAGTTTATCAATGTAAACATCCGATTCTATAGTCCTATAAAGACATTGTTGACAAGCTATTGGCCCAACTCGATTGGTATGAGATTGATGCCATTCCTCGCTCATCCAATCAATTTGTAGACACTATGGCTTCCTTAGGATCCCTTATACCCAAAAACCCCTTTTATGATGTCACCACTCTCCATGTTAAAACCTTGGCCCAATCCGCTCTTCACTCGCCTACACCCGACATCGAACGAGATGTAAATTTTATTACTACCAAATCCCCTTCTCTTCAAACCTTCCAAATCCAAACTCTCCTCCATGCCCTCATCCACATGAACCCTTCCTCCTCTATTGAGCCTACAATTAATCCATATCCTACCATCACCACCCCACTCCTTAAAACCTTCACCCAAACAATAGCCCAACCCACAACATCCACCTTCATCATTGTAGGGGACTATCACACCACTACCACTTCCACCGACTCCTATTCCACATTCTTCACTCAATTACGAGAATACCTTCAAACTAGATCTTTTCCACCAAATTTTCCCTCCATCACAAAGTGAGCATTCAAACAAAAAGTAGCATGATATGTGCTACTAGGGGACATCCTCTATAAATGAGGTTATGATGGTATCCTACTCCATTGTCTGGAACCTCAAGAAACTCAATGGGCAATCACTCAAGCACATGATAGTACATGTGGGGGCCACTTTAGTGGATTAGCTATTGCCAAATGAATTTTATGAATGGGATATTATTGGCCCACCATGGAGCATGATTGCTCTGAATATGTTAAACGATGTGTTAAATGCCAAACTCATGCTCACTTAACCCATGTGCCTTCGCAAGCTCTTCAGCCCATACAAGCCTATTGGCCATTTTCACAATGGGGGTTAGACTTGATTGGTAAAATTTCTCCCCTCTTCCAGACAACATACCTTCATTATAACGACTATTGAGTATTACACAAAATGGGTAGAGGTGATCCCTCTTACCTCTACTACTAGAGCTAAAATTGTAGAATTTATCCTTCACCATATTATATGCCATTTTGGGATACCATCCAAGATTATTTTGGATAATGGTCCCCCATTTAAAAATAAGAATGTTCGCAACCTCTATCAAAAATATCACATCCACCATAGTTTCTCCACCCCTTACTACCCATAAGCCAATGGGTAGGTCGAGGCCTCTAATAAAACCATTTGTTCTATCCTTAAGAATATTGTTAAGGAAAATCATAGGGACTAGCACCTCCAATTACCCCTCGCATTATGGGCCTATCGTACTAGTATTCGCACCCCTACTGGGGCAACTCCTTTTTCATTGGTCTATGGCACTAAGGTGGTTATACCATTAGAACTTGAAATCCCATCCCTTCAAATTTCTTTACAAGAATTCATGGATGATGATACCACTCACCAAGCTAGGCTCGATCAATTAACCCTTCTTGATGAACATTGGATTAATGCCCTAGAGCATCTCCACGTTTATCATGATTACATAAAATGAGCCTATGATCATAAGGTTCATCCTCATGAATTCCAAGTAGGTGACCTTGTCCTAAAAGCAAATCAACAATAGTCTCACATCCCCCTCACTTGTAGGATAAGTTCATAGCCAATTGGTTGGGGCCTTATATCATTAAACAAAAATTTGATACAGGAGCATACAAACTTGCTACCCTTGAGGGAGACGAGGAGCCTGAGCCTATAAATATTTTGCACCTACGGGCCTTTTATGCATAATTTTCATATCCATTTATAACTATTATACCTCTTGTACATACATTTTCTCTTATCAATAAATACATCTCCCTTTTGCACACTTTTGTATCCTTTTTGTATCCCCCATTTTGTATCACTTTATCCCTACCACATAGCCCTATTGTCACCTTTTTATTCGATATTTATCTTCACCATGTCACTCTACAATATCCTTTGCATGTGAGGATAGTATAGCGCAGTCACTATTCATGTAGGGAGTGATGTTTCTTTCGGATTTCGTAGGCTGATTTGGTGAGGATAAATATCTTATAATTATTGTGACTATGTCCTCTACATTCCCCCTTTCACATCGTCACCTTTTGTTTCTTAATGGGAGATGCATATGTGTCTTTTCCCTTCCCCTTTTTCTTCTAGCTTCCATCTTCTTCTTATCCCTTTCCTCATATCCTATGGACCTTTCCATCACTCAGCCATACCTAGTATCCTCCTCAAGTGCATCTAGTTTCCCATTCAAAGCTATGAAGATTTGGAGTCTCCCTTTGTGACCTATTGAGACATCCTAGAATCCACACATTACACACATAATTAACATTATTTTTGATTAGGTGAGGATGACATCATGATTAGTCCTAATGCCTATCTTTACTCATCAGCGATCCAAAACCCAAGGGTTCACGCTTTGTATAAAAAATAATAATAAATGAAAATAAAAAATAATATGATGTTATAGCCTGAACCCTTGGGCGTATTAGATGACTCCACCGAGGCTATAGATGCTTGGCTGATAGTGGAGAAACATCGATGGACCATGCGGATGAGCTATATTTTTCTCATTAGGGCTATGATTGGTTAAGTCCAAACCTACTCAAAAATTTGGTTAATGAACCCACTACACACACAATGATTCTAGGATGTTTTGATATGTCTCAAGGGACCTCTAATCCTAATGGCCTAGAATGGGCACCTTACCACTTGAGAGGAGCACTAGGGTGTTTGAGTCTTGTGAAATATCCCCTGGTTATTTTCCTCTTCCCTCTTCTTTCATTCCTTTTTATTTCATTTTCTCGCTCCCTTTTTCCTTGAGGGCATTATATACTCTTGTGTATTTTAGGAGAGATTTTTGATTAATGAGGTGAACATTTCCCATCATTCCCATGATTACTATTACTTGTTATATATTATCATCATTATCCATCATATAATTACCTATGTTCATTATCTTTTACCATTACATGTCATCCATTAATTGTTCATTCACTGGTGTTTTGTTTTAGCCATTCACATTAATCCATAATATCATCCTATCATCCATTATATATATCTACTAATTATCCACATAAAATCCATACATACATTCACACACATAAACACAATGAGGTATAAAATCATATGTATATATATACCCATCAAAACAATACAAAATACATCATACTTGTAGGTTGTCCATAGATATCAACTCATCAATGTATATATCAAAAATACAATACGACCCATAGATACTTATGGATCCTGAACACTACTCACTAATGACTCATCACCTCTATCTCTGCCTCTATCCATTTTGGGTGCTCGTCTCTCTCATTCACTCTTGTCCCCTCCATGATTGTGACCTTATCCCCTTGTGAAAATGAGACACTCGTGCACTGATATATGGTGCTCCTAAAGCCATGATCCTACTCCTAATTTGAGATCATGATCATGAGGAGTCCTCTGGTAGTTGAATATTATGCCTCAAGAACTCCACCTCTAACCTTTGACTTCACACTTGTGCCTCCTCAAAATCTATCAGAGTTGGCAATCCTTCCTGACTTTGAGTCCTTGCCTACCCTAACTCAACATCCAACTACTACACTCAAGCCCTAATCTCTAAATGCTATATACTTAAGCACTCTTGATCCTCACCCTCCTCCATATGACCCACTTCCAACTTCCCCACCTAGCATCAAAATCCATATTGCTCAACTATCAGTTGATCTCACTCATGTTGCCACTGATCTAACCATGCTCTTAGAACATTATTCTCTATCAACAACCAATACATCGTAGTCTCCCAATATCATAATTGCATGACTCACTGTACCATCTACCTATCCACCACCTCCTATATATCAATCATCCCCTCCTCATAAATGCATTAAAGGTCAATCATCTCTCTCATGTGTTGATCTCTTAAACTATCCATCTCTACCTCTACCTCCTGCAACTGATCCTAGGCATGGTCTCTCTACTTAAGTTCCTATCATCTATCCTCCAACACATATAATTTCCTCCTCAATCGCTTCATCTCATTATTATATACATCCCCTCATACATCCTATGTCAAAATCCCCTGAGTCTGCCACCATGCATCATACTCCATTGTTACTTCAGTATTATCTACCCCATTTACTCTTAATTCCATATCATCTTCCTTGCTCACCTCTACTACCTCATTGTGAGGCAAGTGCCCCTTTGAATCCATCCTCCTATAGACCACTGGTGCTAGAAGAACACCCTGGGATAGGCCAAACTACCTAAGTATCCTTTCATATTGGAAGAGCTTATTCTCTCCCCTATGTTGTGCACATAACCATCTCTGCCTCCTCACTCTCCTCAAGTGAACCCTATTAGTATTCCACTACATACCCCTTATTCAAGGTCTCCATGCTACCTGTCTCAATTGCAACTATCAAAACCTACCCTGACAGTACTCTAAGTTGCTTGGTCTATTATGACTCTACCCTCACTCCTGCTCATGTTCCCATCACATAACATATCCACTTTCTCTATCCATTTTAGCATGATCCTCCCACAATAGCCTTGATGGCCTATCTATCATAAAATTCTCCCATCCCCATACCTGAATGAGGAAGCTCACACCTAACCCACCTCTTCATCTCCTCTACACCTCATATAGCTCCCTATAGGTTTGTGTTAGTAATTTTGGAGCCCATGCGAAGGCAGTATCATACTCTATCAAGTCCATCACAATGTCCAACATGTTCTAGGGGAATCATGTACCTAAAAAGTCTTAGAGTATGATGTTTGACATCACACTCATCAAGATAACATAGCATCTAGTGAGCATCTTCTTCAAAATGTGGCAATCCATGAACACCCCTCCATGAACAACATCCCTAAATACCTCCACTGCTTGGTCCTCGTATGCTCTCATCAAGATCCTATTAATCTCTCCATATTAGCCACTCTTATCCTCTCCCCCTCTATCGGTAGGTGAAACAACTGATAGATATCCTCCAAGGTTAATCATGATCTCACCCATAGGCAACATGAATGTGTTGCTCTCACAATCCCATCACTTAGCTAATGTAGTCAAATATGTCTGGTTGGAGCATACATTCTCCAACCGCACCACATATCTTAATCCAAGCCTCTGGAGCCACTCCCACTCATCCTCCTTTAACTTATTTCACTCCTACCTGTATAGGTTTCTCAAGTAATGCCTTGCTCATAGAAACTCTCCCCGCCATACCCATAAAAACATAGCAAATTGTTAGTCCATTTTCCCCCATATTTAATCAAAAACAAATAAAACATCTAAATGCTTCCCTCTTCATTTTTTCCAATCACTCTTAACCCATCCCCACCACTAACTCTACCTACTCCTTACCCTTGATCTATCCCATTACCCCTATCATCATTTATCTTTCCCTCTAACCCCCATCACCCTACTTGACCTGATAATATCTAGAGAGACGGCCATGATCAAGTGATATCATCTCCAAATAGATGGTCTTAGCTCTGACTGTCTCCACAGAGATGGTCTCACCCATCATAGCTTGTCACTTTCCATCGAGATACTATCAGGTTCATCTTGATGAATATGGTTCCCCCCACTTGGTGCACTATGTGCGACCATTCACCCCATTAACCTAATTAAAACCCTAACCCTACCCTTTGGAATCTTCTTCCCATCCCCATCCTATTTCCTTTAATTCATTAATTAATTAATTATTTAATTAAAATTAATTATTGAATTATATTAACCCTCCCCACATCTCATTCCTTCACACATGAAAAGCAAAACTAAATAAATCAATTTAACACAAGGGCATGAACTACTTACTAGTTGTCTCCCACCCACACACCATCGTACCCCCCACTATGGCACCACCCGTTATCTCCATTGCACTCACACCCATGCTTGCCCCACTCATGGAAGCCATCTCCCTTCCTTTCCTTTCTCTCTTCTCATATTTCACGGCTACACAAATAACCCTCATGGCCATGATTTCCATTTTTAAAACCCTCATACTTGACCATTCAAGGTGGTCATGCGATCGATCCAAGCGATCTCACACCTTTCTAAGGTGGATTTACACTCCCATGAATGTCTCAACTGAGATAGTCTCACCTATCCCTTACTTTATCCTTCCAAAACTCACTAGATGCACCTTATTACCTTTTTAGACCCGACTGTATATCCTCATGACATTGCTTTTCATTTTATATTGACACCTTCATCACACTTTTTTTACACTACCTCCTTAGGCACCATTCTTTTTACACTCACCCCCTTGGGATATGCACTTTTTACTAGCCTCCTTAGGTTACACACTTTATTACTTTTTACTTTTTTTACACAATGCACATGAGGTCCTTTAATGTATGCACCTATAATTTTTTCATGGTTGCATCCTGTCCTTTTCCCACCATATCCATATATACCCATCCCTTCCCCCCCTCTCCATGATTCTGAATTCCCCTCCCTTTCCTTCCACCCACAACTGATCCATTTCAAAAAAAAATTTCCATAATCACACCCTCTGACCCCCAACCTCCCTCCCTACCCTTTTCCCCTTTCCATTTCCCTTCCCTGCATTCCCTCAATAATCACCATTTACTCACCACTTCCCATTCCCATTCCCAATTTTGTCAAGTGGCTTGTCCTTGGCCTTGTAACCTCACCCACACACTCACAACTTGATGGGGTTTCCAAGTATACTCCCATAGGGATAACCATTTCATTGGGGCAATCAAACACTAAAATTTTGACAAACATTTTTGCACTATGTTGTTTTTACAAACAACACATTGCAAAAAGGGGCATCTATAGACATCAAAAATTAACAATTTTGCTAATATAATAAATTAAAAATAAAAATACCTAAATAAGATTAATAAAATCACAAATAATGTAAATTTCATAAGAATACTTAATAAAACCTTAGAAATCACCATAAATATTAAATGTAAATAATAAATCAAATTTTAAATCCACCCCTTGTAGAGACCTCGGGAACGCATGCACCGGTCCCTTTTTTAACCCTACTTGCAATGTTATTTAAAAACCCAAGATGAAATGGAAGACAAGAAGAAAAAGCATATAACATGAAATAACAAATATGGATCTCTTTATTGATAATGAAGCTCGGTTACATGTCGATCCCTCTTAGGGATACCCATTTCGATACTATAAGTTACAAATAGGTAAAGAGTACCCCTTTCGCAAAGAGGTGGTGCGCTTATAAAAGCTTCACAGTTCTGCACACAAAAATGTATGAGGGCTTATAGATGTCTCCTTCTCTAGGTCTATTTCCTAGAGGGATCCCTTTTGCTCTCGTATGTTGCAAACTTTGTCCGATGTACCTGTGGCCCTGCAAGCAATTAAACAACAACACACGTTTAGGTGTCCGATATTGCCTCCCTAGATGAGGTTATTAGTAATCAAATAATGTAATGGAAATATGATAAAAATATGCCATGAAATCATGTAAATCTATGCTAATGATATGAAAACATAAAGAAATAGAATAAAAGAAGTTATGTCTAAAACCTAAGCTAAGCCTGCGGGCCACTGTCCAAGACAACGACCGCTAAAGTAAACCTTGCCCTCTTTGCCCCAAAGCTATGGGTCAAATCATGTATCTGATATTGAAATAATAGGTGTTATGCTCTTCAATCCATTAGAGCTTCGCCATACACATGATCTCAAAGAGAACTCTCCAAGTATCGAAAGCTCTCCTAAAAATATGTCTCTCTCTGATATGATAAAAGATGGATCTTCGGATGTTTGATTCTCTATATGTCTTGGTGCTCTTAGGCTTGCACATTTTATAGTGTGAAAACCTAAGTCTATGTCCAAGCCCTATAAATGAATTTCTCATGCGTAGTGCAAGTTAGCATGAGAAGCTTTTATCCATTGTCTATGTTTGAATGCCAGTTAACTGAAATCTAACTGCCCACTTGAGTCTTCTATGCGAATTGGTTGTTAGCATGCAAATATTTTATCCTTTGTTTATGCTTGGAGGTTATTTAACTTAATTCTAAATGCAAACTCAAATCCCCTATGTGAACTGGTCATAAAAAGAAATGCAAAGTCACTCCCACTCACCTTTATTACATGCAGACTACAACTTCTGCCTGTGATTAGGCCTGTTTGTCGATAAACTGCTTCTTATGGCTTATTCGCTATCATCTATAGTGGCTAAGATATGGTTGTTGTTGTATACAATGGCTAAGGTCTGGCCGCTCTAGGCTTGAGCGGATAAGATCTGGCCGCTCTTGGCTTGAGCGGCTAGGCTTGGATGGCTTGAAAAGGCCCCAATTGAGTGGTAAGAACCACTTTTGATGGTTGGAAAGTCCAAAATTATGTCATATGATCTTATGAATGTGTCTATGTGAGAATATTCCCTAAGCATGACACAATTTAGGTGTCTATAGATGCCCCTTTTTGCGATGCGCTGTGTGGAAAACACAACGTTGAGAAAAAACATAGACTAATATGTTTGTAGGGTGTATTGTGATCAATGGTCTGATAAATACCAGATGGTCCAATCATGCAAGATCGCACGCATCCCTTGAATCATTTCCTCAATGTTCAAAAGAACTAGCTCAGTGGATTTTGCATGTTAAATTGCACTCGTTCCTCAAACTCAATCGGGTAGCAAATGATTCATCATGTCTGCTTACATTCCCAACAAACAAGGGAAATTTTTGATTATTGTATTCAATGATTCGTAGGACGAACACGATTTTGCTATGATCGAGCGATATTTTGTTGATTTTGATTATGATTATGTTGAAGTTTTGAACTAGTTCCTCACACAATGAATTGGTGAATAAATGACAATGAATGAAGAGACAAGTCGCTTAACCAATATGACTAATCTGGTTCATTTCTAGCATTTTTTTCTTGTAATGGGCAATCCCACATCCAAGTGTGATTCCAATTGTTTATGATAATCATCCATCCTTATCCCGAGGAGCGGTCTGGCTATCAATAGCCTTCGTAGGGATTTAGGATGAGTGATTCTATTTTTCTAGATTGTATCACTTTGACTTAATGTTTTTGATGTCATAGGGGAATTATAATGATTCTTTCGCACCCATGGAGCAGTATGACCATCTTGGTCTTCTTCGGTATTGAAGGGTGGCACATTGTAATTCCAAAATGAGTTGTTTTTACCCCAAGTGGCCTTATGATTATCTACTCATCTCACCAAAATACATGGAGTGCAAATCACTACAATCACCAAGTGGATAGAGTAGGTAACTGGATATGGGGCCTACCTAAGATTGTGATTTTATATGATTTTTTTGTTATTTTGAACATTTTGATAATCTTAAACCACCAAAGTGTGTTTATTTGCTATTTTTGTGGGATACCTCAAGGAGAAAATCCCTTATTTTGCTATGTGGATCTGGTCACTATTAATTCCATCATCTTCTAGGTTCCCACCTATGGCCGCTATCACCTTGAGTGGCCAAGAATTTTGGGCCGCTGATATCAGCAGAATTAAGGAAATATAAAATTTACATTTCTAGGATTTGACCTTTCATTTTCACTATTAAAGATTCACTTTGGGAGCTCTAGTGCGACGACAACAGTTACAACTTTGAACTTGTTGGTGCTGAGGACATGGTTGCACAGGGTGATACATTAGCTACTGGATGAGCCAGAGCTTCTCAGATATTTCTCTCTTCAAAACCCTAGCTCTCTTTTCTTTTGTCTACATAAGACTGAACCTCACTAAGTAATGGGTAAAACGAATCTCACTAAACCCATTGGAAATGAACAAACTCCATAATTAGGCTTAGGTTCCCCTTTGCTATGGTGGGTTAGTTCCCAATTTTGCTTTCTATTAGTGGCTTCATCCTAGGGTTTTTGAAATTCTTCAGTTATTCACCTACTACTGTCATTTTGGGTGTTTTGAACTTAGCCTAGTTTTTATGCTTGGGTGGGAAATTTTGCTTTCCATTTTGTTTTTTTTCCTTCCCTATGTTGATTTTTTGAAGTTATTTTGTTATTTTTGCAATTTTTTTGATTTTTTGGCCAAGGTTTCATGGGTTTTCCGTACTGCCCCTTGGCCGCTATCGCTCAGAGAAGCCGACTCTGAGCCGTTGTCTCTTAGAGTGGCCAAACTTGAATCCCAATGGTCAAAAATTTCACCGTTGGGTCTTGGTCATTGCTGCCTCCAGCGGGCCAGGTTTCAGCTACTATAGGCAATAGCGGCTAAGCCCTTAGCTTTGTTTTTGCATTTTTGTTGATTTTTTATGACTTTTTTTGGAATTTTTGAATTTTTATTTGTTGATTAGGTGTAATCTTATCCTTATTTTTATTAGACTTAGAATAGTCCATCCTCTTTTGCACTATTTTCATGTTTATGGTGAATTAAACCTTAGATGCACTGTAGTTATATTTTGCATTTCTTGTGCTTTTTCTTAGATCCTTACTGCTCGAGCTCGGGACCCGAAGCTTCTGCTTGACTTACTTCCTAGATTTAATGATATGGACTGGGCATGGTTCAAAGCCTGCGGGTTGCAATATGTCATCAGGCTGCCTTACATCATGGCAGATCAGGCTTACCTTACAACTTTGGCCCATTGCTAGGAACTGTAGTCTAATACCTTCCACCTCCCAATCGGCAATATGACCATTACGTCGAAGGATGTATATAGGATATTTCATATTCCATTCGATGGGGTGGCCATTGTATCTTTGACCACTAATGATCAGGTGGTTGTCTTCACTCGGGTGTTTAGAGGGCACTCTGTGGATGCTCTCAATGACACTAAATCGGGAGGAGTGTCCATCAACTGCTAGCGTGGGGAGGGTGTATTTATGATGAGGCATGTCGTATTGCTGATGGTGATCAACAATATTCTTATCTCGTGATGCTCAGGTTTGAGGTTCCTATGGAACCTTCTAGAGATGGTGCAGGATCTATTGGATAGCGAGGAGCCTATCATATATGCATGGGGTAGATCACCATTGGCTCAGTTCTATGATGAGTTGTACCACATCCATCGGTGAGGACATGTCAACATTGTCTGTAGCTTGCTCCTACAGGTTTGGGGATGGGAGTGAAGAGATTTTACAGAAACATATTCTAGAAATAAAGCAAAAAAGTAACTAAAGAAAGAATAACACCATTCAATGCACATTTGACACACAATATTTACCCTGGTTCACCCAATTTGGGCTAGTCTAGCAAACAAGAGTCTATCCTCCTTGATATATTATTCTCTCTCTTGTCCCTAAAACGAGACAGTATAATAATTATATAAGGAAACTCTTACAACCCTAAACCACCAAGTGGTATTAGGGTACCATGGATAAAACATCGTGGGCTAAACCACCCACACCCACTAACCACCCACCAACCATGGGAATCCTAGGGGTTGCTCCAAAAGTAGCGATAAAAGTAGGTGAAAAGTAGCTATAGAAGTAGGTGAAAATCGTCGACTTCGATCGATTTCACTGTATCCGAGGGTGCCCCCCTATGCACCTCGAGCCATCACTTATTACGTAAGCACCTTTACCATAACTAGGGGTCCTTGGGGGCCTCCGGCCCCCCCGGACCCCCCTACCTGTCGTTTTTTGCACTGTAGTGCCTGTCGTACAATTATTTTTCGGCAAAGAATGAGACACATCCAACAATCTCCCACTTGTTGAATACTTTGCTAGACCCATTTCAATTGTACAGAATCTAAACTTTTCAATGCTTACAGCCTTGGTTAAAGCATCTGCAACATTTTCCTTGGTGTCTACCTTTTCCAGCAACACTTTCTTCTGTTCAAGCATGTCCCTACAGAAATGGAAATTTGTATCAATGTGCTTCGTTCTTGAATGGTAAGTAGGGTTATTTGCCAAAAATATGGCACTCTGACTGTCACAGTTTATCTTCACAGCTCCTTGAAAGAACCCAATTTCAACACATAGTCTTTGCAACCATACAACTTCCTTACTTGCATCAGTGGCTACCATATACTCATCTTCAGTAGTTGAAAGAGCAACAAAAGTCTGCCTCTTGCTCATCCAACTAATGGCCCCTCCGAACAAATTGAATACATAAGCACTAGTAGATCTTCTCCTATCCAGATCTCCAGCCCAATCTACATCAACAAACCCTTCTATATCCAATTGTCTATTTTATTTACCTATACCCTCATAGCATATTGTAAAATCAGAGGTGCCACGCAAATATCTGAAAACCCTTTTCACAATAGTCCAATGCTCTTTACCAGGTTTAGACATATATCTACTCAAGACTCCCACTGCATGGGCAATGTCTGCTCTAGTACAAACCATGGCATACATTAAACTACCTACAACATTTGCATAAGGAATATGTGACATTTCCTCTACCTCTTCTTCTATTTTTGGACATTATTCAGCAGACAATTTTTCACCTAAAGAAATAGGTACCTTCACTGGTTTGCAATCCTGCATATTAAACCTTTTCAAAACTGTCTCAACATACTTTTTCTGATCTAGCCACAACTTTCTATTAGAGTGATCTCTTTTTATTTGCATACCCAATATAAAATTTGTAGGGCCAAGATCCTTCATGTCAAACTGTGATGCCAACTGAGACTTTACTTCCCTGACCAGTTTCTTGCTATTTCCAATTAGTAACATGTCATCAACATAAAGAACTATAATGAAAATTACATTACCAATTTTCTTTGAATACACACAGTGATCAGCATTGCTACGAACAAAACCAATTCCTAAAACATAAGTATCAAATTTTTGGTACCACATTCTAGGTGATTGTTTCAGTCCATATAATGATTTCTTTAACTTACATACCAGATCCTCATTTCCTAGCAACAGTGAAACCTTCGAGCTGCCTCATATAGATTTCTTCCTCCAAATCTCCATGAAGGAATGCAGTTTTCACATCCATCTGTTCTATTTCAAGATCAAATGCAGCAGCCACAGCTAACATAAATCTAATTGATGTTAGCTTTGCAACGGGAGAAAAAACTTCACCATAATCAATTTCTTCAACCTGGGAAAAACCTTTAGCAACCAGGCGAGCTTTATATTTCTCCACTTTACCTTCAGCATTCTGCTTCTTCTTAAAGATCCACTTGCAACCTATTGCTTTCCTACCACTTGGTAATTTCACTAAATCCCATGTTCTATTCTTTTTTAGGGACATCATTTCCTCATCCATGGCCTCTTCCCAACGGTTTGCCTCTCCAAAATTAATAGCTTCTCTAACTGTTCTAGGATCTTCATCAGTAACAGATAGTACAAAAGAAGTAGGAAAAGAAGATGGACTGTACCTTTTAGGTTTCTTCATTTCCTATGTTGATCTCCTTACCATAGGTGTATGAACCTCTTCTTCATCCTCTTCCAGATCCTCACCTGTATGCTCCTCTTCCATATCCTCACCTGTATGCTCCTCTTCCATATCCTCTACTGTCTGATAGTTTTCCATGAGATCAAATTAGACCGTTCTAGGTTCCTCTTCTGTAACTACCTTCCTGGAATCACTGATCATCTCCCTAAACACCACATCTCTACTATACATTGTACTTTTAGTTTTTGGATTCCAAAGCTTATATCCTTTAACACCATCTTTATAACCAATAAAGATACATTTAATAGCCTTATTATCTAGCTTACTTCTTTTCTCCTTTGGAATATGCATATTTGCATCATAGCCAAAAACTCTAAGATGTGAAATAGATGGTTTCTTACCAAATAGAGCTTCAAATGGATTTTGATCAAGCAATGTTGATGTAGGTGACCAATTTCGCAAGTAGCATGCTGCACTCACTGCTTCTACCTAGAATTCCTGTGCCAAACCTGCACCACTGAGCATACTTCTAGCCTTCTCCATCAGTGATCTGTTCAATCTCTCTGCAACTCCATTCTATTGAGGTGTATATGGAGTAGTCTTCTGTCTTGCAATACCACATTGCTTACAAAATTTCTCAAATATATTAGAACAATATTCCCCTCCATTATCAGACCTCAACACCTTAATCCTTTTATCAGTTTGATTCTCAACAAGTGCTTTAAATTCCTTAAATTTTTCAAACACTTCATCTTTGCTCTTAAGAAAGTAAATCTATGCATATCTTGAAAAATCATCAACAAAGGAAGCATAATACCATGATTTTCCAAGAAACGACATAGGAACAGGACCAAAAATATCACTGTGGATCAAATCTAGTACCCCACTAGATCTTGTGGCACCATATGGAAAACTAACCCGATTCTATTTACCATAAATACAATGTTCACAAAACTCGGAAGACATTGAGTAATTAGGGATACCATGAACCATACCTTTTGTGTACAGGGTATGCAATCCCTTTTCTCCAATATGTCCCATCCTTTGATGCTAGAGTGTTGAGCTTTTATCAGAATCAACCTCAGGAATAGTTGAGCTATTGCACTCATTTGTCATAGTGCTTCCCAATAGCTTATACAATGTTCCAATCCAAACTCCCCTTGCCAACACCATTGATCCATGAACCATTTTGCATGAATCCCTGCCAAAATTGACATTCACTGCTGCATCGGCCATTTTGCTTACCGAAATCAAATTTCTAGCAAGTCCCGAAATATGCATCACACCTAGTAGGGTCTTAACCCTACCATCCTGCAACAAAATTTTCACTCTTCCATGACCCATGATTTTGAGTGGTGAATCATCTCCCAACAGTACCTCCCCTCCATCATATCTTTCATATTCACTGAACCACCCTCTATGAGGGGTCATATGAAAAGATGCACTAGCATCAATCAACCAATAATTTTTATCTGATCGTGTGGAGAACGATGAGCAGGATGCCAGATATACATACCCTACTTCATCAATGGATTTATTCATCTCTGTGGAAGTCGATTCATCAAACTTTTTTCCAGACTCAGCTTTCTTTGATCTGCAATCCTTCTTCATATGACCAGACTTGCCACAATTCCAGCATTTTCTCTCAAACTTCCCCCGAGACTTGGATCTACCTTTAGACTTAGACCTATCACCATATCTAGATTTTTCCTTCTCCTTGGCATGCCCTCTCACTGTTAGGGCTTCCTTAGATGTGCCCTCCATGGATTTTCTCCTCATATCCTCAGATAATAAAGATGCCACTATATCTTCAAACATTAATGTGGATGAAGTTGTACTACCAATTGCTACTACTAAGTTATCCCATGAATCTGGTAAAGAGCATAACAAAGTAATGCATTTATATTCCTCACTCAACTTAATTTCTATAGATGTTAGTTGACTTACCATCGTATTGAATGCATTCAAATGATCTGCAACCGAATCCCCATCATGCATCCTAAGATTGTATAGTATCTTTCTGAGGAATAATTTGTTCACTAGGGACTTTGATTGATACAAAGCCCCTAACCTCTCCCAGAGATCCTTTGTTGTAGCTTCTCCCGAAACATTGATGAGCACCGAATCTGCAAGACACAATCGAATCAAACTCCTTGCTTTTTGATTCATCTTCTCCCAATATTCATCGGAAGTACCCGTAGGTTTTGTTTTTTTTGAAATAGCAGCCCACTGATCTCTGTCCATGAGCATATCTTCCATATTTAACTTCCATAGCTCAAAAATTTTGTCGTTAAATTTCTCGATCTCTATCCTTGAATGATTTCCTGACATTTTTCCTTCAACCTCCTTCTGCGTAACTCCCACTCCAGAATAGGTTTCCTCTCACTCCTAGAAACCCTAGATCTTCTAGCAATAAATGCGTCCACCTATGGCTAATAACCTTGCTCTGATACCAGATGAAGAGATTTTATAGAAACATATTCTAGAAATAAAGTAGAAAAGTAACTAAAGAAAGAATAACACCATTCAATGCACATTTGACACACAATATTTACCCTGGTTCACCCAATTTGGGCTAGTCCAGCAAACAAGAGTCTATCCTCCTTGATATATTATTCTCTCTCTTTTCTGTGAAATGGGACATTACAATAATTATATAAGGAAAATCTTACAACCCTAAACCACCAAGTGGTATTAGGGTACCGTGGATACAACACCGTGGGCTAAACCACCCACACCCACTAACCACCCACCAATCATGGGAATCTCGGGGGTCGCTCCAAAAGTAGCGATAAAAGTAGGTGAAAAGTAGCGATAGAAGTAGGTGAAAATTTTGGACCCCCCCTACCCGTTGTCTTTTTCACTGTAGTGCCCGTCATACAATTATTTTCCAGCAAAGAATGAGACATCCAACAGGGAGCACATTGTGGTAGATCGCCCTAAGGGGCTCCTGGCCAAGATTACAATGATTGATGCTCAGACACAGTGCTATGTTGCCAGATGGGCTCAAGGTCATGAGGAGCGTAAGACCTACACTTTCACAGGGGAGCTGTCCCACTGCACTGATGCTTTCACTAGACTGCTGGCCAGAGATGTTGTGTGGCAGCCTTATTATGAGTGCCCTACTTGGGATGATCTAGTTAGCTTTACTACCAGGACATGGTGTGAATGATGGCTCGTTGACCGTAAGATTACCATCCGAGTGTATTTCTTCTACTCTCATGTTCTTCATTAGTATGAATTATGATAGGATGTGCCCTTGATACCATTCTTGTATAGGCACCTCACAGTATAGAAGGACCTACCTCCATGATAGATAACAAGTCTTTTAGATGAGGAGGATGCCCCAGCTATTGACCCTACAATGGTTGGGGAAGTTATAGAGGCCTAGACTCGGTGGTGGGTTGATTGGATGTGGCATGGTGTCGGCATCCTAGGGTGTGAGGATGATGGTAGGGGTGATGGTGCAGATCCAATAGGATGCATAGTCTGATCCAGGACCGAGGTATGGGGCCAACCAGTAGAGCAGGTGGCAATGGAGGATCCTGATGTTCCTGAGGAGGAGGAGGAGTTAGAGCCCGAGGAGAGAGACTGTCCTCTGAGAGCACAGCTTCATGAGGTCGAGGTTGAGCTTCAAGCCAAAAATATCTAGGTACAATGGTGAGATGCTACCATTGAGCAACTCTCAACATAGATACAGGATCTATAGGCTACTATTGGGGGTGGCGATGTCAGGATGTAGTTTGTTGCTCCTCCTTCTACACCATAGGAGGCTACAATGGTAGGTTCAGGAGCATATGTTGGACATCTCCAGTCTCTATTGGATGAGCATGAGGCATGGATATGGGGACTTTTGGATCATGTTATCCTTCTTTAGATGTAGCTCAGGAGGCATGGGATTGTACCTAAGGATCCAGCAGGTGTCGGTGGTTCATAGGTCAGTGGGCGCTCCACCTCAAGGTAGTCTTTTGCCCATCCTAGCCAGAGGACCCAGAATTAGATAGAGATACAGATAGGCTCAAATAACTCGACTCGTGACACCGCCATAGGCGGAGGTGGCACTAGAGGAGGTGATGCAGGGCCCTCAGGACCAGTATTTGACTGATGCTCTACTTGGTCCTTGATCCATTTTTGAGGTCGACTAACCTATAGGACTGTAGTCCATGGGCATTTTTGTATATCCATGGACTTGACACACATAATTTTATGACAGATTTACATTATTACTTATTATGTGTATCATTTATTACTTATGTTTTTGTTGTTATTTTATTTTATGATATGAGGCAATGATGGTATTATGATGTTTTGATGGACATGTTAGATGATGGATGATATTGAAGATGCTTATATAGATGTGTAGATGCTTATATGATTTGATGATATGACATGATGTATTTTGATGATGAATGATGAATTTATGATTGTATGCAAATGGATATTGCCTATGTGTTTTATGATGTGCTTTATGGATTTAATGACTTGTTTTTGTGAATGCGATGTTATTGCTAAATGCATGTTTTAACTTTGCTTTAATTGTATGCATCTAACTTATGTGGTGGAATGGTATAAATGAACCTGTATGCTCTAATCACTTAAAACATATGTAATGCATATGATATTGACAATCTTAATGGATGATACCACAGAAAGTAAAAAATAATAATCATGAATTTAAATAATCACTTTTATTATAAGAATTGATTAAGTATTCATATATGAGATGTAATGGTGTGCAATGTTTTTTCTTAATAAGTTTATGTAAATTAAAATATATGAAGTAGTTAGTGGTCGTCTATATACTATTTATAATATAGATGTGGTATCTATCCTACTATGTTGATACCCTCTAATTTATAGAATCTTATAAAGAAAGCGATGGTGTGAATGGCATTATGATTTGTTGCTATGTAAGAATTTTTGGGGTTTTTCGAAGATTCAAACACTCTAGTTGCCCTATCAACAACTATCTACTTACCACTTATACTTTTGAAAAGTAAGGCTTTTACCATGGACATAGTTTTTCATGATATATGTGTGTGCATGTGATTGTATATTTTGAGGTAGAACTCAAGCATTTCCTTTGATGTCAGGCGGGATTCTTTCAACCCATTGCTAAGATCAGGGATCCTCAAGTGTTCATCTCATCCTTATGTTGGACTTAGTTGGACTATACCACTAGGCAATATTGGGCTACCTAAGCTAGCTCATCCACATTCAAACATTGGTCTACACAAATGCATGAAGCAATTGTGGTAGACATATCATCATGCGTAAGGATTTCTCCTTCCAATTTTGTACAATGCTGAGAATTCTAGGGATTCAAGCTTTATTCCCTTCTTTTTGGCTTCTTTTTGGCTTTGGATTTTTGCTCATATGTAGTGATGAAAATCACTATTTATTTTGATTGATTTTTTCTTTGAGCGGGGATTTTTGTAGTGATGATAATCATTGTTTATTTTACTCATACGTAGTGATGAAAATAACTCTTTATTTTTTATTGATTTTTTTTTAGCTATGATTTTTTTTTGAATTTTGAATATATGATTTGTGTATCGAATCATTGCTTTGAAATCTAGACTATAGCTTGGCCTTTTGTATATGTACTTTGCTTTTGGATTTTTGCTTATTTTGATTTAAGCAAGGGATTTGGATAGGGTAAATCTTGTCCTTTTACTAGTTATCAACACATTTAAACCGGTTGCACAGGGGGATAAGCAAGGATAATCCTTTTTGCTTAAGGTAACCTAGACCGCTTTGCAGCTTTCATCTTTTCCTTGTACCAACTAGGATTTTAGTGTTTCAATCAGTGACGGGATCTTGAATATCCATGTCATTGTCATAGCTATACCTTACCTTCTACTAATCAAAGTTTTTTTCCACAGAAGTTGATAAGATCACTAGGTGTGGTTGATTAACCGAAAAACCTTAGTATATTATGTATAGCAACAAATAATGGTTGTGTTGAAAAACAAAATTACACACGTGTGTTGATGGAGGTATGGATTTTAATGATTTGCATGACAAACTATGGTATCACTTGTAAGGCTCTCTTGTCATACGCAATTGTACTGGATATGAAAATGCAATGCAATATTGTGAATGCAAGATGTGAGATGCAATTATTTTTATTATTTTTGATTTTATGTTTTTTTTGTATTTTTGATTAATTTGACCAAAGGGCTTATTATTCCTTTAGGGCTTTTGGTATTGATTCTGACCAAGTGGTTTGAATTACCCTTGGAGCTTTTTTTTTTTGAATTGATGTTGACCAAGCAGTTTGAATTACCCTTGGAGCCTTTTGATTTGGTTTTGACCAAGTGGTATGAATTACCCTTGGAGCTTTTGAATGATTGGTTTTGACCAAGTGGTGTGAATTACCCTTAGAGCCTTTGAATTGATTGGATTTGACCAAGCGGTTTGAATTACCCTTGGAGCCTTTTTTATTGGATGGGATTTGACCAAGCAAATTGAATTACCCTTGGAGCATTTGATTTGATTTTTACCAAGCGGTTTGAATTACCCTTGGAGCCTTTGATTGTATTTTTGAAATTTTATGTTTTTATGATTTGTTTGCATTTTTTGACATATTTGAATGGTTTTGAATTTTGACATATTTGAATATTTTTTAATTTTATGAAATATTTGATTGTTTTTGTGTTTTATGAAATATTTGATTATTTTTGAATTTTATGAAATATTTGAATGTTTTTGAATTTTATGAAATATTTGAATGTTTTTGTATTTTATGTGTAGAATACCTTTAAGTGAATGATATTGAGAGGTTCAGGCTCTTCAACACCATCTAATGATATAAGGTGATATGCTCCAGGTCCAATTCTCTATGAAATCATGTATGGACCTATCCAGTTTACCATGAACTTATCTCGCAGATGCGGTGGCAAATTTGAATTATGCTAGTTTTCTTTGAGCACTAGATCTCCAACCTTGAATTCCCTTAGGTGGAATTTACTATTGTAAGCTCGCGCAAGGTGATTTTGGTAAACATGAAGATGCTCTAAAGCATTGACTCGATGTTCATCAAGAAGCATCAACTAATCAAGGCGGACTTGTCTCGTAGCTTCATCATCTATAAAGTCCTTTAATGTTATGTGTAGAGTTGGAATTTATAACTCTAGTAGCATGATGGCCTCAGTGCCATATACTAGTGAGGTGTTGCCCCAGTGGGTGTCTGTATACTAGTCCTATATGCCCATAGTGCAAGAGGCAACTACATGTGCCAATCCTTGTGATTTTCTTGCAATGTCTTCCTTAAAATGGATACTATTATTTTGTTTGAGGCTTCTGCTTTCCCATTTTCTTGTGGATAGTAAGGCATTGAAAAATTGTGCTGAATATGGTATTTGTTCATTAAAGCATGCAAATTTTCATTCTTGAAAGATGGCCCATTATTCGATATTATCTTATAAGGGACCCCAAAATGACTTATGATATTTTGGAGTATAAACTCCGTAATCCGTGGTCTAGTTGTTGATGTTAAGGGGATCACTTCTACCCATTTAGTGAAGTATTCTATGGTTGTTATGATGAATGCATGTCGACATAAGGATGGGGGTGAGATTTTCCCAATCAATTCTAGTCCCCATTGTAAGAATGACCATGCTGCCTGGATGGGCTACAAAGCTTACGATGGTAAGTGTGTTATATTTGCATGATGTTGGCACTTACTACATTTCTTAACATACTCGCATCACTCCTTTTCCATGGTGGGCCAATAGTAACCCATTATCAAGATGCACTTAATGATGGCCATGCCACTAAAATTCCCTCCACATGTACCGTCATGAGCTTGTGAAATTGCCCAGGATGCTTCCTAGGGCTCAAGACAATGGAGTAATACTTCGTCATATCCTCATCTATAGAGGATTTCTCCTAGTAAGATGTATCTTGTTGTTCTCTATTTGAATGTTCACCTTTCAGTACGTGACAAACCTTGAGGTACTATTCCAAGCTTTAGGAAGTCCTGTAGTTGGGAAATCCAATCCTGATAAGCCACGACTTCTATAGAAAATATGGCTTGCTTTTCTTGTATTTTCAAGCTAGTGAACATGGATTGAGGAACAAATCTATTTTGTATGGTTTCACCACACTCCATAGGTCCTTGGAAGATCAAAGACCCCCAAGGTACCTTTTGTAATAAATTTCTAGCTACGAAGGACCAATCCTGATTTGGCTCAATGTTGATCATGTTGACTGATTCTTGATTGTCAAAAGCTTCACGGTGTATTGTTGAGTGTGAAAGCACTTTCACATGAATGGTTGTAAAATTAGCAAATGGATTCTGAGGGATTAAGGAACCCAAAGAGGCCATAGTTTCTACAAATCTATTCGACGTACAAGGGATTTCCTCAATGTCATACCATTCCATTCGGGCTAGGTAGGTGTCAACATTTTCCTTGTACATCTTTAGGAGTGGGCACCTACATTAGAATAGTTATTTGACATGGTTTACTATAAGAAAGGAGTCACCAAATATACTCAATATTTTAATGCCAATTGCTACGGCTGTTTGGAGTCCCAGGATCAATGCTTCATATTTTGTATTGTTGTTTGTGCACAGGAAGTCTATTTTGAGTGATAAGGGTAATGGAGCAGCCTGTGGTATGATAAAGAAAATTCCTGCTCCACCTCCTTGTTCACACTTCAAACCGTCGAATAACAATGACATGTCTCTTTCTTTCTTAGGTTCATCGAGCTCTAGTGGATCTGATAATGCAAAGACCGCATCATCAGGCAATTCTATAGTGAGAGGCTTGTTATCCTGAAGAGGCACCTTTGCTAATTGATCTGCTATGACTTGTCCCTTGATGGAATTTTGGCTTATGAACTCTAAATCAAATTATATCAATAACATGCTCCACTTTGCAGTACATGTATTGTGATATGTCTTGCTCATCATGTACTACAAAGGATTTTGTTTTGATATGATGTAGGTCGTATGGCTCAACATGTAGTGTCGTAACATTCAAGTTGCAAAGACCACTGCTAAACACAACTTTTTGGCATATGCATATCCTAGCTCATAACTCACCAAGGTGCGACTAATGTAATATATCGCTTACTCTTTGTCTTGTGCATTCTTTTGGGCTAACATGGTGCCCAATACGAAATCAGCAGCCGATATATATATTAAAAATAGTATGGATGGCCTTGGTGGAGCCAATACTGGCAATGTTGCTAGAGAAGTTTTGATCTCTACAAAGGCTTGATGACATTATTCATCCCAATAAAAGGGAACGTCCTTGAATAGCAACTGATTCATAGGTCGGCATTTGTCTGATAATTATGCGATGAATCTTTTGATGGATGTTATCTTGTCTTGTAGGCTCCACAATTCCCTAATGTTTGTAGAGGTGACCATTTCTAGTATAGCCTTTACCTCTGCAGGATCTACTTTGATGCCTCTCTTGGATTCGATGAATCCCAAAATCTTGCCAAAAGTTACGCCAAATATGCACTTCTTAGGATTTATTTAGACATTGTGTTCTATGAGGTGATTAAAGAATTGTCTAAGGACTTCGATGTGCTCTTGCTACAATAGGAACTTGGCCAGTAAGTCATCCATGTAATATTCCAAGATCTTATGCATATAGTCATGGAATATAATGTCATGGCCCATTGATATGTGGAACCAAAATTTTTGAGACGGAATGGCATCACTTTGTAATAGAATATTCTGCATGGAGTAATGAAAGTAGTTTTATGTTTATCTTCGTGATTAATCCGGATTTGATTATATTAAAAAAAACCATCCATTAGGGAGAGCATTTCATGACCTATGGTTGCATCTACAAGAGCGTCTATGTTTGGCAATGGGAATGAATCCTTTGGTGTTGCCCTATTTAAATCTCTAAAATCTATGCAGATATAGACTCTTTCATCGGGTTTCCCCATGGGTACCATGTTCGACACCCACTCAGGGTAGTCTATGGGAACTATGAATACTGCATCTAGTAGTTTTTGCAATTTATTCTTCACCATCAAAGTGATGGTTGGATGTATTTTCCTCAATTTTTGCTTGATTGGATTCTTCATGGGATCCAATGAAATGTTGTGAATGACTAACTTTGGATCTATTCCTGGCATGTCTTTGTAATTCCAAGCAAAAATGTTTGGCCTCTCTTTGAGGAGAGGAATTAGGATGGCTTGTTCCTCTGGAGATAGACTTTATCTGAACTTGAATTTCCTTGGTTGGGTAGGATCATCACTTATGTTCACCTTAAAAGTAACTTCTATAGCCATATGTGACCCATCCTCTAGCTGATGAGGCATGGGTATCAAATGAATGTCATCGATGGGATTCACAGGATCTACTAACTCAGGTTACAAACCAACATGGAAGACATCATATGCACAACCTGATGTAAAATGGAACGACTGTAACATCTCTTCATTGGGGAAGAGGTCTTCAGGCTCTATGGGAAAATTAGCGTGATCCAAATCAATATCCTCTACATCAATATGCAATGATTTGGTAGGATATGCTGGATTATGAAGTGGACTAGTCAAATCAATGGAGATCATGTTGATGGATGGGATAAAATATCCAAGACCACATGGGTGTAATCTTGTCTTAAGGGTTTCCCTTCCATACTCATGATGAGGTTCTAGAGGAATGGGAATTTTTGGATCTGGCCCATGAGCAGGGTGAATGATAGGATCATTGGGATCTAATTGCTCTATGAATGTAGGCAAAGGGGGATTGACCATCTGATGAATGGTAGCTAGGTCAATAGGTCTCCCCAAAAATTGGATATGAGGGTCTATGGCATAGAGTACCACCTCTCTCTCTACTAGCTCATTGACTTATAGCAAGTGGTGAGGTCCAAGATAAGCCATATCGGTCTCATCCTCAAAGTCATCATCACTTATCCAAAAATTATTAGCATTGGTATGTGGTCCTAAGACAAGGGGGTCATGTCTTGGTCCCAAGTATGCCATCTCTATTTCATCTTTATATTCTTCATCATTTATGAAGAATTCATTTGCATTTGTCTCTTGCCCCAAAGTTAGGGGTTGATGACTTAGGCCTAAGTAGGCTCTTTCTGTTGAGTCTTCTAATTCATAGTCACTTTCATCTGATGTATATCCACTCTCATCATGGATGGACCATGTGAATATTTTTAAATAGTGAGGCCCCTGATAGGCTAAGCCAAGTTGTGCCTCATCATCACTTGATTCATATCCATTATCCTCATCCCATGAGTTGTACCCTATTGGGGTGGAATCAATTGAGATGTTTGGATGATAAGTTTCTAGAGGTGGTATTTTTACCGTGGCCACTTGTCTATTGCTCAAATTTGCTATTCTTAGGGGGTGATAAGGAATGAAATCAATGTCTTCTCCTAACCCTATGCTTAATATTTCTAATACCACTACAAGTGAGTCATATCGACCTACGCTATAATAGCCTAAGTCAAATCTATCAAAGGGAAGTTGATATAGTGGCTCGTATGGCCGCATGCACCCCTGCTCATATATGCCAAGGCCATAACCGTGCTAGTGGAAATGCTCAAAGTAGATTAGAGAAAACTCAAGGTTAGAGTGGTAACAAACATTGATCATGAATAATTCATCACCATCCTCTTCTATGTCTGAAGACTTATGAGTGTAGTCTAGGCCGACATAGATAAAATTGGTTTGGTTGGGAGGGATTCCAAGTGGAACCACTATTCCTACTAGTGGCCTCAAGTCCTTAGGCCTTTCTACGTCTTGTGTACACTCAATGATAGGCGTAAAAGTGATATTCTGCATAAGGTACTCCCCTATGCTTGTGCTTGCCAAATATATTGATGCATGTAACGTGGATGACCCTACGGATGACACTGGCAAAGTAAGGTGATAGTCACTATCTTCATATTGATCTTGAGAATATTCCTCTTCCATAGGACTTGTAATCTCAGAAATGGCTACATTTGACACTTTCTTGGGCCTTTATTCCTTACCTAAGGGTGCCTTTAGCTTCTGATTGTCTTTTGGTTTTGATGTTGATGGTACTTTAGAAGCATTGACTGTCTTGAGTGCACCAGGAGGTGTTGATGTGCATGTGTCTTTTCTTACCCTTTTGTATTTGTTATCCACTTATGTGGTTGGGGATGAAGGTGCCATGTATAGGTGAGTAGAATGGATTACAAATTCTCCTAGAATGTTGACCTGATTGATGTATTTAAAAGGCTCTTCATCAGCCAGAACTACATAGAATTTGTTATGATGCACATACTTGACACACTGGTGTAATATCGAAGGTACACACTTCATGGCCCTTATCCAAGGGCACCCTAAGAGGATGTTGTACTGCATAGCTCCTTCTAAGACATGACATATCATGAGGATGGTCTTGTGCCCGAACTTGATGGGTAGGACTATCGTTACCATAGTATTACATAAGGCATCATTAAAATATCTCAATGTGTAAGCTCCTGGAATAATATTGGACTTGGGGATCTTGAGGTTCTCTATTGCAGTTGTTGTGATGATGTTTATTGATGAAATTGTATCAACCAAAACCCTCTTGAAAGGTAAGTCATTAATTGTCGCTACAATGTTCAGCGAAGGGTCTAGTAAAGCAGCAAAAACTATCTTAATTTCATAATCATAGAATCGGATTACAGGTTCTTAGCAATCTTGTACTTGTCCCACAAGTGAGTGAATGCATTAGCATCTTGCGGTTGGAGCTAAATTATTCTTAAAATCTCCATTAGAGTCTCCCTATGCTTTGGGGACTATTGTATGAGCTCATAGATGGATAACTTAGCTGGAGTCGTCTATAATTTTTGCTCCAATATACTCTGAATAGTTACCATAGGTCGCATTGGTGGACCTAGAAGGCTGTCTTACCTTTTATTAGGAGTGGCTAGGATGTTCATGGGAGCTGCAGGCAATTGCGGTTGACCATACTGCCTAGTCCTTATTGCTATGTTAAAAATTTCAACAATCCCAACGCATCTATGGGTAGGTATGTCAGCTCAAACCTAATTTATTTGGACCCCTTTCTCTCGAGGGGCCTCATGATTGTGCAATGGGTTTCTGTATATGCCCATGTCTCTGTTATCAGGAGCCAGTGGGTTATAAACTTTGAGTTTTCCCACCTCAATCATGTTTTGCACTTGATGCTTAAACTCGATGCAAGCCTCGATGTCATGCCTTGGTATCCTGTGATAAGGGTAAAATTTATCTTCCTTATATAATTTTGGCTTAGGATGGTTGGGATCTATAAGAGGTATATCATGAAATGGCCTTGATAAACTGATTAAAGATTTATTGCATTGATTCTATCAGAGGCATGAAATAACAAGGTGACTTGCATTCTCGATTTATTCCCTGATTATTCTTTTGGTCGTATTTGGCCGGTGGGGGATGTGCTTGATAATTCTAGGGTTGTTGTGCACCTCCATCCTTGGGTGTATCCAATATGACTTGATTTACTGGAGCAATATTGGTCTGCTTCTGCTTATACTTATCATTCTTACCATTCTTGTTCCACTCCTTTTTGTTTCTGAGTTTAATGATTCCCTCATCTACTTTTATTTCTTCGATGAGCTTGGCCTATGCCAAAGCTTCCTCAAACGAAGGATATTGCTGAATTTGTAGCAAGAGGGAGATGTGTTTAGAGCAACTTTTGGTGAACATGTGAATGATCTCTTCTATGGGAACAGAGAATGATAATTTTGCCATGACTTTTCTCCATCTATTCCCATAATCCATTACTGGCTCATCATCATACTGTTTCAATTTGGCCAGGTCTGAAAGGTTCACCTTCTTCTTAGCACCAAAGGAGAAATGCTTAAAGAATGCATTTACTAGTTGTTCAAAGTTGGTTATGCTATGCTTAGGTAGTTGGTTTAACCATTGAGTGGCAGCACCTAAAATTTTCATTATGAATTTTCTTAGCATGAGAGCGTCACTGTCTTCAAGATGAAAATAGGTGTTGATAAAATTGGTGACATGCTCTTGTGCATCCTCTTCACACTTAAAATTTTCTAACCTAGGCATCTCAAAGTGCTTAGGATATGGAGGGCTAGGAATTGATGGGCACAATGGTTGGTTGTGTATTTTGCTCAATGTTGGTGAGTTCCTAGCTACCTCTTATTTCTCAAAGGTTTTCATCTTTTCAACAAGCTCTTGAAATACATTTGATGCACATATTTCCTCCTCTTGTACGCCTATTCGCATTGGCAATGGAGGTAACTCTCTATCCATTTGATGTATTCCATTTTCCTCCCTCCTACGAGGGGACTCAAGATTATGATCTTGGTTTGTTATGTTTGTCCTTCCCCCATTAGTTGGATTTCGTTCATGATTTGGTGGGGGATTTCATTGTGGGCTATCTTGTCTAGTGTGCCTCTCCTTAGGTGAGTTAGCATGTCTTGTTCTTTGGTGGTCACCACCATTTTTCTATAAATTGTTAAGAGCTAGACGCTCAGCATGCTCTCTTAAACGCTGCTCATGTTGGTGCAAGAGTCTTTCTCTTTGTTTCTCTTGTTCGAGAGCTTCTACTAACTCTTGCTCCTTACGTAATGCATTTTCTAACCACCTCATTCAGTCAGTTTGTGCTATCATAGAAGACTCATGCTTATCTTACTATGTTCTTGTTATCTTGACTCATAGATTCCTCGAGGAAGTTTATGTTGTATCTATACTCTTGCTAGATAATGTGACTTGTTCAGTGTACTATTGAGTATCCCTATGATCATACTCTACGCATCTACTGTGAGGTTATTATAAGGTACCCCTAGACTAGGAGATGTGTTTAGAAGTCACAGTTCATGAGATTCCAGATGTAGAGTTCTCAGTAGCTACCGTTCTTTGAGTTGGTTGTGTAGGAAACCGATCCAACCCATCTAGCTGTCTTATTTTCCATGGCTGGTCCTATGGGGTGCCATTCACTCCTATGAGGTCATAGTCTATGAGAATATTTCATTTTATGTGAAGGGTTTCTTCTATTTGATTCCCATGGCTAGATGTAGCTCTTGTTTCCTTACCTTCAGTAGGCAGTCCTGTCTTATATGTTTCTTGTGAGTCTTGAGGTGTTTTAGTTCTTGTTTGCCTTCTTGATGAAGAGGGCTTTGTGGTAACATATTTCCTCCATGTGGATGGAGATGTAGCAGTATCATCATCCCTATGTGAAGAATGATTCTTAGAACCTTCTTTATGTCCATGTGAGGAGGAAGACCTTGAAGATTCCTCACATCTTTGAGATGTTTCTGTGTGTTTAAAGGAGGCCCTTGAGGTCTCCTCATGTCTCCTTGATAAGGATGGATATGAAGCCTCTTTTTGTTTATGTGACTTTGTTCCATGATGTGGTTCCTTACTTGGGGTCTCTCGAGGAGATCCCCCAAGGGTTGAATTATCACCCCTCAGGCTCGTAGAGCTACGTCTCATAGTCTTACAGGTAGGTCATTCAATGTTACTATGACTCCACCTATGGGTATGAGTTGCTTCCTTCTCTACATCGGTATCAGACTAAGGGTGTTTGCTTCTTGTTTTGACCATGTTGTTTATGGATTGATCTTTTGAGTTGCAATTTAGGAATAATCACACAATACCAAATAAATATTTATCTTGCTTACCGATTTAAGTGTGCCCTAGACTCTTTGGTGTGTTTTGATGTGTTGTTCTTTCGATTTCTTGCTCTTGTTATTATATTAAGAATGAGAAGACTTATCCATAGTGACAATCAAGTACACTCATGCCAAACATAATTTTATCAAAAGAAGCTAGGGCACAACACTGAAGACCCAATGGAGGGTTCGCCTAGCTCTTCCACTCTGAACCAATGATTGTTCCAATAGTGGGAGATAGTTTGAACACAAGTAACTTAGTGTCACTATAAATAAGTTTCTCAATCAATTTCTACGAAGCTCTAGGGGGAAAACCAGTGGAAGGAGATGAATTCCAATGTCACTGGACTGAATTGAAGGTTGGTGATGAAATCTAACTCCCCAATATTTAAATTATACGTGCATGTGTGGTGTTCATTTTAAACTTGCATAACATAAAGTGCATCATATAGCAGCAATGAATCTTTCCTATATGCCTAAGTGCAAAAATACATTTCAATATTCAGAAATATGCATGAACTACCATGATTTGTATGAGCACACTTTATTTCGTGTAGCTATGGCCTCTAGCAAGGCCTCAAAGAAATCAAAAAACATACAATGTCTAGCACATTAGGTTCTAGGGCAAATTTTTTAGGCATAAGTCATTGTTCCTAGCAACACCTAGTGGAAAATTTAAAAGAAGATCTATGATATGTGAAGTGCTTAATTAATTATCCTTTTATTCCTTCAATTTACAAATACAAATGTGCTTTAAGTTCTCTATTTTAGACACACATAAGCAGACATAAAGTTGTAAAATATCAGAGAAGCTATACCAACCTTTGATCCAACTCAGAGAGTCAGTGTTTTGACCTCTGCTGCACTCCAGTTCTAGCCGATGTTGACCAGACCAGCTAGTTCTTGGTCACTGTAGCTCAGATCAGCTAAGCTCTATTGGCCACTGTAGCTCAGAGTGACTAAGCTCTATTGGCCGATGTAGCTCAAAGCGCCTAGTTTTTGGATGCTATAGCTTACAGCGCCTAGACTTGCACACAAAACTAAGTTATTATTCCAGTAGAAAATGAAAAATTAGTGGTGGTCCCATCGTGATCGCCATTTGTAGCAACCCCTGGAATGCACGCATCAATCCCTTATTTAACCCTACTTGCAATGTTATTTAAAAACCCAAGATGAAATGGAATACAAGAAGAAAAAGCATATAACACAAAATAACAAATATGAATCTCTTTATTGATATTGAAGCTCGGTTACATGTTGGTCCCTCTTAGGGATACCCATTTCGATACTATAAGTTACAAATAGGCAAATAGTGCCCCTTCCATGAAGAGGTGGTGCACTTATAAAAGCTTCCTAGTTCCACACATGGAAATTTATGAGGGCTTATAAATGCCTCCTTCTCTAGGTCTGTTTACACATTGGTCCAAGACAAGCTACATAATCACTTTGGTAATTTTAAAATTGTTTTCCCCATACTACTAGGAAATCTCTTTCAAATCCATTTAATATTCCAACTCCCTACCTCTACACCTCATATTTTTAGCAATTTTAAATACCTTCATATTCCCCCATGTGCCTTGGGAAACTAATTTTAAATTAGTTTTCCCTCCCCTAGAATTCCCCCATCCCAAAGCAATTTAATAACCCCACCCATCACACCTCCACCTCATCCTCTCTAAACCCTTCCCCCACCTACCTGGCCCATGTGGAATCCAAGTGGGACCTATGTGGCATCCCACTCACCTAGCCCCAAAACCTCTATAAATACCCTTGGCCATGGCCAAGGGAGGAGAGCCCAATTTGTGATAAGTTTATGTTGCTAAAATTATTCCACACTCTTGCCTTAGCCTACTTGACTACTTCTCGTAGCCCTTAGCCACTTCTCAAGACACCTATAACTCCAATATTACCCTTTTCGAGCTCTCAGGTTTAACTATTTTTAATTTACACTCACAGTATTGAGACCACATCCCTTGAGATGGTCTCAACCACTGCCTACCACCTCCATAGAGTTGGTATCATCTCTATCACAAAACAACACCAAGATAAAATCTTCAACAATAGTTTCACACAACAACAAGTATATTCTTTGTGTTTTCTATATTTTCCTTTCAGTTAACAACAATTTCTTTTGTTTTACTATGGTTTTTATCTTGTATGAGCTAAGGCCCAACTTAGGTGGGCCCATATATATTTTAACATTTTTCTTGTTGGTTATGTGTAGGTATATCATTCATCTATAGCAGCCCTTGAAAGATTCTACACCCTCATACGTGCCCTCATGATATTTTATTGATCACAATCAGCTGTGGGATAGAAGCATATACACCATTGTTGTTGTAAAAGCTCTCTTGGGCCCATTTGTAATTGTAAAATATAAAGAGCTTTGTTTTGTATTGGAAAATCATATATTTGTAATAAAATTCATCGTACATCTTGGTTTATTTATCTTATATTCCAATTGTAAATGGTGGCTTCTCCTCCCTATACATTGTATCACTGGTTAAAATCCCCTCAAGGGGATCATATTGTAACACTTTGAAAGATGAATATCAATAAATATAAAAAGATTCATTTTTATTTCATGCAATCATTGTGTCTCATTTATGTTTAATTTTTATGGTGCAAATTTCCTGCTTTCAGGACCTAAAAGCATGACTTATTAACATTATGCTAAAATATTAGGATATATAATTTTTGTATGATATTCCCTTTGCCTAAGTGTCTAATTGATGGTTTCACATAAGCCTCATTAATTATTACCTATCCTTGTGTGGTCTATTTGGGTTTATAAATTTCATTGGTGATTTGGGTAACTCAACATTGCTTTTATATGATGTCATTCAAGAAGTGAATTAGGACCTCTCAATCTTCATAATTCTATATTATTTAAGAATTTACATTGATGTTATCATGTTTGGGTTCATGTCCACCATGTTATCATTATATCTTCATCATTGTTTGGGTGCATGTCCTCCATGATGTTATCAATATATTAGTGACTTAAAATATCTTCCTTTTGAAATAACTTTTATAAACTAAGCAAACTTCATACACAAATACTTTTCCCTACTTCCAATCCTTCCATGCCTTATATTCAAAACTCATTCATTTTGAGCAAATAATTATGCTCTATAATATAGATAACAAATCACTTAAATAGGGGAGAATTTACCCCTTATAAACTTGGATTTTATTTTTACTCTTCACGTTGCCAAGTAATAAATTGATTGATTAGCATTAAATTACAATATAAACTAATATTGTGGGAAAATCACTACTATTTTGAAATGGAGAAATTTTGTAAAAATTCTTCAATTTTTTAGCATATTCAAAATATTGGTTCTAATAGAAGAGAAAAAATAGTCTTGGAAATAAAAAATGTAAGAGGTTAGAAACCTAAGCATCTCTTTCAAAATATTTGGTTGAGCACGGTGATAAATTTTATTGTCGATTGTTTTTATTTTTATTTTTGTTATTCTATTATTACTTACTTTCTAAAATAGAATGAAAAATAAGAAATTGGGAAATTAGAAAGGGAAAATAGAAACAAGATTCTATATTTATTTACAAATTGAGAAAGTGGTCTCAAATCACTAAAAGATATCTTAAGTGTTTCCCATTTACTAGATAGTTGTTATCCATATAAGATTGACAATCCATATGTATTTAGGTCTCTCATTTTAGTGATTTTATATGGACCACTCCACAATAAGTCAAAATTGACATATTTGCTTGTCTTGGACCAATGTTCATCCACTTTAGCTCTAGGTCATCAACCTTGAAATCAACCTAGGATACCTTTTTATCAAATTAAATCTTGATTATTACTTTTTTTTTTGCCAAAACTCTTGAATACTCTCTCACACTATTTTTTAAGGAATAATAACTCATCCAACCTTACTTGCATGGAAACAATGTTAGTGTCTTCAATTTTCAATTGTCTCGATATTTGGAGTGATGGGAGCTTTAGGCTAATTCTTTTTCAAAAATAAGTTTATATGGAAAATATTTTAAATATTACTCTATATGTCCATAGTGTTCTCTTTAACTACATATATCAATAGCTCCATGATTCACTAAAGAACATAATCTTATATTGAGAGGGGGAGAAAAATTATAAGACCACTTTTTACTTTTCTTTCCCACACAATATTATGCAATATATCAATGGCAATATCAACAAAAATAACCAAAACAATGCATAAATTACCATACACAATAGAGACACCAATTTAACATGGTTCACCCAATGTGGGCTACTCCATGGAGAAAATATTTCACTAAAATTTTCTCAACAAATCTCTTGGAAATCCTTTCCTATTACAATATTTATGGACCTCTATCCAAAGGAGATACCAATCCTCTAATCAAGTTCATGTATCTCTATCCACAGGAGACACCAATACCCTCAAATGGTTCATGGATATCTATCCACATGAGAAATCCTTCTCCTCTGCTCTAGCTGGTGATCCTCTAGAAGACTACTACCTCCACTACACTGGCTTGTGAATATCTTTACACTAAAGACATCTATCCTCACTGCCCTATCTTATGGAACTCTATCCACTAGAGACTAATGTCCTCTGATCTATCACCTCCAAAGATTACTCTTAGCTCTATCTCAAATCTGCACTAAACACAGTCCTTCAGTCTAGCACAAATATGCTCAATCTCCATCTCAAATCTGCACTAAACACAATACTTAAATATAGCATAAATCTTATCAATATCTATCTCAAATATTTACTAAACATAGTCCTTCGATCTAGAACAAATCCACTCAATATATGTCTCAAATATGCACTAAACACAGTCCTTTAATTTAGCACAAATCTGCTCAATCTCTATCCCAAATCTGCACTAAACACAGTCCTTAGGTCTAGCACAAATATACTTAATATCTATCTCAAATATATACTAAACACATTACTTTAATATAGCACAAATCTGATCAATATCTGCACCAAAATATATCCTAAAATCAAACTTCAAGCCTTAACACAAAGCTTGATCTAATCTCAAATCAACTCTGCTAGATATACCTCAAGCCTTAACACAAAGCTTGAAAAAATCAATCAATCAACTCTGCTCTCATGTCTTCTCAAAGACTTGTCTCAAATCTATCCATAAGTCCTATCAAGAACTTCCTCAATCTGCTCTCACGTCTTCACTAAGACTTACCTCAAATTTGCTTAATAAGTCCTCGCCGAAACTTATCCAATCTGCTCAACAAGTCTTCACCAAGAATTACCGCAAATATGATTGTAAGCTTCCACAAAAGCACAAAAGCACACACAAATTTGTCCTTAAGCTTTCACAAAAGCTTCCTCAAATTTGTCTTTTATTCCACTCTAGGACTTATTCAAATCATTTCACAAGCTTTCACAAAAACTTATTCAAATCAATTGCAAAACTTGCATACAAAAATCAACTCAATCTCTTTCAGAAAACTTCTTCAATCACTCAAAAAAGTTTCACTTAGAATCTTGTTTAACCTCAGAAATATATAGAGAATGGTTAGAGAATCAATATGTTTCACACTCACAAAACTCAACTTAATCTCTTTCAAAATGTTAGAATATGTAATGCAACATTGTGTAAATTATTCTTAGACTAAAATATAAAGTCTAAAGAATAATATTTGAATTAGAAAATAATTCTATTTTATGTAAAAATATTCTCACCCAATTAATAAATAAAATAAGGGTGCTAGGAATATTTAATTTATGGGAAAAAGTTATTTCCCCTTTTCTTGAAAATATTAGAAAGAAACTAATCGTTTTCTAATATTTGATAGATGCCACTTATCACACATCTCAAAGATTAGATTGTGATAATATTAGAAAGTAACTAAGCACTTTTATTTGATAGATGCCACTTGTCACACATCTCAAGATTAGATTGTGATAAGATTTAGGGTTGTAGTAGAAAATTTATTCTTTAAATAGGGGTGTTGTCTACTGCATCTTAACATATCTTGTCATATTGACTTGTGTTGTAATATCATGTTGATGCATATTGTTGCATAACGTTGAAGCATTCTTGTATTGTTGAATCAAATGAGTAATATAGTGAGCTTTATAGTGGATGTTTCCCTTATTCATTTGAAGTAGGGTTTTACCACTTAATATTGGTATTGTGGGTTTTCCTCTTTTGTGTGTGATTGATATTGTGAAGCATTCTTCGATCTTGGGGATACTTTGCTTGTCTCACATTTGGTATCAGAGCGGTTGGGATCTCCATCAAGTGTCTTCAATCCTTTTAGGTGAAAAACCCATTAAGGTATATTTTTTCTTGCATACATTTGATATTTGGGTATTTTATGCAAACTTATTTTACAAATATGCCATTAGGGTTTATAGATTTATTGTGTTTTTAGATCTAGTTAGATATTTTGCAAATAGTATTTTCATTTTAAATCTATAAAAAAAAATTGTCACTGAGCTTTTGCTGGAAGGGTTTTGGAACCAAACGGACCCCATGGTTGCGTCCGGAAGACCCAAAAACCCCTATTTCCATATATAGTCATTTTTAAAAAAAAAAATTAAATAAAAAAAATAGTCGACTATATATATATATATATATATATATATAAGTCGGCTATATAGTCTAAAAAAAATTAAATTTTTTTTTAAAAAGTTTTGCTTTATAAATATCTTTAAACTTTTTCATGCGATTTTTTTAATTAGTTATTTAATAAAATAAATTTTATTAATTTAATTGCATTTTTTTTAAGCAATTTTTGAGTTAAAAAATTATTATTATTTTCCTTAAAATGCAATATTTTTTTGTCTCACATTAACAATGGTTGTTTGTGAGTTTGCTTGTTTTGCAAGGTTATCCAAGTATGTTTTGGAGTATAAAAGGCAATTTCGGATCAACTTTTTCACTCTCTTCCCCTATTTTTATTAATTTCTTCTAATCTCTCTCAAGCATTTGCTTGAAGCATAATGTAAATTAATGTAACTTGTATCTCTCATAATGAAAGTAAAAGAGAATGAAAGTGAGAGAGAGAGAGAGAGAGAGAGAGAGAGAGAGAGAGAGAGAGAGAGAGAGAGAGAGAGAGAGAGAGAGTGTGTGTGTGTGTATTTGTGTTTTGCTTTGTGTCTCCACTATCTCTTGTTCATCTTTCTTACATTTTTTTTTTTTTGCATCTTTTGCATTTTGCATCTCAACTAATCTAACTACTAACTTACTAACTTGCTACTAAACAATCTACTAACCAACTAACTTGTAATTTACTAATTTTCATATTAATCAAGAAGGTTAAAAATGAATCAACTTACTAACCACAACTTTAGTATTTGATTAAAATTTACTTAATCTTGCAACACAGTTTATATTTTCTAAACACCTATTGAATCCAAAAGAATCTGCTCTATCGGTAGCAAGTCCTTTTCGGGTCCTCGTACCTGTACCCTTTTGGGTAGCTTGGTTGACCTTGGGTGAGATGAATTGGTAATTCGTTAGGCTATAGCAAAACCTTAAAATGAACACTGACTTACTAACTTATTGACTATCTAACATTTAACAAATATTTTATGGTTCAATTCAAGTTAGTTTATTTTGTTGCAAGATGGTTGTTATGATTAGTTACCTTCTTATTGCAAGTTAATCTATTGCAAGTTGATCTTGGTTTATTTCCTTTATTCAATTGCAATATGGTTATAGTTGTTTATTGCAATATGGTTATAGTAGTTCATGATAATGTTAATTATCTTTCATGATGATGCTTATTTCTCTTGATGATGCTTAATTTTAATTATCTTTCATGATGTTTATCTTTCATTATGATTATCTTTGATGATTGAAAAGTGGATTACTTGAAAGTTATATTGTTTTATATATGCAAGTATGTTTATCTACTTTCTTATTGCATAATTTATTTCCTTTGTCAATGCATCTTATGTTTTGATTATGTTCACTTTCTAGAATGGCTTATCATGGAATCTCATTCACACCTAAGCACATCCTTGATGGATCAAATTTTGGAATATGAGAACCAAGGATGAGGGCTGAATTTCAAGCAATAAAGTTATGGCCCATTGTGAATGGAGATGAATCAATCCCAACCTAGGCAAGGACACTTGAGACGTACAACAATAAGAGTCACCTTGCACTTTCCATGATTATCAATAGTGTGAGTGATGAGATATTGCTCCTTATAAGCCATTGTGAGCATGCTAAAGATGCATGGGATTTGCTAAAACAAGTCCATATAGGGTCCAACATCAAGGAAATTCACTTTATTGTCCAAAATTCTTAGCACTATGCAAGGTGAAGAAGAAAGTGCCTTGATATTCCTCTCAAAGATGAAAGACATGAGAACTCAACTATTGGCTTGTAATTGTGATTGGATAAGTGAGAAGCTCTTAAGCTTTATCATTTTGAGGAACTTTTCAAGAAAGTTCAAGAATTTTATCACCATTATTGAGACTAGGCTAGATCAAGAAGAGTATGACATTCCTCTCAACACTCTTTCACAATTATTGATTCAACATGAAGAGTCTCTTAATAGAGACAAAGTGAATGGTCAAGTTGTCAAGGAGAAGAATTTTTCCTTGAGTGCCACTAAGGCTTCCTTCAAGAAGAAATACAAGGGAAGAAAAAATCAAAATTTCCAACCCAACAAGCCTAGAGTTTATTTTACTTGCAAATTTTATGGCAAGAAAGGGCACAAGGAACAAAATTGTTTCAAGAAGAAGAAGATTGTAGAAAAGGAAGAGCAAGAAAAATATAAGGGACAAGGACCTAAGAAATGGTTTGGCAAGGGAAAGAAAAAGAACAACAATGTAAAGCAAAATTCTAATAAAAATGCCTTGTTTGTGCCCTCTACTCCATTGACTCATCTACTTCTAATGAATGGGTGTTAGATTCTGGATGCACTAACCATATGTGTTTTGAAAAGGATAATTTTGTGGACTTTCATAAGCACTCTTTAGATTAGTTGTCATTGGTGATAATACTAGACTTCAAGTAGAAGGTTTTGGCAATGTTGTAATTGAAGTAAAATTACTTGATAATGTCCTATATGTGCCTAAACTTAGGAGAAAATTAATTTAAGTTTTGCAATTTGCTAGAAGTGGTCACACTATTGAGTTCAAAGCAACTTCATGGAGCATTAGGAAAGGCATGCTACCAATCATTATAGGCTATGTGAAGAATAATATTTATGTGTTAGGTGATGCTCCTCCTAAAGTGTGTTTAGAAACTAATGTTTCTCCTAGTATCAAGCTTTGGCACTTAAGGTTAAGCCATACAAACTATCAAAATATTCAAATGATGAAATCCAAAAATTTGGTTGAAGGCTTGCCTAACATTTCACCTATTCATGGTTTGTGTGAAACATGCATCTTAGGCAAGATGAGAAAACAAAAGTTTGTAAAGTACAAGTCAACAAGGGCCACACAAATTCTTCAACTCATTCATATAGATATTATGGGTCCATTACATGTTAGATCACTTGGTGGTGCATCCTATATTCTCACATTTATATATGATTATTCAAGAATGATATTTGGGTATCTACTTAAGAATAAATCATATTGTTTTGAGACATTCAAGGATTTCAAATATTTGGTAGAAAATCAAAAGGGAGCAAAGATCAAAATGATTAGAAGTGACAATGGAGGGGAGTACAATAGCAATCATTTCAATGAGTTTTGTTCTTCTCATGGGATAAAAGGCAGTTTACTTGTCCATACACTCCTCAAAAAAATGGTGTTGCAGAGAGGAAAAATAGGACACTCATGGAGATGGTAAGATGCATGTTTGGTGACCACTTACCTCAATTTCTTTGGGGTGAAGCAACCAGTACAACAATCTACATTCTTAATAGGTGTCCTTAAAAATCAATTGAGGGGAAGACTCCTTATGAGGTTTGGAATGGTAAGAAGCTGAATTTGTCACACTTAAGAGTGTTTGGATGTGATGCATTTTCATATATTCCTTCAAAAAAGAGGAATAAATTGAACAAAAAGTCTCAAAAATGCATCTTTGTTGGCTATGATGCAGAACATAGGGGCTACAGGTTATACTCACCTTCTTCATGCATTGTATTTTTTTCAAGAGATGTCAAATTCAATGAAGAACTTCTTGAGTTATAAAATGGTGGGCCTTGTGTCAAAAGGACCAAGTGGTTGGATAATTCTCAGGGTCCTAAAGAGCATAATTCAGTTAGCCAAAGGATAACTAGAAGTATGACCCTTAACATATCTCTTCTAGCTAAGATAGAGAATGATCATGAGACTACTTCTTACCAAGAAGCTTCACAACACTCTTGTTGGGTTAATGCCATGAAGGTTGAGATGGATTCTCTTCTAAAGAATAAAACTTGGGATCTAGTGCCTTATTCTAATAAGAGAAATGTTATTGGGAACAATTGGGTCTATAGAATTAAGTACAATTATAATGGAGAGATAGAAAATTATAAGGATATATTTGTTGCTAAGGTTTATTCTCAAAAACATGACATTGACTATGATGAAACCTTTGCACCAGTTGCCAAAATGCCCACCATTCGGTTTCTCATTGCTATTATTGCTGCTCAAGGTTGGCAAATTTTTTAGCTTGATGTGAAAAGTGCCTTTTTAAATGGTTATTTGGATGTGGATATCTACATGATTCAACCACAAGGATTTGTTGTACAAGGTAAGGAAACACTTGTGTGTAAACTAAATAAAACCTTGTATGGTCTGAAGCAAGCACCTAGAGCATGGTACATGAAGATTTTAGGTTACTTCTTGTCTCTTGGTTTTGATAAATGCTATTCAGATACAGATATCTATGTGCTTAGGAAGGATAACTTGGTCATTTGAATTGCTCTATTTGTTGATGACCTTGTGACTGGAAATGAGAATGAGGCCATTTTTTATTTCATCTCCAAATTAAATTCAGAGTATGAAATGACTGACCTTGGTCTTCTACACTACTATCTTGGCATGCAAGTTTATCAACATGAGGATTGTACCTTTTTTAGTCAATCCAAGTATATTTTAGATCTTCTTAAGAGTTTTGATTTGGAGGATGGCAATCCTAATTCCATTCCTATTTCTATAGGGGTTAAGTTGGAAGTAAGTACAAAATCTCAGTTGGCTGATGCTACATTGTATAGGCAACTCATTGGTAGTCTTATTTATGTTACCATCACAAGACTAGATATTGCTTTTGCAGTTGGTATGATGGCTAGGTTCATGTAGAAACCTTATATTGAGCACTTACAAGCTACCAAGAAGATTCTAAAGTACATTTTAGGTACTAGAGATTTGGCACTCAAGTATTCTAGGCTTCCTTCCTTTGCTCTTTTTGGCTATGTTGATTCTGATTTTGGAGGGGATAGAATAGACATAAATTCTACCACAACATATGTTTTTAATATTGGGTATGCAGTTATCTCTTGGTCTTCAAAGAAACAAGATACAATTGCTCTTTCTACAATGGAAGAGGATTATAAGGCTATGACAACAGCTACATAGGAAGTTGTTTGGCTTCATACACTCATGAAGGAAATTGACTTTGAGCAATTTGGTCCTTCATGTTTGTTCTCCGATAATCAATCAACTATTGTCTTGGCTAAAAATCTTGTAATGCATCAAAGGACAAAGCGTGTTGAAATCCAAGCCCACTTTATCAAAGAGAAGGTATTGGATGGGACTATTCAGTTGGAGTATTACCCACCATCTTCTAATTCTACTGATTTGTTAACCAAACCTCTTCCCAAGGAGCAATTTTGTAAGCTGAGGGACTCACTTGGTTTGGTGAAGTTGACCTCAAGGGGGAATTAAGTGTAGTTACACTTGTGTTATGACAACTTCATCCTTATGAGGTGTTTTGTGTTATATATATGAGTTGATATTTGGTGGTATAATTGCTTTTTGCATCTCTTTTTAACATGGTACTTTCTTGTTTGCCTTGTGCAACTTTTGTACATGTTACTTTGTAGATGGCATTGTGCAATTATGGTATATGATGCAATTGTTTTATGCGACTCTTTTACATGGTACTTTCTTGTTGCCTTGTGCAACTTTGTACATGTTTTTATGTAGTTGGCATTATGCAATTGGTTTATCATGGTACTTTCTTGTTAGCATTTATACTACTTTTGTACATGATATTTTATGGTTGGATTTATGCAACCGGTGTGCACACTTTATTATTTTCATATACCTTATGCAACTTTTGTACATGGTACTTTAGAGTTTGCATTATCATGGTACTCCTTGTTTGCTTTATGCAACTTTGATCATGATATTTTTTGATCAACTATATAGCACGTGACTATAAGTATGGCTTGGCATCTTTTTGTGATGACTTATAGTTCATTATTTGTTAGATCAGTTTTGTTATCATCTTTTGATATTCATATATGTTGTGGTGAATATATTTATGATGATGTATCTAATTTATCTTATGTTGAGTTGCTTGTAGCTTGCAGGTACTTCCATTTGGGGTTTTATAGGCTTATTGAAGACACCCTTGTGATGTTTTCTTCTTGTCATTTGCAACCACTTGTGGTTGATGGATGGATTTTTAAGTTGCTTGTATCTGAAGCTACTCCGTTGGGGGCTTGCAGTCTCATTTTGGCCCATTTTGTATTGGTGCCTTATTGTAGACCATTCTTGGTCATAGAAACTCATTGTAACTATATTACTCATTTGATTCTCATCCCCGTTTGTAGATTTAGGGGGATAATGTTTCTTTGTTTCATAATTCCTTTCCCCAATATTGCATTAAGGGGGAGTGTTGGAATATGTGATGCAACATTGTGTAAATTATTCTTATACTAAAATATAAAGTCTAAAGAATAATATTTGAATTAGAAAATAATTATATTTTATGTAAAAATATTCCCACCCAATTAATAAATAAAATAAGGGTGCTAGGAATATTTAATTTGTGGAAAAAAGTTATTTCCTCTTTTCTAGAAAATATTAGAAAGTAACTAATCACTTTCTAATATTTGATAGATGCCACTTATCACACATCTCAAATATTATATTGTAATAAGATTATAAAGTAACTAAGCACTTTCTAATATTTGATAGATGCCACTTGTCACACATATCAAGATTATATTGTGATAAGATTTATGGTTGTAGTAGAAAAGCTTATTTTTAAATAGGGGTGTTGTCTACTACATCTTAACATATCTTGTCATATTGACTTATGTTGTAATATCATGTTGATGCATATTATTGCATAACGTTGAAGCATTCTTGTATTGTTGAATCAAATGAGTAATATAGTGAGCTTCATAGTGGATTTTTCCCTTCTTCATTTAAACTAGGGTTTTACCACTTAATATTTGTGTTGTGGGTTTTCCTCTTTTTTGTGTGATTTATCTTTTGGAGGATTCTTCGATCTTGGGGAGACTTTGCTTGTCTCAAATAAAAAACCTCTTCAATCACACAAACAAATTTCACTCAGAATTTTGTTTAACCATAGAAACATATAGAGAATGGTAAGAGACTCAATATGTTTCACACTCACAAATCACTCTATCACTTTCAAACTCTTTTTCAAATCAATTTAGAATAGAGAACAATTTGTTTCATAGAACTTGAACTATCACTCCAATGCATTCTAAATCAATAATGCTCATCCAATTTCACTCAACCATTCACTCAATGAAACACAACTTGCTTACAAGCCCTAACCAAGTGTTTCACAATGCTTCCAACAACTCTCACTATGGAACTCAACCTTGACTCAAGATGATTCCAAATTCACATAACAATGATACTCATGATCTTTCACAAACCCTAGTCAAGCACATGAAAGCTTACTCAAATATTTCCAACAATGCTTATCAAACAATCTCACATAACAATGATACTCATGATCTTGCACAAACCCTAGTTCAAGATAGTTCTCAATTTCACACTCAATTGTCCTCACAAACATTCACCAATCATGCATGTGAAAACTCTACTCTAACCATCAAAATCAAAATATAATATTTTAATTTTATAAAACTTATATCTCCCTCTTAACAAACTTTCAAACCTCCTTTGTAAACTTCATGCAATACAATTTCTGCACATTTAAAACCTTTAAAAAATTAAACCATAAGCGCATACCTTGTTTTAATGCCACCTCAACAAAATTGCATTCGACGAGATTCGAACACCCCACCTTGCCTCTCCAAGCACCTAGCACATCAACCGCTTGGGCTACATGCCCTCACGGAAAACAAAAGCATGCCCTATTGCTTATCAACCTTGCCCTTCCACTTAGCATAAAATGAAATGCTTTCCCTTCAACAAAAGGCGACCGCGAGGATCAAACACGTGATCTCGTGTTCCACTAACGCCTTAACGCAACCCTTGGATGCCACCTATGCTACCTAGTGCATCGAGTTTATTTTCGTGCTCCACTTCACCTTGTCCTTTATCTCTACCCAATCACATTTTAAAACACATGCGAAATTACTTCCTCTTCGATGCTCAATTTCCTTATATCACTTAGGCATTAATCGCATGGATAACTTTTGAAATAAAAACTTTGCCCTATTTATATTGTATGCAATGCACTTCACCACGTCGAAGGATATTTGGAATTCAAAATTAATTTTAAATTTTATATTTTAAACTTTAGCACCTTAAATTATTATTATTTAATTTTAAATTTTAACCTTAGGGTTAAAATATTTAAAATTAAATAATTTAAACCTTAGTCCTCAAAATCTACCACATGGGTTTTTAGGAGATTTAAAATGTGATAACTCCTTGGCCCTTATTTTTCTTAAACCCAACCTGTATCCTAAAATATTATAATATTAAATATTATAATATTATTTTTCATTTAAACCTGCTTCTTTGCCTTTTTGGAAAAACCACTAGAGGACATTAACGAAACTCGGACATCAACCTTGACAACAAAACTCAGACATGAATACATGGATGACAATAAAACTTGGTCATCATCTTCTTGACATCAATGACAACAAAACTTGCTCATATTTCCAAAAATATCCCCCTTTTTCATTGATGGCAACCCATTTTCCTTTTACCATTTCCTTTACCTCTTTCTGATTATGCTCCCCCTAACTGAATTTTCTCCCCTAACTCAAATCTCTCCCCATTTGACATCAATGGCAAAGGGCCACCTTTGGGGCTTGGGGCTAAGAATGAGACTCTTAGCTTAGCCCCTCCCCCACCTCCTCTCTTGAGGTGGTTAATTTTGGGGTGGGAGTATCTCTACTCCAAGCATACACTGATCTTTACCTTTGTCCACCTTCTTCCTCAACTAATCTTTCTGATTCCTCTGAATGTTCTTATTCCTGCTTATCTTTGGAAGTTCTACTCTACACCACTTGGCTATATTCCCAACACTATTGCACTTATAACACTTAATGTTGTGGTGTGGTTCCTTGAAGGTGCAAATATCTTGAAGTTTCTCCTGGTGAAGCCATATCCATTCCTATCATGAACCCTATAATTAATTGCCTTGTGACCAAACTGATTATAAGAGTAGCAATACCCTTGAAAGAGTTTCCTATTTCTAAAGTTTCCATATTCCTATCTTTCATGTGTCTTGCACTATGTAGCCTTGTGCCCAAACCTATGACATGAGAAGCATCATCCATTGAAACTACCTTGCCTTGACCCCATTGGTCTCTTAGTCTCT
Source organism: Wollemia nobilis (assembly GCA_028583015.1). Lineage (NCBI taxonomy): Eukaryota > Viridiplantae > Streptophyta > Pinopsida > Araucariales > Araucariaceae > Wollemia > Wollemia nobilis. Next base: position 2,211,842 of record JAQPPZ010016923.1, read on the forward strand.
TTTACCCTGTGATGCTTCTTGTTCCATCTATTTCTCATTTGTGCATTGTTCCTTCTCTTGTTGAAATTTCTATTGTCCAACTCATCCTCAAAATTCTCACTTTCTCTTACACTCTCTTCTTCTGAATCTTGTTCTTCTTTGGAGCTTTATATTGGCTCCTCTCCTTGTTCTCTTTGTTCCTATTCAAAACCAAGTCCTGTTTTGTTTGATGAAGATCTCTGTACCTTGATAATATTATCCATGGTTTTTGAGCTTCTCTCAAACTTGTGTAGCTTATCTCTAGACTCTTTTACTTCCATCCTTAGTGAAGCTACCTCATGCTCTAGCCTTTCACATTCTAAAACCTTAGCTTCTAACTTCTCTTTAAATCTCCTTGTCTTAGCTATTGAGTTGGTTAGATCCTCTATAAGCTTTCCTTTCTCTTCATCACATTCTTGAAATTGAAGCTTGAGTTTTGAGTTCTACTTTCTTACCTTTCTTAATGCATCAAGGGCAGAAATAAGCTCACCCTCAATATAAAATTCTCCTTTTTATGATTCTTCCTCTATATATTTACCTGTAGGATCATATTCATTCCTTTCTAATTTACCTTCAATAGGATCATCTTCTTCTTCTATTGCCATAAGAAGACTTTCTTCTTTTGGACCTTCAAGAGCATATTCATATTCATCATCACTAAAAATGAATCCATTCCTTGTACAACTATCTTCAAGATGACCAAAGTTACCACATCTAAAACACTTGAGAATTATTGGTGACCTTTTTCTAACCACTTCTTTTTCTTCTACCAAAAATAGAATTTCTTCTTCTTCAATATTTGATGATCTACCATCACTATCACTTGAACTATTACCTACCTTTTCTGCATAAAAAATCTTCTTATGCCTTTGGAAAAACTTATTTCCTTGCTTGCCTTGTCCATCCCTACTTTTATTTTGGTACCTGTGTTTTCCTGTTTCCCTATTCTTATGATCTTGTTTCTCATCTTCACTACTATTTCTAGCTTCTGGAAAATCAGTTGCATAGTGACCATATTTACCACAATTAAAACATCTAATTTATTTCGTACCTTTATACTTTCTTGAGTCCTTGTTCCTTCTACCATAATTTGCTTCTTCATCACTTGATAACTCATTGCTTGAATATGACTTCTTACCCTTTGTATTTTTAGTAATTTTGAAGGCTGCTTCTTTTTGGGGAATAGGTTCCTCTTTTATTCTCATCTCAAAAGTTGTGAGAATTCCATGTAATTCATCCCTTGTCAAAATTTCAATATATTTTGACTCTTCTATAGCTGAAATCTTTTCACTATACCTTTTTGGGAGTGACCTTAAAATCTTATCACAAACATCTATTTCTTCAACTTTAAGCCCAAGTCCTTGCATGGAGTTAACAACCTCATCCACATGAAGTAGGTATGCAACAATGTTTTCCTCATCCTTCATCTTTAGGTCTTCAGATGTTCTCTTGTAATTTTGAAACTTTGCCCTTTTGAACTTTTTGTCTCCCTCATATATACCTTTCAACTTATCCCAAATTTCCTTTGCTGATGTGCAATGCATAACCTTTATAAAATCTATTTCACACAAACCCTTTAAAATTCCATTAATTGCCTTTGAATTATTTAGTTGTAGGAGCTTACCATATTTATTTTTAGATGGAGTTGTTGGTGGTATGTATCCATACTCAATTTCTTGCCAAATTTTATTTCAAAGTGCCATTAGGTGAATCTTCATTCTCATACTCCAAAGTGCATAATTTTTCCCATCAAACAATGGTGTCGAATTCCCTGAAGATCCATTCTGAGAATCCATCTGTGTTCTTGTAAGATTTTCCTTCAAGTTGTTAAACTCTTTCGAAGGAACCTGCTCTGATACCAATTGAAGAACACAAGCTTATACTAAGAGGGGGTGAACAGTATAAGACCACTTTTTACTTTTCTTTTCTCAAACAATATTATCCAATATATCAATGGCAATATCAACAATAGTAATCAAAGCAATTTACAAATCACCATACACAATAGAGACACCAATTTAATGTGGTTCACCCAATGTGGGCTACTCCACAGAGAAAATATTTCACTAAAATTTTCTCAACAAATATCTTGGGAATCCTTCCCTATTACAATGTTTATGGACATCTATCCAAAGGAGACACCAATCCCCTAATCAAGTTCATGGATCTCTATCCATAGGAGATACCAATCCCCTCAACTGGTTCGTGGATCTCTATCCATAGGAGAACTCCTTATCCTCTCGCTCTAGCTGGTGATCCTCTAGAAGACTACTACCTCCACTGCATTGGCTTGTGGATCTCTCTCCACTGAAGACCTCTATCCTCACTTAGAAGACTTGTCCTCACTACCATGGCTTATGGAAATCTATCCACTAGAGACTACTACCCTCTTCTCTATCACCTCCAAAGCTTACTCTCAGCTCTATCTCAAATCTACACTAAACATACCATAAAAAAACAAAAAACTCAATCACTAAACACTAAACACCTTCAATCTAAGCACAAATCTACTCAATCTCTATCTCAAATTTACACTAAACACAATCCTTCAATCTAGCACAAATATGCTCAATATCTATCTCAAATATAAACTAAACATAGTCCTTCAATCTAGCACAAATATGCTCAATCTCTGTCTCAAATATGTACTAAACATAGTCCTTCGGTCTAGCATAAATCTACTCAATATATGTCTCAAATTTCACAAATCTACCCTCAAATCTACACCAAAATCTATCCTCAAATCTGTCCTCAAGCCTTAACACAAAGCTTGATCTAATCACAAATCAACTCTGCTAGATCTACCCCAAGCCTTAACACAAAGCTTGAACAAATCAATCAATCAACTCTACTCTCAAGTCTTCTCAAATACTTATCTCAAATCTTCTTATCAAGTCCTCTCAAGAACTTTCTCAATCTACTCTCAAGTCTTCACTAAGACTTACCTCAAATCTGATTGTAAGCTTCCACAAAATCTCACACAAATCTATCCTTAAGCTTTCACAAAATCTTCCTCAACTCTATCCTTAAGTCCACTCTAGGACTTACTCAAATCAGCTCACAAGCTTTCACAAAATCTTATTCAAATCAATTGCAAAACTTGCATACAAAAATCAACTCAATCTCTTTTAGAAAACTTCTTCAATCACTCAAACAAGTTTCACTCAAAATCTTGTTTAACCTCAGAAACATATAGAGAATGGTTAGAGACTCAATATGTTTCACACTCACAAAAAACTCACAAAACTCAACTTAATCTCTTTCAGAAAACCTCTTTAATCACACAAAAAAAATTCACTCAAAATTTGTTTAACCACAGAAACATATAGAGAATGGTAAGAGACTCAATATGTTTCACACTCACAAATCACTCTATCACTTTCAAACTCTTTTTCAAATCAATTTAGAATAGAGAATAATTTGTTTCACAGAACTTGAACTACCACTCCAATGCTTTCAATCAATAATGCTCATCCAATTTCACTCAACCATTCACTCAATGAAACACAACTTGCTTACAAGCCCTAACCAAGTGTTTCACAAAGCTTCCAATACTTCTCACTATGGAACTCAACCTTGACTCAAGATGATTTCAAATTCACATAACAATGATACTCATGATCTTTCACAAACCCTAATCAAGCACATGAAAGCTTACTCAAATATTTCCAATAATTCTTATCAAACAATCTCACATAATAATTATACTCATGATCTTGCACAAACCCTAGTTCAAGATAGTTCTCAATTTCACACTCAATAGTCCTCACAAACATTCACCAATCATGCATGTGAAAACTCACTCAATCATTTCCAACAATGCTTATCAAACAAAACCTTTTCACTCCAACTTGCACTTCACAACATTCAACAATATTTCACTCACAAGGATGATATGCCCATACCTTTTGTTTTGAAGAAGATTTGACCTCAAAACCTGTCTCAATCACAATCAACCTCTTTGCCAATCTCAAAGGTTAGATAGCAAAAACCTTCTCAAAATTTTTATTCAAATATTCCCTCAAAATATTTTACCATACAAAACATTAAATCTCAATTACACCTTATAATCTCCACACTTCAAAAATGATTAGCAAAAATTAAATAACTCACTTCCACAATTAATTTTCCTTATGCACCTTATTACTCCTCTCAAATAATTAACACAATAAAACTTTATTTCAAAATAAAATATAATATCCTTTGAATACCTTATCACTCCTACTAAATTCTAACCATCAAAATCAAAATATAATATTTTAATTTTATAAAACTTATATCTCCCTCTTAACAAACTTTCAAACCTCCTTTGTAAACTTCATGCAATGCAATTTCCACACATTTAAAACCTTTAAAAATTAAACCATAAGCGCATACCTTGTTTTAATGCCACCTCAAAAAAATTGCATTCGACGAGATTCAAACACCCCACCTTGCCTCTCCAAGCACCTTAGCGCCTAGCACATCCACCTCTTGGGCTACGTGCCCTCACGAAAAATAAAAGTGCACCCTATCACTTATGCTTTCCCTTCAACAAAAGGTGACCGCAAGGATCAAACCCGCGATCTCACATTCCACTAATGCCTTAATGCATCCCTTGGATGCCACCTATGCTACCTGAGACATCGGGTTTATTTTCGTGCTCCACTTCACCTTTTCCTTTATCTCTGCCCAATCACATTTTAAAACACATGCGAAATTACTTCCTCTTCGGTGCTCGATTTCTTTAGATCGCTTGGGCATTAATCGCATGGATGAATTTTGAAATAAAAAATTTACCCTATTTATATTGTATGCAATGTGCTTCACCATGTCGATGGATATTTGGAATTTGAAATTAATTTCAAATTTTATATTTTAAACTTTAGCGCCTTGAATTATTATTTAATTTTAAATTTTAACCTTATGGTTAAAATATTTAAAATTAAATAATTTAAACCTTAGTCCTCAAAATCTGCCACATGGGTTTTTAGGAAGATTTAAAATATGATAACTCCTTGGCCCTTGTTTTTCTTAAACCCAACCTATATCCTTAAATATTATAATATTAAATATTATAATATTATTTTTCATTTAAACCTACTTCTTTGCCTTTTTGGAAAAACCACTGGAGGATATTAACAAAACTCGGACATCAACCTTGACAATGAAACTTGGACATGAATACATGGATGACAATAAAACTTGGTCATCATCTTCTTGACATCAATGACAACAAAACTTGCTCATATTTCCAACATTCACTAATTGTTCTCTTTAGGATCTACACCATATTCTCGTTGGTAAGTTCAACTACAAATTTTTTTTGAGGATAAAAAAAATGATGATTTTTTTAGTATGATTTCATATACCAACATAAATTGAGTCAATTTTGAACTCAAATATTTTTTTACTACGAGTAATAATTACTAAAGGCACTTTAAATTTGGTAACTATGTCTTCTAGTAACTTAATGATGATTTTCTTATTGGCACTTTTTATTGGTATGGATTCTAATCATTTGGTGAAACAATATATTGCTATCAAGATCTAACAATAAACAACACTTGATAATAGGTAAATATTACCAATGATGTCTAGTCCCCATTGCTAAAATGGCTCTAAATCAATTAAGGGTTGTAGTGGCATTGATGCCTTTCTTCATTTTCTAATAAACATGTAGTAGTACTTGTAATATTTCATCCACAAAAATATATTGAAAATGAGGTTAGTCAATAGTACCCTACTCACAACATTTTATGTATCATTGTGTAAGTTGAATGATAATTGGCTTAATTGTGATATTCTCACTCTCCAATTTTTCTTCTTTGACATATATTAGAATTACATTATGCTATCCTTTTCAATATAGGACCCCATTACGAATATATAATTAGATATATTTTTTGTAAATTACTTTTTATATTGGCATAACACCTCATGGCACAATATTATTTTGCATGTATACTATAGTTTCATGCATCCATCTTGACTAATCCTATTTAGTGTCCTATTATATTGGTTGTTCTTATTCATAAATAAATCCAAATTTATCAATTTTCTTACACAATGTCCTACATTATACTAGATTAGTTGGCCTGATATTTATGTCATACTCCTAAATTTTGGCTACCCAACTAGCTCTTTTCCTAGACAATTTGCCCTAAATAAAATAATATGATGTCATCCAATACTAAAAATTTGCAATTGATATGTATTAATCCCCTAATAAATTGATATGTATTCAATTGTATGTTGTCATCCTTGGTGTCATATCTATACTCATTAGATTCATTTATGTTTTGGATTTTTTATAACATGAAATGTATCATTTGGTCATCATTATAGAGAACCTATCAGTGATCAACATTATCAAATATTCTTGGCCTATAAAATACTTCCAACTTATTTGGTTTAGTGCACATGCCTATTTTCAAATCAAAATTGGCAAGTAAGGAAGCTTGTTCTTTCGCTTTTTAATTTTGTTCTTATAGAACTATGAATATATTAATGGCTTCAAAAAGTTTTAGTATATCACACATATTATGATTATATGACTTCAACACCTTATGATTAGTAGAATAAGTTAATTTTACCTACTTAAACACTTACTCAGAGTCACCATAAATATTTAAATATTTAATATTAATTTTTCTACTTTCTAAAGAGCAATTTATAATGCTTATTCTTTACCATATTAAAAGTACAATTGAACAATAATTGATTTGAATATTCATGAGATTATTTTTTAAAATTGCTGATTTTGATTCTCGATCCTATGCTATTCACCTATAAAATTCTAAATCCCACATTTCATCAATATACTGAACCTTTCCTTTTAGAAATTTTAACTTGCATTTACTAGATTGGTTCTTTTATTAGCATTTGCATTTAATTGGTACAACAATAAATAAGAAATTACCCAAGTTTATTTCTTTAAATGGATTTTGAGACTCATCACCTTCTTCTTGAATGCTACATATGATCAAGTCCCTTTTGTTGAATACCAATTTATAATGCTTATACTTTGTCATATTTTTAGTGTAGCTCAACAACAACCAACATGCATATTCATGACATTCAATTCTAGAATAGGTGATTTTTATTTTGGATATTATGTCATTCTTGGTTCAAGACCCATAAACTTCTAAATCCCACATTTTATCAATATACTGAACCTTTACCCTTCTATAAATTTAAACTTACATTTACTAGATTGATTCTTTCATTAGTATTGACATTTAATTGGTATATCAATAACTAAGAAATTACCCAAGTTTATTTCATTGAATGGATTTCAAGACTCATCACCTTCTTCTTGAATGCTACCTATTATCATGTCCCTTTTGTTGAATAATGCTTCTTCTAATGATTGTTTGTCATCAAATTGTGGTAGTTCATTCCAACTAATAATTTTTGGGATCACTAAATTTTTCTAGATAATATGGATATAATTTCTCAACTTTGATTTGCATGACCTTATCTTAACATGGTATTTTTTTATGTGTATAATCCATTGATATATAACCTCTTATTATATAATATTTAGGTCAATTTTTATGACAATATAATTTTAAACTAGGGAGGTAGATTGACTATGATGACTTCCTAAATAATAATCAATTCAATATGTGAATGGACCATCACAATCAAATCTATGAATTCTTCTACTATTTACTCATCTTTCATCCATCAAAACTGGATATCTCATGGTGCTAGTTTAAGTAAGACCCATTTTGTCACATACAATTTAGGCATTACCATCACAATAAATCCTAAATCTACTATGCAATTGCACAATAAATACCCCTCAATCCTTAGAGTGATAGGGAATAATAATGGTTTCATTGTCTTAGATTTAGGGAAATTTAAGATATTTGTAACATTTATTTGTATATCAAAATATTATTTAACCATGAAATTTTGTTGTTCAAGGTGGTTGACTACATCAAAGACTCATTCTATTAGGTAGGTTTTAATTTTCTATAAAATAATTATTATTATCTTAAGACATCCTATAGTAGATCACATTATCTAGGAAATGACAAGGCCTTCAACATGTTTATCTTTATAGATATTTTCTTCAACTCCTTTGCCATATTGAACCTAGTTTCTATTGTTTTCCCTTTATTACAAGATGTTACCTTAAGAATTATCTCATAATAGCTTGTTGATATTATTTAGTAAGATACAAATATTTAACTATGCTCACTAGCCTCATGTGATTTATTTTGACAATTCTATATTTTTGGTGATTCATACTTGACTTCAATAATTCTAATTTCTCTTTATTGATTATGATTGTTGGTTTTGTGTTTGGACTAGCATAAGCTTATTATTTTATGTTTGGATCATATTTTGAATTGAAAATTTTGGAACTTTGTCTTTGACATGTAGTAGTGGCCATTCCTCTCCTCAACACCATAGTATATATCCTTAATTCAAATTGCTTTTGTGGTTTTGTTTGGAAGGTGTATGGCTAAGGTTGTTCTACCACTATCCTTTCTTCATATAGGTTGTAACCCCATTATTGATAAATTGCATCATCCTAAAAAAAATTATCTTCTTCTATTGGTGTATTTTTGTGAGCAATACATTTTATCTGATTATAACTATATTATATTGGTGTGTTATCAATTAGTTAACTATTTATTGATACACTACTAGTAGGTTAAACACTAGTTGACTAAGTATGATTGGCTAATTTACTATTGGTCATGTCATCATCACATATTATTGGGATTCCTAACATCATTGATTGTATACCATAGTTTAATTCCTACATATAGCCATGGTATATTCCATTATATTATAAGACTTATTATAATAAAAATACCAAAGCATATTTAGTTTAACATTCACATTTAACATTGTATTCACTATGTTATTATGATCTTGGTTTTCCATGTTTATATTATATGCCTAACTATTTCCCCAAATGGAAACCTAATATTTAGACACATAATATATCTTCATTTATTTCCATCCTCTATTATGCCTTATATCATATCCCTAGGTATCATTAATTTTCAATTTATTAGGCATATCCCTTGTTAGCAATAACATCTCATACATGCATTGCTTGACTTTGTCCACCCTTATTGATTCTTATGATAGTTGATTTGGTTACATTAGAGGAGGAAAGTAAGTCTAATAACTGTTGAGGTGTAGGCAATTATAGTTGTTGAGGTTAATACATAGTGGTATTTGTCATTGATGAACCTAGAAATATCACCATGTACGAGGTTGAAGACATCATAGGAGATGATTTTTTGTATACATGTGTGTTTGGTGATTGTAGAGTGGGTAATTTCATGAATTGGGGAGGTGGAGGTAGAGTTGAAAATGATTATTTATAGGTTTAGAAATATATAAATAACATATTTAATAAAGGTGTAATCTCGAAGGTAGGGGGAAACTAAAACCACTATGTAAGTGTTTAAATTAAATCTTCCATGTAATCCATTGGCAATGTACATGGAAACTTTACTACTTATACAAGTATCTATTCCATATGGTAAAATTCATTGAATGATATTTATAAAGTGATGTGATTTATTGCTCTAACCATCATTGTTAAATTATATTTCAAATCCCTTACTTAGTATACCATTGCTCAATCATAAAATGAAAAAATATTGATTAGGATTTGGTATTAGTGTGTGCATGAACCTAATATTAAAATAATTATTATTTTTATTTGGATGTTTTATCATGGAGTTCAAAAAAATATAACTAAACATGTATCAACCAAATTACCAAAACTTCTAACAAATGGATATGCTATTATGGCCCAATTTGTAACTTGTCCATCTTGTAGGTTTCTATACCATAACATAACTTTACCTCTTAGATAAAATATGAGAAGTTATACCATAATATTATTTGATGAAATGGATTACTAAGGATGTATTGCATGGAGAAAAAAAATAAGTGGGAGGAGTACTTACTCTTGGTAAAATTTACATACAATAATTCTTTTGAATGTAGTATAGGAATGGCTCCTTTTGAGTCTTAGTATTGCAAAAAAATATGTAGACTTTGTTGATACAAAGTGTAGAAAAAAAATATCCTAGGACCAACATGTTGAATGAAATGGAACAATAGATCAGACTGGTTAAACAAAAAATAAAAGAAGTTAATAAAAGACACAAAAATTTGTGTTAATCTAAATAGAACCCTTAATAGTTTTTAGTTGTGGATAAAGTGTTCCTTTGGATTAAAACCCTAGAAGAGTTCAATTAATTTTGGTAAGTCTTCCAAACTTGTACCCCATTATATTGGACCATTTAATTTCCTAAAAGTGGTTAATCAAGTAGCTTATAATTATTCCTACCCTTAGTTCTCTCTAGAATCTATAATTATTTTCATGTATCTCTATTGAAATCATATTATGTTGACTAATTCTCATATTCTAGATTAGAAATTATTGTAGGTTTAAGACCTAGACCTAGTTCCTAGACATGGTTCTATTTGAATCGTTAAGGATTATAGATACATATAAGATTGTAGAGGAGGAAAACTGCCCTATCGTGTATGATTCTCTATTGGATCCATTGGGATCTGAGGTGACCATAGAGGTGTGTTATATTCTTTACACTCGATGGAAAAAAGGAAAATAGATTCACCAGGCATGATTTTAGGACTCACTCCAAGTTTGGGGTGGGAGTTTTAAATATATCAATTAAGCAATCACCTATGTTTGGCCTTTATATGCTAAAGTATGGTTATCCTTTTATTTAAACAAGGGCATTTATCTGATCTAGTTTTTTATCTGAGTTTTATCTTGTATCTAGAATATTAAATATCTTCAAATATGCAAAATAGATTCACAAAAACTCTAGAAAATATGGTCAACATTTGGGGGCCTACGTAGGCTACTATAAGACTGAGCTTGGAGGTGCAGTATTCAAGCCCTCTTGGTCCTTTTAGTTGATAATTCATAATAAAATGAGCCTTGAAATTTGAAATAAACACAAAAAAATATGCAAGCATGAAACAACAATTGAAGTGCAAACAAAATGGATGAAATAGGTGATCAAGAGTGCATTTTTAAAAACTAGAGTTTTTGGAATAGATAATTTCCTCCAATATAATCTAATATGAAATGCAAGAGGAAAAAATGATAACTACTAGAAAAAATATGTACAAGAATAAAAAAGGATGTAGAGGTCATACAAAATGAATCCCTAAGGTTTTGGGGCAAGCAGTCACCCCAAAACCTAACTGGACTGAATCTGCACCCTGTAGGATATTGAGCATGGTTTTAACCAAGTTGAAATAAACATAGAATTCCCAATGGCTGAAAGTAGAGCTTTCATAAAATTCATTCCCTATAGTATATGTGGCATGGATTCACACAAGAGAGTTAAAATCTCTAGATCAAAAACTAAAAAAATTAGCAGAATACAAGCAAGGATGAAAATGTGAATTAACGAATGCAAAGAAATAACCTAGTCATTTGGTAGAAGAAGCAAGATCAAAGGTGGAAGGCCTCTCCTCCCTCAAGAAGAAAAATATTCATCTAGGCTTTCACCACTTGCAAAATTACAAGGAACACACCAACAATAGAACACCAAAGCACCAGAAGACAAGATAACTTTAATTTTGCCAAAACTCTTTTGATAGCTTGATTGCAGAAATAACTTAGGATAACTTGGAGTAACTAGGGGAAAAAATGGGATCCAATACCTTTATTTATAAGGTTTTGGAGGGCTAAAAGGTAGGAGAGTGAAATTTAACCTTGATTAAGCTAATGCCCCAAGAGGGTTGGCCTAAAATTTAGGTTTTTAAAGAAAAACCCTAAACTTACCAAATCCACACCCCGTAATTTATCAAGTGTGGATTTGATAAAGGTTAACAAAATCAAGGTAAAACACAAGAAAAAGGGGCCAAAATTTCTCCTATTAGGTTTGAAAACCTCTCAAGAAACCCAAGGAAAAATGACTCATCTGGGTGGGTCAATTTTCTATGTCTACGTTTTATCCCTTCTTTGATGCATTTATGGCCTAATAAATGCATCAAAGAAAGATGTAGGTGTATCGCCCAAAATTTTCACACCCTTACCTTCAGGATAAAGGATCCATACCCAGAAGGGGGTTGATAAAAGGATGGAACAATGCCTCAGATGGAGAGGCCCTTTGAAGGTTGCACCTCTCGGAGAAAGAGTATAAAGTGTTGAGCAAGGTGCAGCAACAATATTGTCATTGTTATCAACACAGTCAGATAGATCTGTTGATGCAGTGGACAGGAAGTTCAAAAGCTATTCAGATGTAGAAGACAGGAGTTCAAAGGTTATTCAGAGTATGTACAGTGATTTTCCAAGAAGACCGAAGTGTCCCATATGCAAAAGATCAAAGAAAAAGACAAGTAAGAAAAGTGTGGCGATATCGCGACATATACAGTAGGCAATAAAAACTGTTGCGATATCGCGACATGTTGGAAGAGAGAGAAAAAGCAAGAAAAACTATCGTGATTTCGTGACATGTTGAAAGAGAGAGAAAAAGCAGGAAAAACTGTCGTGATTTCGTGACATGTTGGAAGAAAGAGAAAAAGCAAGAAAAACTGTCACGATTTCGCAACATGTTGGAAGAGAGAGAAAAAGCAGGAAAAACTGTCACGATTTCGTGACATGTTGGAAGAGAAAAAAGGCAAGTGGAAAAACTGTCACGATTTTGCGACATGTTGGAAGAGCAAGAGAAAGCAGGAAAAAGTGTCGCGCTTTCGCGACAAGTTTGAAGAAAGAGAACAAGTAAGAAAACTGTAGCGATTTCGCGACATGTCACATTTTTGGGACTAAAATAGGAGAGAGAAAGTAAGTTGGAAAAGCATCGCGATTTCGTGACATGTCGCATTTTCGTGACTAAAATAGGAGAGAGAAATTAAGTTTGAAAAGTGTCGCGATTTCGCAACGTGTCGCATTTTCACGACTAAAATAGGAGAGAGAAAATGCAAGGAGAAAAAGTGTCGTGATATCGTGACATGTTGCATTTTCACGGCCAGAAGAGAAGAGAAAATGCAAGGAGAAAAAGTGTCATGATATCGCGAGATGTTGCATTTTCGCGTCCAAAAGAGAAGAGAAAACGCAAGGAGAAAAAGTGTCACGATTTCGCGACATGTTGTATTTTCGCGGGCCAAAGCTAAGAGAAAGAGCAAGGAGAAAAAGTGTCGCGATATCGTGACATGTTGTATTTTCGGGGGCCAAAGCTAAGAGAAAGAGCAAGGAGAGAAAGTGTTGCGATATCGCGACATGTATTTTCATGGGCCGAAGCTAAGAGAAAAAGCAAGGAGAAAAAGTGTCATGATATCGCGACATGTATTTTCGAGGGCCAAAGCAAAGAGAAAGCGTAAGGAGAAAAAGTGTCATGATATCGCGACATGTAGCATTTTCGCGGTCCGATGCAAAGAGAAAGAGAGAGAAATAAAGTGTCGCGATATCGCGACATGTTTTTTCGGGGGCCAAAGCAAGGAGAAAGAGAGAGAAAGAAAAAGTGTCACGATATCGTGACATGTATTTTTGCGGTTGAGTTGAAGCCGATGAAGTTCGATGACAACCAACTAAAATTAGGGTTTATAGTTGTTATGAAATCCAACTAAGATTAGGGTTTACAACCGACTAAGATTAGGGTTTTCATCATGAAAATGTTGTTATAAAAGGAGGGCTATTTGGAGAATTGAGAAGGGTGAAATGAATGAGCAATACGGTCATTGAGCACAGAGAGCAAGTCATGTCGAATCGTGCTAAGTGCAAAATTTGGAAAGAGAGTAGAGTGTGCAAAAGGGAGAATATGATCATGAAGTTTGACTGTAACGAAGCAGAGTGTGCGAAGTGATTTCGCAGAGAGAGCAGAGTGCACAGAGAACGCAAAGGTGAAGAAGACCAGTTAGGGTCTTGCAAAACAAAGGTATCTTACCGTCAAACTTATAGATTCAAATTGAAGTCCAGGTTGCAGCTTGGCATCAGGGGTTGGTGGTCCTTTCTATTGGTGCAGATAAATCAGGGGTTGGTGTTCCTTCCAATGGGTGCTGGTAAATTGATTGTAAAGTTGGTACTTTGCAAAGGCTAGATTTGGATGGTAGTCCAAGCAGTCAATTTTTGAGGAGTAGCCACATTGGTGAACCTCGTTAAATCTTGTGTTGTGTGATGCTCTCTTGTTATACTTGTTGTATCTAGTAATAAGTTTTAATTACTATGGTATTAAGAGCTATAAATTTAAGTTTATAGAGCTACACTAATTCACCCCCCCTCTCAGTGTCATTGTAAGACTAACATAAAGGTGAATTTTTGACGGATGGTGGGGTTCACCAAGAAACTTTGAGTGGCAATTTCCACACCTAGGTTGAGAATGGATTTGATTTGTTCATTTTATGTTCAATCATTCATATTCCTAGGTTGGCAAAAATGAAGCTAAGCTATTCTATATGAAGATTATTATTTATATGAAGACAACAGACATAAATGAATCCTAATGTGATTAAATACAGAGAATATATAAAATGGAGAAGAGTACACATGATGTCTAATGTCTGATGAAGATTCTGAAGCTTACAGGATCATTTGTAATTGTACAGAATCATCCCAAATCATAGGAAATCATCCGAGATCACCCAAGATCATCAGCGACCTGAAAAATTCGTCAGGCAAATTTGTCAGAAACCTACAATCAAGAAAATAGACACCAAAAACCAAAAATACAATTGCAAGAATGATGCAAAATGATAAAAATAAGAGTATAGATGTTTGAATGATAAATCCAGATATCAAATTAAATGAGATGCACTGTTTTGGAAACTTATTTTGAATTTTATCATGCAATTATGCTAAATGAGGTGAACTCCAAGATGCAAAATAGAATTAAATTAATCTAATGCACCAATAAATATGGAAAATGAGATAGAGAATGCAAACTCAAGGTTTTGATTTCCCCCAAGCTGAACTGTAGACAAGATCATTTGTAATCGTACAAGATCATCACCGATCTTGACAGGATCATCTAAAATTTTAGTTGAATCACCTGCGACGATCCGAGCTACCTCCAACTAAAACACAATGAAATCCTGCAACAAAACTTGAAAACACAAGTGCAAATGATGGGAGATCACAACAAAAACTAAAATTATAGGGAAATAATCAGCCAGGCAGCTAGGTAGGGAGTCAGGGGGATAAACTGGGAAAATCCTAGTTTATATAGGATTAGGGGGAGGTTAGGAAGTTGGGAATCATCCCAATCTAGGAGATCCCCAACGTGAGAATCTCCAACTGTGTAGACACGCTTCTAACCAAGTTGGAGAGGTCGTTGGAACAGAAGCTAATTGCAAAAATTTGGTTTTGGGACGAAATTGTCTGGATGTTCTGTTCCAGACGAATTCGTCCGATTTGGGACGATATCGTCAGATCGACAACGATATCGTCCAACGGTCACAACAACCTCTAAAAATGGTATGAAAAACGAGGTAAGCAGTTAACGGGCGGTTTTGGGATTAAAATTCAAATTTCTACTTTTTACTGATGGTTTAACTAAGCCAATTTTAGGGTGCTACATTTTACCCCCTCTTTAGTGAATTTTCTAAAAAAAATGCGTTAAAGACGAGTTCTTCATGCTTTACGAGAAAGCAAAAATTTATTCCATTTTTTAGACAACGATTCTAGGTCGAATTGTACGACTGTTTTCTATGGTGCCCCCTTCGAGTTTTTACCCAAATCAAACGTTTGAGGTAAAAGCACGGAAAAGCAAAAATTTAAAAAAATGTCGTTTTGAATAAAAATAAGAAAAATAGGGTAAAACCCTAATTCATTTTTACTATTCACTTTCACTATTTCAGAGCTCTGCAGGCGAAATGGTGGAAATGGTGCACAGATCGACAAAGATCAGATGCGGGTTGCGAGTAAGGATCTAAACCTAGTTTACTGTGTTTTTAACTTGATTTACTTGATTTTTGACTTGAATTTTAAGTGTTTTTGGGCATCGCGGCCATTTTTAGGTCGTTGATGAAATCGTCTCTATATTGTCGATTTCGTCTAGGGACAAAATCAGAGAAATAGGGGCGATCCCATCCAATAAGGGGCGATCCCCAAATTGAATAACGGAGACGATTTCATCCTATTAAGGACTATTTTATCTAAATTTGGTACGATATCATCCAATAATGGGCGATATCAACTTTTATGGGATGATTTGATTTTAATTGATTTTTTTTTTTAATGATTATGTACTAATGATTTTTGTTGTTTTATTGCTTATTTTGTAGAGGGGATTGCTAAAGAGTCGAGAGTGGAAATACGAAGGTCTAAGAGATGATTTGGATGTTCTCGATCAGGCCGAGCAAGATAGATTGGCAGAGGTAGGACTGCAACATGTGGCAGAGATGCCACAAATTCCTACAGACATGGGGCTACTGACAGCCCTAGCAGAGATATGGTATCCGGAGTCATCCTGCTTCTGGATACCGATAGGGGAGATGACTCCCACTCTAGAGGATGTATGGAGGATCTTGAAGATCCCCATACACGGTCGATTCATGACCCCTTTAGCCAATTAGGGCCACGCTATGATGAGATTGTGCGAGGACTCGAGCTTCATCTTGGAGAAGAGTAGAGTGAACATCGAGGCTTTGATGTGGATGCCTAGGGCATCTTGGTTGACCCAAGTTTTGGCAGGGGAGGTGGGTGGCCTTATTCTATGCCACCAGAGTGGATGTAAATTACCATGGCTACTTTCATATGTGGTCTGTGACATGAGATACCACGGATACAGGTTTTCTTGGGGTAGATTTGTACTGTGCCTCTTGTATAGGATCCTTTATGGGGTCGTATACAAGGGGGGTTGATATTTGGTGTTGACATCGCTTCTATAGGTTTGGTTTTGGGAGCACATTGCGATGCAAAGGATGGTAGGGCTTCCACTAATAGGAGTTGACCAAGAGAGACCTCATGTTTTCTATTGGTGGCTCTAGAGAGGATCACAATGGTGGATAGATCTACCGATGTCCCGGAGGTTGCTGGATGACCTCACCCCAGATCGAATCACCTGGAGACCATGGAGAGAGCATCCAGGGTGGGTAGAGGATGGACAGGAGTTGACTCGCATCAGGCGAGTCATATGGTTGAGGACATAGCGGGGAGATGTAGAGCTCCATTGCTATGACCAATTTTTGAGGTAGTTCGATCTACAGCAGGGTATCCCTACTCTTAGGGATTATGAGTACTCCTAGACTATGTGGGATAGTACCACACTGAGTGGGGCTCCAAACATGCAATGGTTCTGGAGTCAGGATGCTGATGATGCCCCCATTCATCCAGTGGATGGGGATGATGTGAGGATAGCAGATGGATATGATGTCTGGTATGCAGGCATCTGCCCTCGAATGATGAGGGCATAGGGTCCAATGCATTCTATAGTGCAACATATGGAGAGGTAGTGCCAGGCTACCATCGATGCAATGAGGGGTCACGAAGGGAGGGATCAGCGATGACCTCCTTAGGAGAGACGTTGAAGAGTACCACAAGCTCCAGAGAGACAACAACAGTCGAAGAGGAGGCAGGAGAGGAGAGAGGAGAGGAGAGAAAAACTTCCTCCTCAGTAGAGGGATAGGCCACCATCACCTGATATGGGCAAGGGTGTCGAGGTGAGGGAGAGCAGTGAGATGGTAGCTCTTCGGGTGGAGAATGCCTCTTATGAGCTTAGGTACAGACTCTACAAGATGAGGCTACATGACTCAAGGGTCAGAGTAGAGGGGCAAGCATTTTAGAGCTGGCATGGTCGGTTGCTCAAACGGCGTTCTATCAGGGAGTGTACTACCAGTTGGTTCCAGAGGGCTAGAAGATATAGTTGCCAGCCGACATTGCAAAGTCGATCAATATGGGGTCATTGAGGACATCATCATGATCGACATCGAGGACCCATGATATAGTATAGGCTTCGATGGGACCACCTCCTCCACCTCAGGGTGGGAGAGGAGATGAGGCTGAGAGCTCGAGGTCTTCTCGAGACTAGATGCACATTGTACATAGACTATTTTTGAGATGATTGAGTATGCCAGGGTATAGATTGTGGCATACCAATCCGTTTTGATATGATGTATATACTTCTTGATATATATATGATCTTTTTGTGATATGACTTGTGCATATGTTTTATGATGCTTTAATATTTTAATTGTTGATTGACTATTCATGTAATTATGTTGTTGAAAATATTATAATTTTATGTCATGCTATAAAATTAAATGAAATAATTTGATGTAAACAAATTGGTTGTTGTGGTGTGTTTTGATGAAAATAAAGTGACTTCTAACAATAATTTCAAAGGACATTGTCGTTGTTACATGACCATTTCATGGAGTCGCCACTCGCTAGGTCATCAAGCTAATCCCGGTATGAGAGAAATATTGCTAAAATTAAAAGGGTGCTTAAGAGAATTTCTTAAGACTTTGTGTTGTGATGATGAAAAATGATGATAGTGATGATTTTTTTTCAGATTTCCATGAAAATATTATGCATGAAATATTAAAAATATGATTTTTGCTAGGCATAAAATTCCTAAGTATGATAGAAATTTGAACAATTCCCTAGGAATTATACCATGGTCACAAAAAAAATGAATGTTGACATAATGAAATGAAATAGGAAAGATTTCATTCTTTTTAAAGCACAATTGTGTAACATAATGATTTAAGCCATATGCTTTTATGGATTAAATAAATGGGAAATAAAATTAGAACGATATTTTGTGCTAGGCATAGAATTTTAGGTATAGACTTATACCATCATAACGAAATCCAAAGAAGAATTTGATATAATAGTTTTATTGCATAGTTGATTTTTGATTTTGAGATAAACAGAAAATATAAAAATGAGGACTTGCACTAGGCATAAAATTCCAATTTAGGTTTAGGAACTATACCATCATCGCAAATGTCGAAAATATATAAATGTGACTTTATTGCTAGATTTTTGAACATGTTTTGCAAGAAAATTTTGAATTTTTGAAAAAAATATATTTAATTGATTTTATGCTAAGCAGATATTCTCAAGTAAGAAAGTCAAATTATTCCAAAAGATTTGAATAAATATTTTAAATTATCTCAAAGACAAAATTTAGATTATAAGGAACCTCGTGTGCATATGTGAGTTAATTGCCGATCTTGATCTATCATAATGATATAAAATATCTCAAACACAAATGTGTGTGCAATTGTAATGTTCATTTACCAATTTTGAGCAAGATAATTTGATACAAGTAATTTGAATTAACCAAATGAGTGTTCATTGGCCATGATTTATATGCATGTAACCGTGCTAGACTACTATGTAAGTTGGGTCATCAAGAGTTAGCTGATCCATAAGCAGACATAGGTCTATACAAAATAAGATCGCTAATGTGACAGACATATCACCATGCTAGGAGTTACCCAATGTCAAGCAAGTTGGGCACAAATCACCTGTTATGGGGTTTACCTCACAATTTTTGAATAATTGAGAATTCTAGGGATTCAAGCTTCACACTTCCTTCTTTCAAAGGGGGGGGAGGGATTTATTGCTTTTTGCTTTTTATTTTATTTTATTTTTCTATTTTTTTTTTGTATTTGTTTTTCTGCTTGACACTGAGATAATGCTGAAATATTGCTGAGATGGTACAAAATGATACTGAAATAATGCTTCGAAATAATTTCTCTTTTTCTCATGATTTTTCTTGATTTTATTTTTCTTCCTATACTAGGGATACTTGCTCGGATTGGTCAGTAGAGCAAGGGATTTTTATTCACGGGCGGGGAGTGAGCTTGTCCTTTTGTCAATTCTCAAAGATTCTAGACCATGTGCATGATAGGATAGCAGGGGAAAATTTTTGCTCAAGAGACCACTTCTACTGTGTAGCATCATTTTGAATTTGCAATGAAATCATTTTAATGTGAAAAGGTGTACTTGGTTCAAGTAAATAAAAAGATCAGTTCTCTATGCTCAAAACTTTATTTAATTCAACTGTGGACTTTGATATAAGAGAGATTAATAATCATACCAAATAAGATCAAGATATTTATTCATGTGAGTGTGAAAGTGAGGGATTCCAAATAAATGCTAATTTATCCAAAATAACTGAAAATATAATTGCACTACTTCAAGAATTGACAGGTGCAAAATAGAAGATGTTTTTGAGGATTTTGATGATTTTAATTTTTTTTATATTTTGATTTTAATTTATGAATTGAGAGAATACATAATATTATTGTTTTTGAAATTTTTATATGAATTACTAATATGAGACAATATGTATAATATATACAATGATGAAATTACCATATTTATGCATAATAGCGCTTAAGATGCATAATTTTCATAGGTTATTTAAGATATTTACCATCTAAGGTAGCTAATCTGTATGCTCCCGATCCAAATTTAGCAGTGATAATATATGGCCCAAGCCAGTTAGGCTTGAATTTGCCTTTAAGGTCTTTAGTTGCATTAGTATTTTTTTTATTTTCTTTTAAGACGAGGTCGTCGATCTCAAAGGATCGATTATGAACTTTCTTGAGATATGCTCGTTTGAGCTTGTTCTGGTAGGCACGAAGATGCTCCAAAGCATTAATGTGCTTCTCATCTAGGAGTTCCAGATGACTAAATTTGCCAGCACGATATTCATCTCCTACTTTAGTATATTGAAGTAGCAAAGCCAAAGAAGGAACTTCTAGTTCAAAGGGAAAAAAATCTTCAACGCCATAAACCAAAACAAAAGGTGAAGTGCCCGTGGGAGTACGAATGCTAGTTCGATAAGCCCACAAAGCAGGATATAATTGAATGTGCTAATCACTACCAGATTTATTGACCAGTATCTTGAGGATTTTAATTAATGTTTTATTAGATGCTTCTACTTGGCCATTACCCTGAGGATAATAGGGAGTGGACCAACAATGTTGAATTTTATATTTTTGACATAGTTTCTTTACATCTTTGTTTTTGAAACAAGTTCCATTATCCGATATGAGATTTGTAGGAATTTCGAACCTACAAATAATTTGATTAAGAATAAACTTGGAAACTTGCGTTCCAGTGCAAGAAGCTAAGGGCATAGCTTCGACCCACTTCGTAAAATATTTGGTGTCGGTTATGATGAATTTGTGTCCATCAGATGACACAGGATTGATTTTTCTGATGATGTCTAAGCCCCATTTTGAAAAGGGCCAAGGAGATGAAATAGCCTACAGTTCTTATGCAGGTGCATGGACAAGGTCAGTGTGTTTTTGGCACTTGTCGCAATGGCACACATAATCATGTGCATCATTCTCTATGGTAGGCCAAAAATATCCTATCCTAAGGAGCTTCTTAGCAATGGTGCTACCACTAAAGTGCCCCCCACACGATCCATCGTGGGCTTCACTCAAAGCTAATCTAGACTCTTCTAGATTCAAACATCTCAATAGGATACCTTCAAAAGATCTCCTATACAACGTATTGCCAATTATTACGAAGTGACTTGCTCATCTACGTAATAACCGACACTGGTTTCTATTAAAACCTTCAGGGAAGACCCCATTTTGAAGAAAATTGAGGATGTTAGTGTACCAAAGTTTAGGAATAGTTTCGTTGATTAGAAACACGTCCAAAGGTTCCAAGCATGATTTAGTTGAATTAGGTTTTAGAGTCGACGAATAATAATGGTAGCATATTCGTCATCTAACTCCAAGGGTAAAAGAGATGCAACTACGGCCATAGCGTCAGCCACATGATTACTAGTTCTAGGAATAGCTTCCAAGGTAACTTGATCAAATAAAGATATTAATTGTAATACATATGCTTTATATGGGTGCAATTTATCATCTCTGGTCTAATAAACATCGTTAATTTGAGTTAAAACAAGTTGAGAATCACTGAAAACTAATAGATTTTTAATTTTTAGTGTCAGGGCAACTCGTAATCCAAGGATTAGAGCCTCATATTCAACAGTGTTATTAGTATAGGCAAACGTTAATTTAAAGGATAGAGGTATGAGATGTTTCTATGGATATATCAAAATAATACCTGCACCAACCCCACTCATGCATCGGGCTTCGTCAAATTATAGGGACCATTTCTCTGAATGATCCGCCTCTAGGTTAAGGCATTCATCAGGAAACTCAATGACGAGGGGGTGGGTGGACTCTAAGGGTGTAGCAACTAATTGATCTGCTATGATTTGACCCTTAATAGAATTTTGTCTTATAAACGTGAGTTCAAACTCGCTTAGAGCAAGAACCCACTTCGCTGTGTGACCAGATAAATAAGGTCAACTCATGAGATACCACAAGGGATCATATTTAGAAATAACGTATGTTTTCTGACTGAGCATATAATGGCATAGTTTTTGTGTAGAAAATATGACTGCTAGACATAACTTCTCTAATGTTGTGTAGAAGGTTTCATAACTAATTAATGTTCTGCTAATGTAATAATTAGCACGCTCTCTTTTCTCATCATCAAGTTGAGCTAAAATAGCTCCTAAAGCAAAATCTAAAGTAGAAATATACAAGATAAATGGGCGATCAGGTTTAGGTGGCGAAAGTATAGGTGGGTTAAGAAGATATTGTTTGAGGAGTTCAAATGCTTCCTTACATTCATCGTCCCAATGGAAAGAGACATCCTTCTTAAGAAGCTTAAGAAAGGGTCCAGTTTTATCCGCCAGCTTATCGATGAAGCGACGGATAGCTTTAAGCTTACCTTGTAGACTTCATAATTCAGATATATTTGTAGGTGCGGGCATATCAGTGATAGTTGTAATCTTGAGAGGGTCAATTTCGATGCCACATAAAGAAACTATAACCGCCAATAATTTACCTGACTTAACTCCGAATATACATTTGGTTGGATTCAATCGGATAAGATATTCCCTTAACCGATAAAATACTTTTCTCAAGTCATCTACATGGTCATCTTCTTCATTAGAACGAGCTATAATGTCATCTACATAATCATGTAGTATATCATGCATCATATCATGAAAGATATAAGTCATGGCTCGTTGATAGGTTGCACCTGCATTCTTAAAACCGAATGGCATCACTTTCTAGCAGAAATTCCCCCAAGGGGTAATAAAGGTTGTTGTAGCCTGATCTTCATGAGCTATATTGATCTGATTATAACCAAAAAATCCATCCATTAAGGATATCATTCCACTCCCAGCGGTAAAATCAATGATCTGATCCATATTGGGAAGGGGAAAATCATATTTAGGGCATGCAACATTAATATCTCTAAAGTATGTACAAACCCTAATCTTAGTAGCTTCTTTCTTAGTTACTGGAACTATATTCGAGATCCATTCAACATAATCAATGGCTTGTATAAAAATAACATTCAAGAGTTTTTCTAACTCCCCTTTGACTAGTAAGACCACTTTAGGATGCATTTTTCTAAGATTCTGCTTAACAGGTTTAGAATCCGGATGCACTACTAGGTGATGCATAACTACAGAAGGGTCTAAACCTAGCATATATTCATATGTCCAAGCAAAAACATCTTCATATTATTTAAGAAATGCAATGTATTTATCCTATTTTTCTTGACTCAATTTTGATCCAATGTTGATTATGTGAGGGTTATCATCGGTTCCAATGTTAATTTTTATGACATTTTCTACTTCCATGTGTAGATCTCTCTCAAAATTAGGTGGGGTGGGTGAAACACCCAATTCTTGTAATTCTTCCAAGGTTAGCTTGGATAATTCGTCTTGAGGAGTCGTGGCCTCAAGCTAGGCTATACTAGGTATAGAGCCATCAAAATAAAATCCATTATGTAATAATTCCTCAATAGAGACATCATGAAAGATATCTCCCTCCAAATCATCATCGAATTCAGTGATCATCTTAGGATAAGCTATAAATAGCATATTACATGTGAATGTCTTATTCGTTAAACACAAAGCATCGCGTTCATCTAAATAATCTTGGTAACATATAAGATGGTCATCATCCTCAAATGGGAATGGCTGACCCTTACTAGAAAATAGGCCCACACCACATCGGGCGGGCCATGCTTCTACCTCAAAAGGTTCTTTCATACCATTTTGGAAAGGTCCCAAACCTTTCCCTTTATATCCCAATTTAAGCATTATAGGTTTGGCTTTAATATACTCATTAGTAAAATAACATCAAGCATATCCATCATAATGAGTTTTGATGTTTTTGGGTATTCTACCCTAGTCATATCCCTTATAAATAAAGGCACAGCTCTCAACTTGGTAAATACTTCCCATTGGCTGTGGGAGGCCCAAGGTACGAGGAGATGGTGGCAAATTATTTAAAATAAGGGAATCTTGCATAGAAGCATTCGTTTCTTCTGATATAAGAATTTTAGATAGATCCGGTAAGAGCTTGTCAGTAAGAGCATAAGAGGTAGAAGGAACATTCCCTACGTCTTTCGATGCAAAAAATATGAATTTGGTGGATGTAGACAGTGTAGAGGTGTCGATAGATGGGTCTATTACAGGTATGGAAGTTATAGGAGTAGAACAAGAGACATTGGTTGTGGGATTAGGATCTTTCTTAGGTCCTAATACAATTTGTTTAGAAGATGGTTGAGCTATATGTGGAGGTGCAACTGATGGAGAAGAAGTAGATGACATTGTGGGTGTGAGTTTCACACGTTTAGATGGATAATGAGAATTAGGATGTGTGGATGACAAAGCGGGATAAAATTGAACTCCAATAGGTTCTACCAAAGCACACATATCAAAGGGTCTTGGATCACCATGAATGGTAACAAACTAATTCTTAAATTTGAACTTAACACATTGATGTAAATTTGAGGGAACAACTCACATCGCATTGATCTAAGGACGACCTAAGAGTATATTGTATGATGTAGGGAAATGTACAATAAACACAATCGTATCCAAGGTTCTTGGACCAACCTGCAATGGAATGGTAATAACTCCACATGTTTCTTGTGTTTCATCATTGAAACCTTTTATGATCATACTAGTTCTTTTCATTTCATCACTTCTAAACCCAAATCTTTGGTAGAAGTCAAAAGTGTAGATATTTAAAGATGAACCATTATCAATCAAAACTCGTTTGATTGCTACATCTCCAATTAAGGCAGTAATATACAAGGGGTTATCTTTATGTAAAGTATGTTGTGGTATGTCTCTATCTCGGAAGTTAATACAATCAACTTCACGAGTTATTATAGTATCGGCCATGGCTTCAGGTTGAATGTCTTGTGGTACCATCATCTAACTTAATGTGAGCATTAATTCATCTCTATGTGTAGGAGAAGATCTTAAAAGGTCCAAGAGAGAAATTCTAGCTGTAATATTTGATAATTATTCATTAATATTATAAGGAGGTTTAGGTTGAACATTAGGTGAATGATTCCCTTTATTAGGAACCTTCAAAACAAATGGAGCTAATCCACCATTCTGAATTTGATCTTGTTGAGAATTTTGAGCTCGTTTTCTAGTAACGACTCCGATGGTACCCACAATATTATTCTATGGATGATGAATGGGTCTTGGTCTAGCGTTTATAGCTAGCTCATTAGAAAGTAATCGGTGAGACGATGGTCTAGTAGTGACTCTTCTTGGAAATGGCTCTTATGGAACCATATAACTTGTGATAGGGTGAATAGGATCTGATTCATCTTTAGAACTATTCGATTGATTTGATGTGATTTCCATATCACTCTCAGTCTCATATTCTGTATCACTAAGATCGGTATCCGAATGTTATATAGAGGTCTGGTTGTAACCATGGATAAAGTTGTGTCAAATATTTCCAAATCATGAATAGGTAAATGCCCACTAATAGTTCCTACATATCGGGCAGGAGGAGGGACATTATGATGTTCAACTTGATTAGCCACCTCCTTACCATGTTTTGGTAAGGGATGTTGAAATATGTCCAATGACTGATTGGCATTCTGATTCTGGTTTTGTGGGGTGTTCTTTTGAACATTATTAGGAGGATTTTGCTTAGGTTGAAAGGCTTGCACCTCCATATCATTGTTATCAATCAAGTCCTGTATTTTATGTTTTAATCTTTTACAAGAGTTGGTAGTGTGTCCAAGTCCTCTATGGAAGTCATAGTGTAAATCTGCTCTATATCCGGGTATAGTTGGATTAGGTTCCCGAATATTTGGTAATTGAATCAAACCTCGTTCTAATAATTGTGATAGAATAGTTGATAAAGGTTGATTTAACCTAGTAAATTCTCGAGGAGGTCTATCAGGAGGTTTCAGTAAAAACTTCTCCACTGTCTTTGCAAAATTAACATTAGCAGTATTTTTGCTATCGGTGACTCCATCACCCACAACTTGTTTATTCTTATATTGATTTTTGGATGTTTTCTCATCGTCTCTCTTTTTAAGCTGGCCTCTCCTAATGAGAGCATCTTCCACTCTTCGGGCTAAGTCTATAGCCTAATCGAAGGTGGTCAAGGTAGCAGTTGATAATTTGTAAGATAGTTTCTCTTGCAAATTATTAATAAAGATGTCCAACATCTCCCTATAAGGTAACACAAAGTGCAATTTTTCTATCAACTGTCTCCACCTAGCTAGGAAATCAGCAAAGCATCATCTTTGCCCTGTTTTAAGTTATACAAATATTTAATGGTCACATATATTTCGATGTAGGCACTAAAATGATGAACAAAAGACTTGGCAATTTCTTCAAAATTCCTCAAAGAATTAGTGGGTAATTGATAATACCACTCTAATGCCATTCCTCCCAAGATTTTTGGGAACATTTTTAGTAATAACAAGTCATCATGTGATATATCATGACATGCTATCCTAAACATACGAAGATGCTCTATGGGATATTTGGTTCCTTTATATATGGGAATAACATGCATAGGAAAATTTTTAGGATACGGTTGTTCTACGACTATAGTATCTAAAGGCTGAATACACATCTCTCGATAATTATATGAGGGACGGTAGGGATCTATCTAGTCCATGCGGAAAACTAACTGTTTCACCATGGCTTCAAGATTTCTAGTTTGTCCACCATATTGGTTCGATGGCACATAGGTATGGGATCTATGAGTGTATAATGGTGTGACATAAGGATTAGATGTTATATTGCTATTATGCAAAGTGTTGTTAGGAAGAGTATTATGAAGGGGATTTGTAATAGTATTATGTTGTACCTTAGATTTTTGGTAATTTGTGTTTAGTTTTGTTTTGGTTCTTTGTTGATTTGAGGTATGTTGATCAAGATATTGGAAAAATAGAGCAGTAAATGATGGTTTCTTTTGTGCGGGAATGACCCTAGGCTTGTTAACAAGCACTTTAGATTGTTGGGTAACCTGCTATTGTTGCATGCTCTGGATCGTAGCTACTATATCCAAATTGGATGGTCCAGCTTGATCACTCTCTTGTTAAATAAAGGACAAGGGATTAGTGCGTGTTTGAAATACTTCTAGAGTTTCTTGAGTATCACTAATTTGATCCTTATCCATATGGGCTACTCTATTAAAAACACCAATATTAGTGTTAATGAACTTCCAAAATTGTTCCATGTTCTCAAAAGTGATAGCTCCTCCCGAAGATATTTTAGGGGATGAGGATCCTTCCTCTCTAATAGTTTCTTCTTGTTCATTTCCTATAGCAAGCTCTTCTTCTTGCTGGTCTAGGGTTTCTTCTTCCTGAACTTGGTCCTCAGGAGGGACATTTTGGTCAGTTAATGGTCTTCCTAACCAATCTTCATCTTCTTCCGTTTGTTTTCCATTCCTAAGTCTAGGCATTGTGCTAAACTTAGGTTTTAGCGAATTTATATACTTATATATATATATATATATATATATATATATATATATATATATATATATATATATATATATATGCGATAGGGTTGAAAGGTATATATTTTAACTATATACCTACTATAATACTTTAAAAGGAAATGTTTTGTTGTTTTTTTTTTGGTGTGATTTTATTATATTATTATTTTACGAGAATAAAAATAACAAACAACATGCTAGTTGTAAGAAACAATAGTAGAAAGAATCACTTAAATTTCTATGAATAGTTTATGGATATCATTGATAGGGTCAAGTTCATCAAGAGTCATGAAATGCTCCTCTTCAAATTGGAAGTTGTTTTTCAAGAACTTGACAAAGTGTGCTATGGTAATATGATCTATTTCAGACTCTAACATGTAAAAATAAAGTTCATGGCAATACTCTCGATACAACACAACTCTAGGAACTCTATTCCATCTCTTTCTATCTGTAAGAACGACTTCTTGATCCTCTACACAAGATAGAAATTTATGTACTACAACTGCATTCTCAAGGTATTCCTCAAAGGTGTATAATTTAGAAGACACAAGTGCTCTTTTATTGGCTAACCACCTATGGAAAGCTCTCTGAAGTTCATGATACAAAGTCACCTGATCAAGATCCAGGATTCTATCTAGGACAAACCTCTTAATTTGCCTAAGTTCTGTAGATCTAGATTCAATAATACCCAATATCCTATCAAGTTCATCCCACAAAGGTTGGGATCTATATGTTTGAGGTACTCTAAGCACATAAGTAATCTCTATGGTCGTTAATTGATTTTCAACATTTATGGAGACAACTCGTCTTCTATTATAATATACCATCTAAGTATGATATGCAAATTTAACAGTTTTCTAATGATTCTAGATGTTCTTAATAATGTGTTTTTTTTTTTTTTTTGATTGTTTTCAAAAGGTGTTTTTAGTTTCATGTCGGGTTCACCAAAATGTATCGCCCAAATTTTTTGCACCCTTACCTTCAGGGTAAAGTATCTATACCCAGAAGGGGGGTGAGAAAAGGATGTAACAATACCTCAGACGGAGAGGCCCTTTGAAGGTCTCACCTCTCGGGGGAGGGGTATAAAGGTGAATTTTCTATGGATGGTGGGGTTCACCAGGAAACTTTGAGTGGCAGTTTCCATGCCTAGGTTGAGAATGGGTTTGATTTGTTCATTTTATGTTCAATAATTCATATTCCTAGGTTGGCCAAAATGAAGCTAAGCTATTCTATATGAATATTCTGATTTATATGAATACAACAGACATAAATGAATCCTAATGTGATTGAATACAGAGAATATATAAAATGGAGAAGAGTACACCTGATTTTTGATGTCTGATGAAGATTTTGAAGCTTGAAGGAGTACAGATCATATCTAATATGACAGGATCATCTGTAATTGTACAGAATCATCCCAAATCATAGGATATCATCCGAGATCACCCAAGATCGTCAACGATCTGATGAATTCATCAGGAGAATTCGTCAGAAACCTGCAATCAAGAAAACAAAAACCAAAAACAAAAAATACAATTGCAAGAATGATGCAAAATGATAGAAATAAGAGTATAGATGTTTGAATGATAAATCCGGATATCAAATTAAATGAGATGCACTATTTTGGAAACTTATTTTGAATTTTATCATGCAATTATGCTAAATGAGGTGAACTCCAAGATGCAAAACAGAAGTAAATTAATTTAATGCACCAATAAATAATGAAAATGAGATAGAGAATGCAAACTCAGGGCTCTTATTTCCCCCAATCTGAATTGCAGACAAGATCATCTGTAATCGAACAAGATCATCGTCGATCTTGATAGGATCGTCTAAAATTGTAGTTGAATCACCTACAATGATTTGGGCTACCTCCGAATGAAACACAGTGAAATCCTACAACAAAACTTGAAAACACAAGTGCAAATGATGGGAGATCACAACAAAAACTAGAATTGCAAAGAAATAATCAGCCATGCAGCCAGGTAGGGAGTTAGGGGAATAAACTGGGAAAATCCTAGTTTATATAGGATTAGGGGCAGGTTAGGAGGTTGGGGATCATCCCAATCTGGGATATTCCCAACGTGGGAACCTCCAACCATGTAGAAATGCTTTTGCCCAAGTTGGATAGGTCATTGGAACAGAAGCTAATTACAAAAATATGGTTTTTGGACAAAATCGTCTAGACGTTTTGTTCCAGATGAATTCGGCCGATTTGGGACGATATCGTCAGATCGATGATGATATAATCCAATGGTCACAAAAACCTCTAAAAATGGTACAAAAAATGAGGTAAGCAGTTAACGGGTGGTTTTGGGGTTAAAATTCAAATTTCTACTTTTTATTGATGGTTTAACTGTGCCAATTTTAGGGTGCTACAGTAGGCACCTATGGAAAAAAATGGTGACAAACACAAGGTAAAAAGGGGTGGTTAGTTTAGAAGAAAGGGGTGGTGCATAAATAGTGTCATTTCAGACACTTTGAATATTTTGCATGCAAAACGAGGCATTAGGGATATTAATGCCTCTCAGGCTAGGGTGCCCCCTCAAGTTTTGGGAGGAATGTAAAATTCCTAAGGAAATTTGAAATAGCACATTGAGAAGAAAAGGGAGCAACAAAAAAAAATTAAAAAGCACCAAAATAAAGGAGGGAAGACAAAAAAGTAGATACAAGTGCTAACTTTCATTTTTAAAATTGTATTATTGGCTTTTTTGTTTTTGTTTTTTTATGAGAATCACAATCATAATAAATGAAATGCAAAATGATCCTAACTAAAATGAAATGCAATCTAATATGCAGTCTAAGAGAAATGCAAGGAGAAATGCATGGATGAGCATATGGAAAGAAAAAAGAGAGAATAATGAAACACACAATGGAAGGAGAAAGGCGAAAGAAGAAGAAAGTAAAATCTCCAAAATATTAAAAGAAATGAAAAGAAAAGAAATAGAGTGGAATCCTATGAGGACGTATGCTCACAAATGGTCGAATGGAGGTTGCCCCTCACTAGTGGTGATGAAGATATCTTGTTAGGGTGTTATGCTTGCTAATGGCTAGAGAAAAAAGAGATATACCGACTAGGATGTATGTTGTTAAATGGTCGAATGGAGGTTTCCCATCACTTATGGCCATGAAGCTATCCCATATGAGGTGCTAAAATGATGTAATTTATATTTTCCAAAATTAGTACTACCCAATAGGGGTGTGGTGTGTGCAAAATGTGAGTGATCAAAATGAAGTTTAACCTATGTGTGCATGTGCTAGAAAACATAGAGAAGAAATAGATATGAAGAAGAGGAACAATGCATGTGTGTATCCTTCATAAAATTTTGAGAAGTAAGAGATGTGCTTAATATAGTTAGTATCCATATGAACACCATAAAGGATATTCATACAATATCTATCCTATCTCATGAAGATCCCTTGATAATAAAAAAATCAAGAAAGGAGAAAGTGTGAACAAAAGCAACATTCATAAATGGAAGAAAGGACGTGTATCCTTATCTTGGTAAAAAATGAAAAAGCAAAACATGCAAAGGACAAGGATACATAGGAGAAGAACTATATTCCTTGAATTTGGGAAGACAAAAATTGATGGTCATTAAACCTTTCAAGCTCAAGGAATACATAATGACATGATGGAAATGCATGGAAATGAACCCTAGGTTTGGGGATTCACTAGGCATAAAAGCCCTAGTGTGAGTGCAATGTCCATGGGCTATGACCTACCTAGTTTTCATCTCTTGCCATTATCATGAGATCCCCAATAATCTATATGAGCAAGCAATCATATAAAAATGAGCAAGAAATAATGCAATTATATGACAAGCAGGAATGCAAGGAACATAATGTCAAGCAAAACATGTAAAATATGACAAGAAGTTATGCAGTATGAACAAGCAAACAAAATGCAGTATGAAAACTAATATAAATGCAATGTGAATAATGTAGAGTTCCAAGTTATGCATAGTATCTATTTAGATGCATTATATGTTAGAATATATTACATTATTTGTTATATATGCCAAGTGTCATTTGAAGTAGACCAAGGGTCATTTGAGGTAGACCAAAGGTCATTTTGTAAAACCTATATTATGGACTCTTAGTTCCATATTTTATTGTACAAGTTTATTCAAGTAATATGAAGTTATATCTTATTTTCTCATGTAGTTCTTATTCTTTCTTATTTCTCCTTAGCAATTATGTTTCTTTATTAGATTGAATACTACAAAAACTATCATTGGTATCAGAGCTACAAGGGGATTTGATAGGATATAGGGAGATTGCATTTTTTTAAATTGTAGGTTGAAATATTGAGGAGGCTCAAGGAAGAGATCTCAAGCAAATTTGGAAGGAGGAAGAAGAAGGCTAGAGAAGCCCTATTGAAGAAGTGAAGTGGCCATTGGAGAAGATTTTAAGAAAGCTCAAGGTAGAATATTGCAAGTAAGATAAACTCATGAAAAGAAGAATTTGGGATAATTATCACCATCCGACAACAAGCCCAAAAGGAAGAAGGATTTGGCAAGAAGTTTGCCAAATTTTGGAAAACATTCTTGAAGATCTCAAGACATTCAGATTCTTGAGGAAGAGACCAACCAAAGAGGTCATATTTGAAGTGAGAGCTAAGGAGGAGAAAGAAGCTAGAAGAGGCCACTAGATTTGAAATTTTTGAAGATAGCCATAAAGGATTTGAAGGCTGATTTGCAAAGGAGAAGATTATTGTTTTTGCAGCAGAAGTTGAAAGGTCATAGGACAAAAAATTGAAGGTTTTAGCGCTGCAAAATTGGTCAGCATTTGAAGGAGGATAATTTTTGCAAATTATAAAGATATTTGGACAGCAATAAGGCAGCATTTGTAGCTGCAAATTTCAGAGGTTGAGAGAATACATTTAGAGGAGAATTGAAGCTGCAACAATCAGATTTTTAGGCAGCAAGTTAAAGGCTAAGAGGCAGAAAATTTAGGCAACAATTAGAGCTACAAAATTAATGATTTTAGGGCAGCAAAGCAAAAGGAATTGAAGCTGCAAATTTTACAAATTTGGGGCAGAAAATAGGTGAATCAAATCACCAAGAAGACTAGCTACAAAAGGAGACCAAAAGGTATGCAATATTGGTGCTATAAAAGTTCATTATTTGAACGTTCACATTAGCTTATTATAAAGTCTTTAAAAGCACCACATTTGAGTTTTTTAAAGTAGAAAAAGGAAGGCTTCAAATTTGAAGAAGATTGCATCATTGCTATCTTAGAACCTGCACAATACAAACAACAAAAGATAGAGTTAAAATATTGCTTGAAATAGGAGTAATAAGGAGAAGAAGTTATATAGTGAATGTTGTTTTTTGTAAGCTAACAGAGTGTAGTATTATTAAAGCTAAAGGAGATTGAATAGGACACAAGAGTAAGGTAGAGTTAGAGTGTCCAAAGACACCATAAAGCACAGGTAAAAGTTGCAGCAAGTCTTGGTGAAGAGGAGCCACCAGAGGAGTGGTAAAAAGAGGAGGCACCACCATATTGGAGAAGAAAGCCACCATTTCAAGGAAGCAAGAATAACTATTTAAGAAAGAGTGAAAGTATAGGGGGCAAGCATTCAAAAGCCATGAGCTAGTGTCTCCCTAGAGCTATGAACAATAGCCAACAAGCATCATGAGTCAACAATAGCCAACAAGGAGCCACAAAATAGCAAGGACAAGTCATTGAAGCACCATTAGAAAGTGAAGCGATGCAAGAGTTGAAGGGCCAAGGTTATCCAACCATTGAAGAATGGAAAATGAAGCACCATCTTGAAAGTGCCAACCAACAACATCACCAGCGAGAAGTGAGCACCATTAACGCTTGCCAATGTGAAGTTGAAGTGTCATTCGTAGCAAAGGAAATTAGGTGAAGCTCCAAGAATTACCAAGTGAAGAGGATTAAAGGAGCGTTACAAAGAAAAAGAGAAATGCTATATAGGGAAGAAGTAGTGCGTTACCAAGCAAAGAAGAGTAGAGGAGCATTACAAAGAAGAGGAATAGATGTTACACAAAAGAGAAGCACCACCACCTAGAAGGACAAAATATATTCATAAGAGGAGTGAAGAGTTATATTGCCAAGTGTCATAGTGTAGAAGGTAACTCCAACTAACGTAAGGGAAGTGAAACATCTTCTTTGCATGAAGGACAAGTCATACAAGCATATTCTTGAGATAAGAAGGTAATGCAAGTGAGTGGAGCACAACACATTCGATGGTCAGAGAAACCAACCAACACTAAGAGGATAGTCAAAGTCTTAGAGAGCGCCATACATAAGGAAGAACATTAAATGCAATGAAAAAAGATATCATTTTGCATTGAAGTCTGAAAAGTGGACAATGCCTAAATTAGAGTGCAAGTTGCAGAGTAAATAAGTCACAAGAGAAGCAGACCAAATATGTAGTGCACCATATTCAAGAAGGTACATAAAATATTCAAATCAATTTACATTTTCATAAAGGTCAAGGAGGTATAAGGAATTTCAATACTAAGGTTAAGCTTAGTCAATCTATTATGCTTAAGATTAATTAAATGAATGGAGGTATATGGAATTGCATTGATGAACTATAACCTTAGATGATTTGTTGAATGATTTGAAAGCTTTTTGAAGTAAGAAGGATTTAATTTGAAAGTTTTTGGAATTACCTTATTTTTTCAAGCATAGAAATATTTGTAAATAACTTGACTTGGAGGAATAAGGACTTCTACATAGAAATTGAAATATTAAATTTATAAATATCCTTATTTTCTAAATTTCTAATTAGGGAGTTATAAGGAATTCATCACCAAACATAGGTTCTTGAAATTTAGAAACCATATTATTGAAATTAAGGAATTACAAGGTACTTCTCAAAACATAGAACTTGAAGTTTTTATCAAAATTAATATTTGATCATTTATAACTAGGGAGTCATAAGGTAGTCAACTTCATACAAACTAGAAAATTGAAAGATTTATAGCTATGGATTATTGGTACATAGATTCAAGAGCAAGCAAACATATGACTGGAAACAAACAATGGTTTGATTCTCTACAAGAAAAAAATGAGAAACCAATTGCTATAGCAGATAGTAAAACTTATGAAGTAAAAGGAATAGGAAATGTTCTAGTCAATCTAATAAATGGAAAAGGAATAATTAACAATGTGTTATATGTTCTTGGATTGACTACCAATCTTCTTTCAGTTTCTCAACTCATGGATCAAAACATGATAGTAGAATTTAAAGTTTTCAATGGAAGAAAACAATGTCATATTCTCAAACAAGGGAAAAAGATAGCTTCAGGTTCCTATAAAAGTGGTCTATTTGTTTTGGATACTACTACACATTTAGCTTTTTCAGTTAAGACTTCAGATCTATGGCACAAACATTTGGGACATACCAATATATCCTCTATAAATGAAATGCTCAAATATCAAATGGTTGAAGGGATACCAAATCTATCTTTGGAATCTACTATTTGTCTAGAATGCTTAGCAAGAAAACAACATAGAATTCCTTTTGAACTTTGTCAACATAGGACTCAACAACCATTAGAATTAATATATATGGATTTATGTGGTCCAATGAATGTTACTAGTATTGGAGGACATAAGTATTTTCAACTATTTGTTGATGATCATACCAAAAATATGTGGGTGTACTTCATGAAGTACAAATCAGAAGCATTTAGTCATTTTAAACAATTCAAACTTCAAGTAGAGAAAGAATCAGGAAAGACTATCAAAATTCTTTGTTCAGATAGAGGAGGTGAATTTGTATCAAAATAATTCGATTTATTTCTAGAAGAAAATGGGAATTGCAGAAAGAAGAAATAGGTCTATAATGGAAATGGTGAGATGTATGTTAAAAGAAGCTCATCTTGATCATCAATATTGGGCAGAAGTAGTCAAAACAACAATATACTTACAAAATAGATTACCTACAAGAATACTCAAGCATGTTACACCAGAAGAAGCATGGTCAAGACAAAAACCAAATATTGAAAAGCTAAGAATATTTGGATGCAAAGCTTATATGCATATTCCAAAACAAAAAAGGATAAAATTAGATGATAAAACTATGGTTGGTATATTTTTTGGCTATGATGATGAATCTGCAGGGTATAGAATAATAGATCCAAGTACAAAGAAGGTATATATAAGCAGAGATGTAGTTTTTGATGAAAAAGTCAAGGTTGACACTGAAAAACAAAGTAATGATGCAGAAGTTTTTCTAAATTTCTTAGAGGAAGATTTGGTAAATGAAGAGACAAAGTCAGAATCTCAAGATGAAGAAAGTGAATATACAGAAACATCCACAATCCCTCAAAGGAAGGAACCAATATGGCTTAGAAACACACTCAGGGAATCAAACTTGGAATAAATGCCAGATCTTACTACTACAAGACCTCAAACTCATAGTCAAAGTAGAATGAACAGAGGATTACTAAGCACTACAGTAGAGCCAACATCAACACTTCAAGCTCTAAATCACTCACATTGGAAGGTAACTATGGAATCTGAATATTCATCACTACAAAAGAATAAAACATGGAATCTAGTGGAATTACCTCCAGGAAAGAAAGTTGTGGGTTGCAAATGGATTTACAAGATTAAGTATAAAGCAGATGGGACACTTGACAAGTACAAAGCTCGGTTAGTAGCCAAAGGATATACTCAGACAGAGGGAATTGACTATGAAGAAACATTTTCACACAACTAGAATGACTACTATCAGAACAATATGTGCTCTAGCAACTCATCAGGGTTGGAAACTTCATTAGATGGATGTAAAAAGTGCTTTTCTTAATGGTGACTTAGAAGAGGAGGTCTATATGTCACAACCAGAAGGATTTGTTGTTAAAGGACAAGAACATAAGGTTTGCAAATTAAACAAATCCTTATATGGTCTAAAGCAAGCTCCTAGAGCATGGAATATAAAAATTAATAATCATTTGTTACAACATAATTTCAAATGAAGTACATCCGATCCAAGCCTATATACAAAGAAAATTGGAAATGATATATTAATTCTTATAGTATATGTTGATGATATAGTGATTATTGGAAGCTCTGGAAAACTAATAAGTGAGATAAAAAAGATCTTGAGAAGGCATTTGAAATGATAGATTTAGGACTAATGAATTATTGTCTTGGTCTAGAAATTCATCAAAATGGAGATAATATTACAATTACTCAATCAAAATATGCAAAAGCTCTACTTAAAAAATATAAAATGAAGGATTGTAAGCCAAAAGATACACCTATGGAACAAGGGCTTCAATTATCCAAAAATGATGGAACACCTTTAGTTTCAGCTACAAGGTATCACCAATTAATTGGAAGTCTTCTATATTTGACAAATAGTCGACCTGATCTAGTTTTTGTTGTAAATTATCTTTCATGATTCATGCAAGAGCCAAGAGAGAGTCATTGGAAAGCTACAAAAAGAATATTGCAATATATTAAGAAGACTACTGATTATGGACTAACTTATATGAAGAATGTTAAATATTTTTGTCTACAGGGTTACTCAGATTCTGATTATGTTGGTTCTATTGATGATAGAAAGTCTACTTCAGGGTACATTTTTTTTTATCTTGGGTCAAGACCAATATCTTGGCACAATAAGAAACAACATACAATAGCACAATCATCTACTAAAGTAGAATATCGTGCAACAAGAGATACAACTTGTGAAGCTTTATGGTTACAATATATATTATCTGACATGGGAATCAAATGAACTCCAACTCTTATATTTTGTGATAATCAAGGAGTACTCAATCTGATCAAAAATCCAATTGTACATGAACAAACTAAGCATATTGAAGCACAATGCCATTTCATTAGAGATCATTTTTAGAATCGTCATATCAGTTTAAAGCATATTCCTACAGAAGAACAGCTAGTAGATATATTTACAAAAGCTCTAGGATGAAACAAGTTTCAAACATTCAGAGATCATCTATGCAAATCAAGAGAAGTTCATACCAAATAATGTAATACAAAGGGGTGTTAGAATATATTACATTATTTTTTATGTATACCAAGTGTCATTTGAAGTAGACCAAGGGTCATTTGAGGTAGACCAAAGGTCATTTTGTAAAACCTATATTATGGACTCTTAGTTCCATATTTCATTGTACAAGTTTATTCAAGTAATATGAAGTTATGCTCATTTTCTCATGTAGTTCTTATGCTTTCTTATTTCTCCTTAGCAATTATGTTTCTTGATTAGATTGAATACTGCAAAAACTATCATTGGTATTAGAACCATAAGGGTATTTGATAGAATATAGGGAGATTGCATTTTTTTAGATTACAGGTTGAAATATTGAGGAGGCTCAAGGAAGAGATCTCAAGCAAATTTAGGAGGAAGAAGAAGGCTAGAGAAGCCCTATGGAATAAGTTGAAGAAGTGGGCATTGGATATTATTTGAAGAAATATCAAGGTATAATATTGCAAGTAAGAGAAACTCCTGAAAAAATGAATTTGGGATAATTGTCACCATCCGACAACAAGCCCAAAAGGAAGAAGGATTTGAAAAAACAATTACCAAAATTTGGAAGAAATTCTTGAATATCTCAAGACATTCAGATTCTTGAGGAAGAGACCAGCCAAAGATATCATATTTGAAGTGATAACTAAGGAATAGAAAGAACCTAGAAGAGGCCATAAAATTTGAAAGTTTCAAAGATAGCCATAAAGGATTTTAAGGCTGATTTGCAAAGGAGAAGAATTGTTTTTGCAGCTGAAGTTTAAAGGTCATAGGAATAAAAATTGAAGGTTTTAGTGCTGCAAAATTGGTCAGTATTTGGAGGATAATTTTTGCAAATTATAAAGATATTTGGATAGAAAGAAGGCAGCATTTGTAGCTACAAATTTCATAGGTTGAGAGAATACATTCGAAGGAGAATTGAAGCTACAACAATCAGATTTTTAGGCAGAAAGTTAAAGGCTAAGAGGCAGAAAAATTAGGCAACAACTAGAGATACAAAATTAATTATTTTAGGGTAGAAAATCAAAAGGAATTAAAACTGCAAATTTTACAAATTCAGGGTAGAAAATAGGTGAATAAAATCACCAAGAAGAATAGCTACAAAAGGAGACAAAAATATATGCAATATTGGTGCTATAAAAGTTCATTATATGAATGTTCATATTAGATTATTATAGTCTTTATAAGCACCACATTTGATTTTTTTAAAGTAGAAAAAGGAAGACTTCCAATTTGAATAAGATTGCATCATTGCTATCTTAGAACCTGCACAATACAAATAGCAAAATATAGATTTAAAATATTGCTTGAAATAGGAGTAATAAGGAGAAGAAGTTATATAGTGAATGTTGTTTTTTGTAAGCTATCAGAGTGTAGTATTCTTAAATATAAAGGATATTGAATAAAACACAAGAGTAAAGTATAATTAGAGTGTCTAAATACACCATAAAGCACAAGTAAAAGCTACAACAAGTCTTGGTGAAGAGGAGCCACCAGAGGAGTGGTAGAAAGAGGAGGCATCATCATATTGGAGAAGTAATCCACCATTTCAAGGAAGCACGAATAACTATTTAAGATAGAGTGAAAGTACAGGGGGGCAAGCATTCAAAATCCATGAGCTAGTGTCTCCCTAGAGCTATAAACAATATCCAACAAGTATCATGAGTCATCAATAGCCAACAAGGAGCCACAAAATAGAAAGGACAAGTCACTAAAGTGCCATTAGAAAGTGAAACAATGCAAGAGTTGAAGGGCCAAGGTTATTCAACCATTAAATAATGGAAAATAAAGAACCATATTGAAATTTCCAACTAGCAACATCGCTAGAGAGAAGTGAGAACCATTAAAACTTGCCAATGTAAAGGTAAAGTATCATTCACAATAAATGAAATCAGATGAAGCATCAAGCATTACCAAGCTAAGAGGAGTAAAGGAGCATTACAAAGAGAAGGAAAAACACTACATAGGGAAGAAGTAGTGAGTTACCAAAGAAGAGTAAAGAAGCATTACAAATAAGAGGAATATATGTTACACAAAATATAAGGACCACCACCTGGAAGGATAGAATATATTCATAAGAGGCATGGAAAGTTATATTGCTAAGTGTCACAGTGTAGAAGGTAACTTCAACTAACATAAGGGAAGTGAAATATCTTCTTTGCATGAAGTAAAAGTCATACAGGAATATTCTTGAGATAAGAAGGTAATGTCAGTGAGTGGAGCACAACACATTATATGGTCAGAGAAACCAACCAACACTAAGAGGATACTTAAAGTCTTAGATATCTCCATACATAAGGAAGAACATTAAATGCAATAAAAAAGGATATCATTTTGCATTGAAGTCTGAAAAGTGGACAATGCCTAAATTAGAGTGTAAGTTACAGAGTAAATAAGTCATAAGAGAAGCAGACCAAATATGTAGTGCACCATACTCAAGAAGGTACATAAAATTCAAAGCAATTTACATTTTCATAAAGGTCAAGGAGGTATAAGGAATTTCAATACTAAGTTTAAGCTTAGTCAATCTATTATGCTTAAGACTAATTAAATGAATGGATATATGGAATTGCATGTATAAAATATAACCTTAGATGATTTGTTGAATGATTTGAAAGCTTTTTGAAGTAAGAAGGATTTAATTTGAAAGTTTTTGGGATTACCTTATTTTTCAAGCATAGAAATATTTACAAATAACTTAACTTGGAGGGATAAGGAATTCTACACAGAAAGTGAAATATTAAATTTGCAAATATTCTTATTTTCTAAATTTCTAATTAGGGAATTATAAGGAATTCATCACCAAACATAGGTTTTTGAATTTTAGAAACCATATTATTGTAATTTAAGGAATTACAATGTACTTCTCAAAACATAGAACTTGACTCTTTTTATCAAAATAAATATTTGATCATTAATAACTAGGGAGTCATAACATAGTCAACTTCATACAAACTAGAAAATTGAAAGATTTATAGCTATGGGTTATTGGTACATAGATTTAGGAGTAATCAAACATATGACTGGAAACAAACAATGATTTGATTCTCTACAAGAAAAAAATGAAAAACCAATTGCTATAGTAGATAGAAAAACTTATGAAGTAAAAGAAATAGGAAATGTTCTAGTCAATCTAATAAATGGAAAAGGAATAATTAACAATGTGTTATATATTCCAGGATTGACTACCAATCTTCTTTTAGTTTCCCAACTCATGGATCAAAACATGACAGTAAAATTTAAAGTTTTAAATAGAAGAAAACAATGTTATTTTCTCAAACAAGGGAAAAATATAGCTTCAAGTTCCTATAAAAGTGGTCTATTTATTCTGGATACTACTACACATTTGTATTTTCAGTTAATATTTTAGATCTATCTCACAAACATTTGGGACATACCAATATATCCTCTATAAATGAGATGCTCAAATATCAAATGGTTGAAGAGATACCAAATATATCTTTGTAATCTACTATTTGTCTAGAATGCTTAGTAGAAAAGCAACATAGAATTCCTTTTGAACTTTGTCAACATAGAACTCAACAACCATTAGAATTAATATATACGGATTTATGTGGTCCAACGAATTTTACTAGTATTTTAGGACATAAGCATTTTCAACTATTTGTTGATGATCATACCAAAACAATGTGGGTGTACTTCACAAAGTACAAATCAGAAGCATTTAGTCATTTTAAACAATTCAAACTTCAAGTAGAGAAATAATCAGTAAATACTATAAAAAATTCTTTGTTTAGATAGAGGATATGAATCTGTATCAAAATAATTAGATTTATTTCTAGGATAAAATGAAATTGTAGAAAGAAGAAATAAGTATATAATGGAAATGGTGATATGTATGTTAAAATAAGCTCATATTGATCATAAATATTGGGCAAAAGTAGTCAAAACAACAATATACTTACAAAATAGATTACCTAAAATAATACTCAAGCATGTTACACTAGAAGAAGCATGGTCGAGACAAAAACCAAATAATGAAAATCTAAGAATAGTTGGATGCAAAGCTTATATGCATATTCCAAAAAAAAAAAAATGATAAAATTAGATGATAAAACTATGTTTGGTACATTTGTTGGCTATTATGATGAATCTGTAGGGTATAGAATAATAGATACAAGTACAAAGAAGGTATATAAGCAGAGATGTAGTTTTTGATGAAAATTTCAAGGTTGACACTGAAAAATAAAGTAATAATGCAAAAGTTCTTCTAAATTTCTTAGAGGAAGATTTGGTAAATGAAGAAACAAAATCAAAATATCAAGATGAAAAAAGTGAATATATAGAAACATCCAAAATCCCACAAAGGAAGGAACCAATATGGCTTGGAAACACACTCAAGGAATCAAATTTAGAATAAATGCCTGATATTACTACTACAAGACCTCAAACTTGTAGCCAAAGTAGAATGAATAGAGGATTACTAAGCACTACAGTAGAGCCAACATCAACACTTCAAGCTCTAAATCACTCACATTAGAAGGCAATTATGAAATCTGAATATTCATCATTACATATAATAAAACATAGAATCTAGTGGAATTACCTCCAAGAAAGAAAGTTGTGGGTTGCAAATAGATTTACAAGATTAAGTATAAAGCAAATGGAATACTTGACAAGTATAAAGCTCGGTTAGTATCCAAAGGATATACTTAGATGGAGGGAATTGACTATGAATAAATATTTTCACCAACTAGAATAACTACTATCATAATAGTATATGCTCTAGCAGCTCATTAGGGTTGGAAACTTCATTAGATCGATGTAAAAGTGGTTTTCTTAATGGTTACTTAGAAGAGGAGGTCTATATGTCACAACTAAAAGGATTTGTTGTTAAAGGGAAAAAACATAAGGTTTGCAAATCAAACAAATCCTCATATGGCCTAAAGTAAGCTCCTAGAGCCTAGAATATAAAAATTAATAATCATTTGTTATAGTATAATTTCAAATGAACTACATTTGATCCAATCCTATATACAAATAAATTTAGAAATAATTTATTATTTCTTATAGTATATGTTGATGATATAGTGATTACTGGAAGCTCTAGAAAACTAATAAGTGAGATAAAAAAAATATCTTGAGAAGGCATTTCAAATGACAAATTTAGGATTGATGGATTATTTTCTTGGTCTAGAAGTTCATCAAAATGGAGATAATACTATAATTACTCAATCAAAATATGCAAAATCTCTACTTGAAAAATATAAAAAAAGATACACCTATGGAACAAGGGCTTCAATTTTCAAAAA
The DNA here is from genome assembly GCA_028583015.1 of Wollemia nobilis. NCBI lineage: Eukaryota > Viridiplantae > Streptophyta > Pinopsida > Araucariales > Araucariaceae > Wollemia > Wollemia nobilis. The sequence continues at coordinate 2,254,847 of JAQPPZ010016923.1, forward strand.
GTATGGAACACCTTTAGTTTCAGCTATAAGGTATCACCAATTAATTAGAAGTCTTATGTATTTGATAAATAGTCAATCTGATCTAGTTTTTTTTGTAAATTTTATTTCATGATTCATGTAAGATCCAAGATAGAGTCATTGGAAAGCTACAAAATGAATATTATAATGTATTAATAAGACTACTGATTATGGACTAACTTATATGAAGAATGTTAAAAACAATTATCTATAGGGTTACTCAGATTTTAATTATGCTAGTTCTATTGATGATAGAAAGTCTACTTTAGGATACATTTTTTATCTTGGGTCAAGACTAATATCTTGGCACAGTAAGAAACAACATGCAATAGCACAATCATCTACTAAAGTAGAATATCATGCAACAAGATATACAACTTATGAAGCTTTATGGTTACAATATATATTATCTGACATGGGAAACAAATGAACTCCAATTCTTATATTTTGATATAATCAAGGAGTACTCAATATGATAAAAAATCCAATTGTACATGAACAAACTAAGCATATTGAATCACAATGCCATTTCATTAGAGATCATTTTTAGAATTATCATATCATTTAAAGCATATTCCTACAGAAGAATAGCTAGCAGATATATTTATGAAATCTCTAGGATGAAACAAGTTTCAAACATTCAAAGATCATCTATGCAAATAAAGAGAAGTTCATACCAAATAATGTAATACAAAGGTGTGTAACCTATACCAAGTGTCATTTGAAGTAGACCAAGGGTCACTTGAGGTAGACAAAGGTCAATGTGTATAACCTATATTATGGACTCTTAGTTCCATATTTCAATGTAAAATTTTATTCAAGTAATATGAAATAATGCTCATTTTCTCATGTTGTTCTTATACTTTATTATATCTCGTTAGCAATTATATTTCTTGATTAGATTGAATACTATAAAACTATCATTATGTTCATTGGTTCTATAAGTTATTTACCATTTAAATAATCTAAACGATAGGCCCTTGAATCAAACTTGGTTGTTATGATAAAGGGGCCTAACCAATTGGGTTGAAACTTACCTTTAATATCTAAGCAAGTATTGATGTTCTTTTGGTTTTCCTTGAGGAAAATATCCTCAACCTCAAAAGAATAATTGTGAACTCTCTTGGAATAATATTGCTTGAGCCTATTCTGATAGGCTTACAAATGATCTAAGGCATGAATATGTTTTTCATCTAGTAGCTCCAATTGGTGCAAATGATCCAAGTGATACTCATAACAGATCGAGAAATATTGCAACAAGATGTGCAACGAAGGAACCTCTATCTCAAATAAAAAATTGCCTTAGTTTCATAGACTAAGACATAAAAAGAGGTGCTTGTAGGATTTCGTACACTAGTACGATAGGCCCACAGGGTTGGATAAAGCTGGATATACCAATCACGTTCGGTCTTACTAACCAACTTATTGAGTATCTTGATTAAGGACTTATTGGATGCTTTGGCTTATTTGTTACCCTAGGGGTAGTACTAGGTTGACCACATATGTTGAATCTTGTACTTAGCACAAATTTTATGGATATCAGTGTTCTTTAAATTAGTGTCATTATAAAAAATGATCATCGAAGGAATCTTAAATATATAGAGGATCTGGTTAAAGATGAACTTCGAGACCTGAGTTCTAGTCACCTTGGCCAAGGTATGGCTTCAATCCATATAGTGAAGTACTATATCATTGTTATGATAAACTTATGGCTATCAAAGGACATTGGGTTAATATTCCCTATAATATCCAATCCCCACATGGAAAATGGCCAAGGGGAAGAAATAACATGAAGGTGTTGAGAAGGAGCATGGACAAGGTTGTCATGGAGTTGATACTTGTCATAACATTAAACATGGTCACATGCATATTTCTCCATGGAAGGCCAATAATACCCCATTTTAAGGAGCTTTTTAGTAATTGCATTGTTGATAAAATGGCCTCCACATGAGCCTTCATGAACCTCACTAAGATCTATCCAAGCTTCATTGAATTTAAGTTATCGTAAGAGGATACCTTCAAAATAACATAGATATAAAGTATTGCCAATTATAACAAATAGATATGCTATTTTGTGTAAAAGCTTATGTTTATTATGATATAAACCATTAGGAATCAAACCATCCTTAAGAAAATTAAAGATATTAGTATACCATGATTTCTATGGGGAAGCTTGAATGGTCAAAAAATCTAACAAAACAAGACAAGAATAGAGCAATGTAGGCTCCCAAATTTATTTAAATATAATCAATGTTTTATCATCATCCAAATCCAAAGGAAATAAGGATATAGTAGTGGCCATGTAATATACATGGTGGTTGGATTATTTAGGGATAAAATCCATGGTTACCCGATCGAACGCAGATAAAATCTTGGTGATAATCTATTTATAATGTTTTAGGTTATCATCTTGAGTCTAATAAACATCATTAGTCTGATTGACCATAAATTGAGATTCACCAAATATGGAGAGAACTCTAACCTTCAAGGCTAAGGTTTCTCTAAGACCAAGGATCAAAGTGTTGTACTCTACAATATTTTTTGTGCAAGAGAAATGAAGCTTGAATGAAAGGGGATAAGTTATTTGTTTGGTGTAGCTATAATGATTTCAGCACCATTGCCCTTCATGCATTGGTCTCCATCAAAAAATAAAGTCTAGGATTTTGGATCTTTGGCCTCTATGCCAAAGCACTCATCAAGAAATTCAACAACCAAAGGATGGGTAGCTTCTAGGGGAACAAAGGCTAAATGATTAGCAATAACCTAACCTTTTATAGCCTTTGAACTATGAAATTTAGTTCAAACTCACTAAGGGCTAAAACCCACATAGTATCTTGACCTAAAATGTGGGGATTTATACATTAAGTAACACAAAGGATAAAACTTCATAACCACCAATATCTTATGGTTGAGCATGTAGTGTCTTAGATTCTAGGAAGCAAACACCACAACAAGGTAAAGCTTCTCTAAGGGAGTGTACCAAGTTTCATAGCTGACCAAGGTTCTACTGATATAGTAGATAGCTCACTATTTATTTTTATCATCATGTTGAGCCAATGAGGCTCCCAAAGTGTGAGCTATGGCTATTATGTAAAGCATAAAATGTTTATCTGATAGAGATAGAACTAAGACAAGCAGGGAAGTGAGATACTTCTTGAGTTCATAAAAAGCTTGCTGAAACTTAGAATCCCACTAGAACACAACATATTTCTTAATAAGCTTAAGAAAGAGTTGTTATTTATTGGCTAATTGAGTTATAAATCAATGAATGATTTGAAGATGACCTTGCAAGCTATGCAACTCAGTTAGGATTTAGTGAGGAGGCATGTCAGTGATAGCTACTATCTTAGTAGGATCCAATTCAATACCTTACCTAGAAATTATGAAACCTAACTTTCCAAATGTGACTCCGAACACACACTTGGAAGGCTTAAGATAAACCTTGAACTACTAAATCCCTTAGATCATGAACATGATCTTATCGATCTATGGAATGATCTATGATACCATCCACATAGTCCTATAAAATATCATGCATCATGTTGTAAAAAATATAAGTCATGACCCTTTGATATGTGGCACAAATATTTTTCAAACCAAAAGGCATGACTTTATAATAGAAGGTACCCCATGGTGTGATGAAAGTTGTCTTGGACTAGTCCTCAAGGGTAACTATGATCTGATTATATCCCGAGAAACCATACATGAGTGATAGCATACCATATTTGGTGGTGAAATATATGATCTGATCTATGTTGGGTAAGGTAAAATCACCCTTGGGACATGCTAAGTTAATTTCCTGAAATTCGGTACATATCCTAATTTTTATTATCTTCTTAGCCATAGGAATGATATTGGAGATCCAATCAAAATAGTCGATAAATTTTATAAAACTGACATCAAGAAGTTTTTGGAGCTCCTCCTTGACCAAAAGGGTGACCTTAGGATGCATCTTCCTAAGTTTTAGATTAACAGGCTTAGCACTAGGCTTCACTACCAAGTGATGTATAATAACAGAGGGATAAATCCTTGGCATGTCAGCATATGACCAAGAAAAAATATCATGGAGCTCTTTCAACAAATTGATAAATTACTCCTACTCATACATGGACAAGGCTTTACCTAGCTTAAGGATTCTAGGTCTCTCCTTAGAACCTATATTAACATATAACATCTCTTCAATGAGAATGGATTACTCATCATAAAGAGGAGATAGGGCAATAATCATCCCTAGTTTATTAAGATCCTTGAGAGATATAGAACCAAAGTCAACTTGAGAACTCAAATACTCAACCTATGCAGTGCAAGGAAATGACCCATCAAAAAATCCACTTTGATAGACATCCTTATGGGCCATGCCACAAAGAGTATCACCTTCAGCACACTCCTCTGGGATCACAACTAACTTTAGATGCACTTCATTGCAAAATAGAGAGGTAGAAGATGGTCCCTCATCATCATCACTCTATTACAAGCCTTGAGAGGTAGTTCCAAAATGGGCTCTTGAAGAAAAGGATTGACGTGATCCTATGATGAAACATTGATTAATGGTTCCTCACTCACACTTAGATTTTCAATTTTTTTAGTCATGTGATATGAGGAAACTGATGGACATAAATAGAGATTAGATTGAGCTCGCTCAACCAATGAAAAATATTAGAATGGGTGAGTATCACCCGTAATGGTGAAAAATTGATTCTTAAATTTGAACTTCAAACACTGATGAAAATTAGAAGGGACCACCCTCATCACATGAATCCAAGGGTGTCCAAGAAGCAGATTAAAATATGCAGGACAAGACACCACATAGAATAAGGTATCTAAGATATTAGGTCCAACCCTAAGGGGGAGAGATATAATGTTGCAAGCCTCTTGGAACTTATTGTTTAAAGCTTTGATGATGATATCGGACTTAGTTAAATCTTCCTATTTTAATCTAAACTTTTGGAAGAATTAATAAGTGCATAAATTGAGGGAAGAACCATTATCAATAAGAATCCATTTGATAAAAAATTTCCCAATAAATGCAATAATATAGAGGGAAGAATACCCTAGTAAGTCTAAGGAAGAAATATCTTCATCCAAGAATGTGATATGATGTATTCCAATAGAACTTACAACATCAGCTATAGCATTAGGAAAAATATCTTGAGAAACATATTATTGTCATAGGAGCTTAAAATAGGCTTCCCCATGAATAGGAGAAGTTTACAAAAGCTCTAAGAGGGAGATATTAGTTGGGGTACTAGATAATTGTTGTTGAATGTCAAAGGAGACTTTAGGTCATGGCTTCAACACTAAAGGTGGGTTTCTATTCTTGTGCTCCTTTTTTAGGTATATTCAAAACTAAGGTGGTTTGGATGAAGAACTCATATCCTACTAAGAATATTGTGTCAATTGAGTCTATACTTGTTGCCTTGTAGTTATTGCTATCATTCCAACCATATTATCATAGGGAGGTGGCACATTGATTAGTTTCCTATTACCCATTCTTAGGGAGGGGATCTTGGAAGATTCCCATATCTTGATTTGTTTTGGATGCTTGTTGAGTGATATTTTTATTATTTGTTAAAGGATTGGGTTGAGATATTTCTATAACTAGGTGTCCTTCATAAATTAAGTATTGAACCACATGTTTCAACCTCTTACAAGAGTTTTTCAAGTGCCCCTTTACCCTATGATATTCACAATGTTGACCAGCTTTATACCAATTAGTTATGGTATCAGGTTACCTTATAGGTGGTAACTCAATCATGTTAGATTCCAAAAGCTATTGTAGGACCACATTCATAGGCATGTCGAGTCTTATGAAATTTCTTGATGGGGGTTTTGAGGCTAGAAAAGCACCATTTATTGTAGGGTGTTAATGACACTATTAATAGTCCTACCATCCATTACCCTATCACCAAGTATGTGTTTGTTCTTATACTATGTTTTAGTGGTCATGCCCTATTTTATCTTAAGTTTACCTTCTTTAATAAGGGTTTGCTCTACCCTTCTTGCTAGATCTATTGCTTGATCGAAAGATGTGATAGTCATAGTTTCCAATTCATAAGATATTTGCTCTTGTAAGTTTCCAATAAATATCTCAAGCATGTCTCGAGGAGGTAAGGTATATTTGAAGTGTCCAACTAGACTCCTCCAACAAGACAAAAATTCTAAAAAACTTTCATATTTAACCTATTTTAACATATAGACATCTTTCATAGTCACATTATTTTCAACATAAGCACCAAATGGTTGGAAAAACACTTCAACCATCTCTTCAAAGTTCCCCAAATAATTATTAGGCACTTTATAATACCACTATAATGCCATACCACCAAGGCTCTTAGGGAATTTCTTTAGCAACAACATACCATCATATATGATATCATAGCATGTTGTCCTGAACATCCTTAAATGCTCAATTGGATTCTTTATTCCCGTATTTATAGGTAAAATTGGCATTAGAAAAAGCTTAGGGTAGGGCCTAGAGGTAGGTCTAAGGGCTGATTGCACATATCTCTATATTTTTAGGTGAAACTAGGCACCTGAATCATATCCACTCTTGAAACCAATTGCTTTACCACATTTTTTAAACTTTGCATTTTGGGATTTTTATTGTGCAATACCCCTAGATTCCCTAAGGGAGGGGTATAGATAGGCTATTGAAAGGGAACTTGGTGAATTTTGCAAGCATTGACACTGTTATATTATGGGTTATGATATATGGTATCTTGATGTGAAGGATAGCTACAATTTGGTGTAACAAAAGCATGCATGTTGAGATTAGACGAATGAGAAGGAAATTGAACATAATATTTAGTGGCACTATTATTTGGAAATATGATCTTGTTTCTCTTCACCACTACTACTTCCAGATTTTGGATAATTAGATGCATAGTGACCATATTTACCATAATTAAAACACTTAACTATTTTTGTACCTTTGTGATTTCTTGAGTCCTTGTTCCTTTTGCCATAGTTTACTTCTTCATCATTGGATGACTCATCACATGAATATGACTTCTTATCCTTTGTCTTATTTTCTGCTTTGAAGGCTACCTCTTTCTTTGGAATAGGATCCTTTCCTATTCTCATCTCAAAATATGTGAGAGTTCCATGTAACTCATCCCTAGTCAAAGTTTCAATATCTCGTGTTTCTTCTATGGCTGAAACCTTTTCACTACAACTCATAGGGAGAGACCTTAAAACCTTTTGACAAACATCTGATTCTTCAATTTTTTTTTTGCTAAGTAAAATATTTATATTGCAAAAAGGGGTTTTAAGGATCCCTGAACCTATTTACAGCAGCAGAGTGAAAGCATTACCATGTTGGAAGGGAGACTGAAGACTCTAGTAGAAAAACATCTTAATAGAGGTTGTGATAGAAGATGCAGCCTCAGCATTAGAAGTGCTAAAAAAATCCATATAGGTAAAAAGCGAGGACGCAACCTCATACCAAAAACCATAGCCAAAATAATAACTAGAAGATAAAGAAAAAATCTTGATGAGATAATACATAAATGCAAGACAATTCAAGACAAAGAAAACTTAAGGACCTATAATACTTAGGCTCCACGCAGGAATATGGTGAGGACAAAAAAAATAACAAAAAAAAAACACAGGAGCAGGGTGAGGTAGAGGAGGTCATTCCTCAACCTTAGCCTTTTCTTCTTCCTTATCATCCTCTTCAGTTGTTGCCTTTGGTTCATCATCTTTGGGATCAATCTTGACAGTCCCCACACCTGGTTCTTCAACTTTAAACCCAAGTCCTTGCATGGATTTAACAACCTCATCCACACGAAATAACTATGTAGAAATGTCTTCCTCATCCTTCATCTTCAAGCCTTCAATTTTTTCTTGTGATTTTGCATTTTTGCCATCTTGAACTTTTTGTCTCCCTCATATGTTTTCTTCAAATTTTCCCAAATATCTTTTGCTGATGTGCAATGCATAACTTTTACGAACTCTACTTCATGTAAACCACATAATATTGTATTCTTTGCCTTTGAATTATGCAGGTGTAAGATCTTACCATATTTATTTGTAGGAGTATCTGGCAGTGTGTACCCATCCTCAATTCTTTTCATGTCTCATTTCCTTGTGCCATTAGGTAAATATTAATTCTTACACTTCAAAATGCATAATTATTCCCATCGAATAATGGTGCCTTATTTGCTGAAGATCCACTCTGATATGCCATCTGTGTTCCTGTATACTTTTGTTTCAAGCTATTAAAATATTTTGAAGGAACCCACTCTGATACCAATTGAAGAACACAATATTATAATGATAGGGGGGTGTACAGTATAAGGTCAAATTTTACTTTTCTTTCCCAAACAATTTTATCCAATATAATCAATGGAAATATCAACAACAGTAATCAAAGCAATGCACAAATCATCACACACAATAGAGACACCAATTTAACGTGGTTCACCTAATGTGGGCTACTCCACGGAGAAAATATTTCACTAAATTTTTCTCAATAAATATCTTGGGAATCACTTCCCTATTACAATGTTTATGGACCTCTGTCCAAAGGAGACACCAATCCCATAATGCTCTAATTTGTGGATCTCTCTCCATAGGAGAATTCTTTTCCCTTTTCTCTGGTTTATGCAACTTGACCCAAGAGAACTCTTTCTCCTCAACTAGTTCATGGATCTCTCTCCATAGGAGAAATATTTCCCTCTACTTTGGCTTGTGATCTTCTAGAATACTATGTCCCCCATTGTACTGGCTTATGGATCTCTCTCCATAGAAGAACTTTGTCCTCACTCATAAGATGCATTGGCTAATGGATCTCTATCCTCTAGATACTACTATCCTCTACTCTATCACCTCCAAAGTTATCTGTCTATTCTATCTTATATCTGCACAAAATACTATCCTCAATCTAGTACAAATTTACTCTACCTTTGTCTCAGGTCTAGCACAAATCTACTCTCAAATCTACACCAAACTCTGTCCTCAAGCCTTAACACAAAGCTTGATCAACTTAAAAATCAACTCTATTTAGATTTTCCCCAAGCCTTAACACAAATCTTGAACAAATCAATCAATAAACTCTACTCATATCTGCCCCAAGCCTTAACACAAATCTTGAAAAAATAAATCACTCAAGTCTGTTCTCAAGTCTTTACCAAGACTTACCTCAAATCTGCCCTCAAGTCCTCTCAAGAACTTGCTCAATCTACTCTCAAGTCTTTACCAAGACTTACCTCAAATATACCTACAAGTCCTCTCAAGAACTTGCCCAATATGATCTCAAGTCTTCATAAGAAATTGCTCAATATACTCTCAAGTCTTCACCAAGACTTGCCTAAAATATTCCTACAAGTCCTCTCAAGAACTTGGTCAATATGCTCTCAATTCTTCACAAGAACTTACTCAATAAGCTCTCAAGTCTTCATCAAGACTTACCTCAAATTTACCTACAAGTCCTCTCAAGAACTTGTTCAATCTGCTCTCAAATATTCACAAAGACTTTCCTCAAATTTGCCTACAAGTCTTCACTAAGACTTGCCCAAATCTGCCTACAAGCTTTCACAAAATCTTACTCAACTCTATCCTTAATATTTCACAAAATATTACTCAAATATTATCAAATACATGCTCAATAAAACTCACAAGATATGCTCAATCAATCTCAAATTTTGCACACAGTGTTATCAATTGCTTTATCTAATCTTCAAAGTAATTCCTTTAACTTGAGGTAGTTTAGACATATTCTATTTAGAATTTTTTTAACCTCTAGAACATATATAGAATGATGTAATCTATCAAAAACTCAATATATTCTACTCAATCATTAAGTTTGTCACTTTAACAAATCCAATTTCTAATGTTTGCACATTCACTTTCAATATTACTAAAAACCAATGCTCAAGAAATTTCACTCAATCATTCAATGAAACACAACTTGCTTACAAACCCTAACCAAGTGTTTTCATATTTCTTCAAACAAAGTACACAAGTTGCGTCTCAAATCCTAACTCAAATAATCCTCAATCTCTAACTCAAATGTTCTCATAAACATTCACCAATCATGCATATGAAAACTCACTCAAATATTTCAAATAATGCTTATCAAACAATCCTTTTCACTCCACCTTGCATTTCACAATATTCAATCCAAAAACACTTTAATCAAAGGATGATGTGCCCATACCTTTTTTTTTATGGAGATATATCTTAAAAACCTACTTTACTCACAACCAACTCTTTTTTCCAACTCTAAGTTAGATAGCAACACTCTATCTCAAAATCTCCACAGGAATTTTACCTCAACAAATATCTCACCATACAAGAGTACAATAGAATGTCAAAATACAAATACACCTTATTACTCCTTCCTTAAAAATAAATCTTCAATCAATAGATCATTCACTCACTCAATCAAAATGACAATATCCCTATAACTCCTTTTAACTCCAACTCAATATAGAATATTTCAATCCAAATCTCAACCTTCAAAACACTTTAATATTCTAACTCAAATTAAATTTCAAATTACAATAATAAAGTCCTTTATAATCTCAAATTCTTAACCCACCATGCATACCATATTACACCAAAAAAAATCCTTGCACACACCTTATAATCTCCAACATATGGCAAAAATAAAAATATTAAATCATACCTTAGCCACTTTAATCAAAAATAATTTTGTGCACCATAAACACCACCATGCACTCCATGTGAATCGAACTCACGTTCACTACATGCCTAGCACCTTGGCCATGGCTAGGCTTCCACTTGGGCTACGCACCCACACAACCACAAAAAAGTGCTCATTGTCATTTATCTCCTCCATATGTGCCAAAAATGTCCAAACAAAAACTCTTCCCTCTCCTGCCACCAGGAATCGAACACGGGACCTTTGTTCCACCTAATTCTTACACTACCAAGCCTTGCCACTAGGCCACCTAAGTTGATGGTAATAGGGACACATAATCTTCTCCATTTATTCATCAACATTCCATCTTAGATTTTAAAAATAAAATCTTTGTCTATGCCTTGCTCACGAAAATCGCATCGAATTATTTCAACCTTTAGCATGCACAAAATCGGAGACTTACCTTATGCCATTAAACATTATGGTATAAATACCATATCCCTTCCTTGCTTCGACGTCGATGGGCATAAATATTTAATTTTAATATTTTGCACCCAACCCTTACTTAGGGTTTATAATTAATTTATATTATAAATTAATTATAATATAAATATTATAATTAATTTATGAGTAACCTTAGGCTTTTCTTTTAACCCTTAATAGCCTAGGTGTTTTTCCTTTTTAACCTTGGGCCTTATCTTAATACATTTAATATTATAATAATAAATATTATAATATTATTTCCTTTAGTACTAGGTATCTCCTTCCTTCAGGAATTTAGCCAACCTTTTGACCAATCATGTGAAGCTTTAAACCAAATCTCTTGGGCTTAAAATATAAATATTTTAACCCTCCTTTTGTCAATATCTTGCATTGACTTTTGACATCACTAATAATGACTCTTGACATCAATGACAACACAACTACTCAAAATTTCCAATATTTCTAAGAAATGGATGAGGCTTGAGTAGCTAAGGAATCCATATTTGAGAGAAGTATGGGATTCTCTCAATGTTTTTGCATGGAATTTGCTTTGTATGGTGCATGTTTTTGCATTATTGTATAATTTTCTTGCATAGTGCATGTTAGGCTTACATATGCATTTCAAGAGTTGTCTTAATCCCTAAAATCCTATTCAAGTTCATGGATGAAGATCTATAAAAAAAAGATATTGAAAAAGAAGACTAGGGACCACTTATTTGGAGATGTATTATTATAATTGAAATGAGAAATTATTGGAAAGTATATTGAATGGAAATTATGTTATGAAATATTATGATGAAGGAAAATATGTCATGTAAATATTCTTGTTATATTATTTTGATATTTGTTTCAAGAATGGAAGATTAAATAATGATATTCTTTTATGTTTAGTTCTTGGAAATAGATAGTTATTTGCAATAATGGAAAGGATGTGTTATTGATGGGAATTGATAGAATCTAATTGATGGATTATGGTGATGATTCATTTAGATGTTGATTTTATCCTTTTTTTGTAAATAAAGGAAATGCTAAATTCTAGTGTTATGATTTGAGAAGTATTTAAATTCCTAGTATTTAGCAATGTGTTATGTTGAATTTAATTATGATTTAATATAGCACTCTATTTCTTTTTTGGAGAGATGTTTATAAATGTTAAGACTCTTGGGTTTAGATGAGGGTTATTTTGGACATGATATTAGAGCCATATTAGTAATCCCTTGAGTCAATATGTACCAAATCCTAGTTGATTTGTGGTGAGATAATAACTAGGTATTTGTGAATGACACATCCTAACCGATGAGGTTTTGATGGCCCAAAGTGGTGAGGCTTGGGTATTCCTATTTATGAGGTTTGGATATGTCCTAAGTGATGAGGATTGGACATGTTCCCAGTTATGAGGCTTAGGAATATTAATGGTGGATTAATATGGGATAATCCATCGGATCATTCATAAGATAATATAGTGGTGGCACCTTACGATGAGGCAAGAGTGACCATGATCATTACCAAGTGAGTGGTAATGGTCTTAGTTAGCTCATAGTGAGGTGAAGCTAAATAATCACTAAGGCATAGGCATATATGGAATTATGCAGGGTTAGGGAATAGGTATCCCTCTTTAAGTATTATGGGCCTTAAAGGATAATTCCTACATTGTTGACAAGTTGTTCTATAAAGGTGAGTGTATAGGAAAAGTGGGGGACCAATGATGGTATCTTTTCCAAATAGTAATATTTAGAAAAGTGAACCCTATAAGTATAGGAATTTGACCACTCATGTCCACTTGAGTGTCATCTGTGGTGAAAATGAACTCAAAATGTAGTTATCCCTTATACTGCTAAAATATATTGGGTCTTCTTTGTGAGTTAAACCTAGTGAGAAAAAAAATCTCTCTCCCTTTGTTCGAGTTAGTGGATTGTTACACTATCATCACCAATTCTTGTGATATTATCTTCATATTTTTTTTCTTTTTCTTCTTTTTTTCCTACTCCATTGAAGGATTTATCTCTTGTAAATTGATGGTTTGTGCTTCCATGTTGTTTTTCTATCTCATGTGCTTCTCATATGCCCTTGATGTTCCAAGCATAGATTCTTGTCCTTATGATATTGTTTCACTTGATGACTACTTTTGAGAACTACCTATTGTAAGGATATACTATGCTTTCTTGACTTCCATTCACTTGGTCCTCATGAGTGCATGTAGTATATTATCTAGGAATGTCTACCATAGGTTTTCCATGTCTTCCTATCAAGATAAATATCATTTGTAGATAATTTTAATGATGCCATGATGTTTAAAAATCCCTATCTCATCCTACACCTATTTGGTCATTGCATGTAGAGAGGAGCACAACACATATGGTAGGTCTATCCTTACATTAGGTTTCCTAACCCCATGTCACAAATGTGTTAGAATCTTTAAATATTATTCCAAAACAAAGTGAACTATCCATTATAATTAAAATAACACATGATACAAAGGACCACTATGTCCCATGGATCCAATATATTAGTTTGTCTAATACCATTGCATATATTTTTACCCTTCATCTCATATTCTAGATCTAGAGAAATAAATTAAAACATCATGTAATGGAGATCATAAACCAGAAAATATTTGACCAATGCAATAAATCTTAGAAATTCTACTTAAGGTTACATTCATTACCTCTATTATAGTTCCCATCAATGTTGCCTTACCTTCACAAAAGCAATTGGAAAATTCTTCTACGAGAATGGTATTAAACTTGTTGAATAGCCAAAGAAAATGTAGCCATCCTGCAACTTGAAAGATATCCACTACTTCATGTTGCTATAATAGTTCTACAATAAACATAAATTTAGAATTCTTTTGTCCACCCATTCTAGTTATGTGTAGCTAATATAAATTAGGGTATTAGTTCTACATAATTTATATTCATTGAAAATGGTTGTAGAGTTGCAAAGCCAAAGGTGGTAAAAAATATTTGTTGTTAATTTTGGCTACATTCAGGTAAATGTGATCATTTTCCATAGCCTTTACCTGATTCATAATTAGTTTTTGTTGCTAAAAGTTTCTTTTGATGTCCAATCTAAAGTGGCCAAGTGGTACGATTAATAAATTCACTTGACTTTACATCATGTTTTTTGATGAAAATGTGACATGTGCTTCTTATTTTCTAGTATGCATTGTATACGCATTAGTTAATTTTCTCCCTCGTGCCACAAGTGATCTTATTATGTGGTCACGCATATTTATAATTATCCTTTGTGCATGGGTAAATCACTCTGTCTAGTTTTTCTTTGTGCGACTTAAATTTTGGATCACATAATTTTAAAATTTCAAAACCTTGGCAGATAGTTCTATGTCATGTGTTCAACATTGTATCTACCTTTATCGTAGTTGGATATACTATAATTACATTTACCATAAATTATATGATTCACCAAAGTGACGTGTGTTCCCCCCTTCTTATCCAAAAGTATGTCCTTGTGCTTATTTTTTTTTAGGCTTGGACATAGTTTCTACTATTTTTGGGAGCCCTTTTTTCTTATTATTTTTTTGGATCCTTTCTAGAGCAACCTATATGTATTATCACTAAGGTGATATGCACTAGAAAAATATAATTTTATATTTTCAAGAACTACAAAAATGCTACCACAGTAAAAAAAATTTGCTTACCTGTAAGAGGACACATGGGGGTGGACCGTGTATAATTATTCATAATACTAAGATAAAACAAGAAAAAAAAAGGAATGCATACCTCATTGGTTTGGAGTGTGATTCCATTTTTTTTTTGGATAGCTTTGGAAATATTTCTATGTACACTATTGCCATGAGGGAATTGAAGAAATAAATAATATCATCACTCTTTTTTCACATAAGATACCATCGTTTTCAGTTTTCAACCATCTTCTTCCTTGGTTGCATCCTAAAAGGATTTTTACAACCAAGTAATTATTTCCAAGTTATAAACACCAAAAACTTATTTTCAAACATAACTTGACCTAGTAATGCCCTCTAAGGGGTTTTCATTACTAGGATTCTCTTTATTATTTTTGAGGATAACTTTTGTTTATGACTTGGTTGAAGGAAGAAGATTCCCCAACCATATACATATCTGAATGTGACTATAATTGAGTTGTGAATTCTTCTTTGGTAATTAGCTTCTTATATACCTTTAGTCTATGTCCATTTACAAAAATTCATCATCTGTAACCATCAATAGGTTGTATATGAATTGCATAATTATCAAAAAACTATTCTATCTGATATAAGCCTAACCATCATATGCAATTTGTACCTTTAAATTTATGGTAATAAGAATCAAACAAAAGTTCCCAATCACCCGGATGAAAATTATTATTCTTAATATGGAGGTCATGTCAATTATGTCATTGCTACTAAATTATTTTTGTCTTTTGGAGAGCTTAAAGTCTAAGTTAATCTAATTTTTTTAACTATGTTTTTTTTATAAGTAAAATTTTCATTAAAGCGGGTTTTGAAAGGATCCCAAAACCTTGTTAAAAAATCAGAAAAAAGGTATGATATGAAGAGGAACCAATAAAAAAAATGATCCAACTACCCACACTAGAAAAACCATAAAAAATAGGCATACACCTATAACACAACAGGCTCACAAAAATGCATCCTAGGGACCATCCCAAGAAGCATCCTTATCAATGTCCCAATAGTTAGCAACTACACTGCATCCTTATTTCCCTCCTTCACTGCCTCATTGCAACCATATTTCCTCATGGAACTATCGATATTAGGCTTAGGATCTTCTATGGTTGCACTAGGGAATGCCTCACAGAAAAATATCAAGTTTAGGGTGTTACGCATCTCCTTTAGCATAGACTAAAATTCCTTAGACTGGGAAATCATCATGGAAATAGTCTTGATTACCAAATTTTGAAGCCCTACCATCATGTGGTCATCACCATCATCATCTAAAACCACTTCCTGATACTCATGTTGGCTCTGTCACATCTTCTTTATGAGGTGAATGGAATATCTTATCACACTTGCCAGTTATTTGAGCTTGATCTTTTTCCCTTTTGAAGCCTCAGATTCCTTGTCAAAATCCACAAACTTCATTTTCCTAAACAACAGGATCAAAATAGGGCTTTTGGATATATCATCCTCAAGGATGAAATTGTGTGGACTTATATTACCTTGGGAAGTTTCCTCAAGAACCGGTTTGGCCAAGGGAACTTCAGGGATGTGACTCAGGAGATGACTATAAATGATCTTGAAAAGGCCTTGATGGGATGGGAACTCAACACTCTTTTTCTTCCTACAATTCTCTATAGAGTAGTTCATTGAGTGGAACAAAAATTCAGGGATGTTCATGACATTGATGTCTCTGAAGTGATTTACAAAGGCCAAGTGGAAGCTTTGTAAGGGTTTATCTAGGTCATCGATAGTAAGAAATTGCATAATAGGCTTCATAACTTTTTTCCAGAGAGATGGAATATCAGACCTAAACATACCTATTTTTCCCAACTTGAGAATTTTAGCCTTGTCATAGAACTCCTTGAGCTCCATCTTCCAATTATGTTTTTCCCACCATAGCGATCTCCTAGTCAGAGGTAAACCAAAAATATCCACCAGCAACTAGTTGTCAATGAAAAACTCTTTACCTTATAAAATGATCTTACCCTCGTCTTAGTTGCATAGAAAAACAACAGTAATATCATAGTTATTTTTTGAGAATTTCCTTAGGAAATAAATGTATCCTTTCTCATCAAGGATGGACTCAACAAGTGTGTCCACCTCCAAAGTATCAGGCTCAACAAAGCACATGATTAGGTAGAAACAACACCAAAGATGATGCCATGAAATGAAGGTATGGATATTCTAAAAAGGATAACTGGGATTGGGCTTGTATGGCATAGCCCTTATAGGAAGATATTCCTTGTGCATTGGGATGCATATGTTTTGGGCATCAGGGCAGAGATTAGAAAATATCTCCTTGAGAAGATGAATGGAAGCGAAGGAGTTCCTAGGGCTCCTCTTAATCAAAGCAATCATAGAAAATTTATTTCTACATGTGACACCTGATGGTATCCATAAAACCCCTCCAATAGTAATCGAGCACCTCGGACTCAAGTTGCCTTTGGGAAGCCAAATAGGAAGTGAGTGGTCAGTGGCGGTAGGGAGACAAAAAATAGAAAGGCTAGGAAACAAATGATGGGGATGATGGTTCTTGAAAGGAGTGATGATACAGTCACATGGAAGGAAGCTCGAGAAAGGATACAATGAACATTTTCCTTGGAAAATAGAAAGGATGGGAGATGCACGGGTGATGGGAGTTGGAAAGGGAAATTTTGTCACACTAGGTCTAAACAAAAAAAGCAACTCTTGCAGTGTAAGTCATCCCAAGAGGATAGGGTTAAGGTGCTAATAAGGCTACCTAAAAAATATGGTAATTCAAACATTATCTTGAGGACCAATCTTGGCATATTACAATTGGGCATTGCAATGGTTATTAGAAGGTAAGTATTGGTCACTAAGGCTTTGGTGAATGGAAGCTTTATCCACATTGACCACATTGGATATTTTATGGGGAAAAGTGTCATACCAGGTGACAAGACCATTAATATTGGTGTCATAATTGGCCAACACATCTACAACCTTGTTTGCTTCCTTGAAAGCATGTTGAATAATGGGTTCTCACATATGCTCTATGATTTTACTGGCTTCTTCAATAGAACCCTTAACCTTCCATGAGGGGTTTTTTATGTTCCTCAAGTAATTGATGATGTTGAGAGAATCCCCTTTGATAATCAACCTATTGGAGCTTAGCGGTAATAGAGACAACCCTATCCAAAGAGCTTTGGACTTGACAAAATGATTGGACTAGAAACCAAGACATTCAACAAAGTCCATAATAGCATCCCCATTGTGGTCTCTAAGAATGCCACCTACCCCTGTAGATCCTAGATTTTCTTTGGCTACATCAAAGTTTAGCTTCATCCAACCAACCTGATGAGTCCTGGATAAGCCTCATTTATAGCATGTTTTAAATACTTAAAACTACCTAAAACTCTCGTGAATTATCTTATATGCTAGTTAAGTTGATTTAATATGTTGTGTATTAACTGTTTGCATGATTGAAGTGTTAAGGACATTATATTTTGATTTTTAACAGTTATTATATAGTTTTATGTTATCTTGTCATGTTTAGGTTGACAACAACACTTCACTAGTCTTATTTTGATGATCATTAAGCATTAGTTTCTCTAAATTGAGCAAATAGTACAAAGACTTATTACTATGCAGCAGAAAAATGGTTTTTCCATATAAATTCTAGCCAACTGCCAATGAATGGCAAGGCATGAAATTCACATCCAAGGAAGAATGAAGACTATTGAAATCTGATACTGAGGGCTAATCCACTTGAGAAATGCAGCCAAAACCATTTGGAGTCAACACAGTTGGTAATTCTAAAGATCTTTGGAATGAACACAGTGTCTTCGGAATGAACACAATGTCTCCGGAATGAACACAATATCTCCGGAATGAACATAGTTTCTTCGGAATGAGAAAAGAAAGCACTTTTTGACTTGTTGAACAAATTTTGACAATGAAAAATGGGATAATAAGGTTGAGAAAGTTAAGGGAAAATATCTCCCATCTAACTTTGTCGTCCTTGTCGTCCAAAGCCACCATTTATGGAAAAGATCAAATTGATCCTCTTCCAGGATAAACCCAGGAAATTCTGCAGGATATCAGGAACAACATATTTTATGTTTGTAATTATATTTAGGCATATATTAAAGATAGCTCCCATCTAGTTTGAGCTATTAGATTAGATAGAGGAGATAGAAAATAAATAGGGAGATAATAGAATAGTGATTTCAGACCTGTAACAGATTTTAGCAGAATTGTAATTATGTTTCTGAAGCAATAAAAGTGCAGTTTCATTCTATTTATTTTGTTATATCTGAGTGTGAGTAATACTTAAAGAAGAATTCAAACCTTCTTCTGAGAAAGGAGGTTGGCCACTTCCATACCTAGGAGGAGGACTGACAGATAGGTTTTATTCTGATTTTGTTGCAGCAGAATAAGTTGTGAACTTGTCATTTTCATTCTTTTGCACAACTAACATTCCTAGTTGTTTAATTCTTTTTCATAATATTTTTGTGATATGATTAGTGGTATATCTGGTTATTCTTTTCATTCCCAACAACTTTCCAATTCACTGCAAATTTCCATTTTCGGCAATTTACAAGTTTTCTGTAATTTCCCTGCATTCTTGTTTTTGCTGTTAAAACCCTGCACAGAAGATTGACGACCTTCTGTTATAGAGCATTGATAGGATCTAGTTTTTATGCTTCATTTAAATTATTGCAATATTAAATAGACTTTCAATTCTGCAACTATAACTAGAGTTTCAATTCTGCAATTTATTTAGATTTCATTCTTGCAACTGTAACTAGGGTTTCATTTTTGCAATTAGCAATTAGTTTTCATTCTTGCAAATAGATTAAAGTTCAATTTATGCAATTTAGGGGTAGAAGTGACACAAAACCCCCACACAATCAATTCCACCAATAAGACCTACTGCTTCCAAATGAACTGAACTACAACCCTACTTGAACTTTCTCTTGTAAATAGCCTTGGACACCACCCTGGATTGACAAATTCATTGAGAATTAATGATGTGCTTAACGACAACCCATCACAACCGAAGGAGGTATTCATTTGTTGTTAATTCTAACATTTGGGGGAGAATAATATAAGGCTTCTTGTATAGGAACGTTCAAATAAGTCAACAAGGAATATTTGAATCTTGAAATGGTGGTTTTTGTGGAAGGAATAAGCTAGGAATTTTCTTTGGCACATTTTTTTTGTTAAAGAGGTAGAATCCTTGCAATCATTGTAGAATACTATTTTTTTTCTTTCAAGCCATATTTTCCAAAGGAAATGGTGGAGGCAGAACTTCCATATGGAATTGAGGTAGGAGTTGCAAAAGGGTGAAGGCCATTGGGTGAAAATATCAATGATGGATTGGGGTTTGGCCCATAGGATATGAAAGGATTGAAATAAATTATCAAGGATGGTAGAAGAAAAGGAACAACCCAAGAAAATATGATGAGTGGATTCCCAAGTAGATAGGCAAAGGTGGCAACGATTGGGAATCATGATGCCTCTTTTGATTAAATTATCAATGGTAAGAATCTTGTCTTGGATGGCCAACCATGAAAAGAAGGATATTTTAGGAATTAGATATTTAGGCCAAACAAGGTGAAAAGGGAAATATGAATCAGTGGGTAGCGATAGAAGATCATAGGCAGGATTGACATAGAATTCCCCACTTTCAGAGTGCTCCTAAATGATGTGGTCTAATATGTTGCTAGTAGTGATAACCATAGAATTGAGGAGAAAAACAAGGGATGCAGACTTATCAGAATGAGAGTCACATATGAATGATATCCAGGATGGTTTTTTGTGGGATTGGGTTATGAAGTTAGAGACATTTCATCCTAGCAAGGAATCTATGAAGTTTTTGAGGATAGAGAGATTAGGATATTCAATTAGTGGTTCTCCTCTAATCCATTTATCATGCCAAAATTCTATACTCTCTCCATTTCCTAGCTGCCATTATAAACATTTGCACAGTAGAGGCCTGGTGTGGATCATAGATTTATAGAAAGCTTATCTATTTTTTGGAGCTAATTCATCGAGAAAGTTAAAATCTTGCAAATATTTCTCTTTACTATGGTGACTTATTCTGAAATATCATTAGAGATGATTCTTCGAGTCAATTTAGCCATCATGGTGATATTTAACTTTTGTATTCTTCCGAGCCCAATTCCCCCATGGGCTTTGGCTCTACAAACTTTGTCCTAGGAGACAAGATGGAATATTTCTTTTTTTTTATACCCTGACCAGAGAAATATTTTTTGGTTTTGTTCTATTTTTGAGTAGATGGAGGAAGGGGCTTTGAAAATAGAAATAGAGTAAACCGAAATGCTTTGAAGATATGCCATTGTGAGAGTAGCTTTGGCCACCTAGGATAGTAGGTTTCCTTTCCAACCTACTAGTTTTCTTTGAATCCTTTAAATCACATTGTTCCACATTGAATCAGTAGGATTTCCCACAAACAATGGGAGACCTAAATAAGTGGTAGGAAAGGAAGCTATTACACACTCAAGGATTTGAGCTATTTTGATTTGACACTGAGGAGGAGTATTGAGGAAGTAAACCTTGATTTTGTGGAAATTTACCTTCTGACCAACAACTTGTTCATAAAGGATAAGGATGTATTTTATAACTTTAGCTTAAAATAGAGGCTTGTGTAGCCACTAAGGTAGCATCCACAAATTTTTGGTGTGTCACTAGGTTAAGCTATGAAGATGCTTTGATACCTGAAATAAGACCTATTCTGCAAGCCATATTTTAAGTTTTGACCAGAGATTCTATTGCAATATTGAAGAGAAAATGAGATAAGGGATCTCATTTTCTTAGACCTCCAACACTTTTAACTATGTTACTCTCTCTATATATGCATGTATTAGATCAATCCCAACCACTAAATCCATACGTAGTGTCTGAAGCTCAACTTCAATAGAAAAATGTGCTTCTTACAAAACACAAGTTCATATGGGGTCAAACCTATTATAGACCTCCATGTGCTATTGTATTTCCATACTGCTTCACTCAACCTATTATCCCAATCTTGTCAGTGTGAAGTTATCATCTTTATTAGGATTTTCTTTAACTTGCAATTGATAACTTCCACTTGTACATTGGATTGAGGGTGGTAGGGATAAGATTTTTTATGGTTGATTTGGTACTCTTTCATAATTTCTTAAATTACCTATGACATAATTTGTGGTCCCTAGTCTAAAAAAATCTTTAAAGAGCTCCATAGCACTAAAAATCTATTCATACAAAAAAATTAGCAACTTTTTCTTCATAGTCATGGATTAGAGCATAAAAATCTGGCCATTTTATAATGTAATTGGTGCAAACTAAAATGTGTTATTTTTCATTGGAATTTGGATCAATAGGTCCAATGAAATAAATCCCTCACTTTGAAAATGGTTCAAACACCACTTGAGTATGTATAGGTATCTCATCGAAATTAGTTGGTCATCCCATCCATTGGCATTGGTCGCACTATTGGACATACTTCCATACATCCTGATGAAGGTAGGGCAAGAAATAACTAGCACAAAGGACTTTTTTAATAGTAATTTTTGTTGAATACTATCCACTATATGGCTCATCATGACATACTTTAAGGATATTGAACACCTCATATTCCCCTACATATCTGCATAACACAAAATCAAGTGCACATCTAAACAAAATTTTGTTAGTCTATTTATAAGATAAAATTTTTAAATCAAATGATATTTCTATTTAGGTGTGAAGTGAGGAGGAAGTTTTCCTATTTCTAAATAATTAAAAATGTCAACAAACCATGAATAAAGTGTAGACAATGCAAAAATAATCTCATATGGAAATACATCTTCCATGGGCTCACTATCACCTACATGCACTAATCTAGACAAATGATCAGTAAAAATATTATCTTTTCTAGGCTTATCAACAATACTAATGTTGAACTCCTATAGTAATAACAACCACCTAATGATATTACCACTAACTATTTTTTTGTTCATTAAGTAATTAATTGTAGAGTGATCAATATGAACAAATGTTTGATATCATGTGATGTAGTGGTAAAATTTGTTAATGGAATAAATTACTGCTAAAAATTATTTTTCAATGGTTATATAGTTTTTCTAAGATCCTGATAGATTTTTGCTAATATAGTAAATTGCATATGGTTTTTCCTCTTCTTGTTGAACCAAAGCTACTCCCAATGCAATATTAGATGCATTAGTGTGGATATGGAATGAAAGTGACCAGTTAGGGCCTCAAAAAATGGGTGTTGAGATAAGATTTTATTTAACTATATCAATGTGGTTTAACATTCATCCAACCACTTAAACTATGCATCTTTTATTGGAAATATCAATGAAGGAATTGCAATTTTACTAAAGTCTAGGGTGAAGCAATGATAATAACCTACATGACCTATTAAACTATGAACATCTATTTGTGTTTTTGGTGTTGGAATTTGTTTAATTATTTCAATATTTTGGCTATAAATAGTGATGCCTTCCCATGAAATGTGATACCCTCAAAATTATACCTTCATCCATCATCATAAGAAAATTTTCATGGCTTAGAGATAGATTGTGAGCTTCACATCTAGTTAGCACTTTATCCAAATTATATAAGGCCTCATCAAAGGAGTTCCCATAGACAGTAAAGTCATCCATGTAAACTTCTATACGTTCATTAGAAATATCAACAAAATCACTAATATCACCCTTTAAAATATAGTAGGAGCATTACAAAGGCCAAAGGGTAACACATT
The DNA here is from genome assembly GCA_028583015.1 of Wollemia nobilis. Lineage (NCBI taxonomy): Eukaryota > Viridiplantae > Streptophyta > Pinopsida > Araucariales > Araucariaceae > Wollemia > Wollemia nobilis. Next base: position 2,278,337 of record JAQPPZ010016923.1, read on the forward strand.
GTATGAAAAAAAATTCCAAGGACATGTAAATGTTGTTTTTTCTTGGTCCTCAAGTGCTACCTCAATTTTGTTATAGCCACTAAATCCATCTAGGATGAATAATTATTTCTTCTCAATGAGTGTGTCTAGGACTTGGTTGATAAATGGTAATTGGAAGTTATCCTTATGCATGACCTTGTTAAGGGCACAATAGTCAACACAGTACCAAGTACCATTATTTTTAGGGATTATAACCAATGGAGAAACCCATTGGCTATCAAAATTTAGATGTATAAATCCTATAGTTAATAATTTCTCAATTTCACTCTTGATAATGTCTTTTAACACAAGATTTATTCTCCTTGGAGGTTGGCAAACTATATTAGCATCATCTGTATAAATGTGATGGATACAAACTTTAGGGTGAATTCCTTTAATATTACTATGCTCCCATGCATATGAATTGATATGTTTTCTCAATATGTCAAACAATTTGACCTCTTCATGGTCATGGAGCCAAGTATTAATGTTTAACATCTTCCCAAGCCATATTTCAATTTATTTAGTACTTGGGTGTAGCGAGTTGAGTGTAATGGATGTACTTATAAGTGAATTTAATGGGCAATGATGGGGTAATAAGGAATGAAGTATACTATAATTTTCATTAAAAAAAATTCTAATGAGAATAATATTATTTAATAGGCATTGTTTGGATGTGAGGTGTCTTTACCAATTATGTGTTGTACTCAATGGACTCTCTTGAAAAAAGGTACAATTAGAAAAAAATTAAGTTTTTCATTATCATCTTACCACAAAATTAAATGTACCATGAGTTCATTTTTTAAATAGAACCTTAACGATGTTTCTATAAAAATAATCTCATATTCAAAAAATGTTCCCCAAAAAAAATCAAATTCCTTAATGTCTTCTTTTATAGTGATGGTTGCAAGGGATGAAAATTTTTCTTCTTATGACTCGTCTATCCATAAGTGACCAAAAAAAGGTCATCAAGGATTGGGTTGTTGGCTATAATGAGATTCTCTTGGTGTCTACCCCATTAGAGATAGTCATATCACTTGATTCATAGTCAATGAATGTTATTGTTGTTGCAAGCCAAAGTATTCCTAGGATCAATGGATACCCTCTAAGATATGAAGTTGTAACAACAAGAAGTATATAGGGTATTCTCGTGAAAAATTTGTAATGGGAATTTCTTATATAATTTCTTTAGGTCTTATAGTATATTGATACACCATCTCTGATATAGTAGTAGTTGATCTGAGATTAATGAGATGCAATATATCCATTATATCCTTTTTCATTACATTAATGGCTGCCCCAAGGTCTATCAATAAATTTTTTATTCTAGTGGCACCAATGGATATAGTAATGATAGGACTACCATAGCCACCATACTTTGGTGGTACCAAATTCCTAGCTAAAAGATCAACTAATTTGCCATCCACATGGATAGTTTAAGAATTTGGATTTTGTTTCTAACCCGACTTCTTGATGCACAAATACTTGATGGTGTGCTTAAATAATGGTCTCTTTAATATCTTATAGTAGAGGAATTTATAGGTTGAGTCATTTGATCTCCTTTATAATATTGTGTTCTATTGTTTTTTCTATTGATAGGTGTTAAATACTCTAGATATAGTGGTCCAAAAGAATCTTGAGAAGCTTGTTGAGGGTTTTATTTTTCATGGTCATGTTATTTTTGGAGTGGTAATTATTCATCATTTTTTTCCATAATAATTGGTTCAACGAGATCAAGAAGTGTTTTTTCTAGTCATAATTTCATGTTGTCATAATCAATAGCATTGAGTACATCTATATTTTATGTTTCATAAGTGTAGATAGAGGTTGCTTGTCTATTATAATTGGGGTTGGTCATAGGTTGTATAGGAAGTAAATGTTATTTAATGTGTTATGGCTGAATTCTTTATGAAGGATATGCTAGACCAAGTAACAAGGCTTGTTGTTGGTTTTGGAATCTTTGTTTTCCTTGGTATGATTAATTCTATTGTAGGTAAGATCCCCATTTTTGTTGTAATGGTTGATATTCCCATGGTGAGTTTGACCATTCTTGTGTTTGTGACCAAGAATGTTGGGCCCTATGTAGATGATATAACATGTTCATCCAATTCATGTGGGACTGTGGGATAAACTAGTAATGGTTGTAATTATTTCTTTGACCTATGTAGTTGAGTTCTTCCATGGGTTATTGAATCATGGAGATGGTGTTCTTGATTTCTAGAAAAAAGTGGTATTGATAAGTGGAATGCTCTTTTTTCAAATGCTACATATAATTTTTTTATTTAGGGGGTATTCATGGAGCACGTTTTCTTCTGCATCTAGGACAAGATACTACTAGGGATTTGTTAGCCTTATTCTTAGTTTGCATTCCATGTAGTGTAATTTTGAGATGCATGTTAAGATTCACTAATATGTCTATTTTGATATTTGTTAATTCCTCTGCCATCTCTTCTATTGTCATTATCAATTTATTGCTTTTCTTTATAGGATCATTTGCCAACACTAGAATAAGAGTAATTTCTACAAATATCAGTTATTTCTACAAAGTTGAGTTTATTTATTTTTCCTCTTCCCATGAGGTTTAAAGCATCATTAAATTCATCATGTAATATCCTTAAGAATATTTTTTTTATTACTTCTTGGTCTATCCCTTCTCCACATTGCCTTTGGATTAAGAGGAATCAATGAAGATAATCTTCTAAATTTTCCTCATCTTGTTTCATTCAAAATAATTCTTCCCTTCGATCCTTGACCCCACAATATTCCTAGTACTTATCTAGAAATACTTTTTTCATTTCATACCACATATGTATTGAATTAGAGTTTAACCTCATGAACCACCTCTTGGCTAAATATTTTAACGTGTTTGAAAATAATTTAAGTTTCTAGTTATCTCTTTCATAATCATATGTTTGACATAATACCTTGAATTAAAATAAGAATTGATCAAGATCCTTGAATTCAATCATCCTAAATATTAGTAATATTGATAGTGAAATGTGTTTCATGGGGGCTTCCTCATATGGATTGAACCTGATAGGGTATATGAAAGTTCTATTTGCATTTCTTCCTTTGGTATTATTATTTTTATTGGCATTACTTTTCCTATCCACCATATTAGAATCTCCCCAACAACAATTATTGATTTCCTTAAATTTCCTAGGGTTACAAATAAGTGTAGAATTTTAAAAAAAGCTTTTGGATTGTTCTATAGAATCTTCAAAGTATCTTGAAAATCCTTCTATTTACAAAGGTGGTCCACTAGAACTTCCTTCCCCTTCACTTAGATGGTCAGATGCACTTATTATAGACAACTCATTAATTGGAAAAATATATGGGTGTGATGGTCTCAAACCTATGGTTTTTCAAGGGGTTTGACTAGTGAATATACCCCTTAAGTCTCTAGGTCTATGCATTCAAAAAGAGGTTTTTTTAAGCAAAATGTAAACATTGATAAATTAAAGTGTTGAAATAAAAATGTGCACTACCACACTTAGATATCCTTCTAGTTTTGTTTCATTATCACATTGTAAACTAGTCCCTATTGATACCTCACTAGGTCCTTAGCAACATCGACATCCTTGACAATGATGCCAAAAAGTGATGGGTATCATTAATCCTCTTTCACTTTAGTTTTCAACACTAGATGTTGTCCTATGGCTATATGCATTAATTACTATAATATATATTTCAAGCAATGAATTTCTAGGCTCCTAATGAATACTTAAAGTAATACATAGTTAAAATAACATAAAAATAACATAACCTTGTAAGAAAGCAAATAAAAAAAAGTAAAGCAATATTGAAATGAAATCATAGCACTCAAATTAACCAATTTCCTACAAAAATTAGTCAAACCATATTAGAAGCATAATTGGAGGCATGTAACATTTGGAGGTGCAACATTTTGCTAAATTCACCTCTAAATATTTACTTTTACTAGGAGTAATTGTTTCTCACCCTAGGTAACTCAAGGGTAAATTTTTACTATATATAAGGGCCTAAGGCCCTCATAAAAAAAACGTCTTGGACATGAGAATTTAGAGATATATTCTATGAAACCCATATTGTTCTTTGTTCTCATGAGGTTGTAAGAAATTATTAATTCCTTAGGTATTCCGTTAGTGTCACCATCCTTTTGGTTTATCAAGTGCATTATAGTTGTGGTGTGACTCTTTTATCCCATCTTGTCATTCACATATCAATTTCATATTTAAAAGGATGGGTGGACATTGATGTTATTTAATTTCTAATGTGTTAATTGATCACACACTTTCCTTTCTATGGTGTAAAAATCACAATTACTTAAATCTCTTTCACTCTTAAACTTCCAAGCAATTTTATTTATGTATTTTCCTTCATATTTTTAATTTCATGCAAGTTAATTTAGATTAGTGTAGGAATTTTTATGAGGACAATGGATAGTTGGCTTGCATTTGGAGCTTTGGAGAAGCTATTGAAAATCTCATCTAACCTTATTGACACTTGAATTGGGGGAGGAAAATATTAATTAGAAGTTAGGACAATTCCTTGGTTCAATATAATTCTTGGTATTCCTAGTGGAACATGAACTCTCACCTTCCAATATTTTTGTTTAGATTTGGCAAAATTCCTTGATTTTTACACCAAATTTGCATTCATCATGGATGAATAAATTGGATTAGACTTGAGATATTTTTTGCTAAGTCTATTTTTAGGAAGCCATTTACTCCAAACTTTGAAGAAATTCATTCCATGTTGAGTCTACCATCTAAAAATCTTCTACATACATTCCTACAAGTGTTTCACTTGTATTTCACAAGTAGTTTCATCCAAAATATATACATTTATAAAATATAAGTCTTAAGATATTTTATTACCAAGGTCCTACTATGTGCCATACAACATAGAGTCTAGCATGTTCAATGGGACAAAACCTCATTTTTCTTATATTTACATTAAATTCCTTGATTTCTATGTTAAAATTTCATTCATCGTCGATAAAGAGATTGGCTCAAAATTATGGAAATTTTCACTAAGTAAAAATCCAAAAGTGAATGCTCTATGAAATTCAAAACAATCACTCTATACATTTTAGAGCAATTGGCTCTATTTTAAGCAAAACTTAAAATTTTACTAAGATATCTACAAGTAAGATTCACTTAGAATATGTAAATACTTAACCCTATTTTAGTGAGTGATTTACTTGATAAGTTCTACACTTCCATAGATAAAATTCAAAACAATTTATTAGGGCCAAGCACTAGATTTTTTAGTTTCAATCTCAAATTGATCTTGAAATTAACAGAATTTTTATTATTTGTGCTCAAATTTTGTAGGTACTTTATGAATGACAACTCAAACATGAACTTTACAATTTTAAAATATTTGCAAAGATTACAAATTCAATGCATTCCATCATTATCCAAACTTGAATATGACCTATTATCTATATATCCCATGGGAAAACAACACATAAGGTATATTCTAAGTCATTTTTACCAAATATCAAAGTAGCAAGCAATTCACTTGCAAAAAGTGAGTGATTATCTTGAACACAAAAAAAATCTCTAAAATAGATCCAATGAGTGATTTATTTCAAATCTAAAAGGTGATCCACTAGAAAATACAATTTTCTTCCTCTCTTCCTTATGATAAGGTGATTTTATCTAGTCTCAAGGATGATTTGCATTGACCAATCTACATGGATCACTTTATTGCAAAACATTTATAAGATTAATATTTGCAAGAAAATTTCCCAAAAGTAGTAAGCAAAATTCTTGCATTTTTTAAGCAAAGCACTCTACTTACAAAATATTTAAAATTATGTTGTACTAGTGAATAACCCCAAAATTATGAGTGAATCACTCTAATTTTGCAAGCAAACCACTCCATAAATAGAATTTTGAATTTTTATATAATTTATACCCTAAAACTTTGTCCATGAAAGAATTTATGTTCAATCTTATGAATATGTAATTAAAGGCATAGAAAATAGGGAGATATCATCAAATGACAAACATCATTATATACGATTGAAGAAATTCTAAAGGAAACAGAAAAGAATAAATTACTACATGGATGCATCACAAGGATGAGTATGAAGAGATTTTAGTATCCAATACCATTCTATCAAAGGGTAATATCCCTATGGCTAATCTAATTAATCAAAATTTTATGCCACAAAAATTTTTTAATTGAGCCAACAAGTGAGTTATTATTTAGCTTTAGCAAGCCAACTTGGTCTAATCTAGATCCTACCTTCACTCACACTAATTCCCTTTATGGGATATCAATTGGCATGAATAGCCTTATAAATAACCCACTCTTCATAAGCTAATTCTATGCCAACAACCCATTATCAATCTTAGATATGCAAAACATCCCTCCTATAAATTCTCCTCTAACCCAAAGCCCACCTAGATCTAGTTTATAAAATACATCCAACCCTTCTAGGTTAATCTTTAGCTCCCATAGAATCCTTAGGATTTAATCTAAACCTTGGTCAAATATGAAAATTATGACTAGATAAATAGAGTTGTAAGTGTCCCATGGAAATATCTAAGGATAGATATTACCTCTAACTAGTTAGACACAATAAAATTCATAAGGTTCACCTCCCAAAAACTAAAAAATTTTATAGATGGGTCTTAATTATCCTCCTTTACACCAAATATTCAACTTCCTCTAAACCAACATTGGGTTTACTAGAATCCACTACCTTAGTATCTTTTGTCTTATTATCCTCCATATCCTCCATACCTACCTCATGGATATGCAATATGTCTCCTCCTCAATAAAATCATCCATGAGTGCCCCTAGGCCACAAAACCAACTCCCTAACTAGACCTACCAAGGATTGCTAAATTTGGTAGTCTATTCTCCTAGTCCCCCTATAATTATAAAAGTACTACCTATATTTGATGAGAATGGGAACAATATGGCACTAGATCATCTCACTAAAGTATTAATGCTCAAATCAATTCATCATATTTAGTAGGAGAAAATAATGATATAGTTACTAATTTATTCCCTTTGAGCTACATTATGGTATAGGATATTACAAAATAATTTGGTTATGAGTTGGACATTAATAGTGGAACCATTTATGCATAGATTTGGTAGCATGGAAAATAATTGCTCAATTTTATATCAACTGAACTCAATGTCAAGCCACCCTCAAGAAAATATAAATTATTTCAATACTAGATTCTTAGGACCCTGAACCTAATTCCACTAATGTTAGACCAAACGAAGAACAATTATTGCCATATTACATTAAAGGTTTATAATATAACTTATATTTAAAGGTTTGTAATATTAATCATTGTAAACTAGTTACACATTTAAAGAAGTAGCTAGAGGAGAGGATGTTCTCATTTGATTAGGGAAAATTCCCCTTACTCCACCAATGGCCTATACAACCCATATTTCCTAGAATATACTTATACCTAGATCCACACCCAATATTTCATCTATTCCTAGTCTGGAACTAAATTCTTCCATTTTCCTTCTATATTGTCAAACATCATTACTCATCCTAGCCAAAATACATATAATATTGTATCCTTTCAACCATAATTTCTAGCCCTCCCTACTCCATCCAACTCAAGCAAAGAATCTAATAATAATTTATAATGAGCAAAATGATGGAGGTGATGAAAATTTTGGTGAATCAGAATAATGCTATAGAGAAATAGTGGTAAAAATAATATAATTGAAAGCCCCAAAAGACTTTGTATATCATAAAATACTAGGCATATTAGCAATATTTAAATCAAGGAGTAAATCATACATGCAATCACTTGGTTAACACTAGTACAAAGATGGAACCATAATGGTGTCTTCCTTGTGATGATATACATAACCCCACAAAGTGTATTGGATACATAAAGTATTCTTAGACTATTTATTATAATCAATAATATCAGGCTCAATAGGTTACCATCATAAGTAAAATGGTCCCATGATAAATCTAAACATATACCAATTACCCCAATATCTGTAATCAACACCTACCCTACCCAATCCCAACAAATTTATCCTATAAAATATTGATTCTATATAAATAGATGAAGAATTAGTCCTTGAATATGATGCCACATACACTAATTATCAAGGGGATGAAACTAGAGGTAAGATAAAAGCTTCTAAAGAGAAATTAATTAATAATATTAAATTAGGAAGGGTAAAAGTATAGTTGGAATGGGGAGGCCACATTTACAATTAAAAGAAAAATAGACAATCATAGAACAATACGAAATATAAAATAACAATGATAAAATAGATAAGGATATCATAGGTACACCTCAAATGGAAATGAAGAAGCACAAAATTATAAATATAGGAGGATAGATAAAGGGAATAAACCTATAATGGAAAAAAATATATACAAATGATTGACTAAAAAGGAAGGTAATGCAGGATTAAATTCACTTCAAAAGAAACCTAAGAGGTAAATAAAATAACCCTCCCTCATAAGTGAAGGACAATATACACCTATAAAGTAATACCAAAATTTCATGATGTGAAGAGAGGGCACCTCTATTAATTTTAAATTCAAAATCATAGAAGAAATGAAAGAACACCAACAAACATTAGTATGCTAAAAGTGTAAGTGCAAATAGGATAGTAGGACTTTCTTCATGAGCATTTGAAAGAGCAAGAGTGGATTTACACTTGGAGTAAGAAACCTAAACCACTCCACCAGATGTAGCAAATCAATAGAATTTGATGGTAAAGCATCCAATAGAAATCCAATTCAATGTGATTGATATATGAAATGCTTCAAATCCAATGATGTTAAATCGATTCCCATTCTATGTAACACTCAAGATTGAAAAAATATATTCTCAAATGTTACATACTCAATTTGGGTGTAGCATCATGGTCATGTCTAAAGTTGTTTGTGAATAAATGGGTTTTCCTTATGCTAAGATGATAAGAAATATAATCCAAATGGATGGCACAAGGGTCAATGCACTTAGGGTACTCAAATATTTGATCATGACTATATCTAAACATCAAAATTTCATAGTAGTATAGGAGGTGATAGTTATAAATCTACCCTCATACTTTAGTATAGTATTGTCCATAGAGTAGATGCACAATTTATCAAGGAATGGTTACCTAGTGTGGACTATACTCATATGTAGGTGCCCAAATATGGGAAGGTAATTAAGATAGAGATTGAACCACCTTACAACTACCTTCTACATAATATTGATGATGAAAATACCATGAAATGGAATGCGCTACTAAAATTCATAGAAGATGATGAATATATTGAATAATACTAAGATCTAGAGGTTGACATGATAATTGATGTATTAGAAGATGATGATATCCCAAATTTGAATATAAAAAACTAAGCTAGGAAGCTATATCATCACCAAAGCACCTTCAAATATTCTAGATCTAATTAGTCAATGAGTAGATAATATGTGGACTATATAATTTGGTTGTGCTAGAACCACAAATAGAGTAAGTTCTTGTGTTTAGATAATATATCCACAACGAAAATAGACTCATTATACCTATAGCTTATTATTCAATTATACCAATAATGTGGTAGAGTATGAAGCACTCTATACCAATTTGAGAAAATCTAAAAATATGGGAATCAAAGACCTAAAAATATATGGAAACTCTAACTAATTATCAATTGGATCAATTCCTAGTGCACCACAAAGAACAAGCATCTTAAGTCTTACAAACATCGAGTATGGATTTGCTATAAATTTTTAATACATATGAAATTAAAGTGATACCTAGGAACTGAATATAGAGGTAGATGTGTTGGAAAGGATGACAAGTCGATTCAACCCCATCAATCATATGTGGTATAAACCTAAAGAATTAGAGGTAGTCTTCAAACCATAAGTTCTTGATAATTATCACAAATGATAGGTCTTCAATAATGATTAACAAATTATAGAGTTCCTAATTAGGTAGGCTCAATATGCCAAAGAATATAATGAGTATAGGGGTGACATCAAATATGGAGTCATACAACTAAAATTAAATCAATTGCACAAGGTGTGACAACCCAAAATCTAACTAACCAACTAGAGAATTATATTATCATTATTATTATTATTATTATTTTATAAGCATATACTCAATAGGGGTTTACATATCCCTATCCAGCGTATGTCATTCTATGAATTTGTCTAAGGTTCAATATAATATTTTTATTTATCTATATCATATTTGCAATGAGCCAACTTGTTCCCTTCCTTAATCTATCAAAAGGATATTCCCATCCCTACATTATACACAAGTTTTCCTGTGTAGGTATACTAAGCATATTACAAATATACTCTTAGTCTCATCCTCCATGAATGAGATAACTTATCCCTTTTTTCCCATCAAAGAATATGCCCATTACTACACCATATATAAATCCATATATGAAGGTGCACTAAGCATAGTGTAAATAAGCTATTAGTATCATCCCCATGATGATCTAACTTATTCCATCCATCATTCCTAGTGATAGCTAAATTTATTTATCTTTAACTATTGATGTTTCAATAGCTATCTAGTTTAGGTTTTTAGAAAAGTTCCTTGAAGCATAAGATTATCTCGAAGTACCTTCCTAAGGGACCCCATAATACCTTAGGTTCCTTTCTCCTTCTAACACATAAGCATAATCATTTAGATACCATTTCTAAACATCTAAACTACTCTAAACCATCAAGATCTTCTAATATTTATTTTCTTAGAAGGATATGATTAAGTTTACCTAATTAATTAAACATTGGATAATATCTATAATATCATCAAAGGAAGATACATGAATAATATGTAATTTCTATCTAAACCATTAACAAACATGTTAGTGTATGAAAACTATGACATCATAGATCCTTTATTAAACAAGTAAAATATACATCTTCCATTCATAATTTAAATCATTTCACAACCCAAGTAGGGTAAAAGTATCATCACACTAATGAATAGAGCATTACATCATTATCCAATTTGGAGATTACTCATGCTAGAGCCTACTCCACAATAAGTTTTTCTATAAAAAAACTTCACTACAATATGAATCGAAAGGGATCAATGTCTTGGTTCTAAGTGTCTTCCTTGTCCTTCTTGCTCCTCCATCACTTAGTTGATGGTAGTAAGGGATCAGGATGGCTCATAGATCTTATGAAGCATGCAACTAAATACATTTGCTAAATGACTTATGAAACATGTGCATATATAAATTGGATGCCAAATTGCAACTATACAATCTACACAATGTAGTTATGCATAAATCATTCAAACAATCATTAGGAGGAAACCCCATAATTTCCTCACCTCTATTATTTCATCTAATGTTCCCTTTTTCCCACTAGCATACTTCTTTCATTATTCACACAAGTGTATTCATTATCTAAGAATGAAATTCATCCATCATTCATTTCATCATAGAAGGAGAGTCATTTATCCTTTATGAAAGAAAGTTATTTATCATTTATCAAGCATGGAATAATTCAATAACCCTTCCTTTAATCAATTAAAATCCCATACTTTTAACCAATTAAATTACTTATCAAACCATTTCCTTTAACCAATTAAAAGCCCATACTTTTAACCAATTAAAGTACTTAACAAACCATTTTCTTTAATTAGTTAAAAACCCATACTTTTAACCAATTAAAGTACTTATCAAACCATTTCCTTTAATCAATTAAAAGCCCATACTTTTAACCAATTAAAGTACTTATCAAACCATTTCCTTTAATCAGTTAAAAGCCCATACTTTTAACCAATTAAAGTACTTATAAAAACCATTTCCTTTAATCAGTTAAAAGCCCATACTTTTAACCAATTAAAGTACTTATCAAACCATTTTCTTTAATCAACTAAAAGCCCATACTTTTAACCAATTAAAGTACTTATAAAAACCATTTCCTTTAATTAGTTAAAATCCCATACTTTTAACCAATTAAAGTACTTATACAAACCATTTTCTTTAATAATCTAAAAGCCCATACTTTTAACCAATTAAAGTACTTATCAAACCATTTCCTTTAATCAGCTAAAAGCCCATACTTTTAACCAATTAAAGTACTTATCAAACCATTTCCTTTAATCAGTTAAAATCCCATACTTTTAACCAATTAAAGTACTTATAAAAACCATTTCCTTTAATTAGTTAAAAGCCCATACTTTTAACCAATTAAAGTACTTATAAAAACTATTTCCTTTAATCAATTAAAATCCCATACTTTTAACCAATTAAAGTACTTATAAAAACCATTTCCTTTAATCAATTAAAAGCCCATACTTTTAACCAATTAAAGTACTTATCAAACCATTTCCTTTAATCATCTAAAATCCCATACTTTTAACCAATTAAAGTACTTATCAAACCATTTCCTTTAATTAGTTAAAAGTCCATACTTTTAACCAATTAAAGTACTTATCAACCATTTCCTTTTAATTTAAAAGAAATATCATTCTTTCATTTTAATCATCCTTCTTTCAACTTAGATAAACTAAACATATTTCCTTTAATTTAGATAAACTAAACATATTTCCTTTAATTTAAATAAATTAAACATCATCTTTCCAAAAAACATCCTTCTTTCAATTTAGATAAACTAAACATCTTTCCTTTAATTTAAATAAATTAAACATCATCTTTCAAAAAAACATCCTTCTTTCAATTTAGATAAACTAAACATCTTTCCTTTAATTTAAATAAATTAAACATCATCTTTCCAAAAAAATGGGGGGTTTCAATAAATGACCTCTAACTCAATTGGTCATAGCTATCATAATCAACCATGATAGCAAGGTGGTTCAAACAGTCCACGGGATGATCAAGCAACAACAACACAGTCTACGCCCAAACACAGGTGCTAATACCAAGGTAGCCTAAATGGGCTCCTCATGACCACATAAAGGTGGTCACCTCTAAGGGTAAGCTTTTTTCCTTTTAGATGCCAAGGAGGCCCCCCGTACTAGGCATGTGGGATAAGCCTTTGCCTCCCAAAAAAAGGTTTTACAACCCTACAATCAAGTGAAACATAGGTGAATCACATCCAATCAAACACAACACTCCACATGGCAGGACAAGTCAAGACAACAAGACAACTCACACATTCAAACAATGGAAACAAACCACATGTCACAGAGTGGTCAATAATTGTGCCTTCCAACTAGCGTAGGGTGGCCCACCAAATGGATTAGCCCCCTCAACCACATCCATGTGGTCGATTCAATATAGGAGGATAGCTCCCCTTAACGCACCTAGAGTACCAAGGCATATCCCATGTGGGATAATACACAAGGAAGGCCGAAATGGACTTCCCTTGCTTGCATCTATCCATGCATGGAGTCATCACTTCGCAACAAAGCAACAACAACAAGGGAGTTTAATTAAACCTTAGGAGGGTGGTCAAACTAGATTGTGATGATGAATTCACCACTAACCCTCATTGCAATAGAGCACAATAATCCAAATACAACCCAAAAATAGTTAAATAGGTGACTCAACAACCACAAAGGGTCTAGGTCAAAGTAGAATGGGGGATTTTACATCTATGAAAGGAAAATAGAAGCACAAAGTGGTTTATTTCAACATAGTGGAATAGGATAGTGCTAATCGACATCCCCCATCACCAACACCGATATAAAACCTAGCCAATATTGGCGTGAAGGTGCACAAGAGCAATGGTTTATCTCTAGTCTAAAGTGATATAACCTAGGTTGATTGGCAAAGGCTTTACATAGACCAAAACATTGAAAAACCTAGGCTAAAAAATACAGGCCGAACATCATAGTTTAAAAATGTAAAGCTTTCATTTGCAAAGCAAAGGCTAAAATAGGTCGAGCAACATAGTTTAAAATATAAATCTTTCATTTGCAAAGGAAATGCCAAAACAAGCCAAATAGCATAGTTTAAAACTATAAAGCTTTCATTTGCAAAGCAAAGGCCAAAATAGGCTAAATAGCATACCACCATTTTTAACAATCCTAAGGTTTTAACACCATAACACAAAGGTATTTAAAACTAGTCGAGAGTAATCCCCCAACCTAAATCCTCTTTGCAATGAAATTCTCCTTCAAATGTTGGCTCCCTCCTTCATTCTTGCTTTGTCGCTTACCATCTCCAAAGAGGAAGAATCCTCCTTCTTCCTTTTCCTCGCCCTCTTAACATGGAAACTCATCTACCCCAAGCCCCAAAGTCCAATTTGGAATAAATACCATCTACCAAAAGTAAATTTGTGCTTACCTAAGGTGACAAGGGGGGAGATATTTGAATTTAAATATGATTCTTCCCTTTTCAAAATATCTTGTTCTAAATAGAACCTTTCATTTATTTATTAAATCTATGAAAGGTAAAAAGGGAGAATTAAATAGAACTTTAAAGCATTAATATTTAATATTGAATTCAATTTAATTCAAACCATAAAAGACATTAATCATTTTTCTCATTTGATTAATTCCAATAAAATACCTATACTAATATCAAGCATTAGTATGGTATTTAAGTGGGAAATGAATTAATAGAACCTCTATATCTATTAATCCATTTTGGAGGGGATTCTTTACCAAATCCACTTACACAACGATGCATATGTAAACAAAAGTGAGTCAATCAAATGCATCAAACAAGGTGGGTGAAGTCATCGCTATCCAATTGCCTATCCTAGTCAAAGACTTACGGTAACTTCTAGGTTACCAACTTCTGGCTAAGGATGGCTGGATTGTTGATGATCACTGCAAAAGCAAGAATGCATGCCTATATAAGGGTAGTTGTTCATGTTACCCTGAGCCACCATAATCATCATTTCCCTTCTCAAGTACCTCATTATTTGTGGTTGATTCTACCTCTTCCACCCATGAGTGTACTCGGTCCTGTAAATAAACAATACATTAGTAGTACCATATTCCTCAAGGATAAATCAACATAAATAATTGCATAACCATCCATAAGCATCAAAACTAGGCATCAAGTTATCTTTCATCAATACATAGTCTATAAATACAAAAATTCCTACCAAGGCAGGTCATGACATACTATCCCCCTTGGACTAAATATAGTCCCGTGTGTTTTCTTGTCATAAAAAAATATTACAATATATTTTCAAATAAAAAGGTAAAACGTATCTCCATATCATCCACTTTTTTCCAAGTGGCACTTCTTTTATAATATTTATCTCATTAGACCTTACATTGTTCTAGAGTTTATTTCCTCATTGATTTGTGAAGAACACAAGCTTATACTGAGAGGGGGGTGAACAGTATAAGACCAACTTTTACTTTTCTTTCCCAAACAATATTATCCAATATTATCAATGGCAATATCAATAGCAGTAATCAAAGCAATGCATAAATCATCACACACAATAGAGACACCAATTTAACGTGGTTCACCCAATGTGGGCTACTCCACGGAGAAAATATTTCTACTAAATTTTCTCAACAAATCTCTTGGGAATCACTTCCCTATTACAATGTTTATGGACCTCTATCCAAAGGAGACACCAATCCCCTAATGCTCTGATTTGTGGATCTCTCTCCATAGGAGAACTCTTTCCCCTCTTCTCTGGTTTGTGGAACTTGACCCAGGAGAACTCTTTCTCCTCAACTGGTTCATGGATCTCTCTCCACAGAAGAACTCTATCTTCCCATATGCTTCATGGATCACACTCCATAGGAGAACTCTTTCCCCTTGCTCTGGTTCATGGATCTCTATCCACAGGAGAACTCTTTCTCCTCTACTCTAGCTGGTGATCTTCTAGAAGACTACTACCCCCACTGCACTGGCTTGTGGATCTCTCTCCATAGAAGACCTCTGTCCTCACTCAGAAGACCTCTGTCCTCACTACCCTAGCTAATGGATCTCTATCCACTAGAGACTACTATCCTCTACTCTATCACCTCCAAAGCTTACTCTCAACTCTGTCTCAAATCTGCACCAAACACTATCCTTGGTCTAGTACAAATCTGCTCTAACTCTATCTCAGGTCTAGCACAAATCTGCTCTCAAATCTGCACCAAACTCTATCCTCAAATCTATCCTCAAGCCTTAACACAAAGCTTGATCCAATCACAAATCAACTCTACTCAGATCTACCCCAAGCCTTAACACAAAGCTTGAACAAATCAATCAATCAACTCTACTCAATTGTCTCAAGTCTTCACCAAGACTTACCTCAAATATACTTACAAGTCTTCACCAAGACTTACCTCAAATATTATCTCAAGTCCTCTCAAGAACTTGCTCAATATTATCTCAAGTCTTCACAAAGACTTTCTCAACAAGTCTTCACCAAGACTTGCTCAAATCTACTCTACAAGTCTTCACCAAGAACTTGCTCAAATCTACTCAACAAGTCTTCACAAAGACTTACCTCAAATATTCCTACAAGCTTTCACAAAAGCTTACTCAACACTATCCATAAGATTTCACAAAAGCTTACTCAAATATGTCCTTAAGATTTCACAAAAGCTTACTCAAATATTCTCAAACACATGCTCAATACAACTCACAAGATATGCTCAATCAATCTCAAATCTTGCACACAATGCTATCAATTGCTTTATCTAATCTTCAAAGTAATTCCTTTAACTTGAAGCAGTTTAGACATATTCTATTCAAAATTCATTTAACCTCTGGAACATATAGAGAATTATGTACTCTATCAAAAACTCAATATGTTCTACTCAATCATTAAGTCTGTCGCTTTCACAAATCTGATTTCTAATGTTTGCACATTCACTTTCAATATCACTCAAAACCAATGCTCAAGAATTTCACTCAATCATTCAACCAATGAAACACAACTTGCTCACAAACCCTAACCAAGTGTTTCACACTACTTCCAACAACACACAATATGGGTCTCAAACCCTAACTCCAATAATCTTCAATCTCTATCTCAAATGTTCTCTAAACATTCACCAATCATGCATATGAAAACCACTCAAATATTTCCAACAATGCTTATCAAACAATCCTTTTCACTCCACCTTATATTTCACAACATTCAATTCAACAACACTCTAATCAAAGGATGATGTGCCCATACCTTTTGTTTTGATGGAGATATATCTTCAAAAACCTGTTTCACTCACAATGAATTTTGCTACTATAAATATTAGCACAACACTTCTTTATGAGTTAGCAAACCTTCAATATGTGTGCCCAAATAAATTCCAAACCACTCTCTTGGTTTCTCAAAATATTGCATCAATTCCAATAATCAAACCCTTCAAAATATTTTAGCAAAACATACACACATTCAAAAATTCCTCATACACCTTTTAACTCCCTCTTAACACACTCAAAACATAATCAATAATTCTCTTTCACAATAATTCACTATAACTTCCTTCAGAAATTTAATGCATAGAATAATCAAAATTACTTCCTTATATCTCCCTACTTATCAAAAATGCATTTTCAAAATAATTATAACCACCATTCAAAAATATTCCAATGCACTTATTAAATCACAATTTAAATCATTCAACACCCTCAAATATGGCAAAAATAAAATTTATTTTAACCACCTTATATCTCCACAAAGCGCATACCATACGACTTAGACAAAGGCACAATTTATTAAATTAAAAAATTAAATACCTTTGCACACACTGCCTCGATGGGATTCGATCCCCTATTGCACTACCACCAGTGCCTTAGCCATGGCCTAACCACCGTGTGAGCTAGGCGCTCACTTGAGACCACTAAAGCGCCTCATGCGCTTTGTTCCTCCACTTGGCACAAAAACCAAAACAAAAACTTTCTCCCTTCTGCTACCATTAGGACTCGAACGTGAGACCTCCACTCACCCAATGATCTACGCTACCAAGCCTTACCACTAGCCCAACCACGTGGTTGGTGATAAGGTCTTGAACCCTTGTCACTTTATCCTTCCACAATTTTTACTATTTTTAAAAATTAAAAACCTTTTGTCTTTTGCGCTCACGAATTCACATCAACCACTTATCAATACACGCACATGCATTCAGAGACTTACATTAATGCCACAAACCTTATGGTATAAATACCATACACCTTTTTGCTCGAACGTCGATGGGGGAAAATAACTTTAATGTTTTTGCACCCAACCCTAACTTAGGGTTTTAATTAATTTATTTTATAAATTAATTTATAATATAAATATTATAAATAATTTATAAATAACCTTAGGCATTATTTTTAACACTTAATATTATAATAATAAATATTATAATATTATTTCCTTTGGGCCTAGGTATCTCCTTCCTTCAGGGTATTTAGCCAACCTTTTGACCAATCATGTGAAGCTTTAAACCAAATCTCTTGGGCTTAAAATATAAATATTTTAACCCTCCTTTTGTCAAATCCTTGCACTGACTTTTGACATCACTGACACTGATTCTTGACATCAATGACAACACAACTACTCAAAATTTCCAACAATCTCCCCCTTTGTCATTGATGGCAACCCTTTTCCTTAACCATTCCTTTTTCCTTTTTCCAATTCTGCTCCCCCTGACTGAATGCTCTCCCCCTAACTCAAATCTCTCCCCATTTGACATCAATGGCAAAGGGACTCCTTTGGGGCTAAATATAAGACTCTTAGCTCAGCCCCCTCCCCACCTCCTCTCCTTGAGGTGGTTAATTTTGGGGTGGGAGTATTTCTACTCCCAGCATACACTTCTCTTTTTCTTTGTCCACCTTCTTCCTCAACTGATCCTTCTGATTCTTTTGAATATCCCTATTCCTGCTTGTCTCTAGAAATTTTTTTCTACACCACTTAGCCATATGCCCAACATTATTGCACTTATAACACTTAATGTTGTGGTTCCTTGAAGGTGCAAATATCTTGAAGTTCCTCTTGGTGAAGCCATATCCATTCCTATCATGAACCCTGCAATTAATTGCTTTATGACCAAACTGATTACAAGAGTAACAATACCCTTGAAAGAGATACCCATTTCTGAAATTCCTCTTAGTGAAACCATATTCCTTCTTTTCATGTGTCCTGCACTACATAGCCTTGTGACCAAACCTATGACATGAGAAGCAATATCCATTGAAGAAATCTTGCCTTGACCCCATTGGTCTCTTAGTCCTTTCTTCCTTGTGATGTTTCATGTTCCATCTGTTCCTTATTTGTGCATTGTTCCTTTCCTTGTTGAACCTTCTATTTTCCAACTTATCCTCATAAGTCTCACTTTCTCTTTCACTCTCTTCTTCTGAAGCTTCTTCTTCTTTGGAGCTTGAGATTGACTCCTCTCCTTTTTCTCTTTGTTCCTCTTCAAAACCAAGTCCTATCTTGTTTGATGAAGATATTTGTACCTTGATAATCTTATCCAAGGTCTTTGAGCTTCTCCCAAACTTGTGTAGCTTGTCTTTAGACTCTTTCACTTCCTTCCTTAGTGAAGCTACCTCATGCTCTAATATTTCACATTCTAAGACTTTTACCTCTAACTTCTCTTTAAATCTCCTTGTCTTAGCTATTGAGTTTGTCAGATCTTGTATAAGCTTTCCTTTCTCTTCATCACATTCTTGAAATTGAACCTTGAGTTTTGAATTCTACTTTCTAACCTTTCTTAATTCCTTAAGAGCAGAAATAAGCTCACCTTCTAGATCAACTACTTCTTCCTCTTCATTTTTTGATTCTTCCTCTACCTTTTTATCTTCAAGAGCATCTTCATACCTTTTAGATTTATCTTCAATAGAAGCACTTCCTTCTTCCTCTATTACCAAGAAGATAATTTCTTCTTCATCATTACTTGAAGATCTTTCATCACTATCACTTGAAATCTTGCCTATCTTATCTACATAGAAACTCTTCTTATGCCTTTGGAAAAACTTCTTTTCATGCTTGTTTTGTCCATACCTATTTTTCTTTTGATACCTGGATTTTCCTGCTTCCCTATTCCTATGATCCTATTTCTCTTCACCACTACTACTTCCAAATTTTGGATAGTTAGATGCATAGTGACCATATTTACCACAATTGAAACACTTAACTATTTTTGTACCTTTGTGCTTTCTTGAGTCCTTGTTCCTTCTACCATAGTTTACTTCTTCATCACTAGATAACTCATCACTTGAATCTAACTTCTTATCCTTTGTCTTATTTGCTACTTTGAAGGTTACCTCTATCTTGGGGATAGGATCCTTTCCTATTCTCATCTCAAAATCTGTGAGAGTTCCATGTAACTCATCCCTAGTCAAAGTTTCAATATCTCTTATTTCTTCTATGGCTGAAACCTTTTCACTATACCTCTTAGGAAGTGACCTTAAAACATTTTGAAAAACATCTGATTCTTCAAATTTAAACCCAAGTCCTTGCATGGAGTTAACAACCTCATCCACATGAAGTAAGTATGTAGCAATGTCTTCCTCATCCTTCATCTTCAAGTCTTCAAATATTTTCTTGTGATTTTGCAATTTTGCCATCTTGACCTTTTTGTCTCCCTCATATGTTTTCTTCAACTTTTCCCAAATCTCTTTTGCTGATGTGCAATGCATAACTTTTACAAACTCTGCTTCATGTAAACCACTTAATATTGCATTCATTGCCTTTGAATTATTCAGATGTAGGAGCTTACCATATTTATCTATAGGAGGAGTAGCTGGTGGTGTGTACCCATCCTCAACTGCTTGCCATGTCTCATTTCCTTGTGCCATTAGGTAAATCTTCATTCTTACACTCCAAAATGCATAATTGTTCCCATCAAACAATGGTGCCTTATTTGCTGAAGATCCACTCTAAGATGCCATCTGTGTTCCTATATACTTTTCCTTCAAGCTATTAAACTCTTTCGAAGGAACCCGCTCTGATACCAATTGAAGAACACAAGCTTATACTGAGAGGGGGGTGAACAATATAAGACCAAATTTTACTTTTCTTTCCCAAACAATATTATCCAATATTATCAATGGCAATATCAATAATAGTAATCAAAGCAATGCATAAATCATCACACACAATAGAGACACCAATTTAACGTGGTTCACCCAATGTGGGCTACTCCATGGAGAAAATATTTCTACTAAATTTTCTCAACAAATCTCTTGGGAATCACTTCCCTATTACAATGTTTATGGACCTCTATCCAAAGGAGACACCAATCCCCTAATGCTCTGATTTGTGGATCTCTATCCATAGGAGAACTCTTTCCCCTCTTCTCTAGTTTGTGGAACTTGACCCAAGAGAACTCTTTCTCCTCAACTGGTTCGTGGATCTCTCTCCACAGAAGAACTCTATCTTCCCAGCTACTTCATGGATCACACTCCATAGGAGAACTCTTTCCCCTTGCTCTGGTTCATGGATCTCTATCCATAGGAGAACTCTTTCTCCTCTACTCTAGTTAGTGATCTTCTAGAAGACTACTACCCCCACTGCACTAGCTTGTGGATCTCTCTCCATAGAAGACCTCTATCCTCACTCAAAAGACCTTTATCCTCACTACCCTAGCTAATGGATCTCTATCCACTAGAGACTACTATCCTCTACTCTATCACCTCCAAATATTACTCTCAACTCTATCTCAAATCTACACCAAACACTATCCTCGATCTAGTACAAATCTACTCTAAATCTATCTCAGGTCTAGCACAAATCTGCTCTCAAATATACACCAAAATCTATCCTCAAATATATCCTCAAGCCTTAACACAAAGCTTGATCCAATCACAAATCAACTCTACTCAGATTTACCCCAAGCCTTAACACAAATCTTGAACAAATCAATCAATCAACTCTACTCAATTTCTCAAGTCTTCACAAAGACTTACCTCAAATCTACTTCTAAGTCTTCACCAAGACTTACCTCAATATCTCTCAAGTCCTCTCAAGAACTTGCTCAATCTCTCTCAAGTCTTCACTAAGACTTACCTCAAATCTATCTACAAGTCTTCACCAAGACTTGCTCAATCTACTCTCAAGTCTTCACAAGACTTACCTCAAATTTGTCTACAAGCTTTCACAAAAGCTTGCTCAAACATGTCCTTAATATTTCACAAAATCTTACTCAAATATGCTCAAACATATGCTCAATACAACTCACAAGATATGCTCAATCAATCTCAAATATTGCACACAATGCTATCAATTGCTTTGTCTAATCTTCAAAGTAATTCCTTTAACTTGAAGCAGTTTAGACATATTCTATTCAAAATTCATTTAACCTCTGGAACATATAGAGAATGATGTACTCTATCAAAAACTCAATATGTTCTACTCAATCATTAAGTCTATCGCTTTCACAAATCTGATTTCTAATGTTTGCACATTCACTTTCAATATCACTCAAAACCAATGCTCAAGAATTTCACTCAATCATTCAACCAATGAAACACAACTTGCTCACAAACCCTAACCAAGTGTTTCACACTACTTCCAACAACACACAATATGGGTCTCAAACCCTAACTCCAATAATCTTCAATCTCTATCTCAAATTTTCTCTAAACATTCACCAATCATGCATATAAAAACTCACTCAAATATTTCCAACAATGCTTATCAAACAATCCTTTTCACTCCACCTTATATTTCACAACATTCAATTCAACAACACTCTAATCAAAGGATGATGTGCCCATACCTTTTGTTTTGATGGAGATATATCTTCAAAACCTGTTTCACTCACAATGACTTTTGCTACTATAAATATTAGCACAACACTTCTTTATGAGTTAGCAAACCTTCAATATGTGTGCCCAAATAAATTCCAAACCACTCTCTTGGTTTCTCAAAATATTGCATCAATTCCAATAATCAAACCCTTCAAAATATTTTAGCAAAACATACACACATTCAAAAATTCCTCATACACCTTTTAACTCCCTCTTAACACACTCAAAACATAATCAACAAAGACTTCAATAATTCACTTTCACAATAATTCACTATAACTTCCTTCAGAAATTTAATGCATAGAATAATCAAAATTACTTCCTTATATCTCCCTACTTATCAAAATGCATTTTCAAAATAATTATAACCACCATTCAAAAATATTCCAATGCACTTATTAAATCACAATTTAAATCATTCAACACCCTCAAATATGGCAAAAATAAAATTTATTTTAACCACCTTATATCTCCACAAAGCGCATACCATACGACTTAGACAAAGGTGCAATTTATTAAATAAAAATTAAATACCTTTTGCATGCTACCTCGATGGGATTCGATCCCCTATCGCACTACCACTAGTGCCCTAGCCATGACCTAACCACCGTGTGAGCTAGGCGCTCACTTGAGACCACTAAAGCACCTCATGCACTTTGTTCCTCCACTTGGTGCCAAAACAAAAAAAAAACTTTCTCCCTTCTACTGCCATCGAGACTCGAACGTGAGACCTCCATTCACCCAACGATTTACGCTACCAATCTTGCCACTAGCCCAACCACGTGGTTGGTGATAAGGCCTTGAGCCTTTGTCACTTTATCCTTCCACAATTTTTATTGTTTTTAAAAATTAAAAACCTTTTCTCTTTTGCGCTCACGAATTCGCATCAACCACTTATTCAATACACACACATGCATTTTCGGAGACTTACAATAATGCCACAAACCTTATGGTATAAATACCATACTCCTTTTGCTTCGAACGTCGATGAGGGGAAAATAACTTTAATGTTTTTGCGCCCAACCCTAACTTAGGGTTTTAATTAATTTATTTTATAAATTAATTTATAATATAAATATTATAAATAATTTATAAATAACCTTAGGCATTATTTTTAACACTTAATATTATAATAATAAATATTATAATATTATTTCCTTTAGGCCTAGGTATCTCCTTCCTTTAGGGGTATTTAGCCAACCTTTTGACCAATCATGTGAAGCTTTAAACCAAATATCTTGGGCTTAAAATATAAATATTTTAACCCTCCTTTTGTCAAATCCTTGCACCTGACTTTTGACATCACTACACTACTCTTGACATCAATGACAACACAACTACTCAAAATTTCCAACAATCTCCCCCTTTGTCATTGATGGCAACCCTTTTTCCTTAACCATTCCTTTTTCCTTTTTCCAATTTTGCTCCCCTGAGAAACTGCTCCCCTGACTAAATGCTCTCCCCTAACTCAAATCTCTCCCCCTTTGACATCAATGGCAAAGGGCCTCCTTTGGGGCTAAATATAAGACTCTTAGCTCAGCCCCCTCCCCACCTCCTCTCCTTGAGGTGGTTAATTTTGGGGTGGGAGTATTTCTACTCCCAGCATACACTGCTCTTTTTCTTTGTCCACCTTCTTCCTCAACTGATCCTTCTGATTCCTTTGAGTATCCCTATTCCTGCTTGTCTCTGGAAATTTTTTCCTACACCACTTAGCCATATGCCCAACATTATTGCACTTATAACACTTAATGTTGTGGTTCCTTGAAGGTGCAAATATCTTGAAGTTCCTCCTGGTGAAGCCATATCCATTCCTATCATGAAACCTACAATGAATTGCTTTATGACCAAACTGATTACAAGAGTAACAATACCCTTGAAAGAGATGCCCATTTCTGAAATTCCTCTTAGTGAAACCATATTCCTTCTTTTCATGTGTCATGCACTGCATAGCCTTGTGACCAAACCTGTGACATGAGAAGCAATATCCATTGAAGAAATCTTGCCTTGACCCCATTGGTCTCTTAGTCCTTTCTTCCCTATGATGTTTCATGTTCCTATTCCTTATTTGTGCATTGTTCCTTTCCTTGTTGAACCTTCTATTTTCCAACTTATCCTCATAAGTCTCACTTTCTCTTTCACTCTCTTCTTCTGAAGCTTCTTCTTCTTTGGAGCTTGAGATTGACTCCTCTCCTTGTTCTCCTTGTTCCTCTTCAAAACCAAGTCCTGTCTTGTTTGATGAAGATCTTTGTACCTTGATAATCTTATCCAAGGTCTTTGAGCTTCTCCCAAACCTGTGTAGCTTGTCTTTAGACTCTTTCACTTCCTTCCTTAGTGAAGCTACCTCATGCTCTAATATTTCACATTCTAAAACTTTTACCTCTAACTTCTCTTTAAATCTCCTTGTCTTAGATATTGAGTTTGTTAGATCTTGTATAAGCTTTCCTTTCTCTTCATCACATTCTTGAAATTGAACCTTGAGTTTTGAATTCTACTTTCTTACCTTCCTTAATTCCTTAAGAGCAAAAATAAGCTCACCTTCTAGATCAACTACTCCTTCCTCTTCATTTTATAATTCTTCCTCTACTCCTTTATCTTCAAGAGCATCTTCATACCTTTTAGATTTATCTCCAATAGAAGCACTTCCTTCTTCCTCTATTGCCAAGAAGAGAATTTCTTCTTCTTCATTACCTGAAGATCTTTCATCACTATCACTTGAACTCTTGCCTATCTTATCTACATAGAAACTCTTCTTATGCCTCTGGAAAAACTTCTTTTCATGCTTGTTTTGTCCATACCTATTTTTCTTTTGATACCTGGATTTTCCTACTTCCCTATTCTTATGATCTTATTTCTCTTCACCACTACTACTTCCAACTTCTGGATAGTTAGATGCATAGTGACCATATTTACCATAATTGAAACACTTAACTATTTTTGTACCTTTGTGCTTTCTTGAGTCCTTGTTCCTTCTACCATAGTTTGCTTCTTCATCACTGGATGACTCATCACTTGAATCTGACTTCTTATCCTTTGTCTTCTTTGCTACTTTGAAGGTTGCTTCTATCTTGGGGATAGGATCCTTTCCTATTCTCATCTCAAAAGTTGTGAGAGTTCCATGTAACTCATCCCTAGTCAAAGTTTCAATATCTTTTGTTTCTTCTATGGCTGAAACCTTTTCACTATACCTCTTAGGGAGTGACCTTAAAACATTTTGACAAACATCTGATTCTTCAACTTTAAACCCAAGTCCTTGCATGGAGTTAACAACCTCATCCACACAAAGTAAGTATGTAGCAATGTCTTCCTCATCCTTCATCTTCAAGTCTTCAAATATTTTCTTGTGATTTTGCAATTTTGCCATCTTGACCTTTTTGTCTCCCTCATATATTTTCTTCAACTTTTCCCAAATCTCTTTTTCTGATGTGCAATGCATAACTTTTACAAACTCTGCTTCATGTAAACCACTTAATATTGCATTCATTGCCTTTGAATTATTCATATGTAGGAGCTTACCATATTTATCTGTAGGAGGAGTAGTTGGTGGTGTGTACCCATCCTCAACTGCTTGCCATGTCTCATTTCCTTGTGCCATTAGGTAAATCTTCATTCTTACACTCCAAAATGCATAATTATTCCCATCGAACAATGGTGCCTTATTTCCTGAAGATCCACTCTAAGATGCCATCTATGTTCCTGTAAGCTTTTCCTTCAAGTTGTTAAACTCTTTCGAAGGAACCCACTCTGATACCAATTGAAGAACACAAGCTTATACTGAGAGGGGGTGAACAGTATAAGATCAAATTTTACTTTTCTTTCCCAAATAATATTATCCAATATAATCAATGGCAATATCAATAGTAGTAATCAAAGCAATGCATAAATCATCACACACAATAGAGACACCAATTTAACGTGGTTCACCCAATGTGGGCTACTCCACGGAGAAAATATTTCTACTAAATTTTCTCAACAAATCTCTTGGGAATCACTTCCCTATTACAATGTTTATGGACCTCTATCCAAAGGAGACACCAATCCCCTAATGCTCTGATTTGTGGATCTCTCTCCATAGGAGAACTCTTTCCCCTCTTCTCTGGTTCGTGGAACTTGACCCAGGAGAACTCTTTCTCCTCAACTGGTTCATGGATCTCTCTCCATAGAAGAACTCTATCTTCCAAGCTACTTCATGGATCACACTCCATAGGATAACTCTTTCCCCTTGCTCTGGTTCATGGATCTCTATCCACAAGAGAACTCTTTCCTCTATACTCTAGTTGGTGATCTTCTAGAAGACTACTACCCCCACTACACTAGCTTGTGGATCTCTCTCCATAGAATACCTATATCCTCACTCAAAAGACCTCTATCCTCACTACCTAGCTAATGGATCTCTATCCACTAGAGACTACTATCCTCTACTCTATCACCTCCAAATCTTGCTCTCAACTCTATCTCAAATCTGCACCAAACACTATCCTTGGTCTAGTACAAATCTTCTCTAACTCTATCTCAGGTCTAGCACAAATCTACTCTCAAATATACACCAAACTCTATCCTCAAATCTATCCTCAAGCCTTAACACAAAGCTTGATCCAATCACAAATCAACTCTACTTAGATCTACCCCAAGCCTTAACACAAATCTTGAACAAATCAATCAATCATCACTCTTTATCTCAAGTCTTCACCAAGACTTAACTCAAATATCCTTCAAGTCCTCCCAAAACTTGCTCAAATTCTCAATTCTCTCAAATCTTCACCAAGACTTACCCCAAATTTTCCTACAAGTCTTCACCAAGACTTACCTTAAATATACTCTCAAGTCTTCACCAAGACTTACCTTAAATCTACTCTCAAGTCTTCACCAAGACTTATCTCAAATATGCTTACAAGATTTCACAAAAGCTTTCTTAACTTTGCCTATAAGCTTTCACAAAACTTACTCAAATTTATCCTTAAGCTTTCACAAAATCTTACTCAAATATGCTCAAACACATGCTCAATACAACTCACAAGATATGCTCAATCAATCTCAAATCTTGCACACAATGCTATCAATTGCTTTGTCTAATCTTCAAAGTAATTCCTTTAACTTGAAGTAGTTTAGACATATTCTATTCAAAATTTATTTAACCTCTGGAACATATAGAGAATGATGTACTCTATCAAAAACTCAATATGTTCTACTCAATCATTAAGTCTATCGCTTTCACAAATCTGATTTCTAATGTTTGCACATTCACTTTCAATATCACTCAAAACCAATGCTCAAGAATTTCACTCAATCATTCAACCAATGAAGCACAACTTGCTTACAAACCCTAACCAAGTGTTTCACACTACTTCCAACAACACACAATATGGGTCTCAAACCCTAACTCCAATAATCTTCAATCTCTATCTCAAATGTTCTCTAAACATTCACCAATCATGCATATAAAAACCACTCAAATATTTCCAACAATGCTTATCAAACAATCCTTTTCACTCCACCTTATATTTCACAACATTCAATTCAACAACACTCTAATCAAAGGATGATGTGCCCATACCTTTTGTTTTGATGGAGATATATCTTCAAAAACCTGTTTCACTCACAATGACTTTTGCTACTATAAAGGTTAGCACAACACTTCTTTATGAGTTAGCAAACCTTCAATATGTGTGCCCAAATAAATTCCAAACCACTCTCTTGGTTTCTCAAAATATTGCATCAACTCCAATAATCAAACCCTTCAAAATATTTTAGCAAAACATACACACATTCAAAATTCCTCATACACCTTTTAACTCCCTCTTAACACACTCAAAACATAATAAAAGACTCCAATAATTCACTTTCACAATAATTCACTATTACTTCCTTCAGAAATTTAATGCATAGAATAATCAAAATTACTTCCTTATATCTCCCTACTTAAAAATGCATTTTCAAAATAATTATAACCACCATTCAAAAATATTCCAATGCACTTATTAAATCACAATTTAAATCATTCAACACCCTCAAATATGGAAAAAATAAAATTTATTTTAACCACCTTATATCTCCACAAAGCGCATACCATACGACTTAGACAAAGGCACAATTTATTAAATTAAAAAATTAAATACCTTTGGACGCGCTACCTCGGAGGGATTCCATCCCCTATTGCCCTACCACTAGCACCCTAGCCACAGCCTAACCGCCACATGAGCTAGGCACTCACTTGAGATGCTAAAGTACCTCATGCACTTTGTTCCTCTTCTTGGCACCAAAACCAAAAAACAAAAACCTTTCTCCCTTCTACTACCGTCGGGACTCGAACGCGAGACCTCCATTCACCCAATGATTTACGCTGCCAAGCCTTGCCACTAGCCCAACCACGTGGTTGGTGATAAGGCCTTGAGCCTTAGTGGGCCTCTGAATATCCGTAGTGACCGCTGTCAGAAATTGCGGATGAAACAAGAGCCCAGTTTATGAAAAAGGACGAGTTTTTTTTTTTTTGCCAACATATTCACATGGCCGCTCAAAATTGCTGACGCCCGAAGAGGGTATTTTGATGCCCCACGGATCCGAGTGACGTCTTGAGGGCTCGGTGATGCCCAACAACAAAAACAAAGTTTTTTTTTGATGCCCCGAGTCGTGTTGACGCCTCGTCGGGCATTTGTTGACGCCCCAAGAAGTTTGTTGTCATTGTTTTTTAAGACCTGTCATTTTGTTTTTCTTTCAACAGCAATTGTTCAAAGGCATTATATTCTATTTTTGCCTTCACTTCTTCCAAGATAGAGGGGGGAATTCAAATTTTTTCAAACCCTCAGGAGAATATTTGATAGCAATTCAAAGGTGCATTTTTGATTTTACTCGACACCTTCTTTTGTCCAAGTTGGGTGCATTTTCGGTTGAACCCGACACCTATGTGAGAAGCATTTTGTGAGCATGCTTGTTTGTTTATTGCATTCTTTTTCTGCACTTAAAAATCATCTACATCAAAGCATCCACTACTTCTCTCAGCACATGTTGCACAGGATCTCCAAAAGCAGTTCTCTCTTTGCACAGGGATCTTCATATGTTCTATCCCCAACACTAATTTTCTCCTAGTTTTGTTTTTTGACTTAATTACCTCCAACTGATTATTCTTCTTTCGAAGATTCTTAGGCAGGTGTCATTAACATCTCTTTGAGTCAATTTTTTACCCCCATTGCTATTGTGTTTAGGCGTAAATCCTGACGAAAGTCTTGGATTCCAAAGTGTTTAGGGGAAGTTACGCCCCACGCATGCGGATTCTTGTCTTTCTAAGGTAGGTGCCATCAACAAAGAAATCCTTTTTTGTACTGCCTATGTTCCATGTACCATTCTGATCTTCATAATACCTATAGTCTCCCTCATGTAAGGGCGGGTATTGTTTTGATTCAGTTTCGGTATAACGGCCTGGCAACGATATATCGAAAATGGGACCATTTGGCGCTATAAGGAACCCTAAAAAAAATGGCTACAGTGCACAAGTATCTTTCAGATGCCCAATTGCTCAAAGGCACAAATTTTGTGCCATGGAAGCATAAAATGAAAGCCATTCTTCAAGTCAAAAAATTATGGGATGTCATCAGTGGCACTACCTCTCGTCCCACCACAAGCGAGGACGGATCAAGATACATTTGATGATCGGGACAGGAAAGGCCTTATGTTTTTGTTACTTGCCATAACATATGAGGTTCAACCTCATATTTGTGATGCCACGACTAGTAAAGATGCTTGGGCAGCACTGATTACTGTGTATGAAGGAAAGAATAATTCCACTATCCTTCACCTACAAACTCAGCTTCACAATCTCAATATGAATTCAGGGGAAACTGTTGAATTGTTTCTCGACAAAGTGGCAGAATTGAAAGCTAAACTCAATACTATGGGAAAACCCATCGATGATGATCTTTTGACATCTATTATTTTAAGGGCACTCCCACCATATTACAAAAGTTTTATCACTTCCCTCAATGTTTCTGGAAGAAAATTAACTTTTGTTGAATTGGTTAATTTGCTTCAAACTGAAGAAGCCAATCAAGTACAGAAAGATGAGGAACCTGCCACTACTCTTTCCACCCATCAAAAGGGTCACAAGCAAGGACAGTTGTAGAAGGGAGGCTCTTCTTCCAAAGGCAAAGGCAAGCCCAATCTCCAACGAGATAAATATTGCAAGATCTGTGATATGAACAATCATGATACCAATAGGTGTTGGTTCAAAAACAAACAATAGATTGATCCTTCACAAAATAAGAAAGGCAAGGGGAAGCAAAAATATCCCCAACATCACAAACAACAAAAGGGTCATGTTGCTTATGCAGATTCCCATTCAGATGATTCTCCTTCATCTTCAGATAATGACTCCGAAAGAGCACACAAAGTGCTCATGACCCATACTGCCTCTTCCAAATACGATGTTGTATGGTATATTTATTCTGGAGCAAGCAAACATATGACTGGGAACAAGTCTTGGTTTCAAACCTTTCATGCAAGAGAAGGCAAACCTGTCACTATTGCAGACAATCAGGTCTATCAAGTACAAGGTGAAGGGGATGTTACAGTCACACTCCCTGATGGTGGCTGTGCCATAGAGAAAGTTCTCTATGTTCCTGGCCTTGCCAACAATCTATTATCTATTCCACAGATGCTAGATCGAAATATGGATGTTGTTTTTCAAGTTGAACATGGAAAAAATAGATGTTTCATCAGTCATCAAGGTCACCACATTGCCACTGGCTCCTACAAACATGGATTATTCATCTTGGATACAGTTTCTACATCCCATACTGCCCTCATTGCCACTACAAAAGAGGCTACTTCCTTATGGCATAAAAGATACGGGCACCTTAGTTCTGGGTATTTACTCGAATTAAGCAAATATGACATGGTCAAAGGGCTTCCTCAGCTTTCATCTGTTCTCCCAGTGTGCTCAGATTGTCTAGCAGGGAAACAACATCGAGTTCCATTTGAGACAAGTTCTTCTCGCTCGAACAAACCCTTGGAGTTAATCCACACAGATCTGTGTGGTCCTATCCGAACCAGTCATGGTGGAAAGAGGTATTTTTAGCTATTTGTTGATGACTACTCCCACAAAATATGGGTCTTCTTCCTTGCACTCAAGTCAGAAGCTCTTCTCTACTTTCGTCAGTTCAAGAGACAAGTTGAGAAGGAAACAAGTTGTTCCATCAAAACCCTCCACTCAGATCGAGGGGGGGAATACACTTCCAAGGAATTTTTAGCATTTTTGGAAAAACATGGGATCAAGAGACAACTCACTACAGCATATACACCGCAGCAAAATGGAATTGCAGAAAGAAAAAATCGCTCCATAGTAGAAATGAGTCGATGTATGTTAAAAGGAGCAAACTTAGAAAAACAATATTGGGCAGAAGCAGTAAACACAACATCTTACCTACTAAATAGAGCACCTAAAAGGGCTCTACAAGGAAAAACTCCACAAGAAGCTTGGAGTGGTAAGAAACCCTCAATCTCTCATCTAAAAATTTTTGGATGCCAAGCTTTTATGCACATTTTGACGGCAAGCTCGAGATTACAACGAACAGCTTCTCATTAAATTGCAGTAAAAAAAAAAATACAGTCTCTGTTACAATGTAAATTGCAGTAAAAAAATACAGTCTCTGTTACAATGTCCAGGCAGACTTCTTTTCCCCAATCCCGAACTCACCACCCTTTCCCATACAAATTTTCCCCGTTTTAATGTAGTCTCGGCCTTCCCTGCAATTAATGCTCCCGCCCAAAGACCAATTCGAATTTCATCTTCCCTTTGTTGAAATTTCAAGATTTTCCTTTCCTTTTGTTTTCTGCCATAAATGGCAACGGTCCGATCCGTTCAGAGCCTGCATTCATGGCTTCCCATACCCTGCACCCGCCATTTTAATCTGACTGTCTTTAAGTACCGTTGTCTCTGCCATTAAGTCTTTCACCTGTAACTAAGATTTCTCCAGAAGCAACATTCCAAGATACTTAAACTTGGTCGACATCTATATCTCTCTCCTCCGATTACGTGGCCCTCATCCTTATGATCTGTTACAAGTGTGTCTCCATGTGTCAAATTTAACTCTATCCCCCACTGGTCGTGTTGCCTTTAAGACACGTGGCAACCACGTGTCTATTTCACCCTGTCCGACTGTCCGCGTGTTCACTTTAGTTTGACCTTTTCTTGGGCCGCGATATCGCGACCCAACTGACGTCCGCCCTCAGCTTTGAAACAAAGTCACGATATCACGACGTCATGATATCGCAATGTCGTGATATCACGACAAAATTACGTCCTGCACTTGTCTCTACCTTTGACGTCATGAAATCGCGACGTGTCACAATTTTGCGACTCCAACCCCCACTCCTTGCAACAGCTTCAACATGGTCGCGATATCGCGACGCCACGATATCGTGACCCCTTCGTAACTTAAGACTCGGCCAACCCAACCGTTGTGATATCGCGACGTCGTGATATCGCGACAAAACTTGCTTCGCCTTAGCTATAGCAAATGAGGTCGCGATTTCGTGACCTCACACCAACTTTTGCCTTAGTTCCTTTAACAACTTCCCTTTCTGTCTTACGACATCTCCTTCCCCGGAAAAGAACCAAATTGCTTCAAAAATACAAGAACTTTAAAGAAAATTAAAAGATGCAAGATTGCTCATACTTTCACCGGATGCTCCTGCATCAGACACCCGGGGTAGATTAGAAGTGACCCTCACTTCTGTTTTGTTGGGGGAAGACCCAATCGATCAACCTCCGCCTCCGATACCCAAGTTGCATCTTCAATAGGCCTGCCTTTCCACTTGATCAAATACTTAGTATACTGTTTATTCTTGGTGCTTCTGCCTTCACGAGTATCCAATACTTCCTCGGCCTCATCTGTGCTTGGAGTAGATGCTAGAATTTGCCATAATTTTGGACTTTGCATTTATGTACCTTCTCCCTCATGATATTCCACTAAATCTGAGATATTAAAAATTGGTGAAATATCAAACCAACTTGGCAATTCCACTTCATACGCATTTCCTGACTCTCGCTTTCCCAATATTCTGCATGGTCCAAACCTTTTCATTTTCAATTTATTATAAGTCTTGGCAGGAAATCTCTCCTTCCCGAGATGCACCATGACCTCATCTCCTACCTTGAACTCCTTGAACCGCCGCTTCTGGTCTGCCCTTGTCTTATATTGACTGTTCATTTTTGTAATTTGTCTTCTTACTTCCTCATGCAGACTTTTCATATGTTCTACAAATTCTTCTGCTTCGGCACTACATTTTTCTTTTTTGTCCAACTTTCTTAGTTCAGACACATTCCTCGGGCTGTGTCCATATACTATCTGGAAAGGAGACTTATTGGTGCTCTTATTGGCTGAGCTGTTATATGCAAATTCTGCTTGCGGTAAGACCAAATCCCAACCCTTGGGTTGATCCACTATCAAACATCTCAGTAAATTACCCAGGCTTCTATTGACGACCTCTGTTTGCCCATCTGTCTGTGGATGGTATGTTGAACTAAATTTTAGGTCTGTCTTCAATTTCTTCCACAGAGTTCTCCAGAAATACCCAACAAACTTTGTATCTCTGTCTGAAACTATGCTCTTTGGTAGACCGTGAAGTCGTACCACTTCCTTGAAGAACAACCCAGTAATGTGAATTGCATCACTTGTCTTTTGGCAGGGAATAAAATGTGCCATTTTGGAGAACCGGTCCACCACCACAAATATTGAATCATTTCCTCTTTGTGTTCTCGGCAATCCAAGAACAAAATCCATGCTTATGTCCTCCCATGGTCTCTCGGGCACAGGTAATGGCTGGTACAGCCCGGTATTTTGTTTTACACCCTTTGCCATCTGGAATATTCTGCAACCTTGCACAAACTTCCGCACATCTTGCTGAAGTTGTGGCCAGTAGTAATTTTCCTCAACCAAGGCAATCGTCTTATCCCGACCAAAATGCCTAGCCAATCCTTCACTATGCTTTTCTTTGATTAAATTATCCCGCATAGAACTTCTTGGAATGCATAATTTGCTTCCCTTGAACAACATTCCATCTTGGATTAGGAAATCCAACCATTTTGTTTGGTCCACCGTAACAGGTGTTAAGCAAGCCTTCCAGGCTTCTGCAAAATCCGGATCTGCAGGATACAAACCCTTCGCTTCTTCAAACCCCACTACTTCCACTCGTCAATCTAATCGCAAAGTCCGCCTCTCCGCTCAAGGCATCCGCAACTCGTTCGACTTCCCACTTCGTGCTTCAAGCACAAAGGTATAACTTTGGAGGAACTCCACCCATTTCATGTGCCTTTGATTCAGTTTTATCTGACTGTCAATGTATTGCAAAGCCTGATGGTCAGTAAACAGTACAAACTCCTTTGGCAATAAATAGTGCCTCCACTTCTTTAGAGCCTGAACTATAGCATTAAATTCTTGGTCATAGACTGAATACTTTTTCCGAGCATCATTTAACTTCTCACTGAAATAAGCAACTGGATTGCCTCCTTGACTCAGTACAACCCCTATTGCACTGCCACTGGCATCACAGTCCACCTAAAATACCTTGTTAAAGTCTGGAAGTGCCAAAACAGGCCGTTCAGTAACTTTTCTCTTTAATGTATCAAAGCTCCTTTCGGCCCCTGATGTCCACTTGAACTCCTTTTTATCCCCCCTCATTGTTTCTATG
Source organism: Wollemia nobilis (assembly GCA_028583015.1). Lineage (NCBI taxonomy): Eukaryota > Viridiplantae > Streptophyta > Pinopsida > Araucariales > Araucariaceae > Wollemia > Wollemia nobilis. The sequence goes on from JAQPPZ010016923.1 coordinate 2,313,609, forward strand.
AAAGGTGCACAGATGCTGCTGAAGTTCTTTATGAACTTCCTGTAAAAGCTGGCCAAACCATGAAAGGACCTTACTTATGTTGTGCTTCTTGGGGTAGGCCATTCAATGATGGCTCTTACCTTCTTTGGGTCCATTTTCAGGCCTTCTGTTGAGATCACAAACCCCAGGTATACTAACTCCTTCTTGAAAAAGTTACACTTTTTCAGATTTATTGACAACTGCTCTTCCCGTAGCTTCTTAAAAACTCTCCTGATGTGCATCAGGTGTTCCTCCAGGGTCCTGCTGAATATCAATATATCATCTAAATAAACAATAACAAATTTTCCCAGGAACTCCTTTAGTACTTCATTCATCAACCACATGAAAGTACTTGGTGCATTGGACAGCCCAAACGGCATGACCAACCACTCATACAAGCCTTCTCTTGTCTTGAAGGCTGTCTTCCATTCATCCCCTTCTCGGATACGGATCTGATGATAGCCACTTTTCAGGTCAATTTTTGTGAAGTATTCAGCTCCACTTAAACAATCCATGATATCATCCATTCTTGGCAACGGGAATCAGTACTTAATAGTGATCTTGTTGATGGCTCTAGAATCAGTACACATCCTCCATTCCCCATCCTTCTTTGGTGCCAGCACTGCAGGTACTGCGTAGGGACTCAAACTTTCTCGAATCAATCCCTTTTCTAATAATTCTTGGACCTGTCTATTTAATTCCTCAGTCTCTACAGGTGTCATCCTATGTGCAGCTTTATTTGTGAGTGCTTGATCCTGGTATTAAATCTATATGATGGCTAATTTTTCTCACGGGGGTAAGCCCTCGGGTACATTGTCGGACACAATGTCCGGAAATTCCTCCAGTAGATTTAGAACTTCTGTTGGGGTATCCTGGCATTCCCTCCCCCTAACTCTAGGGATTATTGCATAACATAAATGTTCATGCTTTAACCCGTTCAGAAACTCTCTTCCCTCAACTAAACAGACTCTAGAAATATTACATACCCTTTCATCTGCATCCTTCAAGGGTTTTAGTTTATGGCGTACACCAGGCTCTGATACCACTTGATGGCAAGCTTGAGATTACAACAAATAGCTTCTCATTAAATTGCAGTAAAAAAAAAAATACAGTCTCTGTTACAATGTAAATTGCAGTAAAAAAATACAGTCTCTGTTACAATGTCCAGGCAGACTTCTTTTCCCCAATCCCGAACTCACCACCCTTTCCCATACAAATTTTCCCCGTTTTAATGTAGTCTCGGCCTTCCCTGCAATTAATGCTCCCGCCCAAAGACCAATTCGAATTTCATCTTCCCTCCATTGAAATTTCAAGATTTTCCTTTCCTTTTATTTTCTGCCATAAATGGCAACTGTTCGATCCGTCCAGAGCCTGCATTCATGGCTTCCCATACCCTGCACCCGTCGTTTTAATCTGACTTTCTTTAAGTACCGTTGTCTCTGCCATTAAGTCTTTCACCTGTAACTACGGTTTCTCCAGAAGCAACATTCCAAGATACTTAAACTTGGTCGACATCTATATCTCTTTCCTTCGATTACGTGGCCCTCATCCTTATGATCTGTTACAAGTGTGTCTCCATGTGTCAAATTTAACTCTATCCCCCACTGGTCGTGTTGCCTTTAAGACACCTGGCAACCATGTGTCTATTTCACCCTGTTCGACCGTCCGCGTGTTCACTTCAGTTTGACCTTTTCTTGGGCCGCGATATCGTGACATGTCGCGATATCACGACCCAACTGACATCCGCCCTCAGCTTTGAAACAAAGTCACGATATCGCGACGTCGCAATATCGCAACATCGTGATATCGTGACAAAAGTACGTCCTACACTTGTCTCTGCCTTTGATGTCATGAAATCGTGACGTGTCATGAAATCGTGACGTGTCACGAAATCGCGACGCGTCATGATTTCGTGACTCCAACCCCCACTCCTTGCAACAGCTTCAACATGGTCGCGATATCGTGACGCCACGATATCGTGACGTCGCGATATCGCGACCCCTTCGTAACTTAAGACTCGGCCAATCCAACCGTCGTGATATCATGATGTCGTAATATCACGACGTCGCGATATCACGACGAAACTTGCTCCGCCTTAGCTATAGCAAATGAGGTCACGATTTCACATGTCGTGAAATCGCGACATGTCGTGATTTCACGACCTCACACCAAATTTTGCCTTAGTTCCTTTAACAACTTCCCTTTCTGTCTTACGACATCTCCTTCCTCGAAAAAGAACCAAATTGCTTCAAAAATACAAGAACTTTAAAGAAAATTAAAAGATGAAAGATTGCTCATACTTTCACTGGATGCTCCTGCATCACATTCCTAAACAGAAAAGAAGGAAACTAGATGAGAAAACTCAAAAATGTATATTTCTTGGTTATGATGAGTATTCAAAAGGATATCGGTTGATTGATCCTATAACCAAGAAAACACACATCAGCAGAGATGTAGTATTTGATGAAACTTTCACATCAAATAACACACTTGTATACCTTAAGGAAGATGAACCTAAGAAAGAAGCAACACCTCCTCAAAAGAAGGTTCCTAAATGGTATACTAGTACATTGCAAGATTCAAAATTGACATCACTTCCAGATCTAACTCTAGATCGACCCACTACTCGCAGTATGACTCAACAAAAAAAAATAGATGATGCAACATCAGTAACAGATGTTGATGACCTTTGTCAAAATTTTGATGATTTATCTGTGCATGTAGAAGAAAATGAGGATATAGATATGGAAGATGAAAAAGTCTATCTGACAATACTAGATGAAAAATAACCCACATCAGTCTCAGATGCACTCAGTAAAGATCAATGGAAAACTGCTATGGATGCAAAACATACATCTCTAATGAAAAATCAAACTTGGAAGTTAGTGAATTTGCCTTCGGGAAAGAAACCCATTGGTTGCAAATGGGTATTCAAGATCAAATATAAGGCAAATGGTGCAATAGATAAATATAAAGCCCGACTTGTTGCAAAGGGCTATGCACAAAAAGAAGGCATAGACTATGAAGAGACATTTGCTCCTACTGCAAAAATGACCACTATTCGAGTTCTGTGTGCAATGGCAGCTCAATTTGGTTGGCAGCTACATCAGATGGATGTAAAGAGTGCTTTCTTAAATGGTGACCTACAAGAAGAAGTCTATATGACTCAACCTGAAGGTTTTGTAGTTCAAGGGCAAGACCAGAAAGTCTGTAAGCTGATCAAATCTCTATATGGACTTAAACAAGCTCCTCGAGCTTGGTATATCAAAATTGAGTCACCTAGTGCAACATGGATTTAGAAGAAGTCCTACAGATCCTAATCTATATATCAAGAACAATGGTTCTAAAATAGTAATTCTAGTACTATATGTGGATGATCTGATTATAACAGGCAGTTCAGAGAGTATGATCAAAACAGTAAAACAAGATCTCAATACCTCTTTTGAAATGACAGATCTTGGACTTCTCCACTATTGTCTTGGTCTAGAAGTAACTCAATGCAAGCATTTCATACAAGTTACTCAAAATAAATATGCCAAGACTCTAATTGATAAGTATCGGATGACTGACTACAAGCCCAAAGCCACACCAATGGAAGCAGGACTTAAGTTATCCCGATTCGATGAATCTCCTAAAATAGATAGTACTCTCTATCGTCAACTGATTGGGAGTCTCATCTATCTCACAAACACCAGGCTAGATCTTAGTTTTCGTTGTGGGTTATCTTTCACGATTCATGCAGGATCCTAAAGTTAGCCACTGGAAAGCAGCAAAAAGAGTTCTTCACTATGTCCGTGGTACAACATATATCGGCCTGGAATACAAAAAAAACAACAAGTTCTATCTTCAAGGGTATACGGACTCTGATTATGCTGGATCCATAGATGACCGAAAATCAACTGCAGGTTATGTTTTTCACCTTGGATCTGGTCCTGTCTTTTGGCATAGTAAGAAGCAACATGTTGTTGCTATCTCTTCTACTGAGGCGGAATATCGAGCAGCTAGTGGAGCAGTCTGCGAGATCATATGGTTACGTCGCATCCTCACAAATATGGGCCTTCCAAAGAACCTTCCTTTACATTTATTTTGCGACAATCAAGGTGTTCTGAATCTTTTCAAGAATCCTATATTTCATGATCGCACCAAACACATTGACACTAGGTGTCATTTCATTCGAGATGAGGTTCCAAAGCATCATATCTAGCTCCACTACATTCCCACAAATGAGCAAATAGCGGACATCTTCACCAAAGCGCTTGCTCGAGTCAAATTTGAATTGTTCCGCAATGCTATGTGTAGTCAACATTAATGTAATAAGGGGGGATGTTAGAATATTTAGCATATATTGTATTACATTAATTAAGTTAAAGGAGTGGTTCGTAGTTTTCTTGAATCAGTTTATGAACCACCCAGCTTGGAAACTGCCTCAACGGAGTTTATGTAAATCATATATATTTGCCAGGAATATGAAGAGAGATCTAATGATTCAGTTTACAACAAAAACTTTTCTCTTTTGCGCTGATGAATTCACATCAACGCTTATCAATACTTGCACATGCAAAATAATTCAGAGACTTACCATAATGTCACAAACCTTATGGTATAAATACCATACTCCTTTTGCTTCGAACGTCGATGGGGGGAAAATTGCTTTAATTTTTTTGCACCCAACCCTAACTTAGGGTTTTAATTAATTTATTTTATAAATTAATTTATAATATAAATATTATAAACAATTAATAAATAACCTTAGGCATTATTTTTTAGCACTTAATATTATAATAATGAATATTATAATATTGTTTCCTTCAGGCCTAGGTATTTCCTTCCTTTAGGATATTTAGCCAACCTTTTGACTAGTCATGTGAAGCTTTAAACCAAATATCTTGGGCTTAAAATATAAATATTTTAACCCTCTTTTTTTCAAATCCTTGCACTGACTTTTGACATCACTGACATTGATTCTTGACATCAATGACAACACAACTACTCAAAATTTCCAACAATTTGGAACAAAATGTAGAATCTTCATCGAAGCATCACTTCAATTACCTCGGGGTTTACCATCTGCAAATTAGAAACATCCCACACATGATCAGGGTCAATAATGTACCTCCTAAGCAGGGATATGTGGAAGGTGTCATGGATCTTTGATAGGTTGGGTGGCAAGGCGAGTCTGTACACTACTAGACTAATCTTCTCAATAATCTCGAAAGGTCCAACAAATCGAGGATCCAACTTCATGGATTTGATGGCACTTTTCATCAATCTAACCCTTAAGAACACTTTATCTCCCATAAAATAATTCCCTTGGTGATATTTTTAGATCAGCATAGCTCTTCTGATGGTCGATGGCTTCCTTAAGCCTTTTCTTGATCATCTTAAGTTGACCTTCCATTTCTTTGACCATGTCTGGTCTGATCATGACCCGATCCTCTAAATTATCCCAAGACAATGGTGTTCTACACCTCTTGCCATACAAGGCATCAAATGGGGCCATACCCAAAGAAGAATGATGACCATTATTATAAGCAAATTCTACAAGATGTAGATAGTCTTCCCATCAAGACTTTTGGTCCATGTAATACATGCAAAGCATATCTTCTAGGACCTGGTTTACCCTCTCAGTTTGACCATTGATCTTAGGGTGATATGCAGAGCTTATATTCAATTTTATGCCCACTACATGATGTAGGGCCTTCCAAAATTCAAAAGTGAATCTGGAATCCCTATATGAAATAATCATTTCAAGAAATCCATGTAACCTAAATATATCTTTGGCAAATCTATTAGCCACAACCTGAGCATCATCTTTGATGTTTCTTGGTATAAAATGTGCAACCTTAGTCAATATTTTGACTACCACAAGGATTGCATCATGTTGATACCTAGTCTTGGGTAAACCTACTATGAAATCCATAGATATAACCTACCATTTCTGCATAGGTATATCATGTGGATATATTTCCCTATAGGGTGTCTATATTCAACCTTCACCTTTTGGCATTCTAGGCATCGAGCAACAAAATCGGTGATATCCTTCTTCATTCCTATCCAAAATAAGGTATTTTTCATATTCTCCCTCATCTTGGCCCCTCTAGGATGAGCAGAGTAAGGATATCTATGCACCTCTTGCATGATCAGTCTCCTTAAATCACCTATTTTTGGTACGATGACCCTATCTTTGAAACATAAAAGATCATATTTTATGCCAAAATCCTTGTTTTCTTTAGGATTTCTTCCCATTTTAGCTTAAATTTCCTTGCAATACTCATCCTGAGATTGCATTTCCCTAACTTGGTCTAATAAATCTACATGGCTTCGGGTCAAAGCTGCTATATGCCTTCTTGCTTAAGGCATCAACCACTTTATTTTCCTTTCCTTTGATATATTCAATATCAAAGTCATATTCAGCTAAGAACTCGATCCATCTTCTCTATCTTGCATTGAGCATAGGTTGAGTAAATATGTACCTCAAGCTTTGATGGTCGGTCCTTAACTCAAAGGGTCTTCCTACCAAGTAATGATGCTAGATCTTAAGAGCATGCACAACCATTGCTAGCTCTAGATCATGCGTAGCATAGTTAACCTCATGCTTCTTAAGTTTCCTTGATGCATATGCTATGACTGATTCATATTGTGAAAGCACTCCTCCTAACCCTTCTAATGATGCATTAGTGCATACTAAGAAGTTTCCCTAAGGATCTAGAATCTTTAGGATTGGTGTCATGGTGAGTTTCTCTTAAGTAATGCAAAAGCAACTTCACACTTAGTCATCCACTTAAATTCCTTTCCTTTCTTTTGAAGATTAGTTATTGTAGTAGCTATTTTGGAGTAATCCTTCACATAACACCTATAATAACCTATCATGCCCATGAAGCTTCTCACTTTAGACACATTAGTGGGTGATGACCAATTCAAAATAGCCTCAATCTTCTTTGGATCCACTACAATTCCTTTGATAGATATTATATGTCCTAGATATCATACTTTTGAGACATAGAAATCACTTTTTGATAGATTCCCAAAGAGTTGATTCTTTCTTAACAACTCTAGCATGATTATGAGATGTCTATCATGCTCTTTCCTATCTCAAGAATATACTAGAATATCATCTAAGAATATAAGGATGAACTGATCTAGATGCCTTTTGAATATATTGTTCATTAAATTCATGAATATGGTTAGGGCATTAGTTAGCCCAAAGGGCAAGACTATAAATTCATAATGCTCATATCTAGTTTTGAATGTCATCTTATGAGTGTCCTCCTCACGTATCCTTAATTGATGATACCTAGATTTTAAATCAATCTTTGTAAATATCGTGGCATCCTTCAATTGATCGAATAGGTCTTCAATCCTGGGTAAAGGATACCTATTCTTGATGGTTGCTTTGTTGAGCATTCTATAGTCTATGCATAACTACAAAGAACCATCTTTCTTTTTAACAAAGAGTATCGGTGCACCCCATGGTGACACACTAGGTTTGATTAGTCCCTTTTCTAGCAACTCTTGTAGTTGTACTTTTAACTCTTGCATCTCTATAGGATTCATCCTATAAGGAGCTCTGTGGATAGGTTTTACTCCTAGCATTAGCTCGATAGTGAAATTGAATTCATGCATAGGAGGAAGTCCGGGTAGGTCTTCAAGAAATACATCCTTAAATTCCTGCAAGATTGGGTGTTTCCCAAATACTTCTTCCTTCTGATCCTCCTTAACTTCATTGAGTTTCACAACATAAACCATCCCTCCCTTTCTGATGGTTTTCTTTAGTTGCATTGTGGATAGTAACTAGGGTTTAAAATATCCTTGTTCACTATGGATCCTTAATCTTCTCTTATCCTTTTTTAAATATTCTATCCATCTATCCTAGAAATTGATTATGGCTCTATGAGCCTGTAACTAATCCATTCCCAAGATAATATCAAAAGCATGTAGTGATGCTACATAAAGATATCCTATAGTAGAACCATTGGTGAGGGTAATTTTAGTCATAGGAAAACATTGATCCATTGAGTAGGTTTATCTAGAACCATACTCAACCTTCCACCCTTGTGCCAAATATCTTGGTCTTTTTGGCATATCCCTGACTATACTAGAAGAAATAAAGCTATCTATAGCTCCACTATCAATTAAAATATTTACTTCTTTATTAAAAATCTTACCCCTTAAGAGCAATGGGGTGGCTTGCCCTTCCAATTTTTGGCTTTCAATCGTAGCATAAATCTTGTGGGTAGGTTCCTTTCCTTTCACACTAACTATACTCGGTCCTAGTTGATGTGGACAATGATTAGCATAGTGTGGACCTCCACAATTGTAACACCCACCCTTGGGTCCTAGGTGTACTCCTTTTTTTTCTCCTTAATTTTCCCACTAGTACTGAATTTGGTTGCTTTTGTGGTTGAGGTTTATTATTACTATTGTTGTTGTTTCTCTTTTGGAAGTTCCTTTTAAAATTTTCTTGCTTCCCCTCATTCTTCCTTTTGAGCTTTGGGAAGCTTTTACTCTTCTGGTTCTATTCTCCTTCCCACTTCATGAACCCAACACTATTTCTCTTCCTGAGCGATTGTCGATCTTGCTCAGATAAAACTGCATAGTTAAACTAGAGATGAGATTCTACTTTTCTAGCCAAGTCATAAGCTTTCTATAATATTTTTGGCTCATGCATATTTACTTCATGCCTAATCTTAGGTTCTGCTCCTAAGATAAATTTGTGAATCTTCATCTTCTCATCATAGGCTGGTACATATTTCAATAACTTAACCAACTTTTGATAGTACACCTCAACCGATTTGGTTCCTTGTTGAAGGTTGGTGAATTCCTCAAACTTTGTTGCATAGAAATATTCTGTAAGGAACATTTTCTTGAAAGTCGTAACAAAATCCTCCCACTTTAAATCAACTACTTCAATTTTTTGCTCCTCTTGGAAGGTTTCCCACCATTCTAGTCCAGTCTCTTGTAGATGAAGTGTAGCCCAAACTATTTGAGTCCTAGTAGAGTAGTTCTTCATAGTGAAGTAGATTTCTAGTTCCCTCAACCAAGCTTTGACTGCATCACCATCTCCTTTTCCATTGAATTTGGAGGTATGAACATTCTTTATATCTTTGGCTAGTTCTATCTCTAGAAGAGCTCTGGCTTCACGTTCTTTAGTGGTTGGTTCATTTGCTTGCCTAACCTCTGAATTCCTAGCCTATGAATCCTGATTTGCTATGGTTTCCAGCAGTTGTCTCTGTTGCTCCATTTGTTCTTGTATCAAGGTGACTACCATAGTGAGGTTCTCTACCTCTCTACTAGAATTACCTAAGCCTTCATCTCAGGCTCTAGTATCAACATTGTCCTATTGGGCCTATCTATTTTGTGGAATAGACTTCCCTCTTCTTGTATTTGGTGTCATTATCTTGGTCACACAAAAGTAAGAATAATATGTTAGGTTATAGTTCCTTCCCTAAACTGTACTACTAACTCTAGCTAAATATGTCATATGTATAAGCTAACTATAAATTTTTTATACCAAGACCACCCTCACTCTACGTAGGGTGTTGCTCTAAAATATATCTTCTAATTCCATTACTAATGGCCACACTTACTATATGTAAGGTGTCGTATGGAATGAGCTACCCTTCCTAGGGTCAACTCTCTAGAATTCTAGCAATTGGAAATTCTAGGTCTTCCCGACTTTAGCTTAAGAACTAAGCAAAGGCCTAAATAGGAAGATACTTGAATCCTTAGCACATTCCATGGAAGCCTCTAGTCCATCATACCTAGAGCTATGATACCAAATGTGACGATCCAAAATCCAACTAAACAACTAGAGAATTATATTATTATTTTTATCTATAAACATATACTCGATAGGGATTTACATATCCCTATCCAATGTATGTCATTCTAAGAAGTTATCTAAGGTCTAATCTAATATTTTAAGTTGTTCATCTCATATCCATAATGAGCCAACTTATCCCCTTCCTTAATCTATCAAAAGGATACACCCATCCCTACACCATACATAAGTCTATCTGTGTAGGTATACTAAGTGTATTGCAAATAAGCTATCAATCTCATCCTCCACGAATGAGCTAACTTATCCCTTTTTTCTATCAAAAGGGTACACCCATAACTACACCATACATAAGTCCATCTATGTAGGTGTACTAAGCATAATGTAAATAAGCTATCAGTATCATCCCCATGATGAGCTAACTTATTCCATCCATCACTCCTAGTGATAGCCAAATTCATTTATCTTTATCTATTGATGTTTTTGTGTATCTAACTAGTTTAGGTTTTTAGAAGAGTTCTTTGAAGAATAATATTACTTAAAGTTCCTTCCTAAGGGACCCCATAATCCCTTAGGTTCCTTTCTACTTCTAACACATAAGCATAATCATTTTTAAATACCATTTCTAAACATCTAAACTATATTAAACCATCAAGATCTTCTAATATTTATTTTCTTAGAAGGATGTGATTAAGTCTACCTACTTAATTAAGCATTGGATAACATCTATAATATCATCAAAGGAATATACATAAATAAGATGTAATTTCTATCTAAAACATTAACAAACATGATAGTTTATGAAGCTATGACATCATAAATCCTTTATATATAACAAGTAAAAGATACATCTTCCATTCATAAATTAAATCATTACATAACCCAAGTAGGGTAAAAGTATCACCACACTAAAAGAATAAAGCATTACATCATTTATCCAACTAGGAGATTACTCATACTAGAGTCTACTCCACAATAAGTTTTCCATAATAAGAGCTTCACTACAATATGAATCAAAAGGGTCAATGTCTTGGGTCTAAGTGTCCTCCTTGGTCCTTCTTGCTTCTCCATCGCTCAATTGATGGTAGTAAGGGATTAGGATAGCTCATAGATCTTATGAAGCATGCAACTAAATGCATTTACTAAATGACTTATGAAACATGTGCATTTATAAATTGGATGCCAAATTGTAACTATACAATCTACACAATGTAATTATGCATAAATCATTCAATCAATCATTAAGAGGAAACCCCATAATTTTCCCACATCCATTCTTTCATCTAATATTCTCTTTTTCCATACTAACATACTTCTTTCATTAATCACACAAAGTGTATTCATTATCCAAGAATGAAAGTCATCTATCATTCATTTCATCATAGAAGGAGAGTCATTTTATCCTTTAAGAATGAAAGTCATTTATCATTTATCAATGCATGGAATAATTCAATAACCCTTATTTTAATCAGTTAAAAGCCCATACTTTTAACCAATTAAAGTACTTATCAAAATATTTCCTTTAATCGATTAAAAGCCCATACTTTTAACTAATTAAAGCATTTAACCAATGATTCTCTGATGGTAAAAATAGAAGCAACAACAACAAGGGCGAATTATGGTGCAAGAAACAAATATGATGATGGAACTAGTGGTAGTGGTGGGTTAAAAGGAGATGATTTGAATCATGTGATCTAGGATATCTCTATCCACCCAAAAAGTTTGGATGGAACCTTTGTGGTAGCCCACAAGAAAAAAGATGATTCTGGGCCCACTACTCTTCTAACTAGTGGATCTCTCTATCATGAGGTGACAACGATGACAACTGCTTTAGGATCTGCCATATATGACATAGTTGTAGGATTTGACTCATCAACGGTCATGAATCCCTATTGGACCAGGGAAGAAAGGTCTCTCCACCATATGGAGCTGATCCTTCAGCAATGGCTATGATGGGTGGATTGGGAGAGGTAGCTCCCAATTCCTTTGTAGATATGGTCAAATTTAAATCAAATTCTAGTCTATATGTAACAAAGAGGGTTGACCTATATCCTTCTATTGGCAATATTGAGATCCCTTGTGAACTCATATCATCCATGGTTGCTCGAAAATACAACTCATTGGTGGGAAAGTTCTTAGATTCACATCAAATATGGAATCCATTTGCAAGTGGGCCCACTCCTATTGGATACCCCTTAGTTCCATGGATCTTGTAGCACTCCCCAGGGGCTTCTTCTTGATCAGGTTAAACAACCCTACTGATTCTCAATGAATCCTCATAGAAGGACTATGGTTATTCGATCGAAGAGGGTTGTTCTTACAGAAATAGGGGGTGGATTTTGACCCATCCACTTAGAACATCAACTTCACCCCAGTATGGGTTCACATCCCAGGACTACTGGTCTAGGTTTTAAATAAATATATCCTTTGGGGTATTGCGAGGAATATTGGAGAGCTCATCACTTTCGACCCCACCACTTGAGCGAGGTCTCACATGATCTAGACCTAGATGTGCATCAATACAAATTTGGATTTAGTCCTCCCATATTCGATCAATATTATCTCAAAGGTTTGTACTTTTTCCCAAGTTATTGAATATAAAAAAACCTGCTTTTTGTAATTTCTATTCCAAGCAAGGTCATCTTAATTCCCAATTTCATTTGCTCCCCAATCCACCTTATTTTGAAGGTTGTTGTCACCCTAAATCTATCTCTCATTGCTCCTTTATCTTTGTTGCATCGCCTCCCCATATTCTTCCCAATTGGATACCTATTTCTCCCCTATCACTACTGGTCAAACTCTAGTGGAAGAGGATTTTGATGCTCCTCATTTACCCAATGCTTCCCCTTTACCTAATACTATTTTTATCCTCCTCACAATCCTTCCATCCTGATCTCCAATCATTTTCCCCCCCTCTTTATCAATGATGCCACCATGAACCTCATTAACCCCACCTTCAACCACCCCAAAATATCTCCTCCTTCCCCTAAGAGTATTCTAGGCTCCCCTTGTGGAATCCCAGTCTCCCCCAATTCTTTATCTCCCATACCCCCTTGAACTATACTCAAATAAAGCTCTAGGTCGATGTGGGATCTGGGAAAAAATAATGTCATCCTTCTACTCAGGATATCAGGAACATAGAAGCTTCAAATGATATTATGAATGGCACATAGCTCACCCTCCAAGATAAAGCTTCAAAAAAATCAGTTGAAAATAGATCCAAACTTTCCCTTCCTCTTGGGAGACGTAAGATAACATCATCAAGATTTTCCAAATGAATATCCTATCATGGAATGTGATAGGCCTCAATGGTCAAAACAAGCAACGCTTGGTTAATTCCATGAGGAGAGACTTAAGACCCACCATATTTTTGTTGTAAGAAACTAAGTTGGATTATTAGAGTGCCACGTGCATATCCAAATTTATTTTGAAATATTTTGAATCTATTTTTATCCTAGCCAATGGATCTTCAGGTGCACTTTTGTACACGTGGGATCCTACAAAAGTTGAAGGAACTTTGATGTCTATAGTAGATAATTACATGAATGAAATGTTTTTCAACAAAGAGGATGGTTGTCGTTGGCTACTCTTAAATGTCTATTCTCCCAATTCCATGTTTAGGAGGAATCTATTATGGAATTCTCTTAGTCAACTCAAGGAAGTTTTCTCTTCAGAAGCTTGGATGCTGGCAAGGGACTTTAATTACCCTTTGTTCCCAATAGATAAAAAATTAGGATCTCAAATCACTGGTAATTCATATGACCACTTTACAACGTTCATGGATGATATTGAACTTATGGATATTAACCTCAAGGGGCCAATATTTATATGGAGAAACCATAGGAAAGGGGACAAACTCATTCAAATTTTCCTTGACCACTTTCTCATCTCAACCAATGCTATCCTATGATCATTGCCTAGGATTGGATCTGACCACAATCCCCTACTTCTAGATAACCCCTCTTAGGTTTCCTCCTTCAATTCACCTTTTAGATTTGAATCTATGTGGCTTCAAGATCCTCATATCAAATATTTGATCTCCTTATGGTGGTCTTGCAAGTTCTCCGGATCTCTAGCCATCCAAGTTAGCAACAAAATTTGGTATGTCAAATTCAAGCTAAAAAAATGGAACAAAGAGGTATTCAGAAACATCTTCCATAAAAAGCACCAGATTCAGTCCCAACTCACCAACATAGAGATTTTAATACAATAGGATAATCCTAACCCCACCCTTCAAGACACTAAAAATATCCTTCTAATCGATTTTCACAACATCCTCAAAAGTGAAGAAACTTTTTAGAAACAAAAATCATCGGTCACCTGGCTCAAGGAAGGTGATTCTAACACCAAATTTTTTCATGCCACCACCATTAGACATAAAGGGTGTAACAAAATCAAGAAGCTCATTCAGTAGAATGGGGAAGTTACAATGGATATCTTTGAAATCAGAGTAGAAGCTACCAATTATTTTGAAGACTTGCTTGACCCTAGTCTTGGGTGTGATTTCCAAACATTTGAGGCCCTCCTTTAGAACATCCCAATGCTGGTCACGGCATAACATAATCAAAGATTGATCAATCCCCTATTGATTTAAGAATTTTTCTATGCTATTTTTTCCATGTAAGATGGGAAAGCCCTAGGTCCTGATGTATTTCCTCCCATTTTCTTCCATTGATTCTAGGACATTGTGGGTGAGGATGTAGTTTTTGCCATCAAATATATGCAATGGAGCAAGGATATTCTTGGAGATGTCAACTCCACTTTCCTAGCCCTCATTCCTAAGGTCAACAAGGCCCATACCCTCACTGATTTTTGCCCTATCAGCCTTTGTAATGTCCTTTACAAAATTCTCACCAAAGCCCTGGCTAACAAACTCAAACCCATTCTCCCCCACATCATTGCTCCTAACCAAGGTAACTCTATCCAAGGGAGGCTTATTATGGACATCATCATCACCATCCATGAAATTATACGTTGTGTCTAAAAGTAGCAAGGATAGTTTTCTTCTAAATCTCGACATGAACAAGGCTTTTGACAGAGTTTCCTAGAGCTTCCTATTCTCCATTCTTTTTAGGTTTGGTTTCCATCCTGAGTGGATTGCTCTCATCAAAGAATGTATTTCTACTACCAATTTTTATTTTTTGATAAATGGATCTCCTGCAAGATATTTCAAGAGCTTCAAAGGGCTAAGATAGGGTGACCACCTCTCTCCTTTTCTCTTCATCATTGTGGTTGAAGCTTCAGGCAGAACCCTCACCATTGTGTGTTCCAAAGGAGATATATCTAGTTTCAAACATGTGTCCTTCCTTCTACCAATATCCCACCAGCATTTTGTTGATGACACTATCCTAGCTACCCTCACATCTATTCTCGAAGCCCACTCTATCAAATTGATACTCCTTTCCTTTGAGGCTATCACTGGTCAAAAAGTAATTTTTTACAAAAGTAAGATCTACTTCATTAACAACCCAGCCAGATGCCAAGTTGGCATTGTTGCTATCCTAGAGTGCACCATCGTTGAGCTCCCTACCATTTATTTAGGATTCCCTCTCTTTGAAGGCCCCTCAAAAAAGTATCTTTGGAATTTTTGATCGCATTCAAAAAAACCATCTAGATAGAAAGGAAGCCTTCCTAGTTAGGCAAGCAAGGCCACCCTCATTAAAGCCACCATCCAAAGCATCCCAGTTTTATTCCTCTCCATATTTCGGATTTTGACTAAAGTTTGTAATAAAATTGAGCAACTACAAAGGAATTTTAGGGTTATGCGTAAGGGGTCAGCCCCAAAATGTATTTATAAAAATTTGGTGAATCAGTTTTGAAATCCATGCGAATAGTGTCCAAATGCATGTAGAAGGTTCACTATTATTAGGGGCAATATTGGAAAATGTAAACTTAAAATGGTCAAATTATTATAAAATTGGGGCGAATCGATCCAAAAAAAATTTGCACCCAAAAATTTTTGGCTAATGGGCCCTAGTCAAGGGTCCCAAATATTAGCCAATTTCAAATTTTGAAAATCCTAATTTTAGCCAATTTGGCGATAAATAGCCGCTATGCATAACCCATGCCTCTAATATCATATTAGAATTTGTAATATATATAGGAATAAAAATAATCAACACATTATCTAGATCACTACATAAAGATAGAAGCAAAATATAACCCTTAACCGATATAACATTAATGGTTAAGATAGAAGGTTACTATTTAATGTTAACATAATAAAGTTAACTATGTGGGATTGTAGGCTTATACAAACCCTATCTCACACTATATAATGTTAGCCCCTAATATTGCATAAGAGATTACATTATACAATGTCAATATTAATAATAATGTCCAACCAATTCGAGGTGTAGACCAATTGGTTCGACCAAACCCCATAAGGGGGCAGAGGTCCAAGGTTCAAATCTCAAGCCTTGTCGAACTAAACACTTGTCTCTTTCCTAGTGCTTTCAATGGCGTAAAAGTTTTAAAATGATCATGGCATGGTGGTTATAGGGGAGAAATGTACGAAGAACTATGTGGCGGCTTCTAGGGCATACAGTGCAGAATACTGTGATGACCATAAAATTTGGACAACCTTCCCGGATTCATGGTGGCTACCGATTCCACCATGTAAATTAAGAAAAAAACAACAATAATGTCCAACCCATGACATACAAATATTATTTGTTTAATAATTTTATATCATAGTATTTTGTAATCAAGTTAACTTGGTAGTAAGTTATTTTCTTCACTTACTAAACATAATACAAAATTTATTAAAAAAATCTAAATTTCTTCTAATTTATAAAATACATAAATCTAAATAATTACTTTACAAATGATTTTTTGGTAAAGCAAACCTTACATACCCCTTCCTTTATAGTCTCCTAAGAATCATTTAACGTGTTCTTGGATCTATAATTTTAATTGAAAGGAAGTAATTGAAGCACCATTGATTTTAGATAGCCATTTGGTTTGAGAATAGATTGATAGAGATTCAATCTATGTTGTCAACCTCATCTAGGGATCACACCTAAAATTGACTATTTTTAATCCTTTTTAACATGAGATCATATATAATTAAGAAGAAACTAGCATTGACAAGGTTCAAACCTTGGTATTCTTGTAATTTTCTCCAACTTAGAATGATTTAGATTAAGCTAATACATATAAATATAGACACGGTTCTCATAAAAACATACAAGATAAGTAAATTAAAAGATGAAATCTAATAAAATAAAAGCAAAAGAAAAAAAATATACCAAGATTTAATAAAGTTGAATCTAAACTCTACGTTGATCCTACCATTGCTTTCTCAAGTATAATCTTTATTTATATAAAACTCAAGAATATTCAATTCAATAAGTAAGCATAATGTGAATATTATCCCTAATAAAAAGGTTACCTTTGTGTTACATTACATTTTTTTCAATTGGTTATATGGGATTGAAATGACCCCACCCGTATTAGATCATCACCATATAGTGGTATTACAATAAAGCTTGGATATTATTTATGTATTGCTTGGCAATATTTGAACCTTAGACTCCTCCTTAAATGTTGAACTGTAGGGTTATGCATAGTAGCGAAACTTCATCATTGGGGTGAAAAAAAACATTTTCGAAAATTCAAATTTGAGAAATTTTCGAGACTCGGACATTGGCCATTTTGCTGAAAATTTTAGGAAAAAATAAATTTTAGGTGTCGGTTAGCCATCCTTTAATGAGAGTATCATGAATATTTTGAAAAATTTACAAGTAATCCCGCCTAAATAAAATCCCCTATTTGCCCTAAAGTTTTAAAATTTATAAATTATCCCGTCAAACTCGCCAAGTATACCTCTATATATAATTAACACACCAGGTATACATTTTTCATTCTCAGACCTTGTTCTATACCCGATTAATAGTTCATTTTTTGCAACTGGTTGTATCTAATTCTGCAACTATACGGAACCATTTCTACAACCTATCAGATTCCCGAACCACTACTACAACCAAAAGGACAACGATAACATCTGGATCATGCTGTGCAACTAGGCGAAACCACATCTGCAACCGAAACCTGTTATGCAACTGTCTGAACCACTTTTCAGTTGAAACTTGTCGTGCACCCAGACAAAAACACTATTTAGCCAAAACATGTTGTGCACCCGAGCAAAACCACTATTCAGCCAAAACATGTCATTCACCCAAGCGGAACCACTATTCAATAGAAACCTGTCGTGCACCTGGGCGGAACCACTATTCAGAAGAAACTTGTCATGCACCCAAACGAAACCAAAATTCATATAGAACCTATCGTGCACCCGAAAAAAACAAAGCTCTGCAACTAAAAAAATTTTAATCGGTAAACTCAAATCTTAAATATCATTTTTAGACAATTATGGTCGATTTTGTGAGACATGTTTAGATATCATGAATTAAGGTTACATGTTTTCCTTGATAAATAATTCCCCATCATATGTGATCTATGTTTATGTAGATAGAGTGAATTAAGGTTATATCTCTACGATCAGCCATATCCAATTCTGCAGCCATATAGAACCACTTCTTCAGCCAAAACCTATCGTTCAACCAGGCGGGTCTAATTTTTACCCGAATCATATCCTGCATTCAGTCAGAACCAGTTCTACAACCGAAGCATTTTTTAGCTGGATCCAGGATCGCAAAAAATCTCTTTTCACACTAGGTTCTCTGTCACTGCTCTGCTTGCCATGTTTTACTTTATTTTGCCATGTTTTGCATGTTATTTTTCTAGGTTCTGCATGTTTTATTTATTTAATGATTTTTCAATCCTGTCCACACCAATATCAGAGCCCTCTTCTGCATATAGAATGTCATTGCTCTCTTCCCATGTTTTTCTTTGTTTTGCCATGTTATGAATGGTTTAAAACTCTTTGATTTTTAGTTTCAATTTAGATATTTTTTCCTTGCTAAGATTATACATGAGTAAAGGCTTTGGTTCTCTAAATACATATTGATGCTCTTTTTCCTAGTTAAAGTGCTTTCACCAGAAAATGAACCAGTGGCATAAACTGATAAAATCACTATAAAGAATGGCAAGAAAAAAGTATGTATAATCTAGCACCCAAACAATTATTTATTCTATTTACAATATTATCTTAAGGCCTCCAGAAAGTACACCCTCTCTAACATTTTATTTTTTGTAACAAGTAAAATGTCACCCAGTGATGGAAAGAAGGGCACCAAATCTTCTACTGAAAAGAGTATCCTCAAATATTTTAGCCAGACTTCGAAATGCAACGAGCCAATGACATTCGTGCAAATTCAAGGTACAAATAATTTTTGTCTTCCCAATATGTGCTTGATTGACGATTTGAATATTTTTTGTAAATTTTTTTATCCAAGGATGATAAAAAATATTATGGTATGCTACTATGTAGAATACCCTATCGAACCTCGTTGAAAATGACATCCAACAAACACTTGAAGACAACACGTAAAATGACATAACAATTGAAAATGAAAGTGATAAATCAAAATCATTACAAGCTTCATTTGAATATTCAACCAAAAATTCCAAAAAAAGAAAAGCGTCTCTTTGGATACTTGGAAAGGGATTTAGGAAAGAATGGGTAGAAATATTTCCCTGGCTAGAGCCTGTCATGACTGAGGATAACCAAATCGATGAAAAAGAATGTAGATGCAAAATTTGCAATTGGAGACTTGGTAAAGATCATAGGCTTCCAAACAAGATTGATACAATTGAAAAACATGTTGACAAATCTTATGTAAAAGTTATAAAAAGTAATGGTGAAGTTAGTAAAGAAGTTAACTGGAAGGATGCATTAGAATGTATGCATTTAAGATATGCTATAGAATATGACAATCACTTAAAGCAACAACAATCTCTTGTTGAGAAATGTGGAACAATTGAAGCCCAATTTCATAAAATACATAAGACTATTTTAGCTTCAAAAAGCATGCAGTTTGTCATTGTTTACAATATTCTCAAGAAAGGTAGACCAATGTCCAATTTTGTTGATTATAAGAAACTATTATGCCTATTAAATGTGCAAAACCTTCCTATTTCTCATTGGTTAGACCGAAGTGGTTGGGAAATGGTAAAATTTTTATCTTTGGTTGAGAAAGAAGACCTAAGGGAGCAAGTAAAACTTGCCAAATTCATTTCACTTTCTATTGATGAGGTAACCATTATGGATAACACATCTTGGATTTGCATGCATATGTACACATTTCAAAATCATATAAGAAGACCTATTTTTTTGGGATTACATAAGATGTTGGAAAGTTCAAATGTAGAAAACATTTATAATGTTGTGAAAATATAAAGAATATTGTGAGAATGAATGATATAGACATAGCAACAAAGTTAATTTGCGTTGGAGCTTATGGAGCTGCTATTATGCAAGGTCACGGGTCCAGTCTTTGTGTTCGACTCCAAACCATAGTTGCCCCATATATGATCCCCATTAACTGTATGGCTCATAGATTTAATCTTGCATATAAAATTGTGAGCACATTTACAAATGTTGCTAAAGTAGAAAACCTTATTTGTGATATTCATTCTTATTTCTCATTAAGTCCCAAAATATTTGTAGAGTTTTAGCAGTTTGCACTAGGAGTTATAGAAGGAAAAAAATTGTTAAAAGATGTGGATACAAGATGGATTTTACTATATCAACTAGCTCAGAGAGTTTTAGCAGAATATCAATCATTGACTGGGTTTATGCATGCAAATCACAGAATAGTTGATAAAGTAAAAGATATGTTGTTCCGTTTGACTGAATTGGAAATACTTTTGACCTTATGTGGTATTCTTCCAATGTTAAAAGAAATGAATAGATTAATTAATATTGCACAAGATATATCCATCTATATCGTTGATTTTATGAGGATGAGAAAACAAATATGCATGCTTCTTGATACATTATATGTGTCTAATGCTGATTTTACAGAAACCATATTTGATAGTTGAAATACATTGATAAACGTGAACAATCCAAAAAGCTTCTTGAATTTTGACATCAATGATCATCTTTCTATTAATGTTCATGAATATATGATACATGTTTATTGTTTTGAGTCAAGTATAGTTGTGAAATATTTTGAAGTTCCTGTAACACACAATAGATTTCATGTTGTAATAAAAAAAATAAAGAGTAATTTGTCAAACATAGCAAAATATTTGACAGGTGAGATAAGAAAATGTTTTCAGAGAGATGAGTTACTCGAGTCCATGGGTGTGGTTAACCCCATGTTTTGGGGACCTTGTACTAAATACAATTCTGAAAATGTGTTGTTTATTAAATATATGAGTAACTTCATTGACCATTTCAGTAAGAGTGTGGAAGTCAATGGTGTTGAAATTAAAGGTATACTCATCAATGATATTTTTTCTTCTAAAGGAAATATAGGAAAATATGGCATAGAAAATTTTGTTATAGTAATGAAGATAAAATTATCCTCACTTAGTCATAATCATATAGAACTTTAACTAAAAACTATACAAGGGATAGGGCAGTTCTTACAAGGATCAAAATTGCCATAAAAAAGATTGAAATATAATTTGATTGAGCAAGATTCACAAATCATTATTAATGCTATCAAAAAAAGGGGATATGGGGATTGAATAAATAATAACATTATTTCTAATGTTTTTCAATTTTGTTTGAAGCAGTATATTGAAAATGACACCATATCTATAGAGAAGGAAATAGGATAACAAATAATTTAGCTAATTGCAATTTTCATATTTTTCCTAGCAAAAGTTAAATTTTAGAATGCAGCTAATCAATGAAGATTTTATCTCTTAATGAAAATAATATCAAGGGGTTTATTATAAAACCATAGCATTTTGAGAAATATGAAGTATATCCTTGATAAAATAATTCAAGCTAGTAATGGTCTAATTAACCTAACAAAAAAATCAATATTTTTTTTTATGGGAGTGATCCCTAATAGAATCTAGACATAACTTAATAGAAATAATAAAAGTATACATGGTCATATCATGTCACATCAAAAACACTTTAATTTTCATTTTCATAAGGAGTTATGTGTACATTCAAAACATGTGTATACATTTTTTATGCATACTATGTCTATGAGAAGGTGTCCACTAACTATCCCCATGGTACCTTTCTAAGATGGGGTTGTGAAAGCATTTTTAAACATAAAGATAATTCACCTTAAAATTACCTTTAAAAGAATCGCCTTGTCTTTTGATACATCCATTAAGTTATTTTAAAATATAAGGAAAATATAATGATCAATAATCTTGGAGAGTATATAAACTCATATAAAAATATATAACATTGATAAAATCACATTGAGCATCAAAAAAGAACTTAATCTATCTAGTACTAAATCTTGGAGGCTCATCTTTCTTACTTACCTGCTTGGTTAAACAATATTTCCAAAAGTTGAATTGTTCATTTTTTAGCTTCCACCAGTGAGTCTTAATTCTCAATCTCATTTCTATTATATTTAATTAAGAGTCTGAGGATTGTTATGCTATGTGAATATTTTCCAAAAGGTTGCATATTTATGTCTTGAAATATTATTGATAGCTTTTTAAGCCTTAATACTACCACAAATATCATAGGTTAAATATCACAAGATCGAATATAATATAACCACAATATAATAAGGTCAATATAATGATATGAGTAGAATAATATGAGCAAATTAATAT
The DNA here is from genome assembly GCA_028583015.1 of Wollemia nobilis. Classification (NCBI taxonomy): domain Eukaryota; kingdom Viridiplantae; phylum Streptophyta; class Pinopsida; order Araucariales; family Araucariaceae; genus Wollemia; species Wollemia nobilis. The sequence goes on from JAQPPZ010016923.1 coordinate 2,336,074, forward strand.
GTATATCAAGGCTTATAATAACTCAAATAACATTCAATAATAAGCAGAAATATGAATGTAAATAGCCTGAATCAACATGTATTAAGCATGTAATACAACTTACAATATTAATTGCTCAAAACATATGCAATCTTTATTACTCCTCTTTATCTTACAATTATAAAAGTACTAATCATTTGTATCTCTTTTTTTTGTTCATATATGATGGAGTATGGTCTCCATAATATAACCATAGTAATGTGACTCTTTAGATACTTGACAATTCCTTTCTATATGCCAAGTCTCATGACTCTTGGCTTCTCTACTTGACACTTGCATACTTGATGAACACTTGAATCTATAATGTATGCACACCTATACATGACTCTTACACTTCTATAAATTGCACACTCTAATCTAAGATACTTGTGCACATCTTTACATTACATATTTGCACTCTTACATATAAGACACTTGTGCACATAGACTCAACTTACACTTTCATTATAACTCATATGACTCTTGTGCATTTCCTACACATTAAAACTTTACATGACACGTGGATATCCTACACAATCACACTTACATAAAAAGGGAAATATAACTCACACTCTAAACTATGGTTCAACCCACTTGACTCTATAATGTATGCACACCTATACATGACTCTTACACTTCTATAACTTGCACACTCTAATCTAAGACACTTGTGCACATATTTACATTACATATTTGCACTCTTACATATAAGACACTTGTGCACATAGACTCAACTTACACTTGCACTCTAACTCATATGACACTTGTGCATTTCCTGCACATTACAACTTTACATGACACTTGTGCATTTCTTGCACATTACAAATTTACATGACACTTGTGCATTTCCTGCACATTACAACTTTGCATGATACTTGTGCATTTCTTGCATATAACAACTTTACATGACACTTGTGCATATATCCTACACATTCACACTTACATAAAATGGGAAATATAACTCACACTCTAAAATATGACTCAATCATAATCTATTATTTAAAATTGTACCATGAAGGTACCATGGGGGTACATTAGCATGTACCAAATAATGTAATATACTCCAATAATTACTACATTTAAAGCTTTCCATATCTATCACATTACAATTCATGATAGTACTTTTCAAATTAACTTTATTGTTGATTTTCCATATTTGTGAAAAGGATAATTAGTGTCCCATTTGGTTACAAATTCCTCACACTCCTTAATTTTAGGATGGATGTTAACTCTAAAGCCCAATGCTTACCCCATGAAGTTCCAAACTTGGTTTGAGACTTCACATTGAATGAACAAATGTTCATTATTTTCTTCTTGCTTCTCATATAACATACATACTGATGGCCCATGTATACCCCTTTTACTTAGATTTTCAATAATAATAATCACTTTGTAAGTTAAAATCCACATAAAATGATCAATTTTTGGAATGGATCTTACACTCCATAATTGTTTCCACCAGTTATTGTTTGGAATTAAGTGATAATATTTAGCAGTCAATAGCCAGTTGTATCCTTTTTTGACATGATATTTTCTTGTTTTATTTATTGGTCCCCATATTATCTTGTTTGGTTCATCTTTGAGTTTGACGTTTCTTTCTCTTAACAACTTGAAAAGTTTTTGTTATTCATTCTTCAAGCCTGCTAATTCAATATCCCATTCCCCCCAATATTTGATTTTGAATTCTAGCCATTCACTTTGAGAATTATTAGTTTAAAAAAATTGAATTATTTTCCATACCTTTATTTCTAAAACAATCTCTTAGCTAGATTATTTCTAGATATCCTCCCATTCATGGCATGCCATTTATTGAATTTTTCCATATGTCTACTTTTTGCCATCATTGATGAGCCATGAACAACCTTTTCTAAAAAATGATAGCATTGCACATAGATTCAACCATGTAGTAGATCTCTAATTTGAAGTTACATTCATTGTTAGTATATGTTCTAGTGGGTTGCCTCCAAGATACTTGTTCACCATGATATTTCTCCATAGTGAGTTGCTTTCCTTAATTAATCTCCATATTAGTTTAGCTCCATACACCTATGGCAATAAGGATAAATGCTTTATTCCTAATCCATCCCATTTTGGGGTAAGCATATAATATCCTACTTAACTAATTGAAACACCTTTCTTTCTTGTTCTCTATCACCTTTCAAAATATATATCCTTATTATCTTCTCAAAGTTCTTAATTACTCTTATCGATGCATGAATAGATGACATTAAATATATTGGGATGGTGGATAAAATTGATTTGATTAGAATCACTCTCCCAACTAGATTCGACCATCTATGGTACCACATATTCATTATCTATATTACTTTGTTGAGGGCATTCTCCCATTTCTTATGGCCAATTGGCACCCTCAGATACACATAATTCTTTGGATTCGCCCAGTTTGAAGCAAATTTTTTTGTAAGTTTTCTCCTAAAAGCTATTGAGTAATTATATGCATAAATGGTAGACTTACCACAATTAATAATAGCTCCTATTGCTATACAAAAATATAGACACCTAAAACATGTCATGTTTAGGGAGACTACTCACATGGGCACATTCATAGATCATGTGACTAAACCTTGGGACCTTCCAAGTATCAAAAGTGGTTTTCACCACTCATTTGGGGCAGTCTTAGCCCATCCAAGCCTGGCCGCTATGAACCAGAGTGGCTGGATCCTGGCCACTTTAGCTCAGAGCGGCCAAACCTTAGCCATTGTAGCTCAGAGCGGCCAAACCTTAGCCACTGTAGATGATAGTGGCTAAACCCTAAAAAGCAACTTGCCATCAAATCGGCCCAATCACGGGTGGAAGTGGCAGTTTGCATGCAATAAAGCCGAGCGGGGATAACTTTGCATGATTCCTCATGGCCAGTCTACATGAAAGACTCATGTCTTGATTTAGACACCAGTTAACTAGCCCTCAAGGGTAGACAAAGGCTCAAATTCTCATGCTAACATCCAGTGTGCATGCAAAAAATCAATCCTAGGGTTTTGACATTGACCTAGGGCTTCAAACACATTATAAGGTGCAGACCTAAGGGCACCAAGGCATGATGAATTATTGAGATACTTAGAGAGAGCTTTTAGAGACTTGGAGAGCTTTTTCTTGTAGTGAAGCCCTATCGGATTGGAGAGCAAATTGGAGCACCTTTGAGGAGCAACGAAGTGCTAACCGATTTAGGGTTTTTCATCTACAGGATATTCAACACATCGGACAAGAAACGACAATCATTTCAACATCGGTAACAAGCTTAGATTCATAGCCTTGGAGCAATAGAGATAGGTTTTCATCTTAGCGGCCACTGTCTCGGATAGTGGCCCACCGGCCTAATCTAGGGTTCTTTGCATTAGTTTCTTTCATTTAGCTTGTTACATGCTTTTACGCCATTAGCATAGATTTGGTTTATCACATTTACTAGCATTCATAGCATTAATTTCTATTATCATGGAGCATATTTCTATTTATCATTAGGGTTATTGCTAACAACCTCATCCGAGGAGGCAATCTCGGAAAATTGAGTGTTTGTTATTATTTTCGTGCTTGCAGGACTACAGGTACATTTGATAGGTTATCAACATACGAAAGCAAAAGGATCCCTCTAGGAACTAGACCTAGAGAAGGAGGCATCTGTAAGCCCTCATACAGTTCCATGTGCATCACCGGGAAGCCTATGAGAGTGCATCACCCCTTGCGAGGGGATATCATACATCCGTTGCCCTACTTTGTAAAATCTATATCAAAAGAAGGGAATCCCTTAGAGGGATCTATATGTAACCGAACTTGAGAAAAAGCAATAAAAAGCATTATCTATTCATTTTATTTGTATCTCGGTTGTATCTTTCATTTAATGCATGATTAAATATGAATAAGATAAATAATATTCGCAAATAGGAGTAGTGGACGGTGCATCGCTTCCCCGGGGTCGCTACAGATGGTGATCATGGTGGGACCCCCACCAAGTTTTTATTTTCTACCACTTTACTGATCCATGTTTTTGTGTGTAGGTTTAGCCGCTCTATTCTACAAGTAGCCAAAAATCATTCACTCTAGTCTACAACATCTAGAAGTCAATCGCTCCTGCTAACAATGGCCAGAAATCAGCCACTCTAGTTGATAGCGATCAGAACTGGAGTGTAGCAGAGGATAAAATATTGGTTCTTTGAGCTGGATTTGAGGTTGGTACAGCTTTTTTGATGATTTATGGTTCTCTATCTACTTCTATTTTCCTAAAATAGTGAACATTAAGACACATTTTAATTTGGAAACTAAGGAATGGAAAGGAAAGAACTTGCATCTTATGCATCTTAGGGTTTTTTTTAGATTTCCACTAGGCATTGCTAGGAACAATGACTTATGCTTGTAAATTCTACCCTAGAATCCAACGTGCTAGAAATCGTGTGTTGGTTTGCTTGCTTTGAGGCCCTGCTAGAGGCCATATTTGCACAAAATAGAGTGCATCCATGAAACTCATATTAGTTTATGCATCTTTCTGAAAACTGAAATGTCATTTGTATTAGGCATATAGGAAAGATACATTTCTGTTGTATGATGCATTTTAATTTATGTAAACTTAAAATGAACCCCACACACACACATGTTTTAAACATTGGGGAGTTGGATTTCATCACCAACCCTCAATTCAGTCCGGTGACATTGGCATTCATCTCCTTCCATCGGCTTGCCCCCTAGATCTTTCTAGAATGGAATTAGGAACTTCTTTATAGTGGTACTAAGTTACTCATGTTCAAACTGTCTCCCACTATTGGAAAATCATTGGTTCAGAGTGGAAGAGCTAGGTGAACCCCCCACTAGGACTTCAATGGTGTACCCTAGTCTCTTTTTGAGAAAATCATGTTTGGCATGGGTGTTCTTGATTCCCACTATGGATGAGTCTCCTTATTATAAATCCAAAACAAGAGCAAGAAACAAGAACAACAATGCATCAAAAACATAACAAATAGTTTAGGGCACACATAAATTGGTAATCAAGATAAACACTTGCTTGATATTGTTTGGCTATCTCTAAATTGCAATCCAAAAGACTAATTCACAAGCACAATGGTCAAAACTAGAAGTAAACATCCTCGGTCCAATATCGAGGGAGAATCTGAAGCAACACATACCCATAGGCAAAGTCGTAGTAACATTGAACCACATGCTCATAAGACCATGAGACGTAGTTCCATGAGTCTAAGGGGTGATAATTCAACCCTTGGGGGTTCTCCTCGAGAAACCCCAAATAGAGAGTCAAATCATGGAACTAAATCACAAAAACACAAAGAGGCTTCATGACCATCATCATCAAGGAGACACGAGGAAGCCTCAAGGTCTTCCTCTAAACACACAGAAACTTCTCAAAGACATGAGGAGGCTTCAAGAGCTTCCTCCCCACATGGACATAAGAAGGGTTCTAGACCCCATTCTTCACATAGGGATGATGAGGTTTCCCCATATCCATCCTCATGGAGGGTAGGTGGGGCCACAAAGCCCTCATCACCAAAAAGACACACAAGAGTCACAACATCTCAAACTTCACATGAGACATTGAGAATAGGTCTGCCCACTGAAGGGCAAGAAACTAGAGCTACATCCAGTCATAGACATCAAACAGAAGATACCCTTCACACAAGAGGAAGGATTCCAATAGATTATGACCTCATTGGAGTAAATGGCACCCCAAGGGATCAGCCATGGAAAACAAGACAGTTAGATGAGTTGGATCGGTTTCATCCGAGGCCACCTCCCAGAACCGTAGCCACAGAAAATTTTGCATCTAGAAGTTCATGAACTATTACTTCTAAGTGCACCTCTCAACCTAGGGATGCTTCAGAGTGACTCCACAAGTCTCATGCAGAGTCTGACCATAGAGACACTTATCAACACACAGAACAGATTACATTAGCTAGCAAGAGCAAAGAAATAGTAGAAACCTCTTCGAGGAATCTATGAATCAAAACCACAAGAACAGAATCAGACAAACATGAGTCTTCTTTAACAGTGCAATCTGACCGCATGCGATGGTTAGAAAATGCATTGCGCAAAGAGTGAGAGCTAGTGGAAGCTCTCGAGCATGACAAACAAAGAGAAAGGCTTTTGCACCAACATGAGCAACGTCTAAGAGAACAAGCTGAGCAACTAGCTCATATCAATTTACAAGCCAATGGCAATGATCATCAAAGAGATAAATGCATTGACTCACCAAGAGAAGGGCGCACTAGACAAGAAGAAAGCCCACAATGAAACCACCACTCAAATCATGAACAACATCAAACTAGTGGAGAAAGGGTAAACATGATAAATCAGGATCAAACACATCCTGAATCCCCTCGTAGGAGGGAAGAGAATAGAACAAGTCAAGTGCACATAGGGTTACCTCCATTACCACCATGAGGGGGCCTACAAGAAGAGGAACTCCTCACCTCAAAGGCATTCCAGGAACTCACTAAAAATATGAAGTCCTTTGAGAAACAAGAGACGATGGGGAACCAACCAACATTGAGTAAAATACACAACCAACCATTATGCCCATCAGTCCCTAGCCCTGCATATCCTAAGCATTTTGAGATGCCTAGGTTAGAAAATTTCAAGGGTGAAGAGGATGCACAAGAGCATGTTACCAATTTCATCAATGCATGTTTTCATCTTGAAGACAATGATGCTCTTATGCTAAGGACTTTCATTATGACATTTTTGGGCGCTGCCACTCAATGGTTCAACCAACTGCCCAAGCACAACATATCCAGTTTTGAACAACTAGTAAACGCATTCCTGAAGCATTTCTCCTTTGGTGCTAAAATAAAGGTGAACCTTTCAGACTTGGCCAACTTAAAACATTATGACGATGAGCCAGTAATGGAATATGGGGATAGATGGAGAAAAGTCATGGCAAAGTTATCATTCTCTATCCCCACAGAAGAAATTATCTGCATGTTCACCAAGAGTTGTTCTAAACACATCTCCCTCTTGCTACAACTTCAACAATATCCATCATTTGAGGAAGCCTTGGCACAGGCCAAACTCATTGAGGACATAAAAGTAGATGAGGGAACCATCAAGCTCCGAACCAAGAAGGAGTGGAACAAAAATGGCAAGAATGACAAATACAAGTAGAAGCAGGCAAACCCTGCTCCAGTTAATCAAGTAGTATTGGTTGCACCTAAGGATGGGGCTATGCAGCAACCCCAGAATTATCAAGCACAACCCCCACCATCCAATTACGATCAAAAGAACAATCAGGGGTGAAACAGAGAATGCAAGCCACCTCGCTATTTTACACCTCTATCAGAGTCAATGCAATCAATTTTCAACCAATTGAGCGAGGCTAGGAAGATCAGATTTCTTGATGTACCTCTTGTAGATCCCAACCATCCTAAGCCAAAAGGATATAGGGAAGATCAATTTTACCCTTATCATAGGATACCGGGGCATAACATTGAAGTTTGCATTGGTTTCAAGCACCAGGTGCAAAACATGATTGAGGTGGGAGAACTTAAAGTTGACAACCCATTGGCCCCTGATAACAGAGATATGGGCATATACAAAAACCCATTGCCAAACCATGAGGTCCCTAGAGGGCAAGGTGCCCAAGTCAATCAGGTCCAAATTGATACGCCTACCCACGGGTGCATTGGGATGGTTGAAATTGTCAATATAGCAACCAGGAGTAGATGATATGGTCAACCACAGCCTCCTATGGCTCCCATTAATGTCCCAGATACACCTAGGTAGAGGTAGGGGTAGAACAACCTTCCAGGTCCACCAACCCGACCTGTGGTAACTGTTCGGAGTAGACTAGAGCAAAACTTACAAATGACTCCGACCAAGCTATCTATCTATGAGCTCATACAATAGTCCCCAAAGCATAGGGAGACTTTGATGGAGATTTTGAGATCGATTGAGCTCCAACCACAAGATCCAAATGCATTCACTTATTTTGTGGGACAAGTACAAGAATGCCAGGAACCTATAATTTGATTCTATGATCATGAGATTAAGATAGTGCCTACTGCCTTACCAGACCCTCCATTGCACATTGTTGCATCAATCAATGATTTACCTTTTAAGTGGGTCTTGATCGATACAGGTTCATCAATCAACATCATCACAACAATAGCAATAGAACACCTTAAGATCCCCAAGTCAAATATCATTTTAGGAGCCTACACATTAAGAGCTTTCAATGATGCTTTATGCAATACTATGGGAATGATAGTCCTACCTATCAAGGTGGGGCATAAGACCATCCCTATGATGTGTCATGTCTTGGAAGGGGCCATGCAATACAACATCCTCCTAGGGCACCCTTGGATAAGAGATATGAAGTGTGTTCCTTCGATTTTACACCAATGTGTCAAGTATGTGCATGATGACAAAGTCTATGTGGTGTTGGCTGATGAAGAGCCATTCAAATATGTCCATCAGGTGGATTTTCTAGGAGAATTTGTGATTCCTTCTACCCACTTGTATGTAGGACCTTCATCTCCAACTACGCAACTAGATGACAGAGACAAAGGGGTACGAAAAGACCCATCCACATCAACACCTCATCTTGCACCCAAAATGACTGATGCTTCTAAGAGACCATCAACGTCTAAGCCAAAAGATAATCAGAAGCTAAAGGTACCCTTAGTTGAGGAAGGAAATCCCAAGGAAGTGCTAACCATAGCCATTGAGAAAATTCCAAGTCCCATGGAAGAAGAAGATCTCCAAGATCAAGCCGAGGAGATACTAGAACCCACTTCGCCAGTGTCATCTGTAGGATCATCCACATCACATGTGATAATACACTTGGCAAGCATAGGGATAGGAGAGTATCTTGTGTAGAACATAACATTCATGCCCATCATAGAGTCTACACAGGACATGGGATGACCAAAAGACCTAAGACCACCAATGGGAACAATGGTTCCGCTTGGAATCCCTCCCAACCAGACCAACTTTGTCTATGTTGGCCTGGACTGCGCCCATAAGTCTACAGACATAGAAGAGGACAATGATGAACTATTCACTATTAATGTTTGTTACCTCTCTAATCCTGAGTTTTCTCTAAGCTACTTTGAACATTGCCATTGGCATGGCTATGGTCTTGGTATATATGAGTAGGGGTGTAGGTGGCCATTCGAGTCGTAATACCAGCTTCCCTCTGATAGGTTTGGGTTAGGCTATCACATCAGAGGTCGAGATGACTCTCTAGTAGTAACCTTGGATAGATTAAGCTTGGGGTTAGGAGAAGACATCAATTTTATTCCTTATCACCCACCAAGTACAAGACATCTGATCAATAGACAAGTGGTCATGGTAAACATACCACCACCCGAGACTTATCATCCAAGCTTCACAATTGATGCCATCCCAATAGGTTGCAACTTGTGGGATGAAGAGCGAGAAGAAAATGGATATGAGGCAAGTGATGATGAAGCACAAGCAAGCTTAGCCTATCATGGGCCTCGCTATTTACAAAGCCTTGCCTGGTCCAACCACAATGAGAGTGGGTACATATCGGATGAAAGTGGTTATGAGTCAGAGGACTCAATAGAAAGAGCCTACCTAGGGCCAAGGTAGTGGCCCCATAGCTTGGGGCAAGACACTAATGCAAATGGCATCTTCATAAGTGATGAAGAATATGAGGATGAAATAGAGATGGCCTACTTGGGGCCAAGACATATGCCCCTTGTCTTGGGACCACATACCAATGCTAATGGTTTTTGGATAAGTGATGATGACTTTGAAGATGAGACTAAGATGGCTTATCTTGGGCCTCGCCACTTGTGGCAAGTCAACATGCTGGTAGGAAGAGAAGTGGCACTTCATGCCATAGACCCTAGCTTGTAGTTTTTGGGAAGACCTATCGACTTAGTTGCCATTCACCATGTGGTCAATCCCCCTCCGCCTACATTCAAGGAGCTCTTAGAACCCAATGATCCTATTATCCGGCCTACTCATGGGCTAGATCCAGAGATTCCTTTTCCTCCAGAGCCTCATCATGAGTATGGAGGGGAAACCTCTGAGATAATATTTCACCCATGTGGTCCTAGAGATTTCATTCCATCCATCAATACAATCTCCATTGATTTGGCCACTCCACTTCATAACCCAGTAGATCCTACTAAACCACTATGTCTTGATACAAAGGCTATTGATTGGGATCACGTTGATTCACCCATAGATCCTGAGGACCTTTTCCCTAATGAAGAGGTGTTACAACCATTTCATTTTGCATCAGGCTGTGCATATGACGTATTCCATGCCGGTTTGGATCCTGAGTCAGTAGGACCTATAAATCCCATCGATGACATTCATTTGATACCCATGCCTCACCAGTTGGAGGATGGGTCACATATGGCTATAGAAGCGACTTTCGAGGTGGACATCAGTGATGATCCTACTCAACCAAAGAAAGTCAAGTTCAAAGAAAGTCTATCTCCAGAGGAACAAGCCATCATAATCCCTCTCCTTAAAGAGAGGCCAAATATTTTTGCTTGGACTTACAAAGACATGCCAGGGATTGATCCAAAGTTAGTTGTTCACAACCTTTCATTGGATCCCATGAAGAAGCCAATCAAGAAAAATTTGAGGAAAATGCATCCAACCATCGCTTTGATGGTGAAGAACGAGTTACAAAAACTATTGGATGCGATTTTCATAGTTCCCATCGACTATCCTGAATGGGTCTCGAACATGGTGCCCATGGGAAAACCTGATGGAAGAGTCCATATTTGCATGGATTTTAGAGACTTGAATAGGGCAACTCCAAAGGATTCATTCCCATTGCCAAACATAGACGCTCTTGTTGATGCCACCGTAGGTCATGAGATGCTCTCCCTAATGGATGGTTTTTCTGGATACAATCAAATCTAGATCAAACCTGAAGACCAACATAAGACTACTTTCATTACTCCATGGGGGACATTCTATTACAAGGTGATGCCATTTGGCCTAAAGAATGTTGGTGCCACATATCAATGGGCCATGACATACATATTTCATGACTATATGCATAAGATCTTAGAGGATTACATTGATGATTTACTGGCCAAGTCTTTATTGTGGCAAGAGCATGCTGAAATCCTTACAAAGGTCTTCGATCACCTCATTGAGCACAATGTTAGATTGAATCCTAAGAAGTGCGTGTTTGGCGTAACTTCTGGTAAGCTCTTAGGGTTCATCATTTCTAAGAGAGGCATTGAAGTCGATCCTACAAAGGTAAAGGCTATAATGGAAATGGCCACCCCTACCAACATTAGGGAGTTAAGAAGCCTACAAGGCAAGGTAGCATCCATAAAATGGTTCATTGCTCAATTATCAGATAAGTGTCGGCCCATGAACCGGTTGCTATGCAAGGATGTCCCATTTCATTGGGATGAAGAGTGCCAACAAGCCTTTGCAGAGATCAAAACTTACCTAGAAACACTGCTAGTGTTGGCTCCACCAAGGCTAGACGTACCATTTTTACTATACATATCAGCTACTGATTTCATGTTAGGCACCATGTTGGCCCAAAAGAATGCACAAGACAAAGAGCAAGTCGTATATTACATCAGTTGCACCTTGGTGAGTTATGAGCTAGGATATGCGTATGTAGAAAAGTTGTGTTTAGTAGTGGTCTTTACGACCAAAAAGTTGTGACACTACATGTTGAGCCATACGACCTACGTTATATCAAAACAAAATCCTTTGCAGTACATGATGAATAAGACCTATCACAATACACGTACTACAAAGTGGATCATGCTATTGATAGAATTTGATCTAGAGTTCATAAGCCAAAATTCCATCAAGGGACAAGTCATAGAAGATCAATTAGTAGAGGCACCTCTTCTAGATAGCAAGCCTCTCACCATAGAATTGCCTGATGATGCGGTCTTCACATTATCAGATCCGCCCAAACCCGAGGAACCTGAGAAAGAAAGAGACATGGCATTATTCTTCGATGGTTCGAAGTGCGAGCAAGGGGGCGGAGTAGGGATAGTCTTTATCACACCGCAGGGTGCTCCATTACCCTTATCATTCAAGCTAGACTTCCCTTGCACAAATAATAACATAGAGTATGAGGCCCTGATCTTGGGACTCCAAACAACCATTGCAATGGGCATTAAAATATTGAATATCTTTGGTGACTCCTTGCTCATAGTTAATCAAGTCAAAGGATTGTTCCAATGTAGGTGCCCACTCCTGAAAGCTTACAAGGAGCTTGTTGACACTTACCTAGCCCGACTGGAATGGTATGACATCGAGGCAATCCCTCGTACATCAAACAGATTTGTAGACACCATGGCATCTTTGGGATCCTTAATCCCTCAGAATCTATCTACTGATTTCACAACCATTCACGTTAAAGTGCTCGCGCACTCAACAATACAACGTGAGGCTATTGACAATCAAGAGTCAATCAACATGATCCAGACCGAACCAAATCAGGATTGGTCCTTCAGAGCTAGAGCTTTCTTGCAAACAACACCTTGGGAATATTTGATCTCTCAAGGTCCTACGGAGTGTGGTACAACCATTCACCATAGGGTTATTTCTCAATCTATGTTCACAGATTCTAGATCACAGGAGGAGCATGTCATTTTATCCATAGAAGTTATGGCTTATCAGGATTGGCTTTCCCAATTACGGGATTTCCTAAAACTTGGAATGGTACCGCAAGGCCTATCGCATGCTGAAATATGAGCATTTAAATAGAAGGTGATGAGGTATATCTTGCTAGGAGAGATCCTTTATAGACGAGGCTATGATGGAATGCTCCTTCATTGTCTTGAGCCCTAGGAAGCATCTTGGGCAATTTTGCAAGCCCACGATGGTACGTGTGGTGGTCACTTCAGTGGCATGGCCATCGTTAAGCGCATCTTGAGAATGGGTTACTATTGGCCCACTATGGAAAAATACTATTGTGAGTATGTCAAGAAATGTGTTAAGTGCCAACATCATGCAAACCTCACTCACTTGCCATCACAAGCCTTGCAACCCATCCAGGCAGCATGGCCCTTCTCATAGTGGGGACTAGACTTAGTGGGGAAGATCTCACCCCCATCCTCAGGCCGACACACGTTCATCATAACGACCACTGAGTACTTTACCAAATGGGTCGAAGCGATCCCCTTGACATCGACAACTGGACCAAGGATTGCGGAGTTTATACTCCATAATATCATAAGTCATTTTGGGGTCCCTTCAAAAATAATATCGGATAATGGGCCATCTTTCAAGAACAAAAATGTGTGTGCTTTAATGAACAAATACCATATTCAGCATAGTTTTTCAACACCCTATTATCCACAAGCAAATGGGCAAGCAGAAGCCTCAAACAAAACAATAGTCTCCATCTTGAGGAAGATGGTGAAAGATAATCATAAGGACTGGCATTTGCAATTGCCTCTGGCATTATGGGCATACAGGACTAGTGTGTGGATGCCCACTAGGGCAACACCATTTTCACTTGTATATGGCACTGAAGCCATCATGCCCCTAGAGTTGGAAATTCCAACCCTACGCATAGCATTGAAGGACTTCATAGATGATGACACCCCCACAGACAAAGCCACTTTGATCAGTTAACGCTTCTTGATGAACGTCGAGTCAATACCTTGGAGCATCTCCGCATTTATTAGGATCGCCTTGCACGAGCTTACAATAGTAAAGTCCACTTAAGAGAATTCAAAGTTGGAGATCTTGTGCTCAAAGAAAACCAACAGAACTCAAATCTATTGCCACACCTACGAGACAAATTTACAGTAAACTGGATAGGCCCCTACATGATTTCAGAAAGGGTTGGGCCTGGAGCATATCGCCTCACATCATTGGATGGTGTTGAAGAGCCTGAGCCTCTCAATATCATTCATTTGAAGGCATTTTATACATAAAATACAAAAACATTCAAATATACATAAAATACAAAAACATTCAAATATGCATAAAATACAAAAACTTCAACAAAATACAAACAAATTCGAAAAACATAAAAATTCAAAATTCAATCAAAATGCTCCAAGGGTATCTTCACGCTTGGTCAAATTCAATAAAAAATGCTCCAAGGGTATACAAGTCGCTTGGTCAAATTCAATAAAAAATGCTCCAAGGGTATACAAGCCACTTGGTCAAATTCAATCAAAAATTCTCCAAGGGTATACAAGTCACTTGGTCAAATTCAATCAAAAATGCTCCAAGGGTATACAAGCCGCTTGGTCAAATTCAATAAAAATGCTCCAAGGGTGTCTTCACGTCGCTTGGTCAAACCCTAAAAGCCCCAAAGGCACAATAAGCCCTTTTGTCAAAATATAATAAAAAATACAAAAACAATGCAAAAATCAAAAATACAAAAATAGTTGCATCTTACATCTGCATCCATATAGTTGCATTACATCAAACATGCATATCCATTGCATTTGCATATGTTATGATCACACTCTTGCAAATGATGCCATAGTTTGTATCACAACCACAAATACACAAGTCCACCTTCATCCATTCATCCATGTGTGTAACTATGTTTTTCAACACAACCATATCATGTTGCTATAAGGAATAGGCTAAGATTTTTTGGTCATTCAACCATATCTAGTGGTCTTATCAATTTTTGTGGGAAGCCATCTTGATTAGTAGAGAGTAAGGTCTAGTCATGATAATGCCTTAGATATTTAGGATCCTATCACTAATTAAAAACACTAAAATCCTAGTTGGTACAAGGGAAAGATGAAAGTTGCAAAAGTGGTCTAGGTTACCTTAAGCAAAAAGGGTCTTCCTTGCTTATCCCCCTATGCGACCGGTTCAAAGGTGCTGAGAATTGGCAAAAGGACAAGTTCTCACCCTACCCAAAGATCAAGTGATTATCATCACTAGCATAAATCCCTTGCTTTCATTAAAACAAGCAAAAGTCCCAAAATCATAGTTCAAAAGTACAAAAGTCAAAACAAAGCAAATAGTGATTATCATCCCTACATAAGTCCCTTGCTCAAGAGAAAAATCAATAAAAAATAAATAGTGATTTTCATCACTAAGCATGAGCAAGTATCCCAAATAAAATGAAGAAAAGAAGGGAATGGAGCTTGAATCCCTGGAATTCTCAGCATTGTACAAAATCGAAAGGAGATCCCCATTACAAGTTTGGTGTACAACCATGTCTGGCAATGGTGATACCCTTACGCATGACGATATGTCTATCACAATAGCATCTTGCATTTGTGTAGACCAATGTTTGCATGTGGATGAGCTAGCTTTGGGTAACTCAATACTGCCTAGTGGTATAGTCCAACTAAGTCCAACACAGGATCAGATGAACAATTGAGGATCCCCGATCTTAGCAATGGGCTGAAAGAATCCTGCCTGACATCGGAGGAAATGCTTGAGTTCTATCTAAATATATTCATTTGCACACACAGGGATAATGAATATCTAGGTCCATGATGAAAGCCTTGCTTTTCAAAAGTCTTGTATGGTCAATACGTAGTTGTTGATAGGGTAACTAGAGTGTTTGAGTCTCAGGAAGAGCCTCAAAAATTCCTACATAGCAACAAATCATATCATTCATCACATCATCAATTTTATTTATGAAGTTTTGTAAATTAAGGGGTATTAACAAAGTAGGCTAGATACCGGATAGATGTCAGAAATGATATCTACATGACCACTGACTATTTTGAATCTTTTAAATAACATAAGCTTTATCAAGAAATTACATACATTCCATGCCATTACATTTCACATATGAATGCCTAAATAATTAGTTCTTATGATAAGAATGATTATTTACATTCATGATTGTTATACTTTCTGTGGTATCACCCATTTAGATTGTTAAAATCATATCATATGCATTCCTTATGTTTTAAGTGATTAAAGCATACAGGTTCATTCACATTAGATTAAACATCATATAGACAATGCATGACACATTGCATTTACCATATCATAACATAAGTTAGATGCATACAATTAAATAAAAATTAAACATGCATTTAACGAAAACATTGCATCCATAAACACATAATTTCATAGATCATCCATCTACATCTAAGATCACATCACAAGCCACCTATGCATACAATCATAAATCCATCATCAAATCAACTCATAATACATCACATCATGTCACAATAATCAGATCATATAAGCATCCATATAAATATCTACATCATCATAAATATCATCTATCATCTAACACATACATCAACTCATCATAATGCCATCATCACATCGCATAAATAAAACAAAAAAATAAAACAAAAACATGAGCAATAAAGGATACACATAATGAATCATAATGCAAACATATCATATAAATGTGTGTGTCAAAAGCATGGATGTACAAAAATTACCCGAAGGCTACAGTCATATAGGTCAGCTGACCTCAAAAATAAAATCCTAATGCATCATCAATCAAACACTGGGCCTATGCCCCCTGTAGCACCGCCCCCTATGGTTGGATCTCGAGTGGAGTGATGTGAGCTCACTGGCCTCTATGTGAGTCCGGGTCCTCTGACTAGGCTGGATGGAAGACTACCCTGAGGTGGAGCACCCACTAGCCTGTGATCCACCTGCACCTATCCTCTCCTTAGGAGTGGCTCCTAGCCTCCTGATCTGCATCTGGAGAGAAGCAATGTGGCCTACATGGTCAAAAATATCTACCTCATACTCATCTAGAAAAGCCTGCATCCACCTGATCTCTACCCCTGGATCTACCCCTGTAGAACCCTGAGGTGTGGGAGGATCAACAACAACCTGCATCCTGGTAGCACCGCCCTCGATAGTAGCCTACAAGGCCTGTATCTATGTCATGAGCTACTATATAGTGGCATCTCGTTGTGCTATGGTGGCATCTCACTATTGTACCTAGATCTTGGTCGATTGGAGCTCGACCTCTACCTCATGCAACTGTGCTCTCAGAGGAGAATCTCTCTCCTTGGGATCCAAGTCCTCCTCATCCTCCTTAGGAGCCTCCTGCTCCTCCACTACCATCTACTCTATTGGCTGGCCCCATCCCTCAGTCCTAGCTTGGACTCTGCACCCTGCTAGATCTACGCCTCCATCCCCACCATCATCCTCATGGCCCAGACTACCATCACCATGCCACAATCGATCCCCCCACCACTGCACAAATGCATCCGTAACTCCCCCAGTGACTCCTGCATCAACTATTGGGGCATCCTCCTCATCAGTGAGCTCCGTAATCCATGGAGGAGGAAGATCTCCCTCTACTACAAGGTGCCTATACAGAAATGGGACAAATGGCACATCCTACTACAATTCGTACTGACGAAGAACTCGGGAGTAGAAGAAATACTCTTTGATGCCAACCTTGTGGTCAATGAGCCACCGCTCACGTTGCATCCTAGTTGTAAACCTATCTGGATCATCCCAAGCTGGGCACTCATGGTATGGATGCCATATGATATCTCTGGCCTATAGGGAGGTGAAAGTAGTAATGTAATGGGGGAGCTCCCCGCATGAGGGTGGCTCTTGCGCTCCTCATGCTCTCGAGCCCATCTGGTAGCATAGCACTACATCCTAGCATCAATAGTTGTAATCCTAGTAGGGAGCCCTCTGGGATGATCTATATGGATATGCTCCCATCCCCATATCTAAATGAGGCAAGCTGCAAGCAATGTTGACATGACCCCATCGATGGATGTGATACAACTCATCATAGCACTATGCTAGCAAAGACCTCCCCCATGCATAGATGATAGGCTCCTCATTGTCCACCAAATCTTGAACCATCGCAAGGAGGTTCCATGGGAACCTCAAGCCTAAGCAATCCAGGATAAGGATGTTACTGATAACCATCAACAACACTGCATGCCTCTTAGAGAAGACATGCTCCCTGTACCAGCATAGAACAGATACACCACCAGATTTGGTGTCCTTGAAGGCATCTACAACATGCCTCTCGAACACCCAAACAAAGACTGCATCACGATCATTAGTGGCCAAAGAAACAATGGCCACTCCATCAAAGGGAATCCAGAAAATCCTGTATACATCCTTCGGTGTGATGGTCATCTCACCGGTAGGAAGGTGGAAGGTGTTAGTCCGGGAATCCCATCGGTGAGCCAGGGTCATGAGGTAGGCCTGATCCGACATAATCGGGGGCAGCCTGGTCACATACTACAATCCGTAGGCCTTAAACCATACCCAGTCCATGTCATCCATGAGTGGTAGGAGGTCCTTCAAGAGCTTCGGGTCCCGAGCCTAAGCAGAAAGAATCTAAGGACGAAAATCAAAGCATAACTATAGTGCATCTAAGGCATAAATCACAATAAAACATGAAAAATGGTGCAAACAAGGGTAGACTATCCTAAGTATAAATGAAATAGGAATAAATGCACCTAATCATGCAACATAGTACAAAAAAGCAACTCAAAAATTCAAAAAATAAAAAAATCAAGAAAAATCAAACATTTCGCCTAAGGTTCTTGGCCGCTTTCACTTACAACAGCCAGAAATCGATCGCTAATGTTGACAATGACCAAACCCCAATGGTCAAATTTTTGATCGTTGGGTTTTTGAACTAGTCGCTGTCATCGACAGTGACCAAGTCACAGACCAAAATGACGGCTCTGTGCGACAACGGCCAACGGGCGACGCGAAAGTAGCGTTTGACCTAGGCCAAAAACACCAAAAAATTTGAAAATTTACAAAATGGGGGTAAGCCCACCAAAACAAATCCTAAACTAAGCCTAACTACAGGCAGGGTTATGCACAAGCGCAAAATATCGTAAATTGGCTCTATTTAGGATTTTTAAAATTTTGAAAAGGCTAATTTTGGATCATTTCACTAGGGCCCATTCGCCCGAAATTTACGGGGTGAAAGTTT
Source organism: Wollemia nobilis (assembly GCA_028583015.1). Classification (NCBI taxonomy): domain Eukaryota; kingdom Viridiplantae; phylum Streptophyta; class Pinopsida; order Araucariales; family Araucariaceae; genus Wollemia; species Wollemia nobilis. Next base: position 2,354,909 of record JAQPPZ010016923.1, read on the forward strand.
TTTGGGGTAAATTCGCCCGTCGTTGATAATCATGAACCTAACTTTATTTTAATTCGCCGACCTCAAATTACATATGATTTTGATTTTCCCGCCCAATTCGCCTTCAAATTATAAATGATTTTATATTTTCTGCCCAAATCGCCTTCAAATTATAAATGATTTTATTTTTCCCGCCCAAATCGCCTCATATACTACGCGTATATATACTATACTGGGTACCGATAAACATACATCAAAAATACTCTAAGTCAAAAATAGCTCTGAAACAACGAAAAACTTGAGAAGGTTGCAGAGTGTCGATCGATGCAAGACGATCGGTTGCAGAGCCGTGACTATCGAAATAAACCGATCGATTGTATACGAGTGTCGATCGATGCAAGATGGTTGGTTGTAGAGCCGTGTCGATCGGTTGTAGAGGCGTGCCTATCGACATAAGCCGATCGATTGTAGAGTAGTGTTTATCGATAGAAGACGATCGATTGTAGAGCCGTGTCTATCGATAGAAGTCGATCGGTTGTAGAGCCCTATCTATCGACACAAGTCGATCGGTTGTAGAGCCATGTCTATCGATATAAGTTGATCGATTGTAGAGCCATGTCTATCGATACAAGTTGATCGATTGTAGAGCCGTGTCTATCGACATAAGTCGATCGATTGTAGAGTCATGCCTATCAAAAGAAGTCGATCGATTACAGAACTATGTCTATCGACATAAGATGATCGATTATAGAGCCATGTCTATCGATATAAGTCGATCGATTGTAGAGCTATCTATTTCATAAGTTGATCGATTATAGAGTCATGTCTATTAGTATAAGCTATCAGTTATAAAGTCATGTCTATCGACATAAGCTAATCTTAAAGCATTCTATTATAAGCGATCGTTGAGCGATGTCGATCATCTTTAGTCGATCGATTGTAGTGGTGTCGATCAGCATTCTATCGATTGTAGAGGTACCGATCAACCTTGTTAGGTCGATTGTAGATGTGTCGATCGACATTAGTCTATCGATTGTAGGGTCATGTCGATCGATGTTAGGTTATTGGTTGTAGTGTTGTCAATATAACTCTATCGATTGTAAGGATGTGTGGTCGGTATTCCATCGCTTGTAGTGATTATCGATCGGTATAAGCCGATCGATTGAAGGAAGTGTTTATCGACAAAAGTGTATCGGTTGTAGAGGATTCATGACTAAAAATTGGTAGAGTATTCTTATTCCATTGTTCTTTTATCCAAATCTCTTTTTCTATAGTTTCATATGCATTGTAGGTGAACTATACGCAATAGTGGTAGACAACTATCAATGTCATCTAGTTGTGTGTCAGGAGCATTTCTTTTGTTAGAGACTGCTTCTTGTCTCTTAGAGTATGTTTCATACGTAGTGTACAAGCACTATCTACAACTGTGGTCGATAAGTATTCCTTGTCATGTTGTGTGTTAGGATCATATGTTCATCTTGAGGGATGTCTACTATTTTCCTTCAAATTCATATACATTTCCTAACATCTGAAGGTTTTTCTTTATAGATACAATGTCACCTACTGAAGATGGAAAGAAGGGAGGCCAATCTTCTTGTAAAAAGATAATTCTAAAATATTTTACACCAAAATGCAATGAGGCATCAATCTCTACAGATTCTACACAACTTGCAGGTACAGACACCTTTTACCTTGAGTTTTCTAAAATTACTATTCTTAAATGTAAAACCTTTCTCTATTAATAGATAAATGGTTTTCTGCTTATCTACCTCTTTTTAAATGCTTTGTAAAACTGTATTCTGTTAATTCTTTAAAATAGTGCCTTTTTTACAACAAAAAATGATAGAGAACTCCAAACATTGAATGTAGTTAACATTGTCGACCTTGATGTGCGTTCACTCGAAGATATTCCAGAAGATGAGATGGGACCACATGATAATTTTCCTAATAACGACATTCAACAACCACTTCATGAGATTTTAAATTCAGACACATCAACCGAAAAAGAAAATGATAGTACAATTAAAATTCAGACCTCTGGGGAATCTTCTAGTCAAAAATCTAAACATCAAAATATTAGCGAATGGACTATTGGAAGGGATTTTAAAAATGAATGGGCACGATTATACCCCTTTATTGAGCGAGATGAGAAACTGAATGTGTGTAAATGTACTATTTGTTCATGGAAGCTGGGAAAGGATCATTTATTACAAAATAAGAAAGACACAATAGAAAAACACTATGGGAAAGTTTACATCAAAGAAATACGAAGTGATGGAACAATTAACAGAATTCATAGGTGGAAGGATGCAACAGAATGTGTGCATGCGAGATATGCTCTTGAATATGATAAAGCAATGAAACAAAAACAAACTCTCATTGAGAAGGGTGGAACAATCGAGGCACAATTTCAAAAAGTTAATAATACTTGTATTAGCCTCAAAGAAATTGCAGTTTGCTATTGTATACAGTATTCTAAAAAAAGGTCGACCCATGTCTGATTTTGCTGATTTTAAGGAAATACTTCAACTAGCCAATGTACAAAACCTTACCAATTCACATTGGTCAGATCGAAGTGGTTGGGAAATGGTAAAATGTCTATCACTGGTTGAGAAGGAAGACCTGAGAGAGAATGTGAAACAAGCCAAATTTATTTCACTTTCCATTGATGAGGTTACAGTTGTTGACAACACATCTTGGATTTGCATACATGTTTACACATTCAAAAATCATTTGAGACTACCTCATTTACTAGCACTACATAAGATGATTGAAAATTGTAATGCGGAAAACATTTATAATGTTGTTGTAACCAGTTTAAAGGATATTGTCGGAATGGATGAAAAGGAAATTGCCACAAAGTTAATTTGTGTTGGAGCTGATGGTGCGGCTACAATGCAAGGACAAAGGAATGGTCTTTGTGTTAGGCTTCAGACTTCCATTGCCCCATATGTGATTCCTATTCATTGCATGGCTCATCGAATGAATCTTGCATACAAAATTGTGAGCAATTTTGATAATGTAGCCAGAGTGGAAGAACTCATCCGCGATATACACTCATACTTTTCATGCAGTCCAAAAAGGTTTGCAGAATTTCAACAGTTTTCTCTAGGTGTAACGGAAGGCAGAAAAATGTTAAAAGATGTGGAAACCAGGTGGATTTCACTGTTTCTTCCTGCAAAAAGGGTATTTTCAGAATATCAATCCTTGGTTGGGTTTATGTATGCACATCGTAGAGATGTTGACAAGGCAAAATATTTGCTTTTTCGTATGACTGACTTGGAAACTCTTCTCACATTATGTGGTATTCTACCAATGTTACAAGAAATGAATACTATGATTAAACTTGCACAGGAAAGGGCAATTTATATTGTCGATTTCATGAGGATGAGAAAACAAATATGTATGGTTATTGACAGGATTTATTTATCCGATAAACATTTTGAGGATCCCAAGTTTGATAGTTGGAATACGTTAATTAATGTGAATGAACCGAACAACTTTTTAAAGTTCAACATCAACGATAATCTTTGTATTGCTATCCATGGAAAGTTGATTCCTGTATATCATTTTGAAAAGCGATTAAATACTCTGACAGATGATGTTGAACAAGTTCCGTTACCCATTCCAGATTCGATGAGGTTTTGGATAACACTAAGAATAAATTGAAAAGAATTGCAAATGCATTAACAAGTGAAATAAGAGATCGTTTTAAGAGAGATGAGACACTTGAGGCCATGGTTGTTGTTAATCCTAATTTTTGGAATCCTTGTGTTGACCATAGTAGTAGAAGTGAGTTGTTTGTAAAATATATGGGTAATCTTATGAAACATTTCTCTAAAAGTGTGGAAATAAATGGCATTGAAATCAATGGTATTCTAAACAAAGATCTTTTGAGACATCAGTCAACCAATTTTGGAATAACAATGGATAATCAAATTGCACAATTCAAAAATCCACATGAGACTAGGTTCAATCACGCGTTTCTAGCAAAAATTGTATCGAAGTAGTGTCTTGCAAGATACTATGAGTGAATACTTTGTTTTATATGAATTATGTCAGACAATGATTTTGGGATCTGTTGAAGATGAAAGGGTTTTCAGTGCATTAACTTTTGTTAAATCAAAAGTTCGTAACAGGTTGGACAAAAATTTGGAAAATTGTTTGAGAATGTATGTGTCATCGTACGAGGTGGGTAACTTTCCCTATGATAGAGCGTTGACATATTGGAAGTCCCTAGCAGAAAGAAGAGGTCTCTCTACTATGGTTGATAATGACGAAAATGATTCAGCTAGGAGTGATGATGAGATTATGGAAACGCAGAATTCACAGATTCTCAGTTCTTGTGGAGAAGTCGATAAAGCTTTGTATTACCTTCCAGAAATGTAAAAATTGCAATGATTATATGACAAATTCATATAATCTAAGATTTTTTCGGATTTGAAATCGATTTGTAAAATTTTAGTGATTTGAATAAATTCATATTATCAGTGATTTTTCGGATTTGAAATATTTCATATTATCAAAGATTTTTTGTATTTGATTTGTTGTAAAATCATATAATAATTCAATTTTCAATGATTATGCATGTTTGCTTTTTTAATGTTATGGATTGTCTATGTTTTCAAAATTTATGATGTATGCTATAGCTTTGAGTAAGTTGAAAATTTGAAAACCATGTATACGTAATGATGCAATGTTATTGAACTAAATGTATATGTTGACAAAAAATAGTTATTTTTCCTTTGAATTTAAATGTATGTATGTATCATTAGTATCATTAGTTGTATGATATGACAAAATATAGTGATTTTTTATGATTTATGCTTTGTCATTGAGTAAACCGTGTATGCATATTAAAAATTTCTGTACATATGTATGAAAAATGCATGTAGTATATTACTCTAGATATGGAAAACGAAAATTTAAACCCATTCATAGATATATCCAAAGTACCATATTCATTTTTATACAACTATAATGACTAACTATGAGTATGAATGCACTGAAAATTGAAACCCATTCATATATGTATCCTTCGTAAACTCACTTGAAAAATAAAAACAATATAGCTTAATAGAAATGAAAATACTCACTTTTATACTACAACAAGAATGAATATGAATAAACTGAAATTTAAACACATGCATAGATATATCATTCGTAAACTCATTTGAAAATTGAAATATAAAAACAACATAGCATAATATAGGGAAATTGAAATTTAACTCTTACACAAATATCTCCATCGTAAACTAACATTGAATATGAAAACAATATAGCATATTAAAAAAGAAAAAACACTTTTCTATACAAGAACAAGAATGAATATAAATAAAATCAAATTTAAACACATGCATAGATATATCATTCGTAAACTCATTTAAAAATTGAAATATAAAAACAACATAGCATATTTGAAACACCATAATACACAATTATAAAAGTGTATTTCTTAAAAGTAAAATAATAAAACCAAGTATCTTGTTTTCATACGAAAACATATGAAATGTCATAAAATTGTCTTTCAAAATATCAAATTTTAAAATTCAATTTCTTGCTCCAGAATCTTTTCCCATTGGCAGTGGACGTAATGCAGCCCCAGGTGGGGTTTGTCAAAGATCAGGAGAACTAGATGTTCTAGGTTTCCTTGTTGATCTTCTCCATACAGGTAGTGTTGTTTCCTTCGTAGGTGTTTTGGAGTCTCCTGATTCCTCTTGATTATAACCTCTGACAACAACACCCCGCTTTGAAGAGAAAGAGGATGCCTTTTTCTGTGTATATATAAAATGTCAATATTACAAAAAGACAAATAATGGAAAAATAAAAAAATTATTTAAATATTGATTAAAAAATTACCTGAACCTGTTGTTCTCTCATGGCTGCATTGTCCAGGATTAAGTGCCATGATGTTGGTACTGGAGTGTTCTGCAAATTGTAAAAATATTCGTAAAAAAAATAGTAATATAATTGCATGTGCTAATAGTCGATGAGGGTGAAGAGTGGGTTATCACGTTCTCTATTTCCAATCTGATCCGATGTGAGACATAGGTGGACCAGTCAAATTTTTGGTGTGAAAAACAATGGACCAAATACGCTAAGGCCCACATTGGAATTTTTGTCGGCCTTCCTTGCAGAACGAGTCTGGAAAGGAAGAATTCGCAACATGCCCGAAGAAATTTATTTTCAATCGCCAGTATGGTCAAACCCCTTCTAGACTTGGTGGACGTAACTACAAAAAAACAAAATCAGTAATACACCAGTGACTAGAATTTAAATTCAATTAAATAAAAAAATAGTTATACCTTGAAAATATTCCAACTGCACATTGAAGTTGGTCTCCAGGAAGAGTTTGTCTTCATTAGTTAATTGGTATTTGGAAGTGACAGGCTCAACACCAGTGTGGGGCAATGTTATCAATCTGGCGACATCAATGGCTGAGAAAGAAAGAACGATGTTTTTGTTGTCGATGACAAGATTTACCTTGCCCGAATCCATATCATAAGCTGCAATGATCCTCTCCACCAGTTTAACATCCGTATCGAAATGGGGCATTGAAACAAGACCCCGAAGACCAGAGTTCGTGACCCAAGACATGTCGTAACCTGGTGTTGATAAAATTTTTGAAATCAAGGGGCAAACCAGGTTCTTATAATTAACTTTAAACATTCCAGGGGTTGTAGGGGATGCCATAGGGTGTACGGGTATGGATAAGAAGACATAGAGGATGGTACATGACACTTGATAGAAAAGGATTCAAAATGGAGGAAAAGGGTTAAAACTTATGGTAAAAGGTTAAAACTAAGATAAATCTAGAGGAAAAGGGTTAAGAATGCATTAAAATGAGAGGAAAAGGGGTAAGAATGCGTTAAAAAGGGAAGATAATGATTAAGACTATGATAGAATAGGCAAAAAAATGACTGTTAATCCCTTTATATAGAATTCTCTACATACAATCAACTTTTGGATGGGTGACACGTGGCCTCTGCATGCAATCATTTCACAGATGGTTGACACGTGGCCTCTGAATGCAATTGTTTCATAGATGGTTGACACGTGGCACAGATGCAATGCTATGCCTACAACCGATCGACATGCATGCAGCCGATCGACATGCATTCAGCTGATCAACATGGATGACAAAATGTAGAGATTTTTTATGGTTTATGCTTTGTCATAGAGTTAACCTTGTATATATACATAACTACAAAACATTTTTCTACAAATGTATGAAAAAAGCATATAGAATAGTACTCTAGTTTTGGAAAATGAAAATTTAAACCCATTCTGCATTCATAGATATATCCATTATAAACTCACTATGAAATATAAAAACAATATAGCATAATATAAATTACCATATTCAATTTTATACAACTATAATGACTATGAATGCACTGAAAATTGAAACCCATTCTTATATATATCCATTGTAAACTCACTTTGAAATATAAAAACAATATAGCATAATACAAATGACCATATTGATTTTTATACAACTATAATGATTATAAATGCACTGAATATTGAAACCCATGCATAGATATATACTTCGTAAACTCACTTTGAAATATAAAAACTATATAGCATAATACAAATGACCATATTCACTTGAAATATAAAAACAATATCGCAAAATCTATGCATATATTCTACGTAAACTCAAGCATATTTGAAAGTTGAAACACCATAATACTTAAGTGATGAAAATAACACACAATTATAAATGTAAATAGTGTAATAGTAAAATAATAAAAGCAAGTATCTTGTTTTCCAATGAAAACATATGAAATGTCTTAAAATTGTTTTTGAAATTCATTTTTTCCCCTCAGAATATTTTCCCCCTTCCTCCACTAATTTTGCCTTCTCAATGGCTTCCTCAGTCTCCATAGCAATGGCTCCCCTCTCATATTTCCCTTGTTCAGCTCCTTTTTCCACATCCACTACTTCCATGATTTCCACATCCTGCATTTCGACGACTCTTTTCTCGGGCTGGGTAACAGATCTACCAATTGCTCCAACATTGACAAGGATCATCTCAACATTTTGCATTCCATCGAGAAGGGTCTTTTCTTCTTTGCCAACATCTTCATATGTTGGTCCTTGAACTTCTTTACCCTTCTCCTTAAGCAGAACATCAGGATCCAATCCATTGCGGATAATGATTTTCCGCAAAATGTTATTTTGTCGAACTGATTCCTGTGCTCTTTTTTCATTGCCATGGAAGCATTTAAGAACTCCTTTGCCATCCTGAGATAGTCTTGCAGGTTTTGAACCTGCTTCTTGAGATTTTCATACTTTACCTGCAAAAGGAAAAAAAGTTAATCAACATGAAAAGATAATTACATTTTAAAAAAGAGAACAACAAATTTTTGAACACAAAAGCGATTGAGTCAAACCTCAGCAACATTCTTTGCAGCTACAACAACAACAACCTTTTTCTTATCATTTGCCCATTCATTGTAATAAGCTTGGGCCTCACCGTTTATATTCTCCAATCTGTTCATTATAAACTTTAAAATTTCATCTGTGTACGATGTATTCAACTTAAACATGCCAGATTTTACTTGTTGTAGCAGAGCCTCCATATTTTCTGGTTCATTTTCAACAATAGAAAATTTTCTTTCTCTTTTTGAAAAATTATTGTATCGGGCATTAATTTCCTTTATCAACACCTTAGCCCGATACTCCCATTTTTTCATTTCTGTTATATCTGGAAGTAGCAAATCTTTAATTGTAGATTCAACATTATCAGAAACCAAATATTTTTGAAAAAATTTATTATATCATCCTCTTGTCGAGGAGGAGCCTGACGGGTGCTTCTTTCCCTTGGAGGAGATTTGCTTGAACATTCTGCACCTTCATTTACTTTATCTTGAACCAATTCTGATAGTTGAAATTGAGTGTGTATGTTATCTTGCAAAAAGTAATCTTTATCAAGTGGAACATCAACCAACCCAGTACCAGAAGCTTTCGGTATATCCTTAAAAGTAAAATTATTTACAGATATACGATCGAAACCGAAAAAGTCTTTGATGCTTCTCTCTCTAAAATTTGTTGCATTGCTTCTCTCTATGGCCTAGTTGGAAGAAAGTGTTTTCCAACTGGGAAGCATTGACCTCGCATTTGAGTTGGGCGTTGTGGAGGAGGGGGCGGCATTTGTTGATTTTGTTGATGACATTGTTGTGAGGGACCTTAAAACATAAAAATAAAAATTAGTTAAAATTTTTGTGAAAGTAGAAAATAAAAACTAGTAATAAAATTACATTATGAAAATTGGTTGCAAACATTGTTATAACACTTACCGGCAGAAGAAAAAACATCTTGCATAGATGTTGCTGCAAATGGAATGTGGTCATGTTGTACATCTGAAAAAAAAAAAATTAATTAAAAACAATAAAAAAATTGTTTCGATAGTAATTAAAACTTACTCCCAGAAGATGAAACCTCATGCGTAACTACGCCCGTTGGCAACGGACGTGCAACAACATGTGGAGATCATCGAAAAATAGGAGAAATAGATCTTCTACATTTCCTTGATGATCTTTTCCTTATCAGTGGTGTTGCTTCCTCTGTAGGTGTTTCAGAGTCTCCTGATTCCTCTGGATTATAACCTCTGATAGCAGCATCCCGCTTTGAAGAGGAAGAGGATGCCCTTTTCTGTGTTTGGTATAAAATGTCAAAATTACAAAAAGATAAACAATGGAAAATAAATAAAAATTACTTAAATATTAAAAAAATTACCTGAACCTGTTGTTCTGTCATGGCTAAATTGACAAGGATTGAGTGCCAAGATGTTGGTACTGGAGTGTTCTACAAATTATGAAAAGATTCATAAAAAAAAGCAATAATATAATTACATGTGCTAACTGTCGGTGAGGGTGAAGCATGGGTTTTCACGTTCTCTATTTCCAATCTGATCCGATTTGAGACATAGGTGCACCAGTCAAATTTTTGGTGTCCTATACAATGGACCAAATACGCTAAGGCCCACATCAGAATTTTTGTTGGCCTTCCTTGTAGAACAAGTCTAGCAAGGAAGAATTCGCAACATGCCCGAAGAAATTTATTTTCAATCGTCGGTACGGTCAAACCCCTTCTGGACTTGGTGGAATTAACTACAAAAAAACTAAAATTAGTAATTGTATGTTCAATCACTGATAATAATTTAAAATCAATTAAATAAAAAAATAGTTATACCTTGAAAATATTTCGACTGCACTTTGAAGTTGGTCTCCAAGTAGAGTTTGTCGTCATCGTTTAACTGGTATTTGGAAGTGACAGGCTCAACACCAGCATGGGGCAATGTTGTCAATCTGGCGACATCAATGGCTGAGAAAGAAAGAATGATGTTTTTGTTATCGATGACAAGATTTACCTTGCCCGAATCCATATCATAAGCTGCAATGATCCTCTCCACCAGTTTAACGTCAGTATCAAAATGGGGCATTGAAACAAGACCCCGAAGACCAGAGTCCGTGACCCAAGACATGTCATAACCCGGTGTTGATAAAATTTTTGAAATCAAGGGGTAAACCAAGTTCTTATAATTAACTTTAAACACTCCAGGGGTTGTAGGGGATGCCATAGGGTGTACGGGTATGGATAAGAAGATACAATGGAAAAGGTTTCAAATGAGAGAAAAATGGTTAAAAACTGCTTAAAAATTAAGGTAAATTGTAAAAACCAAGATAAAAGTGGAGGAAGAGGGTTCAGATCGCGTTAAAACGAGAGGAAAAGGCTTAAGAAAGTGTTAAAATGAGAGAAAAAGGGTTAAGAAAGCGTTAAAACGAGAGAAAAAATGACTATTAATTCCCTTTATATAGACTTTTCTGCATGCAATCGTTTAATGGATGGATGACACGTGGCCTCTACATGCAATCATTTAATGGATGGATGACATATGGCATAGAGCACCACTGCTATCGATGGGATCTCGACTATTGTAGCACATCAGAATGGCTGCAACCGATCATCATGGGTACAACTGATCGTCATGGCTACAATCGATAGGCATGGTTGCAACCGATCGACATGGCTACAACTGATCATCATGGCTACAACCGATCATAATGGTTGCAATCGATCATCATGGTTGCATCGATCATCATGGCTACAACTGATCATAATGGTTGCAACCGATCATCATGGTTACACCGATCATCATGGCTACAATTGATCGACATGGCTACAATCAATCATCATGGTTACAACCGATCATAATGGTTGCAATCGATCATCATGGCTACAACCGATCATCATGGCTACAATTGATCATCATGCTACAATCGATCATCATGATGCAACCGATCATCATGTCTACAACCGATCATATGCTACAATCGATCATCATATATACAACCGATCATCATGGTTGCAACCGATCAGCATGGCTACAACCGATCATCATGGCTGCAATCGATCATCATGGCTGCAACCGATCATCATGGCTACAACTGATCATCATGGTTGCAATCGATCATCATGACTACAACCGATCATCATGGCTACAACCGATCATCATGGCTACAACCGATCGGTATGCTTGTAATCGATCGTCATGATTGTAACCGATCGACATTCCATTTGTCATCATGTCGGCCTGATGTATTTCATATCGACCTAAAGCTTTTAAGTATGTCGTACTTTTTTAGATTTTGCAAAACCGATATTCATGGCCCCAAAAACAAAAAAAATCGCCACGGTTTGAAAATTTTTGGAGAAAAATTATTGCAATTCGCCACGGTTTGAAAATTTTTGGAGAAAAATAATTGGAATTCGCCATGTATACTTCTCCATTTTTTTCCGAGATTCCAAGACAATTCACCTTCAATTTATAAATAGATTTCAGGGCCGACCCCTTATGCATAACCCTGACTATGGGTTTGGTTCATTGTCAGCAAGTTTAATGGAGTTCATTTACTGATTACTTAAGTGCGGTTCATTTTTATCCAAAAGTGAAACAAATAAGGTTAGGGTTTTGAAGAGTACCCGAGAAGCTTAGGTTCCTTCGCTTGAATATGCCTCGCCTTGTGCAACCATAATCCCTAATGCAATAACACTCCAAATCACAAACATTACTTTCTCTCCAGAGCTCTGAAAAGCAAATCACCAACTAGAAAAATGAAAATTCAAAACCCTAGGCTAATTAAATATTTCCCAAGTTATGCCTTGGTCGCCACTGCCTTCAGCGGCCCACACTTCTTGGCCTTTGTCGTCGAGAGCGGCCAAAAATAGGCATTTGGAGGTCGCTAGATTTGACAGCGGCCAAAAGCATAGGTAAAAACAGAAAGATTCCTTCCATGAGGAATAACAAAAAAATCAAATAAACACATTTTTATGGTCCCTGATCATCACAATGCTCAAAATAACAAAAACAAAATACATAAAAACAAATATTGAGTAAGCTTCGTATTCAGTTACTTACTCTATCAACTCAGTAGTTGCAGCGATTTGCACTCCATGCAATTCGGTGAGATGAGTAAGTTACCATAGGGCTACTTAGGAAAAATTATTCATTTTGGAATTATGATGTATCACTTCAACCCCGAAGAAGATCAATATGGTCGGACTGCTCCACGGGTACGATGGAATCATCCTAATTACCTTATGATACAAAAACATTGAGCCAAGTGATGCAATACAAGCATAAATAGAATCGCTCATCCTAATTCCCTAAGAAGGCTATTTATGGCCTGACTACTCCCCGAGATAGGTATGAATGATCATCATAAATAATTGGAATCACACTTGGATGGGGGTTTGCCCATTAAAAAGGAACAAACACTAGAAAGGAGCCAAACTAGTCATATTGGTCAAGTGACTTGTCCCTTAATTCATTGTCCTTCCCTCACCAATTCATTGTGTGAGGGAGTAGTTCAAATTTACAAATAATAATAATCAAATTCAACCAAAGATCACTTGATCATATCAAAATGGCATTCGTCCTACGAATCATTGCATACAACTCTTACAAAACTTTCTTCGTTTTTTGGGTTCATAAGAAAATATGACATTTTCAGTTTGTAGCTCTCCTCTGGTCAATTTTGTTGTAACGACATAAGCTACCCGATTGCATGTGAGGAATGAGTGCAAATGAACATGTTCAAGCCCTATGCTAAATTAAGCCTTCAATGAGGTTGAATCAATGATTCAAGGATGCGCACTATCTTGTGTAATTGGCCCATCCAGCGTTGATCAGATCAATTATCATCATACATCCTACAAACATAGCAGTCTACATTTTTGCTCCGTGCTGTGTTTTCCACATAGAGCATCACAAAAATGGGTATAAGTAGATACCTAAAACATTTCATGTTTAAGGAGACTACTCACATGGACACATTCATAGATCATGTGACTAAACCTTGGGACCTTCCAAGTATCAAAAGTGGTTTTCACCACTCATTTGGGGCAGTCTTAGCCCATCCAATCTAGCCGCTATGAACCAGAGTAGCTAGATCCTGTCCACTTCAGCTTAGAGTGGCCAAACCTTAGCCATTGTAGCTCACAGCGGCCAAACCTTAGCTATTGCAGACGAAAACGACTAAACCCTAAAAAGCCACTTGTTGTCAAATCGGCCCAATCACAGGCGAAAGTGGTATTTTGCATGCAATAAAGTCGAGTGAGGATAACTTTGCATGATTCCTCATGATCATTCTATATGAAAGACTCATGTATTTATTTAGACACCAGTTGACTAGCCCTCAAGGGCAGACAAAGGCAAAAATTCTCATGCTAACATCTAGTGTGCATGTAGAAAATCAATCCTAGGGTTTTGACATTGACCTAGGGCTTCAAAAATATTATAAGGTGCAGACCTAAGGGCACCAAGGCATGAGGAATTATTGATAAACTTAGAGAGCTTTCAAAGACTTAGAGAGCTTTCAAAGACTTGGAGAGCTTTTTCTCGTAGCAAAGCCCTATCGAATTGGAGAGAATATTAGAGCACCTTTGAGGAGCAACGAAGTGCTAACCGATTTAGGGTTTTTCATCTATAGGATATTCAACACATAGGACAAGAAATGATAATCATTTCAACATCGGTAACAAGTTTAGTTCATAGCCTTGGAGCAATAGAGACAAATTTTCATCTTAGCGGCCACTATCTCAAACAGTGGTCCATTGACCTAATCTAGGGTTCTTTGCATTAGTTTCTTTCATTTAGCTTGTTACATGCTTTTATGCCATTAAGCATAGATTTGGTTTATCGCATTCACTAGCATTCATAGCATTAGTTTCTATTGTCATGGAGTATATTTCTATTTATCATTAGGGTTATTTCTAACAACCTCATCCGAAGAGGCAATCTCGGACAGCTAAGTGTTTGCTATTATTTTTGTGCTTATAGGACTACAAGTACATTTGACAGGTTATCAAAATACAAAAGTAAAAAGGATCCCTCTAGGAACCAAACCTGGAGAAGGAGGTATCTGTAAGCCCTCATACAGTTCTGTGTGCATCACTAGGAAGCCTACAAGAGTGCATCACCCCTTGCAAATGGATATCATACATTCGCTGCCCTAATTTATAAAATCTGTATCAAAATAAAGGAATCCCTTAGAGGGATCTATATGTAACCAAACTTGAGAACAAGCAATAAAAAATATTATCTATTCATTTTCTTTGTGTCTGGGTTGTATCTTTCATTTAATGCATGATTAAATATGAATAATATAAATAATATTCGTAAATAGGAGTAGTGGATGGTGCATCGCTTCCCCAGGGTCGCTACAAAAACTTTTCTAATATCTCTTTCATGTTCTTGATTTCCTTAATAGATGCTTGTCCCATTAACATAGAGTCATCTAAAAATTGGTGGGTGGTGTTTACTACATTTTAAGTAATTGATGCTCCTTCAATTTGTCCTTGTGTTCTTGCTTGCTTGATAAGATAGCTCAATGCCTCAACCATGATAACATAAATTTGGTGATAATAGGTAACCTTATCTTATGCCTATAGAAGAGTTGAAAAAATAAGACGGTCTTCCATTGAATAAAACTAAGAATGTGCTAGAGCTAATTCAACCTTCCACCTATTTAACCCACTACTCGCAAAACCCCATTATGTGGAGGACCATTAAGAGAAATATTTTATTGAGTCTATCATAGTCTATAGTAAAGTCAAATTTGATCATCATTGTCCTTGTCCTTGATATAACAACAAAGTGAATTACTTCTTTTACAATGTTGACTTTATCTTAAAAATTTCTTCCATTAGCCACTCCCTCTTGCTCTTTTGATATGATCATAATCAACCATTATTACAATCTACTAGCCATTATTTTTTAAATTACTTCATAGAAAATATTTCATAGAGAAATGGGTATGAATCTATCAAACTTACTTGCCTTCTCCTCTTGTGGGATAAATGCCATGAATGTTGAATTTATTGATTTTTAAAATTTCCCATTGTTCTTGCTTCTTCCACCATTGCTAGCAGATCCTGTGCTATAATTTTCCATTCTCCTCTAAAAACAATTGCTTGAAATCCTTCTAGACTTGGAGCCTTGTATAGCTTAAATGAATACACTAGCTCTCTTAATTATTCCATGTTGACTTCCTTCATTAGATGATTATTCAATTCTTATGTGACTACTTATGGTATTAATTCAACCACTTCTCTATATATTTCTTCTCTATCAATGTTATCATCTGATAATGTGGTTTAAAAATAATTCCACACAACATTTTGTATTTCATTATCCTCTAACATCTCCTCCACATTGTCTTGCTTGATACATGATATGTGATTCTTCATTCCATAAGCAATCAATATTTTATGGAAAAACTTTTAATTTGCATCCACTTTTTGTGCCAAGAGCACTATTGCTCTTAACCTTAATAGATCACTCTCCCTTTCTCAATCCTTTCCATTTGTGCAATCAACTTAGCTTCCTCATATCTACTCAAATTTGTATTTGTTCTATTTTGTGCTAATTTCTTCCAATCTATCACCTATTTCTTTCTTCTATATAAATTCAACTTTCATTATGCTTCTCTGCCATCCTTTAATTTTGCTTTTGATATGTTTCATTTTGCTATAGAATCTAAACATTGTTGTTCCTTCAACTTCAATCTCATTCCATCATTTTTTAATATTTTTTTGAAACTCATGTTCCATCAATTGAGGATTAAATTTGAACAATTTTTTTGGAGATTCAAATTCTTGTATCTTCAACAGGATTAGTGCATGGTTTGATCTCGCTCTAGATAGTATAAAGGACTTGATGGATACATTTATTCCTAGGATAAATTCATCTACTTAAAACCTATATAATATTTTTCAAATTAACATTACTCCTCCTCTTCTATTTGACCATGTAAAAATACCATATTTTGGAATGATATCTACTAGGTTCCTCTCTTCCATCATATATGATACTATTCTTGAATTCTAGGTTAGACTCATAATTCCTCCTTTCTTCTTCTCTAATATGAGAATTACATAAAATTATCCTCCGATTATCCATTTTTCAAGTTTATTTGATGATCCATCTTGCCATATTCTTTGCTAGCATTCTTTTTCCAGGGATTTATGAGTGGGTCCATACATATTTTTCAATTGATATGCTTTTCTAGATCTCGACATTCCAATGATATTTGTATCTAATGTGCATCTTTAACCACTTCTATGAGCTTTAATTTTCTTATGTTCCATATTATAGCATTGCCTCCTACCAGGCATCTTGATCCAATACATTCACTCTATTATATTTAGTATTCCATATTCTTTCCATAGTTGTCCATTCACTTTCTACTATCTTAGTTTCCTAAAGAAATTTTATATCGAGACCATTTTCTTGAATCTTTCCCTTTAAGGTTCTTTTTGTTGAAGTAGAACCCATAACTCTTATATTCTAAAAGAATATAATCAAATTTTCTAACTACACAATACAAACTTCTTACTTTTTCCTCCCTATCCACTTGGATTTAATTTTTCTATCTTGTACTCCATACTTATTTGCTTTTGAGATCTCTCCTAAATGGTTTTTGTGAATATTTTAACAATCCCTCCAACCTTGTGGGTTTTCCTACCTTATTCTTGGTACTTGTCCCACAATCTACTTGTGATTCTATTTGACTTAGGGATAGTATACCACCCTACATAATTACCTCATCTTCTACTTTTCCACCTTTCATTACTTGTTCTTCTTGATTTTCTAATATTTCCTCTTCTCTTTCAATCAGTTCAAACTTATCACATATTTTTTTATTCTTTCCCCATTGTAATCTCTTCTTATGGATTTTCCTTCTCCAAGACCTCAAGTTGATTTTTCACTAATGTCTCTTTTGTTGTTGATACCCACTTTCCTTTAGTATACTTTTTCTTTGATACATTCATAAATCCTTCTTTATCCTTCTCATTACCCTATTCTTTCTATACTTGTCTTGATTTTCTTGGGCAATTACGAACGTAATGTCCATATTCATGGTAGTGGGTACATTTAAATGAGATATACTCATAATATAGCTTTTGCTTCCATACATGACCTTGTAGTTCAATTTCAATATGCTCTTGTTAGCCTTCCATAATGTCCATATCCACACATATTCTAGCATGTGTGGTTAACTTTCATTGTTTTTTTGTCTCAATTGTTTTAACGAACCACCCTAAAGAGTCAAAATTAACCATATTGAAATGGAGTTTGGAATTTTTTCTCTTGGGCCAAAATTATTATCCTTATATAAATAGTTCACGTCTTGCCATGAACCAAGAACCTCTCTCAAAAATCATTTTCCTATATTTAGAATTGTTCTTGCTTATACTATCTTTGGTTCTTACAAGATTGATGGGAGCCAGTTATTTTTAACCCATGTTTCAATACCTTTGGGAGATGGCCATAGGTTAAAGAATCAACATATCAATCCAAATTCAACTAGTTTGTTATATCCTCTATGAGATTCTATTCATCAAACTTTACCTTTGGAATTTGTTCTTGTCTTTTTACAAATCCATCCTTTTTGGAGAATGAAAAAATTTATATTTTCCTCTTCCTAGATTCAACCATTGCTTGTATTATTTCAGCATGTCCTTTTCGAATCAACATCTAAAGATGAAGATCCCTAGATAACCATTTTGGGAAACCTAAATTATTTAAATTTTATCTATTTGATCTTCCTCATTTATGATCCCAGATCTTTATTGTCTACCCTCTCCTACTTGCAGGCCTCCTCTAACCTATTTCGATCACCACAATTTAAAATTTAATTTTCAAACTTATTATTTTCACCGCATTCCTTCGTTATCCACTTCCCTCCTCCTTTCTATTCTAAAATTATATGAATTATATTTAATTCATATTTTTTTTATTTGGTTAGTGTGAGAAACCCCTACGACCAACGCACAAGATTGAGCAGTCTCCTCCCAACCATGACCCCTCGTAAAACCGAGAACTATGCTTATCAATAGGAAATTTAACACATAGCCACCACACAACCACCTCCTCACACACTCACCCATGCCACGGTTTGAACCTTGAACCTCCCGAAGAAGAACCAAAACCCAAACGGTTGTGTTGTCCCCCTGAAAACTATATTTAATTCATATTAACTAATATCTTTAATATTTAATTTTAAGATAAATATATTTATAATGAAAACTATATTTAATTCATATTAACTAATATCTTTAATATTTAATTTTAAAATAAATATATTTATAAAACTTATGAAATTTCAAATTAAAAATATCAAATTGTTGTGAAACCTCCCATTGTGTATGTTCTCTCTTTGCCTTTGCCTAATATCAATATGATCTTCTATTTGACTATAAGACACCAAACAATGTTTGTCTGACTATAGAAACCATGTGACTTTGCATTGACTTTCTTAGGCTAAGATTCTACTTGAATTAAAGGTAAACCAAAGCAATTACAATTGTAAATGTTAATTTCTCGAACTCTCTTTTGTGTGCACATCACTGTCAAACATAATTTCCTTCACCTTTTTCAAAAGAACTTAATAATAGTAAATTTCCACAAAACTATTGACTACTCATTCTCTCCTTAGTATTCAAAGGAATAAAATCATCCGTATGACCTTTGAAATTTTATGACTATATTTCCACGTGGAAAGAAGGTTTCAATAGTATTTTTTACATTTAGATTATATACTTTACCGACATGTTCACGGGAAGGTTTGGTGTGATTAGGGGTACTATCAAAGCATGAAAACATTCAAATATACATTTCAACTATTTATGGGCATATATGGATGCACATGATGTATATGCATCCAAATGTCGTGGATGTGAACATATAAATTATATTCATTAATTTTTTAAAATAAATTTTAAATTAAAATAAATTTGTTGTTTTTGTTTTATATAGGTTTTTTTTACCATTGGTCCATCTCGGTAAGTATTTACTTTAGTGAAGGGAGATATAGGGGCTCGGGATTGGAATCGTTGACTTCAAATTGGCAAACACCTAGTAAAATATTTGTTGGTCTACTACCTTTGCCTTATTTTTCAATGAGTTTACACAAAGTTTTTATAAGGGGTTCTGGTCCCCTCATATGGACTAAGGTTCGAACCTTCCACCTTAAGATTTTTATGTCATTTTAAAGATATGTCGTTATTACCTTAGTTCAAATCACAGGAAAGAAAGTATAGGAAAAAGAAGTCTCATGTTATTATTTGTATGGTGAGTGTGACTACAATCGTTACCCATAATAATATTATAATAATTTAATAATTATAAATGTTTTTTATAATAAAAACTTGATTAAAAAATATAATCAAATTAAAATGTTATTATTATAATTTTTAAAAATAACTGAAAACAAGCTTTCAATCCATGGATAAACTTTAACATTTTTACATTTTAGGTAAGACTTTTCACCAATCAATTGATTGATAGGCCATGACACCTATATAACTTTGGTATTAATTTGACAGGTACCTACTTAAAATGGAAATTCAAGATTGCTCTATTGCTAAGGGGAAAAAAAACTTTGTTAAAGGATACAATCATTTCTTTCATTATGCTTACAAGATTTGGACGGTAAGTAAATTGATTATAATAATAATAGAAATAAGCATAGCTGGAATTTTAGATTTTTTCTATTTCTTCTATGTTTTGCATATTAACTTGAATATATGAGTATATAGTTTGGTAGGTGGTGGTATAATATTTGTACAATCGTTCGGGTTTTGGTTTTTTTGAAGAGGTCTAAGGTTCAAACCAGTGCAGGCGAGTGTGTGAGAGGTGGGTGTGTGATGGTTGTGTATTAAATTTTTTATTGATAAGCATAGCTCTTAGATCTAGTAGGGGTCATGGTTGGAGGAGCCTACCCAATGCATTGATAGTAAGGGTTTTTTGCACTAACCAAATAAAAAAAAATTAAATGATAAGTAAATTTATATAGTTGGTATAGAATCTTAAATATTTTAAAATAAATTATAATTATTATTACTTAATTTTTATAATTATATAAAGTTTATGATTTTTGTTCAGTTTGTATATATAATATTTTGTTAAATAAGGTAAAGTATAAGGATGACACAACGAGGGCACACTCTTTCGAGGCACATCAGAGGCCTTTCTCTTCGTGATTTGCACGATTTGAACTTTGGTAATCTGGATCCAGTCCAACTACATACCTTTAGGGTGTCCCAACAAGGACACATATAATATATTAGAAAATATTTGACTCATTTTTTTTATAGAAAAAAAAAACTCATTCATAATTCATAACCTTTTAAAATATATTAGATTTATTATTTTTATAAAATGTGGATGTGAGTTGCTCATATGAGGCACGGAAAGTGCTAGGATAAAGTCTTTAAGTTTGTTAGATTGAATTGTTTTCCAATTTAAATGAGTGACTCATCTTATAAGAAAGCTAGTCATATAAACTAAAATACCAAGTTTTATATAGTAATAAAAATAGGACCTTTTCAAAACTAGTGCTTTATTTTAAAAAAAATTCATCAAGGGATAGACCAGTTGGTAGTGGTTGAATGCTTACCAGCAGGTTGCTCAATTCAATTTCCTAGAGGGTTGGAATCCCGTTAACTTTGTCTTTACCTAACGAGGTAGAAATTATAAAGGTTTTTTATGCAAAAAAATAAAAAAAATAAGAAAAGAAAATTTATGATATTGTACTCCCAACTTTAGTAAAGTATTTTTCAATGTCTTCTATCTTAATTGATATTAGAATTATTCATAAAAAACTAAAGTCATAAACTAAACTATTAAGTTCTATTATTAATAAAGAAGATTTATGATATTGTACTCTCAACTTTAGTAAAGTCTTTTCAATGTCTTGTATCTTGATTGATATTAGAATTATGGTTTGTAAAATATGTGAATAAGTAGTTACTAAAATTAAAATCAACTAGAGATTGTTAAAGAAAATAAGCTAGGATAGAAGATTTTTGAATGATGTCTATTATCTTTTTTTTTTTTTGATTAATTGACCCAAAACCTTTTACAGAGTGAACCCGGGAATCTAACAAGGATCACCAAAGAGAACAAAAACCTTCAGGTTGGAAACCTAGCTTAGTCGAACAACAAATGAACAAGGAAAAACATTCCGTGTGCACCACCCTAGAATATAAACATCCAAAAACTAAACAAATATTGAAAGACAGAAACCAGAAAGCAAGATCTAGGTGACTTACACCATCTGATCAAGATGGATAGCCAACCTAAATAGTTGAGTAGGACCTAACCATTTTAGAGAAGATAAATTTTATCTTCACTGCTAACATCTGTGAGCCCCGTTGACTCGCCACACACGAAAGGATTTCTCCATGACACCTTTGTTAGCCAACACATTTTTTAGCTAAGATATGTCTAAGAAATATAGGATACTATAGAAATTTAGTATATTTTATTTTATCAATTTTAATAAAGCCTTTTTCATTTTACTAAAAATGATTTTAAAAATATATAATAAATATAAGTGATATGATTTTATGGTATATAGCCTATACAACAAATAGTAGTTAAACTTGAAATCACCCCTTTGCTAGAGAAAATCTATTGTAAGCCACAATATAAACAATGATGTTTTTATTAGTC
Organism: Wollemia nobilis; assembly: GCA_028583015.1. Lineage (NCBI taxonomy): Eukaryota > Viridiplantae > Streptophyta > Pinopsida > Araucariales > Araucariaceae > Wollemia > Wollemia nobilis. Next base: position 2,376,918 of record JAQPPZ010016923.1, read on the forward strand.
TTTTATAAATTTCTCATAAGTACCACTATATAAATAGAATTTAATTATTGTCTTTTATTATTACCCTTATATGAATATCTTTAAATAGATTAGAAAATTTGTAAAAGAGGATGGATGTATATAAGGATTAGCATATTTAATTGGACCATCATTTTATTCCTATTTACTAACTATAAAATGTTGCTTACTAACTATTTTTTAAAATAAAAAATATACATTGTGCATATTATAATTATTGCATTTTGTAATATGTCCAAAAATAAATAGAATCTACACATTACCTAGATCACAATATAAAGATAGAATCAAATGGAAATAAAATAGTAGATGCCCTTAGGGATCTATCATTAATAAGAAATTAATGATAATACACCAATACAATGAATCAAATCATGAGGTGTATAAAAACTTTAACAAGTTACATTTAGCTACATAACCCTCGACCAACATGACAATAATGGTTAGGATAAAAGATTAAACTTATAAAGTTAACTATACGGACCCATAGGCTTATACAATAGATCTCATCTCACACTATACAATGTTAGCCCATAAGCTTACATAAGAGATTACATTATATAATGTTGGCCTTGGCCAATGACGATAGATCACACATTTCAACACCCCCTCATAATTTAAAGTAAGGATACAAGGGGAGAAGATATTATTGATAATATCTTCTCCCTTAATGGAATCTCTATGACACTAATATGCTCTCAAATACAAAAGAAAATGTAAGAATATTATCTCTTGAAAAATAAATTTAACCTTTTACAATTTTTAGTAGGATGACCTTCCATTTTTTTAGTATTCAAAGTGGCTTATTTTTCTTGGAAAATTTTGACATGCCCTTGGGCCATTAAGTCTTGGTCTTTGTAGACTCAAAATATTTTACAAGAATTCTTCCATAAGAAAAATCAACATAGCTCCTTAGATCTACCTAAAAGTGAACTAGAAGAGAGGAAAAATTATAGAGGGTTATAATTTTTAATCCTTGTTCTACACTACTCTCTATAACTTCTAATTTTTACCCAGCAAATGGGCAATTAGATTCCTAAAAACCATCATTAAATTGAGCATCCCTGCACCACCAATGCAAAGATCTTTAAATATCATGTAATTTAAAATAAATAGTTGTAAACTAACTTACATGATAAATATATGATCACTAGAATTATGTCCTCTATAAGAGCCCTAGAATAACATTCTTGAAAATTTTACTTATTTTTAAATTCCTTTTGATCACTTTTAAAATACAGCTTTGCACAACTTGATTATTATAGTGAACTATATCCCCACACTAATTAGATACTATCACCTATACAAATGAGAAAATCAAATATTAATAAATTGTGGTTTATAAATAGCCATAGGTGAATATAAAAATTAAAAAGTATTATTTTTCATCCACTTATGTACCATATTGATTGCATGAAGAATCATGTTAGCCACCATGGTCTACTAGGATGGTTGACAAGTATTAAATGTTATAAAAGTGACAACGATGAACAAGAGGGTTTATCAATAAGAAAAACAACCTCCTTTATCCTCAATTTTTATGGAAAACCACTTTCACACCCTTTAAATAATGAATTTGATGTCCCAAAAATTTGATAAAATGTTGAACTAATACCTCCAATATGTTTTTGAAAGGATTTTAAAAATATTAACCTACCTTTATTATTCTTGATAATTGATCTTATAAAATAATTCCTTAACAAATGAAGCATAATTCAACCCTCTTTTATCTAAGCTCTATAAGAGTTAAGAAAACTCACAAATATCTCTTCTCTTGACTTTGAAACTAGTTCCTCGTAGTGCACTAGATTCCACCCAAAATTCCTTTGCAAGGCAAGGATGCTATCATGGTTCTCGATATCTTCTTTGATATGACAAATGTTGAATGTTTTACCCTCTCATATTTAGTATTTCAATGACGAAGAAACTGGAGGGATGAAGGATATGGATTTTCTAGGAAAAATCCTATAAGAATTGTAAGGGTTTCTAAAAAATTAAATCCATTTGCTTGATTCATAGTTGCTCCTTTATGAAACACCGCTTCCTTAAAGCATACCATAATAATAAGAAAATAATGAATTGAATATCAAATGGTGAGAGGGAAATATGGAACTTATTAGTTAATATTTTCTTTATACCATATTTAGACTATAAAAGTTTACTAAAGTGGCACAATAAATTCAGCATGACTAAAGCTACAAATAAGGCTTTTAAAAACCCATAAAAAGATAATGCCCATCCAAAATTTGATCCACAAGTACTTCTTTGAAATTAACATTTCAAGATATCAAAAACTAAGCCTTAAGGTCAAGTAATGGATACTCACATGCCTTCTAATTAAGGTTATGCATAAGGGGTCGGCCCCAAAATATTTAAAAAAAAAATTACCGAATTAGTTTTGGAATCCAGGCAAATAGTGTCCAAATGCATGTAGAAGGTTCACTATTATTAGGGGAAATGTTGGAAATGTAAACATAAAATGATCAAATTATTATAAAATTGGGGCGAATCGACCCAAAAATATAGCCAATTTCAAATTTCGAAAATCCTAATTTTAGCCAATTTAGCGATAAATAGCCGCTATGCATAATCATGCCTCTAATATCATGTTAGAATTTGTAATATATTTAGGAATAAGGGTCCCAAATATTAGCCAATTCCAAATTTCAAAAATCCTAATTTTAGCCAATTTGGTGATAAATAGTCGCTATGCATAACCCTGCCTCTAATATCATGTTAGAATTTGTAATATATTTAGGAATAAAAATAATCAATACATTATCTAGACCACTACATAAAGATAGAAGCAAAATATAACCCTTAATCGATATAATATTAATGGTTAAGATAAAAGGTTACTCTTTGATGTTAACTTAATAAAGTTAACTATGTGGGATTGTAGGCTTAGATAAACCCTATCTCACACTATATAATGTTAGCCCCTAAGCTTGCATAAGAGATTACAATATACAATGCCAATCTTAACAAATAAGGATATATTATGGGTGTTAAGAATAATGTCCAACCAGTTCAAGGTGTAGACCAATTGGTTCGACCAAACCCCATAAGGGGGGTAGAGGTCCAAGGTTCAAATCTCGAGCCTTTTCGGACTGAACGCTTGTTCCTTTCCTGGTGCTTTCAGTGGCGTAAAAGGTTTAAAATGATTGTGGCATGGTGGTTATAGGGGCGGACTGCATGAAGAACTATGTGGCGGCTTCTAGGGCGGACAATAAAGAATATTGTGGCGGCCATAAAATCTGGACAACCTACCTAGATTCATGGCGGCTACCGATTTCACCATGTAAATTAAAAAAAAAACAACAATAATGTCCAACCCATGACATATAAATATTATTTGTTTAATAATTTTATATCATAGTATTTTGTAATCAAGTTAACTTGATAGTAAGTTAATTTCTTCACTTACTAAACATAATACAAAATTTATTAAAAAAAATCTAAATTTGTTCTAATTTATAAGAGACATAAATCTAAATAATTACTTTACAAGTAATTTATTGGGAAATCAAACCTTACATACCCCTTCCTTTATAGTCTCCTAAGAATCATTTAAAATGTTCTTGGATCTATAATTTTAATTGAAAGGAAGCAATTGAAGCACCATTGATTTTAGATAGCCATTTGGCTTGAGAATATATTGATAGAGAGCCAATCTATGTTGTCAACCTCATCTAGGGATCACACCTAAATTTAACTATTTTAATCCTTTTGAACATGAGATCATATATAATTATGAAGAGACTAGCATTGACAAGGTTCAAACCTTGGTATTCTTGTAATTTGCTCCAACTTAGAATGATTCAGATAAGCTAATACATATAAATATAGACACAGTTCTCATCAAAACATACAAGATAAGTAAATAAAAAGATGAAATATAATAGAATAAAAGCAAAAGAAAAAAATTATACCAAGATTTAATAAAGCCGAATCTAAACTCTAAGTTACTCCTATCATTATTTTCCCAACAACAATCCTTACATATAGAAGTAAAAATATCCAATATAAAAAGTAAGCACACAATGTAGATCATGTGCCAAAAAAGTCACTTACAATAATCTCAAAGTTGATCCTACCATTGCTTTCTCAAGTATAATCTTTATTTATATAAAACTCAAGAATATTCAATTCAATAAGTAAGCATAATGTGAATATTATCCCTAATAAAAAGGTTACCTTTGTATTACATTACATTTTTTTCAATTGGTTATATGGGATTGAAACGACCCCACCTGTATTATATCATCACCATATAGTGGTATTACAACAAAGCTTGGATATTATTTATGTATCGCTTGACAAGATTTGAACCTTGGTCTCCTCCTTAAATGTTGAAGGATCTAACCGGTTGAGCTAATACCACTTGATTGTTAGATTACATTTTTTAAATATGCTTTGAAAATTGAATTTTTTATTAATCAATATTTCAAATTTGAGTTCCCTCCTAAACAAAATTTGAATTTCAAATTCGTTCCTAATTGAAATTTAAATTTCACATTCCCTTCAAATTGAAATTTGAATTTTGAATTTCCTCTCAAGTTATTTGATCTTTTATTTATATTTTTTAGGTTGAAGGTGACACTATGTTAAACTAGATATGACATTGACTTAGAGTCAAATTAGCATCATCATAGCTTCCTTAAAATGACTAAAAAAATGTTTTTTATTGATTTAATGGCACTATAATAGTTCTAGTTTAGTGCCAAATATTTGCAATGTTATTGTAGAACATTTCAGCCTTAGCATGGCACTATAGTGGTGCTTGTTTTTCTCATGAAAATAGATGAAAATTAAACTAATAGCACTATCACAACACAAATTATGATGTTACAAGATAAATATGTTGTAGTATCATGTATTGAAAGTTTTATGGGTGTGTGGGTGTGGGGGTTCATAGGGTGTGAGTATGAAGCACTTGATGTAGACCTCTAAAGTTAAGTTGCAGAAGTGAGAAGCTCTAGGATTATGTAGGGTAAGAGTATAGTGGAATACTTGGGGTTCATACAAGAATAATTTGTATTTCCTAATATATATACTTAATTCACCATTGATGCACCTAATGTGTCATTATGTGTGTATTTTAAATATAGATACATATTCCAAGTGTAAACCCAAAATGAGAGATGTGTATCCAAACAACATTAATTTAAACTTAAATCAACATACTTTATTGTATTTTCTTTATGGAAATAGGTTTATTACTTGATGAAAGTGAAGATTTGTTCAATATATGTTGCAAAACTCAAATGATCCAATTCAAGCTAAGATATGATTCCAACCACTCGTGAATATTCAGGCATCATCAATCCTTGACTAAAACTAGGCTAACAATCTTAATGAGAAGTGGTATAAATATAAAGACCTCTAAGAACATGTGACATTTAAAGATATGTACAAATTGAATTTGAAGATCTAAATAGAATGATTGACAATCTGGACTAATGACAACATCAAATATAAGAAACATATTATTATTAAAAATTATGATCAAGCTTAAAAAGGAACATCCCAACTACTTGAATGAGGTTGCTAGTTTTAGAATGAATTCATAATTACAAAATAAGGAATTAACTTACGCAAAATACATAGTGAAGCTAATATATGGATCTACTCATAGATATTAAGAACAAAGAAATACTACTACATGCAATTCCAATTAGATAGACAATTATCGAAGGATGATAATCAAATTATTAAGTATAATGGCATTAAGGCATTAAGGATTATGTAAGCACCCACCAATATATGATTCCCTAGAGGCATGGTTGGGATCAGGCGTAATACTTAGGTGATATTGACAATAGAGTATGCACTTGTCATGACTAGTCGAAAGCGCAATTATTCGAGCATGGATGATTAGTTTCTTAACTTCCAATATTACGTATAAATTAGATTTACGTTAAAAGTGTTCCAAAATAAATTTTCATTTGAAGGGTAATAACATCACTTGTAAAAATGATCTTTATTGTCCAATGATAAAAAACTAAAACTAAAAATACAATATTATCCTTTGACAGCAATCCCTATACGATATGTGACATCTCAACTACATGCGTGGAAACCACTTGAAATCAATCCCCATACGATATATGACATCTTGATTTCATGCATGAAGACCATTCGACATCAATCTATAATATGTGAAGACCATTCAATATCAATCCCTATACAACTTTTAAATTTAAATCTTAAAAATACTATAAATACCTTTAATTAATTTTTTATATATAATAACTTCCATGCATTAATAAAACCACTCACATCAACCCTTATAAAATATTTGAATCTAGATCTTAAAAATATTTAAAATACTTTAACTAATTCAATATAACTATAATAAAAATAGTATTAGACTATAATAAAATCAACATTAAAAAATAATTAACTAAATCCTTCGTACAAGACCATCATGGACCTCTACAATATAACCTATTTCTTCTAACAATGGTTCTTGTAACGAGTACCTACTACTAATTTCAACGTAACTTTTGTTCCTCCAAAAAATAAGGAGAGAAAAAGCCGCATATCTCTCCCCACCACACACTTAATTTTAACGGTTCCTCATCTTGCCATGCACTTACATTTTTTTTATAATTTTTTCAAAATAAATGTAAAGTGCATTAGGTGGTATAATTGAGAGCCACACTTTTAGATATTATGGGTAAGTATATCGAATTATACAATTAAACGTCACATTTTGAGAAGGTACAATGAGGACCTTCTTTTATGTGATTTGAACTTGAATAACTTAGATAATAAGACCTCTTTTTTTATGATTCGAATTTGGGTAACTTTTTATTTCTTTTTCGGTTATATAAGAGAGTAACTGGTCACAACCACACTATTTTTAGTAACTGACAAATGTAGGGTTCAAACCACATGGTCTATTTGCACCAAATCTATTTTGCTTCGTTATTATTGATCCGGTGTGAAAATAACCATTGGTCGATGTTGCTCGAAATTCATATCATATCCTTATACGCACACTTAAAAAGATTCAAATCAAACTACTACCTTTGAAAACACGCCGCCCCAAGATTTGAACCTTGGTGTCTTCTTGATAAATGCATAACAAAACAAACACTCACCAATCTACTTAATTTATAATCTTATAAAAATATTCTTTGAAATTTAGTTTGCTCCAAGATGCATCATGATGTCATGTAAGGACATAAATGTCATGATCATATCAACGTGTCAAGCTGCCAGTAATTATCATTTGACTATATTTCATATCCCTAAGGTATGCATTGAGATGTCCACTAATAATTTATTTTCTATGCGTAAGCATCTTTTTCCCATATATGATGCTCCATTTCCTAGTTGGCAGGAATGACATCTTTCATATTGCTTCCACTTTAATGATTTTATAAAATAGAGTTTTCCCCTCCGTGTAATAGCCTTTGATTTTCTATGTTTTGTCTTATCCAATATTATTTTATACGGAAAATTAAAACCAATTAAAGTATTTTAAAATATTAAAAATTTTAAATTCTTAAATTCATAATTACTTTATACAACTTTAATTCTTTTCGATTTCAACTTCAATCGCACTTGACAACTTTATACTGTCCCCTCATATGTCTATTCGTATAGATGTGGGAAGGAAATCCTTGGGATATCTTAAATTATTAATAGATCAACACATGAGAAGATCATTGATGGCCATGTATATCAATTATATTATTCTCCTTGTCTCATGAAAACAAAACCTTTAACTAATAAGATTTTGGTAGCGAAAACTCTTGAATATGGGGCCATTTGCATCCATTTCAATTTGATCATTCATGTTCATTTTGGAGGATTTAAAAAGGAGAATTTTGATACTCAAAGGCCCACTAAAAAATTTAAGTTTTGTATGAGTTTGTTGATTGTTCATTGTTTGTTACATTTTTTATAATCTTAAATGATATTGAAGTCAAAAACTTAGTATTTAGGTTGTTTGATCTTCTTGTTTAAGGTGTGAAACCTTATTTCTTGAAACATATTTGGAATGTAAATCTTATTCTTTGATATTTATTGTAAAAGGTTTGGGGTTCCTTTCAAAACCCTTTCTTCTACATTAATAAAAAATATATATATTTTATGGTTTGAATTTGGGTTTTTTTTTAGTACAAATTTTTGCATTTGAGGTCATTCACCTCCATTTCAATTTGATGTTAGGAACTTTTAATGGAAATATAAGAAGGTCACTCACACTAGTTCATTTTCATTTTATGGTTTAAACTTACGTCACTTTTGACGTTGGTAGTGCAAACTTTTCATTTGGAGTCATTCACACCCATTTCAATTCGGTGCTGCGACAAGGACTTTTAATGGGAATATAACAAGGTCAAGGTCTCTTTGATTTTGGTAGTGCAAAATTTTGCATTTGGGGTCGTTCACACCCATTTCAATTGGATGCTGTGATAGGGACTTTTAATGGGAATATAACAGGGTCACTCACACTCAATTTTGTAGTTTGAACTAAGGTCTCTTTTTATTTTCGTAGTGTAAACTTTTGTATTTGAAGTAATTTACACCTATTTTAATTTGGTGTGTCACAAAAAAGACTTTTAATGGGAATATAACGAGGTTACTCACACTTCTTTTGTGGTTTGAACTTGGGTTTCTTTTGATTTTGGTAGTGCAAACTTTTCAATTTGGGGTCTTACATCCATTTCAATTTGGTTTCATTACAAGGACTTTTAATGGAAATATAATGGGTCACTCACACTCATTTTGTGGTTTGAATTTGGATCTCTTTTGATTTTGGTAGTGCAAACTTTTGCATTTGGGATCATTCACACCCATTTCACTTATGTGTTGCGATGTCTTTTAATGGTAATATAACGGGCTCAAGGTACTTTTAAGGAGAATATAACGTTGTCCCTCACACTCATTTTGTGGTTTGAACTTGGATCTCTTTTGATGAAAACTCAAAAAACATATCAATTTAGTATCATGACATGGACAAATGAAAATGATACCTTAACTTTTAAACATCTAGAGATTTTTTAGTTTTAGAGATTGCTATGTTCACCACCATAATCTTTTTTTTTTTTGGGAAACCTAACAAGTAATTTGATATGTTTACCACGAGAAGATCTGATTCCATTAATGTTACAACGGAGTGGATTGCCGGAAAATATCTCACCGTCATGGAACTCTATGATAAACTAATGTAGAGAAATCCAAAATTCAACCATGGTTATGGGCCATGATGAGACATAAAATCAATATTGCCATACGGCATGTCTTCCTCAAATCCAAATCAATTTACGCCCTTTGAAAACATTGGAAACCACAGGACGCCAATCTTGACATCGTACCTGCACGGGAAAGCAAAAGACACCTATCTTGACATATTGGAAACCCCATACTGCTTTCAACAAAAGAATAACACAAGACTTGTAATTTAAAAATAATAGATGCCACTTTTTACACTAAAACGCGTATTCTTTGGCACATTTTAAAATAAATTTGTACGCTCAGATTTGATGTTACATGACTTTTTAATGTATATATTTGTTTACAATTTCCTTAGGCCAATCATACATTCTGATCGACCAACCATATTTTTGAATAGTGGAATACAAAATTATATATGTAAAGGTACAATAAAATAAAGTTTTACCCTGGTTTTAAAATTCTACCAGGGTTATACTTTTCAATTTCGGTGGGGTTCAAATTCCCATTATTTGCTGATTTGGAGGCGTTGAGGTCAATTCTTGTTAGGGACAGAAACTGCTACAGTTTCCGCTCGGTCTCCCTTGGAAAAAGGCCTCCAAATTAAAAGTGCCTCTGGAATTATCAAATGGTGGTGAAGATATATGCAGAGTTTTTATTGAAAAAAGGTTATAAGTGATGTAAGATTCCGTACGAAGAGTTGAATGATAAAATGAGTGACTGTTTAAGAGGGATACTAGGTTCAAAAATATATATCCATTGTTATGTTGCAATAGTATAATATGATCACACAAATTGTATTTGTTTATAAAGTTTAATTATTAAAAAAATAAAATTTAATGTATCATAACAACAATTTTTTTTTCAATGAAATTCAATGTTATATATATATATATATATATATATATATATATATAATGGTGTTATAATACCATTTTTTTTAATGAAAAAAGTAAAAGGTTTTTTTTCATCAAAAAAAAAGGGTTGAAAATATCACACCCCAGCATGGTTCCAAACTAATCACCATGGTTAGGATATGCAAAAAAATACCAAAACATCATAAAGTTCAGATACAACGAATCCACGACTAACAAAATATCATAACTATGCTTTAACTAAACATAATTGTAGAGAGTCAAACTTTGGGAGAAGTGTGGGCCTCATCCATGTCCATGTAATGTCAACCAACATTGAAAGGTACGGGAATGATCCAACCATCATCATTGGGTCCCTTATTATTACCACAAACAGAAGGCACATTGTCACATCCATTTGTGCAAGTATTAATCACAGTGCTTGCAATCCGCTGGAATCGATCAACCTGTTACTGTATCATTATGAATAGTATCCTCCAACCTGTAACAGGAATAGGTACTTCAGGAAGTTCATTTCCCCATCCTGCCATAGGGGTAGGGGTTGGAGCAGGAGGACGAACATCCCATCCACTGTGTTGTCTGGAAGAACCTGCATCTAATAGTCTATGTTTGAAAACTGGAGGTTGAGACCAATGTCTCCCTCTTTGTGGAGGAGACCCTCCTCTATGATAGGAAGGATCCCTTCAGGAACAAGAGTGAGATCCTGACCGACCATGGGATGACTAATCCTCAAGAATTCGACTAATAGTACAAGGTGCATTACCTCAGTAGTCAATAAGGCTACAGAGAGTATTGAATCTCCACATAAACCTTCTCCACCATACAAAAATTTGAAGTCAAGAATCATAAAACATTGTATACTGGTCAGATTCTTTGAACTAATATCATTAGAGAAAGCAATCTTGTTTCTTGATTTCCAAATATAATAAAGAATGCTAATTCTAAATATGTTCCAGACTTCCAACAAAAGTTTTGAAAAATAATACTTTTTAACAAAAATAATGATGTAATATTTATACAACTTTTTAAAATAAAGAGCTTGAACCTATATAGCCCTATATAGCCATTGAAAAAGACAGCCTTTACAATTAAAGAACCACATATGAAATAGTAAAAGGAAAAAAAAAACCATAAATACCATATGTTCAATTTTAAAAAATGTCATTTATATTGAAAAGATAAAGAATATAAAATTAATATTTATTTTATATAATTAATTAAAAATATAACATTTAGTTTTGAAATTATTTTTGTTTGAGTTTTGTTAGAATTTGTGTATCATGTATATAGGTAAGTAGTATGGGCCTATGTCATATGTGAATACTTTAGCTTATGATAGGACAATGGGAAGAAGTGGTGGTAAATCATTTTTTTTTTTATAAATGATATTTTAGTTTGGTAAAATTTTGGTTCAATTGGTAAATAACTTGTGTTAGTGTACGATGGATAAATTTCTTTGATGGTTTGGGGATCTTTTTGTGTTTTTCATCTAACGATATGTATGATGGTTGCTTGATGTGGTGCAGCGGTGATCCACCGATGTGTGTGTTTTTTATAGGCTCTTGAATCTAATGGGTGGAGTTGCATTGATGGATTGATACTATTGTTGTTGCATGGCAGTTGATTTCTATTCTAGTTTCCTAAGGGATGGTTTGTAGGGGACATGATTGTGCATGTTTTTCGTAATTATTGTGGTCTTATTTTGATTATGTGTTTGTTTTCCCATTGTTGCCTATTTATTTTTTCTACCCATGGCTCCGCTAGTGTTTACACATATTGAGTGCAATCTTAAGGTTAGTAGTGTGGACCACTGCCATGGTGCGTGTGTTTGTTTTCCTCATTGTTGCATATTTGTTTTTTACCCATGACTCCGCTAGGATTTACCCATATCGAGTGCAAGCTTAAGGTTAGTAGTGTGGACCACTGCCATGGTGCTTCTAGCCATGATAGTGGCCATGGTTCTCTAAATATTTTAGCTCACAACCATGGTAGTGGCCATGTTTCTCTAAATACTTTAGTTTCAGAGGGACGACAATTTGAAAGAAGTGGTGATGGGTTAGTTTTTTTTTCTTTCATGGGTGGCATTTTTGTTTGGTAGAGTTCTAGCCTAGAGCAAACAACTTATGTTTGTGTTTGAAAGACAAATCTCTTTGATGCCTTGGGGACTTTTTTGTGCTATTTAGTTGATGTTTTGTATAAGGTCCATTTGATGTGTTGCGACGTTAATCCAACCATGCATGAGTTTCTCTATAGACTCTTGAGTCCAATGAATGAAGTTACATTGATGAATCATTGCTATTGTTTTCGTATGGTAACCGACTTCCATTCTGATTTTTTGAGCAATGGCATGTGGGAGATGGGATTGTAGGTGTTTTTCGCAATTGTTGATTCTATTTTAATTGTGGGTTTGTTTTCTCGTTGTTTATATGTTGTTTTTACAATTATGTTTTTCCATCTACAATCACTCTATGGGAGATGCCATTGTAGGTATTTTTTGTAGGTTTGTTCTTCTCACAATTGCTCGTCAATTTTTTTTACCAATATGTTTTCCATCTATAATGGCTGTGAAGTTGTACACAATCTTCTCTCTTTTGATACTTGTTTAAGTTGTGTTTTAAGATACTTTTATTTATTTTTTTACTTCTTAGTAAAATTTATATGAAAATATAAAATACTAGTCTTGTTATAATTTTTTTCAAATTATTATTATATTTTTTTTAAGGAAAAAAAACAACTTTTAATTCAATTATATATGGCCTTATAAAACACTCATGTGACTAAGGCTTTGAAATTTTTTCATAGACTCAAATTCAAAACAATATAATATGAAGCGATGCGAGGACTAAGTGTGGGTGAGTAAGTAAAAAAAAACAATTATATTTAACCAATCAATTAAAAAAATATATGCTGAGATTCAATTCCATATATCCAATTAATAAAGATCAACCTTTCTTCCAGCATGTTTGGTGTCGAGCGCCATGTTGGAGAATTTCTAACATGGGTAGGTGGAGTGTAGCACAAAATATAGTGCAGAGAAAAGTTGATGGTTTCAAATTTTCTCTCGAGGAAATTGGAGTAATTAGAGGTAACTGAATAAAACGTACGGCCGAGAGACCCCGCTAAATTTTAATTAATTACTGCGGCCCAGTCGTTAAAGATCGTCATAAGAACGTCACGTCCAGCGGGCGGCGTCCGTGTGTGGGGCATGGCTGCCCCCCCTGGGCTGGTCCACCACCTGCATCCCCCCAGGTTCTTATGCTCCTCCTCCTCGCCCCTTCACTCCCTTAAAATTCCACCGAGGAAAACAATACAAGAAGGAGAAAAAAAAGAGAAAGAGAGAGAAAAGGAAAAAAAAAGGGAAGAAATCCCCAGATATGATAATCATATGATGTGATGAAGAGGAATCCATCATAGACGACGCATACTCATCGATTTCCAGACGCCCCTTGGGTGTTCGCTGCTTTACGTGCGGGCGGATTACGCTTAACAAACCGCGACAACTACTACGAAGGGTTTTAGCGGGATCGGATCAAGAAGCGGAGGGTTGGGTTATCTACTTTTCTTTTTTTCGAAAACTGTAAGTTCATCATTGATTGCCAATTTTTATCATCGATGAATGCAGGAGAGCTCGTGGGGGACGGTCAGGGCGGGGGCTCGTCCTCGTCGGGTCGCGAGGCGGGCGGCTCCTCCTCAGGGGCTGCAGGGGCGGGGGCGGGGGCGGCGGCAGCGGTAACGGGAGCGGCGCCGCTGAGCCGCTACGAGTCGCAGAAGCGGCGAGACTGGAACACGTTCGGTCAGTACCTGAAGAACCACAGGCCTCCGCTGGCGCTTTCGCGTTGCAGCGGTGCGCACGTGCTGGAGTTCCTGCGGTACCTTGACCAGTTCGGGAAGACGAAGGTGCACCTCCAGCCGTGCCCGTTCTTCGGGCACCCGCACCCGCCCGCGCCCTGCGGCTGCCCGCTCCGCCAGGCGTGGGGCAGCCTCGACGCCCTCATCGGCCGCCTCCGCGCCGCCTACGAGGAGCACGGCGGCAAGCCCGAGTCCAACCCCTTCGGCGCCCGCGCCGTGCGCATGTATTTGCGTGATGTTCGCGAGCACCAGTCCAAGGCCCGCGGCATCGCCTACGAGAAGAAGAAGCGAAAGCGCCCTCCTCCCCAGCTGCAACAGCAACAGAATCAGAATCAGAATCAGAACCAGCAGCAGCAGCAAACTCAGTCTCAGGCGCTGCCGCCGCAGCCGGCGACGGCGGGTCCGGCCATGACGATGATGCACCTGCCGTCCAACAGCCTCAACCCGAGCTAAGGTGATTGCAAAGAGGTGCGTGTTGTTGTATGTAATCTTGCGTATGTACTGACATACGTAGCTTCTAGTAGCTAGCTCTAGATATATGCAATACCCACTATTTTTAAGTATAAGTTCTACGTGAGCTTAGCCTCATCCTCATCAATCAGACTCGGGGCCGGCCTTTGTTTTGTATTGCTAGCTCTGGACCTTGGTCTTACAGGCGCGCGCCCTTGCTTTGCTTGCACGCTTGTATTGCTGATAGTTTTCTGTTTAACTGATAAATAAACATGCAATTAGCTTGTTTTTGTATGATGTTAATTAGAGCTCAACCGTGCATAAACAGTAAATTATTGCTTTAGAGCTGTATGGGTGTTTTAAATCAAATAGATGCATAATTTATTTGTTTGGGCTTCATGTGGCTACCTACCATCTTCACCACTGCTAGAGGTCTATTGTATTCAGCCCCCCATTTTTTTAAGCCCGTTTTTCTTACGTTTGAATTGGAAATTTGATGGGTAGTTACTGCATCTTCATCCGTAGCTGCTGCAAGTCTTGTGCTGCATTCAGTGTAGAATCAAAAGTAAAGTCTAGATTGAAATGGAATATATTTCTTTTGGTAAGCGTACTTGTATCTTCTGTCTATGTATGAGCAATGAAAGTTTATAATGTTTGGTTCTTTGATCCGCGAACAGTATATACGACTGTATGTTATGATGTTAGGCATTCAAACACGCTAGAAAGTTAACCAATTCATTGGACCTTCCCATTCTTTTCTTCTTCTTCAAGCAGTTATGCATGTTTCAGGTTTGAGAATGAAGTCATTGGTCTTGGATGTTATGGGTACTTGAAACTGTTAGGGTAAAGGAACCAGAAGCCACAATGCAGAAGCTTTAGGCTACAAACAAACATGAATAGGAGGCTAGTGTTTTCGTAAAGGAAGATAAGCTTAAAATGACCTAATAGCTTTAACCCTTAAACATGACCTTTAGATGGAAACTGTTAGGGTAAAATAGTTAGAATCGCTCTCTTTCTCTCGGTTGTGGTTGCCTGTATTCCCAATTTCAGGTTGAAGCAACTATAGCACCATCAACTTTTGAATGTCGGTATGCCTGATTGACTGTGTATTATTCAACCCAAATTACAATCGATAAGAAAACGATGAGTTGCATATTTGACACAAAGACATTGGTATCCATTGGTGGCTAACGTATCTTTTAGTTTCCAATGCAAGACATCAACAATTTATTGCATTTGGAAACTGATATAGTTGATAGATTTGCCGACGCAAAGAACGGAGAAGGAAATCGATTTGTGGCAACCTAATTTTGCATATGCAAATAGCTAGCTTAGCTTATATGTGGTCAGGGAAGTAGATCCTATCGTTAATTTACTTAAAATATCAACAACCTACCCAACATGCACCTTAAAAATTAAACAATGTATAGTTCGGTTCAAAACGAAAGAAACTGGTTTCTTCCATATTCAAATAATATGCAAAGGAATAGTGAGAAACTTTGCAATTCTTTCGTATTCAAAGAATATGTGCAGGCATAGAGAGAGGGTAGTGCGACGAATGCAATCAGTTTACGAGATCATATCTACATGCATGAATTTGAAATTATGGATGGTAAGCTTGTAAGCTTTCATAATAGCCCGTTAACAGGTTTTAGTAAAATGGTTGGAACTGGAAACCAAATAAAATTAAAAAAAACAAAATAAATTGTATTATTTATATAGTTTAAGTAACTACGTAGAAAAGACAACCTTTATATATATAAAAAAATATAACTCAAATAAATTATAGTTCAATGTAAGAAAAAACACCCTTTATATAAAAAAATAAACATATAACTGAGAAACCATTGAGAGGGCTGCTTGGCATAACTAACTAATATTCCAAATGGGAAAGTAGAATTTAAGTGAAATTGAACAAAACTGCCATCTATTTAATCATTGGTGAACGTTAACGGCGGTATGAAATCGAAACATTCAGTAAAGAAATCAAATAAAATTTCGACATTTCTCTACTTCTACAACCAACAAAAAAAAAAAAAAAAATTATCACGATCTTGTCTATATGTTCACATTTGATAACATGACTTGTGAAATAAGAACCAGAACCTTCTGCCTCGCAGGATAGGAAAACGATCAGAATTCACTGCACTAAATGTTATATGTATTAAGAACCTGTGATTGTTAATGACGAATTAAAATTCAGTAAATCCTTATCATCTTAACCGAATATTTTAAACGGTAGTTTATATAGTCTGACAACCAAAAAATGGGAATCATGATTTTGAGCATAGTTTTCTTTAGTATGATTAGCGCTTATTTTGATTAGCCAGGTTTGATTTCACCAGCAAGATTTTCTCCTTTGGTGGAAATTTTACTTGCAAATTTAGAGAAATAGAAATTTGGGTGCTCGCTAACTGCATTATTAGATGGTAAATCTACTACGATGGTCTCTGCCAGGCAACAATTCGTTTTGTAGAGATCATTAAAAAAAAAAAAATCATCAATAACACAAATAATTCATAGTATTAGAGACATTCAGGAAGAGGAAATTCACACATCAGAGAGAAATAATTGTATGAGCATTCACAGCTACAAAAACGTCAAATCTTTCTCACCTACCAAAGAAGAAAGTCTGACAGTTACAATTATCCATAATAGGCAAATAACGGATCTCAAACGATAACATTTAGGAATCATAACCGTTGTTCTTCCTACTCCTGTCTTTTCATGGAACCCGAGTTTCTACAGTTTCTCACGAAGGCCTTTCCCTTTTACCCCGTTCTTCCATACAACCTTCAGTTTAAAAACTGACCATAGACGACCGTTTTCGACGAAAGCAATCCATCTACTCCATTGTTTGATTGCCTAATATTCCCCTCCTTTAGATTCTGATAGTTTTGATTAGACATCTCATTATTTGATGGCCCTACCCATACCAGTAGTGCAGATAGTCCTTCAAGCTTAAATTATGTCCTACCTTTTAAGTGGGGAACATGAACAAGGAGGCAAACTATTTAATAAAGCAGGTAAACAGTTCAAAGTTTGACCCCTTGTAGGATCCCAAGGCCCACCTGATTGACAGAACATTTTTTTTTTTTTAAAGTACCCGATATGTAAACGATTGCATCCTACAGAAAACATCACAGTAAATTACACCGCCATGAACCAATTTGATCACATAAGTCCATACTTCCAACTGTTTAAGGGCCCAAACAAAACCCTAAACCTACACTTCACGTAAAAATCTGGGGTGAAATCTTGGTTACAGACCAGCAAAAAGAACTGCAAAATGACTGGGTACTGGAGATTCATTTGCTGACCAAGGAATATTTACGTACTGGGATGTGACGCGAAAACAGACCGTATTTTCATCTGGGGAAAAAATGTCCTCCCAACTTTGGCGTCCCACTGAAAAAACATACCCAGAAGAATGAATAAGTATTGTTTTGGGTCTTGTCATATATTGGAGGGGGGTTGCGTCCATCAGAACCGTGGGCGCTGGACATTTTACTGCGCTCTGTCTTGCAGGCGGAGAGGAATCGAGTGGTTTATCCCCCCTTCAGAAATCCAAAAACCTGTCATTTCTTTGTTGAATGTACTTGCGCCCGTATTGAAACGACGAGTGGGTCGCACGCCTGTCCTTGCAGAAAATATGATGTCAATCAACGAATACGTGACGTTCAGGAGTTAGAAAGATATGCAAAGTAAACGGTCAAGTTTATTCATTTCTTCATTGTATACTGTAACAGGCCATATTGCGTACAACCATTGTCCAGCAGGGTAGATTGATGGTGTAGTCTTGTTTTAACTGCCAAAAGGTATAAGCATGCATGCATTAGATACCAAGACAAGTTTAATCAAGATACACGACGATGACGACAATGAATCTCCTGTTAAGAGGTAGGAGGTCATTTTCAACTCGGTGAGAATTAGGTTAGATTAGCATTTTGCTTCCAATAAATCTTTTGGAGAAATAGAATACAAAACTGTGAGATGGGGTTAATTTAACTAAGTTTCTATGAGTTTTGTGTTCGTTCCACTGCTTGAATTCAGAGGGCATCAAACAGAGAACAAAACAAAACATTTTTCTATAATGCTCTAATAGATGTGTTTCATACAAACAGTTTATTTTTAGCAGTATATTTTATGTTGGAAATTTGTTTCACTTTATAATCCTCTAATAGATGTTGTGTTTTTTTAATAGTATATTTTATGTTGGAAATTCTGTTCAATTTAACACCGCTTCCTCTTCTATAAAGTAGAAGAGTAATTCCTCTTCTATAAAGTAGAAGAGTAAGATTTTCAACCTTAGAAAATTGTAAATTGATTGCATCAAATCTATACTTTTTATATGTGAACTCTCTTTTAAATTAGATATGCCTAACTTTAGAACTTTAGAAAAATATAAATATATTATATTAATATTTGTAAAATTTTTCATAAATTAAATTAGATATGTAATTTAGAAAGATATAAATATATGTATAAACTTAACTTTTATGTGTAATTTTTTATTTTATTTTTTATGAAGAATCTTTTATATACAACATATCCGCAACATGTGTAAAATTTTCTCTAAATTAAATTTGTAAAACTTCCGAAAGATGTTTATATTTGTTTGATTTTATTATATTTATTATTTTTTAAAGGTGAGAAGGAACAATTTTTTTTCAAAAGTTTATCAATTAAACCAATATATTAAATTAACTATTATAAATATAAAGAAAGAAAAATTTAACAAAGAATTATAGCAAAAACCAAATTCATACTTGATTAAGAATAATCAATAATATTCAACAAAGAATTATAGAGAAAACTAAATTCATCATCCAAAAATAATGTTATTTTAGAAATTTAAATTTTTATATTTTAATTTTTAGAGATCTAAAACTATAGATATAATTTTCAATGTTTAAATTTTAAAACTAAACTACAAAGATCAATATTAGTATATATATATATTTTTTATATCTTAAAACAAGTAATTATAAATTTTAATTAAATGAATTCAAAACATAAGCTATGTTATATTTTTAAAATTATTTATTTTCTTAACAGATTATTGATTTCAATAGAAAATTATATTTCCTTTTTATACAATATAAAGGAAGGATGGATATAAATAAAGATCAAATTTGTAGTATGACCAATATTACTTTTTGTAATTAAGGATGGAACTTATAATATTTATTATATAATAAATATTTTTTTATTATTAGTATATGAAATATAGATAAATTTATTATTTTTATTTAAAATGAAACTTTTAAGAAAATTTATAATAAATATATATATATTTTATTTTTTAATAAATTTGAAATTAAAAAACTCTTATAGTTTTAAATTTTCTATAGTGAAGAAGTTCAACATTTTAAAAATGATTATCAACTTATATTTTAGGATATAATTATTTGTATTTTTTAATTTTGTATTTTATTTTTATAACAATATTTTAATGTTGTTTATGTTATTTTATTTTTAAAATTCTTATTAAATTATAATTCAAGGTATATATAATTTTTTTCTTAATATCAATATAATGGATGAATGTGGTATATTTGTATTTGAGTCAAAAGAAATTTTATTAGTTAGTTTATGTAGCTCAATTGATGTTTTTAATGTTAAAAATAAATTTATTTAGGGGAAAAATCAGTGTGCTAGGTGTTATATATATTTTGAATATTATCATAAAATATTAAAAACAAACATTTAAAATAATAAAAAATATGGTTTAAATTTTAAAATAAATTTGAGTTTTTAATAGTAAAACAATAAACTATTATTAAAATTCAATAATTCCATGCTGGAATTATGTTTATATGTAAGGACTAGTAAAGAGTAATGCCAATCAATAAGTACTTGATTAAAATTTAAAAAATAAACATCAAGATTAGTAATATAAATTAACCTATATATTTTTACAATTTTAAAGATTAATATACTCACTCTTTTTATCATACTATATACTATTTTACTCAAGAATTTTTTTTAGGATGCATTATGAAGATTAGAAAGAAAAAAGTATGAAGATCAATTAATATAATATTATTAAAAATAATATGCCACTTCAATCATAAAAATAGTAATCAAGTCACAAAACAACATCATAAAAACTAAAATTGAAACTTAGTATTTTTGTTTTAAGGCTTATATGGCATTGCAACAAAGGTCCCGAATTGTATTACACATAGTGGTGATACAATAACTATGTTATTATGCCGAACGACATTTGGTGTAATGGCAGTTACCTGGTTATTATCATCCATGTGGTTGTGAGGTCGATTCCTCCCGTGTTTGCTCAAAAAGAGCGATGTTCAATAAAAAAAAAATAACTATGTTATTATGCATGTATCATTTGTCAAGGTTTGAACCTAGGCTTCTTCCTTGAAAGTCCATGAATTTAATTAGTTGAGATCATGCGATTCGATAAAATGTCAAGGTTCACCCATGAGATTGAAGCCTTTAGCTGAGATCATGCCATTTGATAAAATATCAAGGTTCACCCATAATATTAAAACTTGTCTATTGTGTGAAACTCTTTACTCCTCGTCTCAATGGTGTCAACCTCCTAGACAAGCTTAAACTTATAAATTGCACATTTATAAATTTACTTTTAGGTTCATTTGTTATGCATGTTAAAATTTATTCTTGTTCATTTCTCTAATATGTAACTACCAATGTTTTTATAAAAGTAGTTGTTTATTTTTGTTGAAATTAGAATAATTGTAAGGTTTAAAATATTTATTAAATAAATAACAATTATTAATAATTATTATAATTTTTAAATTAATGATAAAGACCTTGTTATAATAATATGAAATTGGTATTATAAAATATATATATATATATATATATATATATATATTTGAATTTACATGGTGGAATCCGTAGCCGCCACGAATTCGGGTAGGTTGTTCAGCTTTTTATGGCCGCCATAGTATTCTGCGCTGTCCGCCCCAGAAGCCACCACGAATTTGGGCAAGCTGTTCAGATTTTTATGGCCGCCACAGTATTCTGCGCTGTCCGTCCCAGAAGCCGCCACAGTATTCTTCGCGTAGTCCGTCCCTATAACCACCATGCCACAATAATTTTAAACCTTCTACGCTGCTGAAAGCACCAGGAAAGGGACAAGTGTTCAGTCCGGTGAGGCTCGAGATTTGAACCTTGGACCTCCGCCCCCTTATGGGGTTTGGATGAACCAATTGGTCTACACCTCGGACCTATTATAATATATATATATATATATTAAAAAAAACTTTTTATTTTTTTAAATAAGAATATGATTTTTTAATTTATTTATGATAACATCTTTCTTGTTATAATATTATCATACTCTAATGTGCTACTATCCTATGATAGGGTAGGTTCAAATTCCCCTACATACACACATGATCCTGCTTCCTCATCTTGACAAGTGACAAAGCATCCCAAACTTACAAATCAATGTGATATTGTTTATAATATTGAATTAAAATATTAACTAGAAGCTGCTACTCATATAATTATACCCTTACAGGAAATATTAGAGTAGATAAATTATGAGCATGATGGGTTGAAGAAAGTGAGAGCTATCACCTATCATATGAGAGAAAGTGAGACTAATAAAGCATTTGAGACAAATGAGGGAATTGTGTACACAACACAAACAAGTATTTAAGATAATGAGGCTTCGTATTTGATATCATGCCAGTTTTTTATAAGTCATTATTATCTACTTGTGAAATTTGCTCTTTTTCATAGCATATACATTTGTTTGTTAAGCCAAACACACACACATGTTGCAGTCATTACAATCTCTTTGATGAATATGCATAGCTACAATTTTTACTTCCCTTTGATTATAAATTTGACTATCTGAATGAAGAGGATATGCACAACTATAGTTACAATCTTGAAGTGAATGACTAAATTGACCTTTTTCCATTGATCTTTTGCTCAACAACAATTAATATGCATAGCTTAATTTTTGCTTAGCATCACATTTTCAACATTCTTCCCCTTATTGAGAAGTCTTAGAAGACTATCTCTATGTCTTACGATTTGAGTTTTAACTTCTTTTGTGAATATATCAACAAGCTACTCTTTAGTGCTACAATACTTCAACTCTATTCTTTTATTTTGTACCATATCCCTAATAAAATAATACTTCAAATCAAAGTGTTTATATGTAAGCCATTGAATTGACCCATATATTCACAAAAAATGATTGGGGTATGACATTGCTTCTCACTAATATCCTCCAATACATTCCTAAGCCATGAGGCTTGTGCACTATTGAAGTGACTACAATATACTCAGCTTATATGGAGGAAAGAGCAATTGATCCTTGCTTTGTAGAGTTCCATGTGATCAGTCTAGAACTAAGAGAAAAATAATTGCTAGAAGTAGAATTTTGATCATCCAACTTGCTACCCCAATCAGAATCACTAAAACCAACAATCTCCATCTTCTTAGTTGCATAATAATGAATGCTAAAATAAAGAGTACCTTTCACATACAACAATATTCTCTTGGAGGTTGTCAAACGAAAATGAGATGGTTCATTCATGTAAACAACATAAACAATTCCTAATCTAATGTTAGTGATAAATATCAAACTTCCCATAATGTTCCTATGACCTGTCATATTTACTTTCTTAACTCCATCGTCCTTGCACAATACTACTTCATTAGCAATATGAGTAGGAACTAGTTTATATTTGTTCTTGCAAAACTTCTTCAAAATATCTTTAGCATACTTTATTTAGAAAATAAAAATTTAATCTTAATGTTAATAAACCTCCATTCTAAGGAAGTAATGCATCAACCCCAAATCTCTCATTTCAAACTCATTTATTATAGAATTTTGAATTCATATTTTATTTTTAAGCTGCTACTAATCAGATCATTTACAAACAAATATACAAGAAGAATATCATTACCTTCTTTATTAAAGTAGAGGGTAGTCTCACTCTTTCTCTTTTTGAAGCCACATATTGAAAGTATCCATCTATCCTAACATATCAATCACTTGGTGCTTGTGTAAGACCATAGAAGACCTTCTTTAATTTATAGAAAAAGTCTTGTTTACCTTTAACCTCAAAATCTTGTTGTTGTTGTACATAGACTTCTTCTTCTGAGTACCCATTCAAAAATACACTTTTTGCATCCAAGAAATACACACTCTATTTCTTTTGTGATGCCATAACAATGGTCATTCTAATTGTTTCTTGCCTTGCTATAGGTGCAAATGTTTCTTCATAATCAATTTCATACCTTTGTGTGACTCCTTTGATAATAAATATAGCCTTATGTCTTTCATTACTACCATCACTGTTATAATTGGTCTTGTAGACCCACTTGGAGCCCACATATTTTTTACTATTGGTAAGTCTCATAAGCTCCCAAGAATCATTCTTTTGAATGGAATTGATCTATTCTTGTATTTCTTACACCCACACATATTTAGTAACAATCATATTCAAAACAAAATGATTCAAACATGACTTGATACATCAGAGCATAATTAACTAACTCACCTTAGGGATATTCTTTATCATATTCATATATGTGCAAGATTTCTAATCTTGAAATAACTTTATTAACTTCTTGATATTGACCTCTTGTAAGCCTCACTTCAAAATTTCTATCAAGCATTTGACTCGGTGGGTGAGCTTGAAGAGTTATCTTCCCCTTCTTAGTCTTCATAAGATCAATAATGAGTGATGAATCACTTGAAGAACTTGATGAACTCTCCTTAGGACCACTTGAAGAACTATTTGTAAGACTTAATAGAGTAGGAACGCTAGTGGGTTTTTCACCACCAATACATCCATTACTAACATTGATGGTCTTATCAGCTTGGTCTCTTTGATGACCATATACTCCCCCTTCATTAAAAAACACATTTCTAAAAACCACCACTTTGTTAGTCTTTGTATTATAAAGCCTATAAGCTTTGTTATTTTAACAATATCTAATAAAAATACAAGGTTCACTTTTTGGATCAAGTTTCTTCCTTTTCTCATGAGCAACATGAACATAGGCTAAATAAACAAAAAAATTAAAATGACTAACATTGTGTTTCTTCTCATACAATACTTCATAATGATTTATCTTATCAAGAGCACTTGTGGAACTTCTATTAAGAATATCTACTTCTATAGCAATTGCATCAACTCAAAAGAATTGCTTATCACCTTATTTTGAAGCATGCTCTATGCCATTTCAACTATAGTTTGGCTCTTTCCTTTAGCCATCCCATTCTGTTGAGGAGTGTAGGCAATTGTGAGTTACCTCTTGATTCTATTTTTATCATAAAATTATATGAACAACCTTGAACAATACTCACCACTGTGATCAGTCCTTAAACTCTTAATTCTATATCCACTTTCATTTCTACAAAGGCTTTAAATTTCTTAAAAACATCTAAAGTCTCATCATTATTATTCATAAAATATACCCAACACTTTTTTGGAAAAATCATCAATAAAAGTAATAAAATAAGATTACTTACCAAAGCTTTTGGTTTACATTGGGCCGTAAATATTAGGATGAACTAATTAGAGTTTATTTTGGACCTTTCATGCTTTTCCTCTTGGAAAAAATTTTCTAGCATGCTTTCCTTTGGCATGCCCCTCACAAACTTCTTTATGATCTTCAATTTTGAGCAAAGCAAAAACTAGCTCTTGAGAAGTCAAAAACTTCAAACCTTGACAGTTTAAGTGATCATACCTCAAGTTCCACAACTAGATTTTATCTCAGTAGCAATGATTTATAAGCTATTGTCATTGCATAAAAAATTCAAAGAGAAATATTTGATTGCTTGACATGAAAATAATAGTGATAACTTTGTTCCCATAGTTCTTGTCATATATGATTTATTGCTTATCATAAAAAACAACTCTATAATTCTTTTCATAAAGCTTTCCAGTACTAAAAATATTATGCTTAAGATCAAGAATGTAATAAATATCATGAATTTAATTTTTACCTTCCTTAGTATTTATATCCATTACACCTTTTGTTGCCACCTCTAAAAACTTGTTATCACCAAGCTTGATCTTGGTATTGAATTTCTCATCCATAGTAGCAAACAACTCCTTGTTTCCCATCATGTGATTGGAATATCCAAAATAAAGATACCAAGTCTCTTGAAGGGTATTTTTAGCCTTGTCATAGGATAAAAACAAGTTTCTTGAAACTTCCTCAATCTCATTTACATAATTTACTCTTTTTCCTTCATTTGTAGTTTTTACTCTATATTCTTTTTCTAAATGCCCATACCTTTTGTAGTGGTAGCATTGGATATTTCTCTTATTAAGTCTTCCTCTTCTTGTAATAGTAGGTCCACCTTTTCTTCCTCCTCTTCCTCTTTAAATTTTTTTATTCTACCCTTGCTCTTGTCCTTGGTTGCTTATACTAGTACCATCACTCTTTAAGACTCTTACCTTTGAGGTAAAGTCATTCTCTTCACCTTCACCAAAGGTGTCTCTTAATTTTTATTCATGTGACAGAAGAGAACCAACAAGGAGATCAAACTCCAATGTTATCAAATATTTACTCTTTTTAATAATGATGACAACATAGTCCCATCTTGGTGGTAGACTTCTTGCAATTTTTTCACAACTTCATTCTCCAATGTTTCTCTAAGAGTTACCATTTTACTAACCACATCTTTTACTCTAACATAATATTCACTTACACTTTTATATTCTTGCATCCTCAAGTTCTTAAAATCTCTTAAAATTCTACAACTTGATCACTTTCATTTGGTCACTATCTTAGTAAGCTTCTTGTAGAGCCTTCAAGGCATCCTTGGTTGATTTTATATATGTAATCCTTAAAAATAAGCTCTTGTCTAGAGCTGACTAAATGTAGTACAATGCCAAGGAATTATTCTTCTTGGCTTCCTTTGCTTTTTTGTCATTATATGGGATATTTGTTGGCTCATCATAACCAACCTTAATAATATCCCAAAGATATTTTCATTCAACAATGTCCTCATCTTATCAGATGGTATTAGCTCAACTGGTTAAATTTCTCAATATTCAGGGAGGATACGTATGTTCAAATATTGCCAAGATACATGGATGATATCCAAGATTTTTTGTAAAACTACTATGTGGTGATGTTATAATATAGGTGGGACCCGTTTCAATCCCATACAACTATTTGAATAAAAAAATAATATCCTCATATTAATGTTCCAATAGTCATAATCTTACCCACTAAACTCTGGAATAGGAAGATTTATTGTTGACCATTGTCAATGGTTAGAAAGATCAAGTACTCAATCTCACTTTAACCCAACACTAGCAATGGCTCTATAATGAAATCTACTATTTTCATAATACATTTTTTTTGTTAAGCCAAATACATACATACGCTGCAATCATTACAATATTCTGGTGAATATGCATAGCTACAATTTTTACTTCCCTTCAATGATCAATTTTACTACCTAATTTACATGACAAAGAATATGCACAATTATAATTTTTACTTCCCTTTAGTTACAAATTCCACTACTTAATTGACATGATAGATAACATTAATAGCTATGTTTTTATTTTTCTTTGATTACAAATTCTACTACCTAACTAACATGATAGAGAATATGCACAACTACATTTACAATCTTGAAGTGAATGATTAAATTGACCTTTGTCCACTAAGCTTTTGGCCAACATCAATGAATATACATAGCTCGGTTTTTTTTTCTCAACATCACATTTCTAACACTACAATTGAGATTCACTCCACTATAACTTAATCCCCCTTCTACTACTACCCACTTTAATTATCTTCTTCAATGAAAATTTATTTCTAACCACACTACCATTGATGTTGAGAGTAAATTCAATATATTTAAGCTTATCCAAGATTGTAGGTTGTAAAAGTTTTAGGTCATCCAAATTATATTTCATCTCTAAATATCATTTGTTAAATTCTATGAGAGATCAAAAAGCATGTAGTCTAAGATCCAATCCTATCACCTTTTGGTCTTAAAGTGGTTACAAGGTCAACTTGACCATACTATTTTTCATTATCAAAAAATAAATGAAAGAATATTTGGCAAAATAAAAATTTAATTGTCGTGTACCTTTTTATCTTGAATAATCCACTCTTTGTATGTCATCCTCTCATCATGTTCATTTCAAATCAAGTACAGGATATATAAATATCTTGGGATAATTGATGATATAATCAATCATTCTTGTTGATTCATAAATTGAATTTACCTATACCAAACCCTCCTAGAATAAAAATATTTTTTTCCTCATGTGGATTAATAGGTTTCTTATTGAGATTAACATATTTTCACTACAAGGTATTAAACTTATCAAGTATTTGTTTATCAGATATTTTACATATTTTATAGACTAGACAAAGTCTTTCCATATACTACTACGTCTAGAAACACTCTTCATGTGGGATGGGATTGCATAAAAAATAACTTTCCATGTGAATATGTACCTTAATAACAACTTGCATCATATAAAGTTATGACACTAAAAAAGATACATTCCAAAATGATTTTAAATGTATAATTTTTTTAAGTATAATAAAAAGTTAAATATTTTAATACATTATAAAATATCTTTTTAAAAGTGATAATTTTCTCCAAGAGCTTCAAATCATATTATTCCATATTTTTATAACAACTTATGCATATTTTTTTAAGAGGTTGAAAAGTGGGGGCATATTAGGGGCCACCCTTAGTGTGAATTGAACTTGAGTCTTCGTTAAGAAATCCCAATGACTTTTGCCATTGTTGTATCCCTTCCAGGACATAACAACTTATGCATGTTATTTGGCTAATTCAAAACAGGTAACCTTACACATGAGTTTAATTGCAATATAAGTTCTTAAAAAAATTGAAAATATTTTTCAATTCTTTATTGATGCCAAAATATTTCAAATATAATAACTTTGACAATATTAAATACATTATTTATATATTTATAACAAATTTTTAAATAATTTTAATTTTTTTAAATGTCCAATTTTTTAATATTATTTATTGATTAATACTTGGTATACATATACATATCGCAGTTGGGGTTGAACCAGGGTCACATCACCGATAATGCAAGTGGCAAGTGGCATGCACGGATATAATGTCCAAAATTTTTATAATATAATAATTTTAATAATATTAAATACATTACTTAATTTTTTAAACTTACCTTAATCCAATAACCATTTAAACTATTAAAACTATTAAGTTATTTAACATCTTTATCTATTGTTTCATTCTATTTTCTTAATATAGATGATATATATTTTTTATTATTTTAATTAATTGTATAATTATACTTTTAACATAAATTATTTAAATAATATATTTATAATTATCATAATCTTATTAAAACAAATAATTAGTTATAATATTATTAATTTCAGTTTTGAAAGTAATAAAATACTTCAAAATTATAAGGCCGTCTTGCATTGTAGGTTTTAGTTATTCACAATGGTTGCTCTAATTCCAGCATGAGTTATAAAGTTGTAAGATAAAAATTTACATTTACAAAACAATCTAAATTACAGTGAATATTTTTCATTTATTTTGTAGTTTAAAAACATATTAATAAAAGGTATATGCCTAAATTCTCTTATAATAGTTAATTGTTCGTCCAAGCTAGATGGAATTTAAATAATTATTAATGTATAAATATATTATTATTATTTAAGAAATATGTGGTATATATATTACGAGACAAGATTATAAACAACATTGTAGAAAGTAATTCAATTTTTTTATTTTTCACTCAATTTTATTTACTATTTTATTTATTTATTTATTTTAGTAATTTATAAGAAATTTTTATGATGTCTAGGATTGAGTATTTTTATTTTATTTATGACTTTTCTTAAGATTAAGAGTTAAGTTTATCAACAAACGATGAAATTTAGTCATAACCCTTCTTAACATAGTTGAAACCTTGAACCTTCCCGGAAAAAAAAAAACAAACCAAAACCATTGGGCTATCCAAAACTTACCAATTTTTTAAAAATTCTCTTAATCAATAAACCAAAACAAGCACAACCTGCCATAACTAAAATATAAATAAATAAAAGTTACAGTTAAATACGTAAGACATTTACCGAGGTGTTGCAGGTGAGTTGGAGAGGAGAGGGCAATCCTCCAAGGGAGGTCCCAGGTTCAAATCTCCACCCTACCAAAAAGCTGAATTGGGTAC
The DNA here is from genome assembly GCA_028583015.1 of Wollemia nobilis. NCBI lineage: Eukaryota > Viridiplantae > Streptophyta > Pinopsida > Araucariales > Araucariaceae > Wollemia > Wollemia nobilis. Next base: position 2,406,484 of record JAQPPZ010016923.1, read on the forward strand.
CCAAAATCCAATTGATAATGTTGGTGCGGGCAGGGCTGGGTGCGACCCCGGGTGACTTTGACGGTGTAGAACCCCGTGGTCTCTTAGACCAAGGCGGCCCCGCAAGGGGTTTTTCGCTTTAAAAAAATACGTAAGACATTTGCCCTAGTAGCTAAGATGATGGTTGTTTCTTAAGTGGTCTTGTGTTCAAACCCCTTGAAGGTGGTTGTTGATGTAATTTGTAGACGTTCTCCTTACACAAAAAAGTTACAGATAAATACCTATTCTCAATAAAATAGGTATAGTGCATTGTACATTATTATTTATAAAGATAAAGGTAATAGAGATTATTTTAGTTTCATTTAGTTTCTAAAAATTTAATAGTTTTATTATTTATCACTTAAATGATAAGGACGAAGATTTAATTTTTTTTATTATTTATCACTTAAATGATAAGGAGGAATATTTAAAACTTTCATATCTATTGTGGTTCGAAGGTTAAATGAAATTATATATATATATATATTTTTTTGTTTGAGAAATTTTTATTAAGAGAGTTTTTTTAAATAAAATATTTTTTACTTGTATAAATTTATAAGAATTTTAATACAACAAAAATTAGTTTATTATATATTATATATAGTTAATATATTATCTAATCATTCGCTCTTGTAGCGTAAGTGGAGAAGGCGATCTGTTGGAACCTCTGCGATGCCAAGGGGGACACAAAAAAATTCAAAAAAATCTCGTGGTTTCCTTCTAGATAGTGGTATACTCGGATGGGATAGTGGTATACTCGGATGGGACGGTATTGTTGGATCTTGAGGTTTCTTTCTAATCTAAAAATTTTAGTCTCAGAGGACAGCGTAATGGTTCAGATTTTTTCTTTTTTTCGGAACATTACAAGGGATCATGGTTGAAAGGAGACTGCTGAGCCTTATACTTTAGTGGTAGAAATTTATCACATTACCCAAATCTATATACATAATTTTTTTTATTTGGTTAGTGTGAGAAACCCCTATGACTAACGCATAAGACTAAGCAGAGAGTCTCCTCCCAACCATGATCCCTCGTAAAGCAGAGAGCTATGCTTATCAATAGGTAATTTAACACACACACCCACCCTTTACACACTTGTTTAGGCCATGGTTTGAACCTTGAATCTCTCGAAGATTCTGAAACCCCAATTGTTGTGTTGTCCCCTTAACTATATATATCTATATATATATAATTTAAAATTTGAACAAAATTTATTTTATTTTATAATTTTAATGATTTTATAAATTACTTTTTTAAATGGTAGTGAAAACAAATTTAAAATTGTTGTTCCTTTATGTTAGGGTAAGGCTATAATGTTTTTTTTCTTAAATTCATAGGAGATTTGGTTACAACCACACTATTTTTATATCTATTTTTTATATATCTATCTATCTATACCCTTGCTATATATGATGTAAGAATATATGGGATGAGAGTTTAATTTATAAATATTATTAAATTACATATATAATAATGATAATTAATACATCAAATTTATAATTATAATTAACAATAATTTTTTTAATAGGAATTAAGATGTGGAAAGAATTCTTCGAGAGGTCCAAGGTTCAAATCGGGGCGTGGCGAGTGTGTGAGGTGGTGGGTTTGTTACCGGGGATTGTTTAGTATTATATCTTATTATTAGTTTTATTAGTAGAAGATAATTTTATTTAACTTATAAGTATGGTTAAATAATTAGCGTTTATATGTTGCCAGGTGTTAGATTTGTGAGTATCTTGGTAGTCTAATAATTAAAAAAATGCTAAGTAAACATGATATTAAATTATTATTATTTTATTTTTATTTTTATTTTTTTTAAAAGTGAAAATTGTATTAAGAAGATAATTTCAATTTATAATAATTGGCTTACCACTTTTGATCACTCTTAAGATTTTAATAAAACTAACTTTAACATCTCCTTGGACCACAAATTTCTTAATGGAATCCAAAGAATATAAACTCCTATCATGATTATAGTTTTAATTAATACTATTCTAATAAATTTAGAATGCTTCACTCTCTTACCATGAATTTGGGGTTTATCGTAGATTAGAACTAAGAATGTTACAAGTAGCAACATGATGTCAAACCAAAGGCTAATCATCATAAGCATCTACCCTAGGTCCACACACTTCATTGCCTAAATTACTATTCGTTAGTAATAAAAATTATTTGTTCACCTGCATCTAATCTATAGTATCCTTGTTTTGATAAGATTTCAACTAGTACCCAACAAGATGCTCACTTCCCCTTTTAGCCAAAAAATTAGTCGTTGCATTCTTTCCTCTGCCTACATAAACCAAAATGATATTCCCAAACTACTACAAAATGACTTTAATCTAATTCACTATGTTCTCAATCCACTACACACTCAGTTTGAAATTCCTAATCTCATTTAGCAACCCCACCAAAATTTGAGAATCAGACTCCACTATGACATTTCAAACTCCATTCTCCCAAGCATTGAGAGAGCCTTGTCTGATTGCCAAAGCCTCTACTTCATTAGTTTTTGCTACTCCAACGCCTCCTAATTTTTTAATAAATAAACTTCCCCTTGTAGTCTCTTCTAAGGAAACCAATGCTTGTTACCCCTAGGTTATTTTTGGTTGTTCCATTCGTGTTAATTTTTTCCCAGCCTAGGGGTAGGGGCTGCTAAGCCCCATGAGTCTACATCATGGCAACATTCTCTCCTTACTATTTTTTTTGCTCTCTCACATGAACTTTTCTTGTTTCATAAATCTTGTTTAATAATATTTTGATAAACTAGCTCTATCAAAGTGTATTCCTCTCTGAAAATTCTGGCATTTCTTTCTAGCCATATGTACCACTAGATAAAGTTTGGACCTAGATACCAACCCAACTGAACCAATTTATTTTTGAACCTTCTTCATCTCCAGTCCTCTCATAAATTAGTATGAGTTATTTACTAATGGAGACAGGCCTTAAAGAGATCAACCCACAACTTCAGAGCAAAGTCACACTGGAAAATAAAATGATCTATTGTTTCCTTATGGGTATTGCACATGATACATTTAGAGGGGTCATGAAAACCCCTATTTTGTAAGTTATCATAGGTGAGGAAGTTTCGATGCATAACCTACCAGACAAAAAAAATAATTTTTGGTCAACCTTTTGCCAACCACACTCTATCCCATGAAACATCCACACAGAGGAGGAAGCAATTCATTATAACTATCCTGAACTATATAGATGCCTAAATTCATATGATCGCAAGCTATCTTATCCTCTTCCTCCCTTCTTGTAAGGTGGCATTGCTTAAGTATCATCTCTAAAAATGGCAACATAATCTGTGAGATTGGGACTGGCCACTCTTCCCATTGTTTAAAATTATAATATTTTAGAAACATAAAGTTAGTTATTTTAAATAACATTATGGTGGTTGTAAAGAAAATACAAGAATTTGTAGAATAACTCAAACTCTGGAAGCGGTCCAATTTAATCATATTTTTAGGGAAGAAAATAAATTTGCTGACTTCTTGGCTAACTTGGGACTCTCTCAAAATGATATGTCAATCTGGTGCAATGAGTTACCAGAAGGTTTAAATCATCTAGATAATGAAGGCAAGAATAGATAAAATGTTAAGTGTTCTGCTGGAGACCAGAAGGAGGGAAAGGTTGAGTGAAATGGTATAATTTTTATTTTTTAAGAGACATCTTTATTCAAATATTTTGAATTTGAATAGAAAGTTGAGTTGCACAGCAACATTAAGCAGTTGGGATAGATGGCTTTTCCAAGTGGGCTTGAATTAGAGACATGTTGGAATGCATGTGGACGGGAAGGCCAGGCCCAATTTCAAAAGTTTTGTTTGGTTTTCCGTAGTCTATGTTCTCCCCTGCATGGGTAGCTTGTGCCTGTTCTATTTTGAAATCCTTTGCGAGGGGTTATGGTGTGTTTAGTTTCATTTGTGGTTGATTTTTTTTGTTTCCTTGGCTCCTATAGCTCCTGTGAGAGCTTCTCAAGATCCTGGTTTCTCATGGTGGCCTGCGTGCCATTTTACTTCTTTATTGGATGGATCATTTTTATATAAGATTTGGGGACCATTCTAAAACCCCTTATTCTACCTAATAAAAAAATATAATTTAAATTTTAAAATAACACATTTATATTTTATTCACATTTAAAAGTACAAATAATTATAATATGTTTGGAATAGTTTCAGGTTTAGGCTTTGGCTCTTCTTTGAGCGGTCCAAAGTTCAAATTGTGGTGGGTGTGTGGCTGTGTGTTATATTCTCTATTGATGAGCTCAGATCTTCCCATTATGAGAGGTCATGGTGGGATTGGAATGCCCAACCTTGAGCGTCAGTCATAGAGTTTATCGCACTCACCAAATAAATAAATAAATAAATAATAATATTATGTTTGGAACATAATATTAGTTATCATAAATAACATGATGATGGTTATAAACATAACACAATTTAAAATTTAAAATAATACATTTATGTTTTATTGACATTTAAAAATACAAATACTTTAAAATCTTAATGAATGGTTAGAGTACAACTCATAGGATTAAAGTGTGAGACATTTTTTCCCAGAATATTCCACCAAGGTTTAAATTTTAAGCCTATTTCCTTTGACGGTTGTAGGGGTTTCTCACACTAACAAAATATTAAAAGATAATAATAATAAACTATAATAATAATAATAATATGTTTAGAACAGGAGCGTCAGAGGCTGCAGCAAGCACACGGTAACGAGCACACGATGATGGATGATAAGCACGAAAGCTACGATGAGGATGGACATGGGTAGCAGGACTTTCGAGGTGATGTGAAGGTAGACGAGGGTGAACCCCATGGGGAACCAAAGCGCCAATAATGACGATAACACTTCTCTTTGTGAAAAGGGATTAAACCCTAGGTGTAGTCAAGCGATGGAACAAAGCGATAAATTTGGGTATAGTATTCACAAAAGAGATGCAAACCCTAAGTACAGTCAAGAGATGAAACAAAGCAATAAATTTGGGTACAATATTCACAAAAGAGACACAAACCCTAGGTGCAGTCAAGAGGGTTGTTCACAAACTCTCTTTAGTCTATGAGAAAGCCTCTTCGATCAGAAGAAATATATCTTAAGGATAATTGGGTTTGTAAATGGATGAACCCATACCCTCTATAAATATTTCAAAAGAAAAATTTGGGTTGGATTTGTCATGAAGTTCAAAAAATTACTAGGCTTGGAAGAGCTCAAAGGATACATTAAATATTGGTGGAGTTCAGATTTCCAAGTAACTCTCCTACCCAAAAATTTCTTTCTGTTTCATTTTCTGATTTAGAGGATAAAGATAGGGTAATGGATTATAGATATGATTGGTTTTTTGAACAAAGTGGTGTCTATATAAGACCTTGGACTTCTAATTTCAACCCATTTACAGAAGAAGTTAATTGCTTCCCAGTCTGGATGAATCTTTATGCTCTCCCTGTGGAGTTTTGGGGAGAGAAGATATTCACCAAAATCGGTAATGCCATTGGTTCATTCCAATATATGGATGCCCAAATCGAGGAATTTTTTTTAGTAAAATTAACATGAGTAAAGTGAGATTAACTGTTTGGTTGGATGTTTCAATTCTTGGGCCTCAATCCATCACTATCTCCTCGAGTAAAGGAGAATGGCTCCAAAATATTGAATATGAAAACTTCTCTCTAAGATGTTATTGTTGTTAGTAATATGGCCCCTTGAAGAAGAGATACCCAAACATATGATCATGATTTGATTCCTCCTTGGTGGATAAGGGCTTGAATGTGAATTATTCGAAATCTTCAAATATCCTAGTTCAAAATAAAGAAGCTCATCCTCTAGATGCACCAATTGTCCAACAAGAATCATGCGAGCAACAAAATACTCAAATCCAAAAGGAGAATTTGAATCAGATCATTGAGAAAAGCCAAATGGTTACTAAAGAAGAAGCTCATCCTCCAGATGCACCAATTTTCCAACAGAAATCATGCAAGCAACAAAATACTCAATCCCAAAAGGAGAATTTGAATCATATTATTGAGAAAATCCAAATGGTTACTAAAGACCATCCAAACAATTCCATGGAAAAGATTAGCACCTTATATGGTATACGCCACTATATAGGAGGGAGAATCTCTGCTACAAAATAAAAATAATCAAACTAATTCCCTCTTTGATAGATGACTGCTATGTTTATTTTTCTTATATCTACTAGAGTTATGTGTCATGTAAGGGTTGTTCTTGTTGTTAGTTCCTTAAAAAAAATTGATTATGAAACCTTAGAAATTTGAGGAAGATAAAAAATATCTTTGATAGAAAAGCAAAGATAAAAATGCTTTATTTAGATGTGGTATACCCGGATGGGACAACTACGATTGGCCATAGAGCTAGGTTCTTGGGACTTCTAAACTACCCAACATTTTGGAATGAAATTCGGAGGTATATTGATTTGGAAAAACCAATCTATGATAGCGGGAGCGGGAGTGGGACTAGGAACAGGTTCAGAGACTGGTGCAGGTTCCTAGTCGGGAGCAGGATCGGGATCGAGATCGGGCACGTCAGGGCCCGAACTCAGGCCCGCAATGGCAGGCCTAGAGGAGGGCTCAGAGGCTAAGCATAATGGTGGTCAAGGTGGGGACGACATCTTGGGCCTGGGCCCTCAGCCCAACCTCGATGCGAGCACAGGCCTAGGGAAAAAGCCTTCAGATCCTGGGCAGGGTTCTGCCCCGGGTGGGCCCAAACCCTCCTATCAACAGATCTTGGTGGGCACCAGGGCCCAACCTCGGGCCCTAGGTTTAGGGCTTTCCCTCGAGGGCACCCACATTTCTATTCAAGAGGAGGTCTACTCCTCCTTTGTTGCTGGATCCTCTGTCTCCCTGGTTGGGAAATTCCTGGGAGGGCGACCAGACATGGAAACTATCCGTAGATGGGTGGATTCCAAATGGAAGGTTTTTGGACATATTCAGCTAGTTGCCCTTACCAAGGGATTCTTCATCATCAAACTAAATAACAATTATGACGTTGAAAAGATCCTGTCGGGAGGGCCCTGGTTTCTGGGACGCAAAAGCCTCTTCCTCAGGTGATATAGAGCTGACTTCCACCCCAGCACCCAAAGCATCAACTTCGCCCCGGTCTGGGTCTGACTCCCTAATCTTCCCTTCCACCTATGGCATGAAGACATCCTAAGACTTATTGCTCAGTCAGTCGGGGACCTAGTGGCCTTCGATCCCGCTACCAAGGCAGGATCTCAAATGGTTCATGCCAGATTTTGTGTCAATGCAAATCTCGAATCCGAGCTTCCCTCTTCTGTGACCATCTCTTCTGGGTCCTTTTGGCACCAATCTCTGATTTACAAAAATAAACCTGCTTTTTGTCCCCTTTGCTACACTCAAGGTCACCTCCCCCACCAATGCCCTATATCCAAAAAGGCTGATGACCCTCTCCCCAAACTCCCTTCCCGATCAGGCCAGGTCATGTCCCGAGGTCCCCCTCATGACGACCATAGATCCCAGGCCTAGACCACCAAGGAGGCCCCCCCTTCTGTCCCAAAGGATTCCCAAGCGGGCCCTGGCCTGGAGGACGGTCTTCCCCAGGTTTCCCTTTTCGTTGCTTCCTTCCTTGGGTCATCTTTCAGGGCCCCGATCCCAGGTTATCCCTCCCCTCTCGATGCGAATCCCTCCCCGTAGGCCCCCACTTGCACCCCCCTAGGCCTACGAGCCACCCGGTATCTCTTCCCCGCCGGCTCCCACCTTCCCGTCTTCCTCTGTCGGGGTTCCTTCCTCCCCCCCACCCCTGATATCCCCCCTCGATCCCCTCCTGCACCTCCCGATGGTCTTTGCTGGGCTTCCCCCCTTGGAGTGCAGATCCAAGAGGTTAGACAAAGAGGTTGACGGTAGTTCTCCGTCTGGGCCCGATGAAGTCAGCCCCAAGATGACCCGAAGCAGGACTTTTGCCATAGACTTTGGCAATAAACTCAAGAGAGGTCGGCCCACCCTGGGTGACCAGCGAACAAGGATCACTGAAGACGACATCACCAATGGCTCCCAGAAAACCCTCTCTGACGTTGCTACGAGCTTCACCAAAATAGACGCCCTTAGATCCAAACCCCCCATTCAGGCCGGGAAGGGGGGCAAGCGACCCCACAAGGGTGTCAAATGAAGCTCATCACCTGGAATGTCAGGGGGCTCAATGGTGTCCCCAAGAAAAGGATCCTCGGCCAACTCCACAGGGATAACTACCCGTCCTTCCTCCTCCTCCAGGAGACCAAAATAGATGACGTTGCTGCACAGAGAGTAGCCCAAGCTACCTGGCACAACTACGAGTCTCTGTCTACCCCTGCGGTTGGCACAGTCGAGGGTCTACTATGCATGTGGGATCCTCAATATTATGAGAGGCTCATATCATCTTCTCCTAGAATAATCAATATTCTAGTCCATTGCATGAAGTCAAGGTACTCGTGGATTCTGTCTAACGTCTACGCCCCTAACAACCCAGTTGAGAAAGCAGACTTATGGAAGGAAATCAGCTCGATGAGAGAAGCCTTTGCCCCCCTCATCTGGATCCTGGTAGGGGACTTCAATAGTCCCCTATTCCCTTCTGATAAAAGTGGGGGCTCAACGGCTTCGGGCAAAATCATGGAGGACTTTGGAGCCTTCATCGTCCTCAACGAGCTCATGGACGTCAGCCTAAAAGGAGCCAGGTACACCTGGTCAAACAGAAGAGCGGGAGCAAGTCATATCCAGGTTGGGTTGGATAGAGTGTTCCTATCCAAGGAAGCCCTTCCCCTGTTTGCTGATGCAACCTTGTTGGCCCTCCCAAAAATTGAATCTGACCATAGCCCCCTCCTCCTCGAAACCGATCATTGCTCCTCCCCCAAGCGACCCTTTCGGTTCGAGTCCATGTGGCTGCATCATCTCAACTTCAGGGCCCAGGTAGGCCGCTGGTGGGCTCCCCCAGTCCCTAGGCACCCCGCTGAACAAGTCTACCACAACCTGAGATGCCTCAAAGAGCAACTCAAGGTATGGAATAGAGAGGTGTTCAGTAACGTCTTTGAAAACAAAGCTACAGTAAAGAAAAAACTTGAAGACCTTGAGCTCAGATTTTAGGCAGGCTCCCAAGACCCGGGGAACAGGGAAGAGGAACGCTTAGCCCTCAACGAGTATCATAACATCCTTGCCAGAGAAGAAAAATTTTTGAGGCAGAAGTCGAGAGCCTTGTGGCTCCAAGATGGTGATGCCAACATGAAGTTCTTCCACACATCGACTCTCAGGAATAAGGGTCTAATAGAATTGCCGAGTTGGTGGGTAGTAACGACAAAATTATCAAGGAAGAAGAGGACATTTGGTCTAAAGCCACCAACTTCTTCTAGGAGCTCCTTGGCGATAGTCCCCCCATGTCCTCAGAAGCGACAGACTCCCTTCTGGAACATATCCCTACTTCAGTCTCAGCCATGGCAAATGAGATGCTTATGCAGCCTCTGTCTGACTCTGAAATCCATGTTGCCACTTTTTCCATGAAGGCTGAGGTAGCCCCAGGACCGGATGGGTTTCCCCCCCGATTCTTCCAATCCTTTTGGGACATCGTTGGGCAAGAAGTGTGTGCTACCATCCGAGACCTCCAGACTGCCAGCTCCATCCCCAGAGGTATAAACTCCACCTTCATTGCCTTGATCCCCAAGTCCCAGGCTACCAGATCCCTCTCGGATTTTTTCCCCATCAACTTGTGCAATGTCCTGTACAAAATCTTGACCAAATACATGGCCTCCCGCCTCAAGGATATCCTTCCCCTGATCATTGCCCGTTGCTAGGGAAGCTCAGTCAAAGGCAGACTGATCACAGACGGAGTTATAATCATGCACGAGGCCATTCACTTGGCCTTCCTTTCCAAAAAGTCCTCATTTCTACTCAAGCTGGATATGAACAAGGCCTTTGATAGATTCGACTGGGATTTCCTTTCCAAGGTCCTCCTTAAGTTCGGGTTCCACCCCTCCTGGGTCAGGCTCATCAGCAACTGTGTGTCCTCCCCCTAGTTCTCTAAAAATATCCTCATCAACGGATCCCCTACCGGGTTCTTCCCCAGTTCTAGAGGCCTTCAACAAGGCAACCCCCTGTCCCTGATCCTCTTCATTATCCTGGCTGAGGCCCTGGGATGAACCATCTCGAGTGCTATTTCCCGTGGACTCATTTCGGTAATTAGGCCTACGCCGGGCCTACCCCCTGTGTCCCATCAACAGTTCATGGACGACACCATCCTCGCCACCTCAGCTTCGATCCCTCAATCCAAGGACCTCAAGCAAATCTTGATCTTGTACGAGGAGGCAGCCGGGCAGAAAATTAATCTTCAAAAAAGCAATATCTTCTTCATCCATAATCCCTTGGCTAGGCAAATTAGAATTGGGTAGATTCTGGGCGGTACCCCTGGTTCCCTTCCCTCCTCTTACCTTAGGCTTCCCCTGTTTATAGGTGCGTCCTTCAAGCCCCTATGGAGCGGGATGATAGAGCGAATTCAAAGGAAGCTGGCCCCATGGAAAGGACACCTCCTCTCTCAGGTTGGCAGAGCCACCCTCTTGGCGGTGGTCCTTCAAAGCATCTTGATATATTTCATGTCGATCTTCATAATCCCGGTCTCCATTGCAGCTCACATCGAACAAATCCAGAAACACTTTCTCTGGTCGGGCAGCAAAGATAAGAAGAGGATTCCTTTGGTTTCCTGACCCATGGTCTGCTACCCCAAATGCGAGGGAGGGATTGGGCTCAGGCGGGTGACCTTGATGAACAAGGCCCTGTTGTCCAAGCACGCCTGGAAGGTGTTCACCAACGCTCCTGATGAGTGGGTCAGCATCGTGCTCAGGAAATACTGTCACCTCCACCCCTTCCTTAGTGAATCCCAGCCCAGAGATGGATCAGCCTTCTAGAAATCCCTGATTTCCACTAAAGACATCATTCAAAAAGGGACCAGATGGATCCTCGGGGACGAAACCAAGATCGACTTCTGGAAAGATAGGTGGATCCAAGATGAGGCCCTGACTGCTGAGAAATGATCTCCTCATCCTTAGACCAGGCCTGGCAGACAAAGGGCCTAGTGTGTCGGCCTATCTCTCCCAGAATCAGGGGCGGGTTTCTTGGAAGCCCATATTGAATTCCAGGCACCCGCTCCAAGCCTCCAGGCTTCAGTGCCTCCTCAAGGTGATAGTGATACTGTCCTCCAGGGGGAACGATAGATGTGTTTGGCACGACACTCCCAGCGACGTATTTTTTGTAAAATCTACCTACAACCTCCAAAGAGTTCCTGACGAGGCCCCTTTCCCAGCCCTTCAGGTGTGGGCCAAGAAGCTGATCCCCAAAATCAGCCACTTCATCTGGGCGGCAGTCCAAAATAAGATCCTGACCATTGAGAATCTGATCAAGAGGTGCTTCCAGATCCTGAATAGATGCTTCCTTTGCTGTACTGCCTAGGAGTCCACTAATCACCTCTTTCTTAGGTACCCCTTTTCTTTTGAAGTCTTGGGCCTCATCCTTTCCCAATTTTCTATTCAGTGGGTGGCCCCCAATTCCATCTCTGACCTCCTATCTCAGTGGCCCAATCCCTTCACCCACCCCTTCGTCCGCTTCCTCTGGGGCTCCTGCCTTCTTCACTTGCTTTGGCAACTATGGCTTGAGTGCAACAGCAGAGCCTTCTCCTCCCCGGGCCGTTCCCCCTATGGATAGCGACCAAGGCGGTTTCCTTTGCCCTCAAGAATTCTCGCTCCATCCCTCTGACCGAGGCACCCTGGCAGCCAGGTGAGGCCTCCCTTATTTCCTCCCTCGAAATCTAGCTTCCCCCCCGGCCCCCCGCCCCCTCCCACCGTTCTACGACCAGGTGGACTGCCCCCCTCCCGGATGGGTCAAAATTAACTTTGACGGAGCTTCTAAGGGAAATCCTAGGCCCTCGGGTGCGGGCGGGGTCATCCGCAATAGTCACAGGGCCTTGATCTTTGCGTACGCTGCTCCGCTTGGCATACAGACCAACAACTTCACCGAAGCAGCAGCTCTCCTCAGCGGGCTGACTGCCTTAAGGAGTCCGCCCCAAAAGTCATAATCGAGGGCAATTCCCAAGTTATAATCAAAGCTACTCGTAGCCCAGGAAGTTGCTCTTGGCACATTCACAACTCCATATGGGAAGTCCATACCATTCTCCAAGGGCTCCCTGATCACGCCCTTCGGCATGTGTATAGAGAAGGCAACAGGGCAGCCAACTTCATGGCCAACCAGGCTACTGCAGCAGAAGATTTCATGACCTGGACCATGAAATTCCTTGAAGATCTGGCCCAAATAGTATCGAAAGTTTCCAGCATCGATGAGGGCCCAGGCGCTTATCCCGCCCTGCTTCGGGGCCCTGAAGATGCACGACCGTGCCTAGTGCTTCCCATGCAGCTTCCAAATCCCAGGAGACCCCCTCCCCCGAAGGCTCCCCTTCCCCAAAAAGGCGCAGGCCCACCCAAAAATACAAATCTCCGATCCAGGGCCCAGGCGAGGCCCCGAATCCTGATGCCAGCTCAAGTCGCAAAGGCCCAGCCCCAGGCAGCAACAAGGCTACTGGCAGCTCCAAGAAGGCCAAGGTGGAGGCCCTCGAGGCCACTGAAGTCAGTTTTGACTCCGACAACAAGATGCAAAATTTGACGTCCAGGGCCGTCCTTGAAATTATGATTGGCTCCCAAAGGGAGAGGAGTTGATCTGTCAGGTCGAGCCCCGTCCAGGCCAGGCCCGACCACAGGGCCCCCTGGAGCGGCAACGAGCAGGTTTGTGCATTTTTGGCTTTTGTTGTTTTGCGGTTTTTCCATGTTTTGGTGGCCTCAGACCAAATTTTGTAGTGCTGGTCTCATAGCTAGTCTGTATTTTTGTAGGCATCAGGGCCTTGGGCCCCAGACTATTGCCCAAGGGCGCAGCCCCGATTTTTAATCACAATTGTAGCCACGGCTTCCTATGTAACTAAGGTTTGAGATCCTTCAGCAAAAAACCCGCTGTAAATATACTGTTACTTACCAAAAAAAAATACTTTATTTAATTTGGTAGAAATGTAACGAGAACAATGTATCATTTTGTTTTTGTAACAAGAGTGACCCTGATAGAATCTACACATAACTTATTAAAAAAAAAAATGTTTGAAAAATAATATTAGTTATTTAAATAACATCATGATGGTGTGAGGATAACACAATTGAAAATTTAAAATAATGCATTTATGTTTTATTCCGCCTTTTATTCACATTAAAAAAAATACAAATACTTTGAAATATTAACAAATAGTTAGAGTAAAGTGGGAGACATGTTTTCCAAAAATATTTCAGCAAGGTTTAACTTTTAAGAATGTTTCATTGAAAAGATACTCTAAGGTTCAATTTTTTTTTTTTTTTGTGATACATACGGGAATTGGCAATTGCCTTTCCAACTTGAACAACTGGTCCCAAGATAAAATCACATTGCCTCCAATCATAACATCAAATCATGGAGCTATCATTATAACCCTTGCCTTGCCTTCGTAAATACGGTCCGAAGTAAGGGAGACCCCCGGTGGCTCGAGGTTTGTACCACCATCATCAATATCTTATGAATATTGATGAATATCTAAATAACAAAATTTGTTGTAATGCTGCTATTTAGTTTGTTGAAATGTTAATAGTTTATTAAAACATTGAAATAATATGCTCGTATATAAGATTGTTTTATTTTCATATATCCAATTTTAATTTCATATAACCATTTAAAAATCATTTAATTTCATATAACCATTGAAGACATAAATTATAAAAATCATTTAATTAGGTAGATTTATTTTAAAACAACTTTAGTTAATCAAAATGAACATTATTTAAATATAATTTAAATGCTATCATATACTAATAATTATAAGTTTTTAATCAAATAATATTAGCTCAACTAGGTTGAGGTTTCGAGCCAAGCAATACATACATAGTTGTCAAGTTATTATAATTGATCATGATATAATATAGGCTAGGTCTATTTAAACCCATATAACCAATAAAAAAATAATTATAAATTTTTATTTATTAAATTAAAATCAAATGATTAAAATAAATCATCTTTTATTAAAACTTATTTTTTATTTTTTTATAAATATATAAAAACTTAATAAATGGTTATTCTTAATCTTAAGCAAATTATTTTTATCTGTAAACTAAAATATATTATAATCCATTAAAATAATTAAATATAATTTATAAATAGTAAAATAGTATATAATACTATATACTATTTAACTCGAGATTTTTTTTAGGATGCATTATGAAGATTAGAAATAAGAAAGTATGAAGATCAATTAATATAATATTATTAAAAATAATATGCCACTTAAATCATAAAATAGTAATTAAGTCACAAAACAACATCATAAAAACTAAAATTGATATTTTTTATTTTAAGGCTTATATGGTATTGCAACAAAGGTCCTAATGTGTATTACACATAGTGGTGATACAATAACTATGTTATTATGCATGTATCATTTGTCAAGGTTTGAACCTAGGTTTCTTCCTTGAAAGTCGATGAATTTAATTAGTTGAGATCATGCTATTTGATAAAATGTCAAGGTTCACCCATGAGATTGAAACCTTTAGTTGAGATATACCATTTGATAAAATATCAAGGTTCACCCATAAGATTAAAACCTGTCTATGGTGTGAAACTCTTTACTCCTCATCTCAATGGTGTCAACCTCTTAGATAAGCCTAAACTTATAAATCGCACATTTATAAATTTACTTTTAGGTTCATTTGTAATGCATGTTAAAATTTATTCTTGTTCATTTCTCTAATATATCTTGTATATCTTAAATTATATATAAAAATTACCAATGTTTTTTTTTTTGGTATAAGGTAGAGGTGGTTATAAGGTCCACAAACCTTTTACATAGTCAAAATGGGCTTGTTCTAGCATCAAGCCCGTATAATCAAAATACAAAATGGATCTTTCTAAGACCCACATTAAGCCATACTTAGAGTCCACAGTCCTATACTTGTCGCTTGACTATTCAGGATAAAACAAAAACCAAACAACACCTAGCACTTACTAATACCACTAGGTTGCTGTACTGTACACTTGTCACCTCCCAGGCCCTAGCAAATGGGATGCATTTTCTACCTAATTCCATCTGTCAGATTACTCATCATAAACACCTCTGATCTCATGATGCTCTAACAGGTTTGATCTTAGCTCTTCTCTAGAAGCCAACACCAAAAGTTCTTGAGGGAAGTTATCCTTCCAAATTTGCATCTCCCCAACAGAAACTGCAATATTTGTCATTAGATCCACCACCTGATTCCCTTCTCTGAAGGTGTGTTGTATTCGAGCATTAACCAAATGAGATTTATGAATCTTTGCTTCTAGGATAAGCTCCAAGATGGTCCAGCTGGGGTCTTTATCCTCCTTAATTGCCTTGATTATATTAAGCGAATCCCCTTCAAAGATAACTTCCTTATAACCCTCAATTCTAGCAATTCTCATTGCCTACATGCAGGCTCGGGCTTCTGCAAAATGATTTGTTTGAGTTCCCAAAGGCTCTGCAAAGGCAATGACCACTTTTCCTTCCTCATTTCTCATAACTCCTCCTGCTCCTACAGCCCCTGGATTTCCTTTAGCTGCCCCGTCAAAATTAAACTTAACCCACTTTTGTGTGGGGGGTATCCACTTGACACCATCCCGTGGGTTGGTTGTAATGTCTAGGTTTGGAAGTTCCTCTCCCCAGTTCCGCAAAATCCTCCTTTCCCTTAGAGACATGGTCTCATTTTTGAAGAAGAAAGTTTTCAGTTTTCTTTCAAAGCTCTGATTATTTTATTACCACATAACCTGGGATCTTTCTTACATCCTTTAAATACTCTCTTATTTCTCTCATTCCATATCCCCCATAAAAAATGGGGTAAGTCGAGCTTCCGAGCCAAGTCAAAAGTTTCGCTCGGAAGGGGGAAGCCCAATGTATGTAGAAGTCAGACATGCTATATGGACAGACCCAATCTATATAAAATTTGGACAGGATCATTTGGAAGACTATACAAGAAAATTCACAAGTTAGAAATATATGACTTACGGATTCTATCGCTTTCTCACACAAGATACATCGATTGATGAATTGGAAACCTCTCCTTTGCAGATTATCTGTTGTCAGAATCTTATTTTGAACTGCCAACCAAAAGAAGAAAGCTATTTTTGGGGTTAAATTATTTAACCAAATAATAGAAGTCAGAGTCCAGCCATTGAATCTTGAGTGGGTTAACTTATAGGCAGTTTTTACTGAATAGATCCTGTTAGAGTTAAAGTGCACTATGCCTTTGTTTTGACACTTTTCAGTTTATACTGACACTTGTCAGTTTATAATATAGGCCTTCTGCCTATATATGTGACACATTTTTATCAATTAGGATAGTGCACTTTAAGGGGGAATGTTAGAGTTAAAGTGCACTATGCCTCTGTTTTGACACTTGTCAGTTTATAATATAGGCCTTCTGCCTATATATGTAACACATTTTTATCAATAATATATCCCTTCAGTTTTCCCTCCTAACAGATCCCACTTGTAGTTTTGCCCCAAATCGCCTTGTCTCTTCCTTCCCCAGGAATGATCGGGAACACCCTTAAAGCATCATTGAGTTTGGTTAGGGCCACCTTCTCTTGCTTTGACAGATTATGAACTGTGATTTTCTTCCAAGAGGAAGTTTCCTATGCTACAGCAATAAAATCCCCTACTTTTCCTCCCATTTCCTTCGAAAGTTTATGTTGGAGGACCTGAAGGTCTAAGTTATCTTTTAGAGGGGCCTCTTCCAACCACGAGTCTTGCCAAAAGTCCACTTGTCTTCCATTACCAATTCTCCATCTGATGCCTTTCCTGACTACCTCCCGACATTCGAGCAAACAATTCTAGAAATAGGATCCTCTAGGGAGATTATCAGCTTTCAGGAAGTCCTGATTATTTTTGATATATTTTGCCTTAAGAAGTTTTACCCATCCCAATTGATCATTATTTATAAATCTCCATCCTTGTTTGCCAATCAAAGCTTGATTCATTTCTTTCATTCTCTTTAGCCCCAGGCCTCCCTGATCCTTGCTTGCACACACCTGATTCCATGCTACCAACGAAATTCTCTTTCTCTCCTTTGAACCTGACCACAAGAAGTTGCGTTGAATTTGCTCCAATGTAGC
The DNA here is from genome assembly GCA_028583015.1 of Wollemia nobilis. Lineage (NCBI taxonomy): Eukaryota > Viridiplantae > Streptophyta > Pinopsida > Araucariales > Araucariaceae > Wollemia > Wollemia nobilis. The sequence continues at coordinate 2,423,673 of JAQPPZ010016923.1, forward strand.
TTGGACCTTTGCAAGCATTCTAAATAGAGACATGTAGTAAATTGGAATGCTCTGTAAAGTAGTTTGAACTAATAAGGCTTTTCTTGCTGAGCTGAGAAGGCTGCCCTTCCACCCTGCTAACTTTTTGGAGATCCTGTCAATAACTGAGTTCCACAATGTAGCCTTCATTCTTCCTTCGAACATAAGCATGCCTAGATAAGTTGCTGGTAGAAGCTCCTTTCCACAATCGAAGAGGTTAGCTATTCTTTCCTCCCTCCCACCAGGCGTGTTAAAGAAATAGATGCTACTCTTCTTATAGTTTATGTACTTTCCTGCTTCTGTCTCATACTTGGTTAGAATTCTCTTCAGCTTCCTAGCCTGAGGCACCGAGGCTTTGGACACAATGATTGTATCATCCACAAACTATTGGTGAGACACTGGCTCTACTGTTGAGGCTAGTTTGAAACCTTCCAATTGACCATCTGCCACCACTGTTGAAATGTTCCTACCCAATGCTTTCGCTAAAATAATAAACAAGTATGGAGACAAAGGATCTCCTTGTCGCAACCCCCTTTCACTCTTAAAGTAACCGAAGGGTGACCCATTCACCATGACATAAAATATTGTAGTAGAGATACAACTAAAAATCAACTTAATCCACTAGGGACAGAAACCAAACTTACCCAAAATCTTGGTGAGGAACCACCATGAGACCCGGTCGTAGGCTTTATTCATATCAAGCTTTAGTAACATACCAGCTTCCTTACTAGCCACCATTGAATGAATAACCTCATGAATTGTGATGATACCATCTAGTATTTGTCGCCCTTTCACAAAGCCTCCTTGGTTCATATCAATGATGAAAGGAAGGATAACCTTCAGCCTATTGGTGATTGTTTTTGTGAGAATCTTCATCAGAGTGTTACATAAACTGATAGGGAAAAAATTGGAAAATTTCATTGCTCCCACTAGTTTAAGGATGAGGACTAAAAATGTAGCATTAACTCCTTCTAGGATTTCCATGTCCTTTTGAGCCTCAATTATAGATTCCACTACATCATTGCCTAGGATATCCCAAAAATTCTGGAAGAAAGCTGCGGGGAAGCCATCCGGTCCTGGGGAGCTGTTACCATCCATGTCAAAAACCACCTTCTTGATTTCCTCCTTTGTGAAAGGACTAGTAAAAACCCATTAAGATTCTCAGTTATGAGGGGTGGAATGGCTGCCAACAGAGAGTCCTCTTCTTCAATAGTCGGATTTACATCTTCTAGCAACGATTTAAAGTACTCAACCACTTCCCTCCTTATGACTTCCATATATTTGGTGTTAGACCCATCGACCATCTTGATCTCCTTAATTTTGTTAGTACTCCTGTGGTGAAGATTAGAGACATGGAAGAACTTTGTATTTCTGTCACCCTCCTTTAACCAACGCAGTCTGGATTTCTACCTCCAAAAGGTTTCTTCAAATCCTAGCATCGTGTGGTATTTGGCTAATAGCTCCCTCTCCTAGTTTCTCAGATCCTTGTAAGCTACTCTGACTTCAGGTTCTCCTATAGTTCATTGATCTTGTCTTTTAGTTCTGCCTTTTTAACAAAAATATTGCCAAAGGAAGTTTTGTTCCACTCTCTAATGTTAGCCTTCACATTCCTTAGTTTACATGCCACTTGGGCCGGTTTCGAACCATTATACTTTTTGTCCCACCATTGGGCAACCGGATCCTTGAGATCCTGATGTTGGAACCACATAAGTTCGAATCGAAAGGGTCCGATGTATCTTTTCTTAGAGTCCTCCCCTGTTTCCCACAGAATTGGGTTGTGATCAGACCTAATTCTTGGGAGTGCCATTAATGAAGAGTCCCCAAACCTCTCCAGGAATTCTTGAGAAAGAAGAAACCTATCTAATCTGATCTGAATTTGGTTTTACTTCAATCTTTTGTTAGACCATGTATAGGAGAATCTACGCAGGTCCACATCCATCAACTCATGTTGCTCAACAAAATATCTAAACTCGTAGATATCAGCAATTATTCTTTGAGAGCCCCCCAATTTATCTGCAGGATTAAGGTAGCAATTGAAATCCCTCGTCACAATCCAAGGGTAGTTGGGGACCGTCTCCCTCAATTCAGCTAGCTGACTCCAAAGAACCCTTCTCAGTCCCTGTCTAACTGGAGCATATACATTCATTAAGATCCACTCTTCCTGCGTGGTTTTATCCACACATAAGAGACAAATAAACCAACTCGACATCAGAATCACTCTACTATCAATCACATTCTTGTTCCACATAACCAAGCAACCCTCCTGCTGTTCCAATGGCCTCTTGGCCTACTACTTCAACTTCTCGCCAAGTCCTATTCTTAAAAGGAATAACTCTACTCTCCTCCATTTTAGTTTCTTGCAGTAAAATCATATCCGGTTTGTGTTCTTGTCTAAGAGCATACAAAGCTCTTATTTTTGTAGGATTACTCCCACGAATATGCCATGAAAGAATCTTCATTTATGGGCTTTGGATCCCCAAGCCTTCACCCCAAAGAGCAATACTGCTTGAGTGCCATCAACCACTCCTCACTTTGCTTCTTTCTACCTTAAGGCAGCATTGCTAGGTTTCCCTCTTCCTATCGAACCATATCCCCATACATCCGCTATAGGCTGGGGTTCTTTAGTATTCACTTGGATTCTAGTAACCATCTTGGATAGGTCAGTCTTGGTCTTTGGGGTAACAATCTGGCTTTCCAGGTTAACTAGTCTTTCTGACAGTGGAGATGATTCTGTGCTCTTAGCTTCTTGATTAGTAGATTTTTTTTCCTTGCTTTGGGGTTACCCTGATCTTGGTGGTTCATCTCTTCCTCCTGAGTATCCTTGCCTGTATTATTAGTTTCCTACTCCTTCCTCTGATTTTTCTCCTCTAAATCCTTCTCTTGAGTCTCCTCTACCTCAGATTCCACTTCTTGGCTATCCATCTGATCTCCCTTCAGATGATTTAATGCATCAAAACTATTCTCCATTGGGATTTTGATCTCCTTGGAATTTCTTCCCATAAATTCCTCTGCAGTACATGGGACCACTTCCACCGAGCCTCCATAGGCCTCCTGTATTACCCAATCAAACTTACTTGCCCCAGGGCATTGATCTATGGGGTTCCTTCCTTTGTGATTTGGCTCTGAGGGTTGTTGTATCATCTTAGGAGCAGGTTTAGCTTGAGGGTTCCCATTAAAGGGACCATCTCCCCTATGAGAGGGTTTCGGGGCATAGGTATTTTTGGGAGGAGGGTTATAACGTTGCCTCTTGCTTACAATAGGGTGAATAGGGTCTCTGATATTCGGATTTTGAGCTCCATGTCCTTGAGGCCCATGTTGGGTAGGAATGGAGATCTACGGGGGAGGGATATTATTCTGGGTTTGAGGAGCAATATTTTGGAGTGGGGGCTGGGTGCCCTACCTTCCCGCAAACACTACACTTAAAAGACATATTTTCATATTCAAAGACCTGAGTATGAAGGCCAAACATAGACGACAATATAATGGATTTAGGGAGCTATTTACTCAGGTCCACCAACACACACATGCGAGCAGAAAGGAGTCTTGTTTTGCTCAAGGTTGTAGGATCAATAGCTATTCGTTCTCCAATATCTGTAGCTATCCCAGCCAAGATTTGTTCATTCCAAAAGAGTAGAGGTAATCCCGACATCTTAACCCAAATAGGAGCCAAATCCAGCACCTGAGTCTGGGGGTTGAAATTGGGTGACCAACGCTTCAGATACAAGCCCCTTTTCCCAAAAAACCAAGGACCTCCTTGGAGAGTCCTTTCCATGTCCTGTTCACATTGAAATGTCACCAAAAGAAAACTCTTGGGTAAAGCCTTAATCATCATACCGGCCCTTGGCTACCATTTTTGGACGGCCCATCTCCTTATGACTTCCAAGTCCGGCCTCACCCCCATAAATTTTGCCACCAGAGATGTTCTGCCCTCCATAGCCACATGCTGAGCTAAGGTATCCGGGACGTGCAACCTACCATTGACAGATTTTATATTAAAACAAGAGTCGAATAATTTTTTCTTACCGCAAAGAGCATTAAGATATGAAGGTCTCCAGTTGCCAAGTTTCTCTTTGTATCCTTCCTGGGTCTTCCTTTGATCCTGACGCACAGAGTCCTGGTCCCCCTCAAAGATATCTTCAACCACATCCGCCCAACGCCCTTGGACCGGTTCCAATAGAACTTCCTTGTCCACATCCTTCGCCTGGGGGCCTACTATCTCACTAGAGCCCCCACCTGCCGCGTCTGATGATCTGCCCATCGAAGCCCCACACCTAGGGTTTGTTGCCCCTAGACCTCCTACTCCTCCTTGCTGTTCCATTCGTCACAACTTGCTGCCTCCAAAATCTGCCATTTATTTATTTTTATTTTTATTTTAGGGCCAAAATTTTTGTGGCCGCTATAGTGCACGGGCTGCTACAGTGGCAGCTGCTATAGTTTGCAGGCTTCTACCAATATTTTCGTAATTTTGGTTACCGGTATATTCATATTTTATACAACATCTAAAATCATTCAAAGTTCTTTGGTTTGACAGATTCTTACCAATGTTTTTATGTAAAATTACCAATGTTTTTATAAAAGTAGTTGTTTATTTTCATTGAAATTAGAATAATTGTAAGGTTTAAAATATTTATTAAATAAATAAAAATTATTATAATTTTTAAATTAATGATAAGGACCTTGTTATAATAATATGAAATTGGTATTATAATATATATATTAACACAAACTTTTTGTTGTTTTAAATAAGAATATGATTTTTTAATTTATTTATGATAATATCTTTCTTGTTATAATATTATCATACTCTAATGTGCTACTATACTATGATAGGGTAGGTTCAAATACCCCTACATACACACATGATCCCACTTGCTCATCTTGAAAAGTGATAAAGTGTCCCAAACTTACAAATCAATGTGACATTGTTTGTAATATTTAATTAAAATATTAACTAGAAGCTCTTATTGGTATAATGATACCCTAATAGGAAATATTAGAATAGATAAATTATGAGCATGATGGGTTGAATAAAGTGAGAGCTATCACCTATCATATGAGAGAAAGTGAGACTAATAAATCATTTGAGACAAATGAGAGATTTGTGTACACAACATAAACAAGTATTTAAGATAATTAGGCTTCGTATTTGATATCATGCCAATTTTTGATAAGTCATTATTATCTACTTGTGAAATCTTCTCTTCTTCATAACATATACATTTGTTTGTTAAGCCAAACACACACGCATGTTGCAGTGATTACAATCTCTTTGATGAATATGCATAGCTACAATTTTTACTTCCCTTTGATTATAAATTTGACTACCTGACTGACATGATAGAGAATATGCACAACTATAGTTACAATCTTGAAGTGAATGACTAAATTGACCTTTTTCCACTGAGCTTTTGCTCAACATAAATTAATATGCATAGCTTGATTTTTGCTTAGCATCACATTTTCAACATTCTTCCCCTTGTTGAGAGGTCTTAGAAGACTATCTCTATGTCTTAATATTTGAGTTTTAACAACTTATTTTGTGAATATATCAACAAGCTACTGTTTAGTGCTATAATACTTCAAATCTATTCTTTTCTTTTATATCATATCCCTGATAAAATAATACTTCAAATAAAAGTGTTTATATCTAAGCCATTGAATCGACCCATATTATCACAAAAAATGATTGGGGTATGACATTGCTTCTCACTAATATCCTTCAATACATTTCTAAGCCACCAGGCTTGTGCACTATTGAAGTAACTACAATATACTTAGCTTCTATATAGGAAAGAGCAATTGATCCTTGCTTTGTAGAGTTCCATGTGATCAGTCTAGAACTAAGAGGAAAATAATTGCTAGAAGTAGAATTTTGATCATCCAACCTGCTACCCCAATTAGAATCACTAAAACCAACAATCTCCATCTCCTTAGTTGCATAATAATGAATGCTAAAATAAAGAGTACCTTTCACATACAAAAATATTCTCTTGGAGGTTGTCAAACGAAAATGAGATGGTTCATTCATGTAAACAACGTAAACAATGGCTGGTCTAATGTTAGTGAGAAATATCAAACTTCCCATAATGTTCCTATGACTTGTCATATTTACTTTCTTAACTCCATTGTCCTTGCACAATACTACTTCATGAGCAATATGAGTGGGAACTAGTTAATAATTGTTCATGCAAAACTTCTTCAAGATATCTTTAGCATAATTTTTTAGAAAATAAAAATTTAATCTTAATGTTAATAAACCTCCATTCTAAGGAAGTAATGCATCAACCCCAAATCTCTCATTTCAAACTCATTTATTATAGCATTTTGAATTCATATTTAGTTTTTAATCTGCTACTAATCAGATCATTTACAAACAAATATACAAGAAGAATATCATTACCTTCTTTATTAAAGTGGAGGTAGTCTCACTCTTGCTCTTTTTGAAGCCACATATTGAAAGTATCCATCTATCCTAACATACCAAGCACTTGGTGCTTGTGTAAGGCCATACAAGGTATTCTTCAATTTGTATACACAGTCTTGTTTATCTTTAAGCTCAAAATCTTCTTGTTGTTGTTGTTGTACATAGAATTCTTCTTCTGAGTACCCATTCAAAAAGGCACTTTTTACATCCAAGAAATACACACTCTATTTCTTTTGGTATGTCATAAAAATGGTTATTCTGATTGTTTTTTCCCTTGCTATAGGTGCCAATGTTTCTTCATAATCAATTCCATACCTTTGTGTGAATCATTTAACAATAAATATAGCCTTATGTCTTTCAATACTACCATCACTATTATAATTAGTCTTGTAGACCCACTTGGAACCCACATATTTTTTTACTATTGGGAAGTCTCATAAGGTCCCAAGAATCATTATTTTAAATGGAATTGATCTATTCTTGCATTGCTTACACCCACACATATTTAGTACAAGCATATTCAAAACAAAACGATTCAAACTTGACTTGATACATCAAAGCATAATTAACCGACTCACCTTTAGAATCTTCTTTATCATATTCATATATGTGCAACCTTTTAATCTTGAAATAACTTGATTAACTTCTTGATATTGGCCTCTTGTAAGCCTTATTACAAAATTTCTATCAAGCATTTGACTTGGTGGGTAAGCTTGAAGAGTTCTCTTCCCCTTCTTAGTCTTCATAAGATCAACAATGAGTGATGAATCACTTGAAGAACTTGATGAACTCTCCTTAGGACCACTTGAAGAACTATTTGGAAGACTTAATGGAGTAAGCATACTAGTGGGTTGTTCACCACCAATACTTCCATTACTAACATTGATGGTCTTATAAGCTTGGTCTCTTTGATGACCATATACTCCCCCTTCATTAAAAACTACATTTTTAAAAACCACCACTTTGTTAGTCTTTGGATTATAAAGCCTATAAGCTTTGCTATTTTCACAATATCTAATAAAAATACAAAGTTCACTTTTCAGATCAAGTTTCTTCCTTTTCTCATGAGCAACATGAATATAGGCTAAACAAACAAAAAAATTAAAATGACTAACATTGGATTTCTTCTCATACTATGCTTCATAACGAGTTATCTTATCAAGAGCACTTGTGGTACTTATATTAAGAATATCTACTTCTATAGCAATTGCATCAACCCAAAAGAATTGCTCATCCCCTTATTTTGAAGCATGCTCTATGCCATTTCAACTATATTTTGGCTCTTTCTTTTAGCCATCCCATTCTGTTGAGGAGTGTAGGCAATTGTGAGTTACCTATTGATTCTATTCTTATCATAAAACTATATGAACAACCTTGAACAATACTCACCACTATGATCAATCCTTACACACTTAATTCTATATCCACTTTCAATTTTACAAAGGCTTTAAAGTTCTTGAAAACATCTAAAGTCTCATCTTTATTATACATAAAATATACCCAACAATTTTTTGTAAAAATCATCAATAAAAGTAATAAAATAAGATGACTTACCCAAGCTTTTGGTTTACATTGGGCCGCAAATATTAGGATGAACTAATTAGAGTATATTTTGGACCTTTCATGCTTTTCCTCTTGGAAAAATTTCTCTAGCATACTTTCCTTTGGTATGCCCCTCACAAACTTCTTTATGATCTTCAATTTTGAGCAAACCAAAAACTAGCTCTTGAGAAGTCAACAACTTCAAACCTTGACAGTTTAAGTGACCCTACCTCAAGTTCCACAACTAGATTTTATCTTCAATAGCAATGATTTATAAGCTATTGTCATTTCATCCAAAATTCAAAGGGAAATATTTGATTGCTTGACATGAAAATAATAGTGATAACTTTGTTCCCATAGTTCTTGTCATATATGATATATTGCTTATCATAAAAAACAACTCTATAATTCTTTTCATAAAGCTTTCCAGTACTAAAAATATTATGCTTAAGATCAAGTATGTAATAAATATCATGAATTTTCTTTTTTCCTTTCTTAGTATTTATATCCATTACACATTTTGTTGCCACCTCTAAAAACTTGTTATCACCAAGTTTGATCTTGGTATTGAATTTCTCATCCATAGTAGCAAACAACTCCTTGTTTCCCATCATGTGATTGGAATATCCAAAATCAAGATACAAAGTCTCTTGAAGAGTATTTTTAGCCTTGTCATAGGATAAAAACAAGTTGCTTGAAACTTCCTCAATCTCATTTGCATAATTTACTCTTTTTCCTTTATTTGTAGCTTTTACTCTATATTATTTTTCTAAATGTCCATGCCTTTTGTAGTGGTAGCATTGGATATTTATCTTATTAAGTCTTCCTCTTCTTTTAACAGTAGGTCCACCTCTTCTTCCTCCTCTTCCTCTTTTAAATTTTTTTATTCTACCCTTGCTCTTGTCCTCGGTTGCTCATACTAGCATCATCACTCTTTAAGACTCTTACCTTTGAGGCAAAGTCCTTCTCTTCACCTTCACCAAAGGTGTCTCTTAGTCTTTATTCATGTTACATAAGAGAACCAACAAGGAGATCAAACTCCAATGTTATCAAATATTTACTCTCTTTAATAATGATGACAACACAGTCCCATCTTGGTGGTAGAATTCTTGCACTTTTTTCACAACTTCATTCTCCAATGTTTCTGTAAGAGTTGCAATTTTACTAACCACATATTTTACTCTAACATAATATTCACGTACACTTTTATATTCTTGTATCCTCAAGTTCTTAAAATCTCTTAAAATTCTACAACTTGACCACTTTCACTTGGTCACTATCTTAGTAAGCCTCTTGTAGAGCCTTCAAGGCATCCTTGGTTGATTTTATATCTGCAATCCTTAAAAATAAACTCTTGTCTAGATCTGACTAAATGTAGTACAATTCCAAGGAATTATTCTTCTTGGCCTCCTTTGCTTGTTTGCCATTATATTGGATAGTAGACCAATTTGTTGGCTCATCATTACCAACCTTAATAATATCCCAAAGATATTTCCATTCAACAATGTCCTCATCTTATGAGATGGTATTAGCTCAACTGGTTAAATTCCTCAATATTTAAAGAGGAGACGTATGTTCTAATATTGCCAAGATACATGGATGATATCCAAGATTTTTTGTAAAACTACTATGTGGTGATGCTATAATATAGGTGGAACCCGTTTCAATCCCATACAACCAATTGAATAAAAAATAATATCCTCATCCTAATGTTCCAATAGTCATAATCTTGCCCACTAAACTCTAAAATAGGAAGATTTATTGTTGACCATTATCAATAGTTAGAAATATCAAGTACTCAATCTCACTTTAACCCAACACTAGCAATGGCTCTACTACCAAATGTGAAATCTACTATTTTTTATAATACATTTTTTTTGTTAAGCCAAATACACACATATGCTACAATCATTACAATCTTTCTGGTGAATATGCATAGCTACAATTTTTACTTAGCTTAAATGATAAACTCTACTACCTAATTGACATGACAAAGAATATGCACAATTATAATTTTTACTTCCCTTTAGTTACAAATTCTACTACTTAGTTGACATAATAGAGAATATTCATAGCTATAGTTTTTATTTTCCTATGATTACAAATTCTACTACCTAACTAACATGATAGAGAACATGCACAACTATAGTTACAATCTTGAAGTGAATTATTAAATTGACCTTTGTCCACTAAGCTTTTGGTCAACATCAATGAATATGCATAGCTCAGTTTTTTTCTCAACATCACATTTCTAACACTACAATTGAGATTCACTCCATTATAACTTAATCCTCCTACTACTACCCACTTTAATTATCTTCTTCAATGAAGAATTATTTCTAACCACACTACCATTGATGTTGAGAGTAAATTCAATATATTTAAGCTTATCCAAGATTGTAGGTTGTGAAAGTTTTAGGTCATCCAAATTATATTTCATCTCTAAATATCATTTGTTAATTTCTATGAGAGATCAAAGAGCATGTAGTCTAAGATCCAACCCTATCACCTTTTGGTCTTAAAGTGGTTACAAGGTCAACTTGACCATACTCTTTTTCATTATCAAAAAATAAATGAAAGAATAGTTGGCAAAATAAAAATATAAATTGTTGCCTACCTTTCTATCTTGAATAATCCTCTCTTTGTATGTCATCCTCTCATCATGTTCATTTCAAATCAAGTACAAGATATATAAATATCTTGGGATAATTGATGATGTAACCAATCATTCTCTTGTTGATTCATAAATTGAATTTACCTATAACAAACCCTTCTAGAATAAAAATATTTTTTTCCTCACATGGATTAATAGGTTCTTATTGAGATTAACATGATTTCACTACAAGGTATTAAACTTATCAAGTTTTTTTTTATCAGATATTTTACATATTTTATAGACTAGACAAAGTCTTTGCATATACTACTCATCTAGAAACACTCTTCATGTGAGATGAGGTTGCATAAAAAATAACTTTCCATGTGAATATGTACCTTAATATCAACTTGCATCATATAAAGTTATGACACTAAAAAAGATACATTCCAAAATGATTTTAAATGTATAATTTTTTTAAGTATAATAAAAAGTTAAATATTTTAATACATTATAAAATATATTTTTAAAAGTGATAATTTTCTCCAAGATCTTCAAATCATATCTTTTCATATTTTTATAACAACTTATGCATATTTTTTTAAGAGGTTGAAAAGTGGGGGCATATTAGGGGCCACCCTTATCGTGAATTAAACTTGAATCTTAGTTAAGAGAGCCCAATCCCTTTGAGGACATAACAACTTATGCATATTATTTGGCTAATTTAAAATAGGTAACCTTACACATGAGTTTAATTGCAATATAAGTTCTTAAATATTTTTCAATTCTTTATTGATGCCAAAACATTTCAAATATAATAACTTTGACAATATTAAATACATTATTTATATATTTATAATAAATTTTAAAATAATTTTTAATTTTTTTTTTTGTTGATGTCCAAAATTTTTACAATATAATAATTTTAATAATATTAAATACATTACTTAATTTTTTATACTTACCTTAATCCAATAACCATTTAAACTATTAAAACTATTAAGTTATTTAACATCTTTATCTATTGTTTCATTCTATTTTCTTAATATAAATGATATATATTTTTTATTATTTTAATTAATAGTATAATTATACTTTTAACATAAATTATTTAAATAATTTATTTATAATTATTATAATTTTATTAAAACAAATAATTAATTATATTATTATTAATTTCAGCTTTGAAAGTAATAAAATACTTCAAAATTATAAGGCCGCATCTTGCATTGTAGGTTTTAGTTATTCACAATGGTTGCTCTAATTCCACCATGAGTTATGAGTTATCAAGTTAGTAAGATAAAAATTTACATTTACAAAACAATTTAAATTAGAGTAAATATTTTTCATTTGTTTTGTAGTTTAAAAACATATTAATAAAAGGTATATACCTAAAGTCTTGTATCATAGTTAATTTTTTTTCAAGCTAAGATGGAATTTAAATAATTATTAATGTATAAATATATTATTATTATTTAATAAATATGTGGTATTATAAAATAAAAATTGTAAAAAAGAATTCAAACTTTTAACTTTTCATTAAATTTTGTTTATTTATTTATTTATTTTAGTAATTCATAAGAAATCTTTATAATGTTTAGGCTAAAGTATTTTCATTTTATTTATGATTTTTTTTTTTAAGATTAAGAGTTAAGTTTATCAACAAAGAGTGAAATCCAGTTATAACCTCTCTTAACATAGTTGAAACCTTAAACTTTCTCCCCAAAAAAAAAAAAAAAAAAAAAAAAACTAAAACCCAAACCATTACATTATCCAAAACTTATCATTTTAAAAAATATCTTAATCAATAAACCAAAATGTTAGAAAATAAGCATAACCTACCATAAATAAAATATTAATAAATAAAAGTAACAGTTTCTCAATAAAATAGGTATAGTGCATTGTACATTATTATTTATAAAGATAAAGGTAATAGAGATTATTTTAGTTTCATTTAGTTTCTAAAAATTTAATAGTTTTATTATTTATCACTTAAACGACAAGGAGGAAGATTTAAAACTTTTATATCTATTGTAGTTTGAAGGTTAAATGAAATAATATATATATATATATATATATATATATATATATATATATATATATATATATATATATATATATATATATATATATTTTGGTTTATTAAGAAATTTTTATAAAGAGAAAGTATTTATTAAGAAGGTTTGTTTAAATAAAATATTTTTTACATATATAAATTTGTAAGAATTTAGAAATTAGTTTATTATATATATAATTTCTTGTGGGTAAGTGGAGAAGGCGAGTCTGGCCCCATTGAATGAGAGGTCCACTTGTTTCAACTTCGTGTGATACCAAGGGGGACACAAAAAAACCCAAAAAAATCTCTTGTGGTTTCCTTCTAGATAGTGGTATACCCGGATGGAACGGTGTTGCATGTTCTCGAGGTTTTTTTCAAACCTAAAGATTTTAGTTCAAAGGAATAACGTAATGGTTCAAATTTTTTTTTCTTCGGAACCTTTACGAGGGGTCATGGCTGAGAGGAGACTGTTGACCCTTATACCTTAGTGATAGAGATTTATCACACTACCCAAATAAATAAATAAATAAATATAAATATATATATATATATATATATATATATATATATATATATATATATATATATATATAATTTGTTTTATTTGATTGGTGTGAGAAACCCTACAACCAACGCATAGGACTGAGCAAAGAGTCACCTCCCAACCATGATCCTTGGTAAAGTAGAGAGTTATGCTTATCAATAGAGAATTTAACACACATCCACCCCTCACACACTCGTTCAAGCTGTTGTTTGAACCTTGTATCTCCCCAAGAAGAACCAAAACCCCAAATGTTGCGCTGTCCCTTGGACTATATATATATATATATATTTTTTTTTTTTTTAAATTTGAATAAAATTCATTTAAAATTTATTTTATTTTATAATTTTAATGATTTTATAAATTACTTTTTGAATGGCAATGAAAACAAATTTAAAATTGTTGTTACTTTTAGGCTAAGGCTATAATGTTTTTTCTTAAATTCATAGTAGAGTTGGTTACAACCACACTATTTTTATATTTATTTTTTATATACCCTTGCTATATATGACTTGGATGAGAGTTAATTTATAAATATTATTAAATTGCATATATAACAATGATAATTAGTACATCAAATTTATAATTATAATTAGTAATAATTTTTAAAGAGGAATTAAAATGTGGAAAGAATTCTTCGAGAGGTCCAAGGTTCAAACTGGTGTGTGGCAAGTGTGTGAGGTGTTGGGTGTGTGTTAAATTCCTTATTGATAAGCATAACTTTACGAGAGATTGTTTAGTATTATATCTTATTATTAGTTTAATTAGTAGAAGATATTTTTATTTAACTTAAATATATAAGTATGGTTAAATAATTAGTGTTTATATGTTATCATGTGTTAGATTTGTGAGTATCTTGGTAGTCTAATAATAAAAAAGATGTTAAGTAAATATGATATTAAATTATTTATTTTTATTTTTATTTTTGAAAAAAAGGTGAAAATTATATTAAGAAGATAATTTAATAATTGGCTTATCACTTTTGATCAATTTTAAAATTTTAATAAAACTAACTTTAACATCTCCTCGAACCACAAATTTTTTAATGTAATCCAAAGAAATAAACTGCTATCTTGATTATAGTTTTCATTAATACTATTCTAATGAATTTAGAATCGCTTCGCTCTCTTACCATGAATTTGGGGTTTATCCTAGATTAGAACTAAGAATGTTACAAGTAGCAACATGATGCCAAACCAAAGGCTAATCATCATAAGTATCTACCCTAGGCCCACACACTTCATTGCCTAAATTACTATTCGTTAGTAATAAAACTTATTTGTTCACCTCCATCCAATATATAGTATCCTTGTTTTGATAAGATTTCAACCAGTACCCAACAAGATGCTCACTTCCCCTTTTAGCCAAAAAATTAGTCATTGCATTCTTTCCTCTACCTACATAAACCAAAATGACCTTCCCAAACTACTACAAAATGATTTTAATCTAACTCACTATGTTCTCAATCCACTACACACTCAGTTTGAAATTCCTAATCTCATTTAGCAACCCCACCAAAATTTGATAATCGAACTCCACTATGACCTTTCGAACTCCATTCTCCCAAACATTGAGAGAGCCTTACCTGATTTCAAAAGCCTCTGCTTCATTAGTTTTTGCTACTCCAAGGCCTTCTAATTTTTTAATAAATAACTTTCTCCTTGTAGTCTCTTTTGAGGAAACCAATGCTTGTTACCCCTAGGTTAGTTTTGGTTGCTCCATCCGTGTTAATTTTTTTCCAACCTAGGGGTAGGGGCTGCTAAGCCCCATGAGTCTGCATCATGGCAACATTCTCTCCTTGCTATTTCATAAAATTTTATTGTTTCATAAATCTTATTTAATAATTTTTTGACAAACTAACTCTATCAAAGTGTATTCCTCTCTAAAAATTTTGGTATTTCTTTCTAGCCATATGTACATGGGTAGCAGGGCTTTCGAGGTGATGTGGAGGCAGACAAGGGTGAAGCCCATGGGGAACCAAAGTGCCAACAATGACGATAACACTTCTCTTTGTGAAAGGGGTGTAAACCCTAGGTGTAGTCAAGCGATGGAACAAAGCGATAAATTTAGGTATAGTATTTACAAAAGAGATGCAAACCCTAGGTGTAGTCAAGCGATGGAACAAAGCAATAAATTTGGGTACAATATTCACAAAAGAGATGCAAACCCTAGGTACAATCAGAAGAAAGCCATCTCTTTAGTTTGTGAGAAAGCCTCTTCGGTCAGAAGAAATATTTCTCAAGGATATTTGGGTTTGTAAATGGATGAACCAATGCCCTCTATAAAGATTTTAGAGGAATAATTTGGGTTGGATTTGATTGTCATGAAGCCCGAACAATTATTTGCAAACTCAAAGGTAAAAGACTAGGTCTGGAGGAACTCAAAGGATACATTAAATATTGGTGGAGTTCAGATTTCCAAGTAACTCTCCTACCCAAAAATTTCTTTTCTGTTTCCTTTTCTAATTTAGAAGATAAAGATAAGGTAACGAATTATATATATAATTAGTTTTTAGGACAAAGTGGTGTCTATATAAGACCTTGGACTCCTAATTTCAACCCATTTATAGAAGAAATTAATTGCTTCCTAGTATGGGTGAATCTTTATGCTCTCCTTGTGGAGTTTTAGGGAGAGAAGATATTCACCAAAATCGGTAATGCCATTGGTTCATTCTAGTATATGGATACCCAAACTAAGGAAAACTTGTTTAAAAAATTAACATTAGTAAAGCAAGATTAAATTTTTGGATGGATGTTTCAATTCCTGGGTCTCAATCAATTACTATCTCCTCGAGAAAATGGGAATGGCTCCAAAATATTGAATATGAAAACTTCTCCCTAAGATGTTATGGCTATCAAAAATATGGCCACTTGAAGAAGAGATGCCCGAACATCCGATCATGCTTTGATTCCTCCTTGGTGGAGAAGGACCTGAGTGTGAATGATTCAAAATCTTCAGATGTCCCAGTTCAAAATAAAGAAGCTCATCCTCTAGATGCACCAATTTTCCAACAGGAATCATGCGAGCAACATAATACTCAACTCCAAAAGGAAAATTTGAATCATATCATTAAGAAAATCCAAATGGTTACTAAAGAAGAAGCTCATCCTCCAGATGCACCAATTGTCCAACAAAAATCATGCGAGAAATAGAATACTCAACCCCAAAAGAAGAATTTGAATAAGATCATTGAGAAAAGACAAATGGTTACTAAAGACCATCCAAACAATTCCATGGAAAATATTAGCACCTCAGATGGTATACTTAAAGCTAATTATGAAACAATTAATGATGGTGAGTTTTTAAAAGTGAATATCCTACAAAATGTGGTACAACTAGATATTACCTCAGGAGCTTGAAGTGCAAAAATGCTTTCTCAAATCTTGCCACTATACAGAAGGAAGAATCTCTGCTACAAAAGAAAAATAATCAAACTGATTTCCTCCTTAATGGATGAATGTTATGTTTATTTTTCTTCTATTTACTGGAGTTATGTGTTATGTAGGGTTGTTCTTGTTGTTAGTTCCTTCAAAAAAATTGATTATGGAACCTTAGCAATTTGAGGAAGATGAAAAATATCTTTAATAGAAAAGCAAATATAGGTATACTTTAATTAATTTGTTAGAAATGTAATGAGAACAATCTATCATTTTATTTTTGTAACGGGAGTAGCCTCCAATAAAAGCTAAACATAGCTTATTAAAAAATATAATATGTTTGCAAAATAATATTAATTATTTTAAATAACATCATGATGGTTGTAAAGAACACAATTGAAAATTTGAAATAATGCATTTATGTTTTATTCGGATTTTTATTCACATTTAAAAATACTTTGAAATCTAAACAAATGGTTAGAGTAAAGTGGAAAACATGTTTTCCAAAAATATTCCACCAAGTTTTTTTTTTAAGCAAAAAACCCCTTGCGGAGCTGCCTTGGTCTAAGAGACCACGAACAGGGGGTTCTACACCGTCAAAGTCACCCGGGGGTCACACCCGACCCTGCCCGCACCAACATTATCAATTGGATTTTGGGTACCCAATTCAGCTTTTTGGTAGGGTGGAAATTCGAACTTGGGACCTCCCTTGGAGGATTTCCCTCTCCTCTCCAACTCACCTACAACACCTAGGTGATTCCACCAAGGTTTAACTTTTAAGAATGTTTCGTTGAAAAGATACTCCAAGGTTGAATTTTTATGAATATCTTGATAACAAAATTTGTTGTAACATTGTTGAAGTGTTAATAGTTTATTGAAACAGTGAAATAACATGGCCATACATAAAATTGTTCTATTTTCATATATTCAATTTTAATTTCATATAATCATTAAGTAAATTGACTAGATTAAGATATAAATTATAAAAATCATTTAATTACGTTGATTTATTTTAAAGCAACTTTAATTAATTAAAATGAACATTATCTAAATACAATTTAAATGTTATCATATACTAATAATTATAAGTTTTTAATCAAATAATATTAGCTCAACTAAGTTGAGGTTGCGAGCCAAGCAATACATACATAGTTGTCAAGTTGTTATAATTGATCATGTTATAATATATGTGAGGCCTATTTAAACCCATATAACCAATTAAAAAATAATTATAAATATTTATTTATTAAATTAAAATTAATTAATTAAAATAAATCATCTTTTATTAAAGCTTATTTTTATTTTTTTATAAATATATAAAAACTTAATAGATGGCTATTCTTAATCTTAAGTGAATTATTTTTATCTTACTGTACACTAAACTATATTATAATCCATTAAAATAATTAAATATAATTTATAAATATATAATACACCTTTTTAATATATTTAAAAATTATATATTTTACCTATAGAATTTAATCCATTAAAATAATTAAATATAATTTATAAATATATAATATACCTTTTTTTTTAAATAAAGGAGTAAAATTTTATTGATAAAAAGTTTGGATTACAGAGTACAATTGAGCTTCCAACCAAGACTCAAATAAACAACCAAACAGGCTAAAAATACTAGACTAGAATGACACCCAAAAAAGACAACAAGAATAAACCACATTAAGTCTGTACATCCTTGTGGATCAACTCCCATAGGCGTTGAGAGTCCCCAGATGGGAGACTACCAATTATCGATATTCCAAGGATCCAATAGCTCAAAAGTCCTTTTGGCTAGGTAATCAACAACCACATTCCATTCCCTTGGAATGTGCACAAAGGATATAAATTCAAACTCTTCACTCATTCTGAGAATTTGAACGACTATAGAGGCCAACTACCAATTAACTTCCTCCACCCTTTTACTGTTTAAAATATTAACCACAATTTGAGAGTCAGACTCGCAGATAATCATATGCCAACGAAGAGAAAACCCCCTCTGCAAGGCCTCAAGAATTGCAAGAGCTTCCATAAAATTGTTGGAGTGAACACCTTTATAAATGGAAAAGAAAAAACTGACATCACTAGTAGAATCTCTCCCAACATCGCCAATGCCAACATGTCCAGGATTACCCCTAGACGATCCATCAGTATTAATTTTTAAAACTCCTCTAGGGGGTGGCCTCCACCTACCATCTCTCCTAACCTTCTTGCTGAGCTGAGGAACCCTACTAGGGCTAGAAGAGTTCACACCATCCCCAAAGAGACCAAGGGCTTATTGTACCTTCTTCTCCCTAGAATACAAAAGAGGGTCCACATCACATTTGCTATGGATGGTTTCCTGAACCATATACAAGATCCTTTTCCAGATCTGTTGAATAGCAAAATAACTACCCTAAAATATGTGTCGGTTTCGTTCGAGCCAAGTTTGCCAGATGATGCAAGAAGGGCCCAAATTCCAAGCCACCCGAAGGAAGGGGGCCTTGGCTGGAGGTCTACCCAGACTACTCCAAAAGTTCACCAGGGACAGCACATGAAAACATGGATGGTTCCAGGCGCTCCACCAACGGTGCCAAATATCTTTGGCAAAGGAGCATTGGAAAAATAAATGAGAAGAGTCATCCTCATTCTTACTACAAAGGACACAAAAAGAGGGACCCTGAAATCCCCTCTTCCTCACATTATCCCAAGTGAGGAATTTATTACGAGTTACCAACCAGAGAAAGAAGATACATTTTGTCCAGGAAAATTTGTTCCACATATTTTTCCACCAAGTGACAGGAAGACTCCCATACTTTTGCTTATCAAGAACCTGATAACCATAGGCTACCGAGTAGGTTACCTTAGGATCAGGGTTCCAAGCCAGAATATCTTTACCCCTCAATGAAGAACAAGGTCTCCCCGTAAGAATAAGAGCAAGCACCTCTCTATCCTTAGCCAGTCCCCCCTGGGGCCATTATTGTGGATCTTTCCACATGTACATCTCCATATTTCTAAAATATTGGATTTTTTTAAAGTCCTCCACACGAGACCAACTTGCTTCCAAGAAAAAAATGCTTAGGGAATGTAACCTAGGATATTGATTCAATATAGGAGGGTGGCCATCCCAAGAATCCTCCTAAAAAAGAGCATTTGATCCCTAATTGCAAATCCAGAACAAACCCTACTTGATTAAATTAGCTCCTCTTTTCAGAGTGTCCTAGATAATTGAACCTTTCCCAACCAAGATGACTCTAAGGATATAATACACCTTTTTAATATATTTAAAAATATATATTTTATCCTATAGAATTTTATTATATGTTGTTGCTATTGACCAACAAATGAACATAATGGGAATGAACAATCACTACTAACATGTCACATGCAATATAGAGAACATAATTATTTAGTGTTTGTTTTAAGAATCCATTGAATATAACTATCTAGTGTTTGTTTTAAGAATTCATTGTATATAACTATCTAAATGACATTATATAAACTATTATAAATTTCAATCATATATTACTAACTTTCACATAGTATTTAAAAAGAATTTTAAATCCTTTGATTTTAGACATTTTGAATGGTTAAAGAGAATGGGAATGAACAATCACTACTAACATGTCACATGCAATATAGAGAACATAATGATTTAGTGTTGTTCTAAGAATCCATCGAATATAACTATCTAAATGATATTATATAAACTATTATAAATTTCAATGATATATTACTAACTTTTATTTTTTTTTATTTTTTTGGTAGGTAAAAGGTGAGGGTTTTGAAATGATCCTACAAATTTCTACATAGAGCTCCAAAAGGAGTTATTCAATCGCCAAAAATTACAATATTCAATCTAGCATAAAGGCAGGCTTAATAGAAAATCTATTAGGAAAAAAATAATCAAACTTGTATTCTCGTCCAATGATAGCACAACAATTTGAACACAAAATAAAAATCAAAATTATCCTCATCCCACCTAGCGAGGGACCAACCAACCGACCAACAGTGCCATCAAACCTTGACAACTAGGACTTAAGGTATCAACGATTCATCTTTGAGGCATAAAAAACTTAAGGACCCTACACTTCCACATAAACAAAAAATATTCTTCCCTGAGAACACCACTGAGACCTAAACGTAGAAGGATTTGAACTTTGGATCACCTACTCAACCAACTCAATAGAAACCAATCATCGAAAATGGATATTTGCAACATATTGCCCCAACGATAGTAAAAACCTCCATCTCAAAAATCTATGAATACTAAAACCCCACAAATCCTATTGGATTCCAACCATCCTTCGAACTCCAGAGAACAACTCATACCAAACCTCCATCTCAGAACAAAAATAGGGGCCATGGAGCAAGGTTTTGGAAAGGACCTAGAACCTTGGGATTTGTGGGTTCAAACCCCATGTAAAACCAACAAGAAAAAACCTCCCACCCCTATGGGTTCTAATCCTATTGGTATGCAAAATAATATAAGACCCTCCAATGAAGGAACCCAACAACAAAAAAGTAGTCAAACATTGCCCCTGGACCTAAAAAGCTCCCGTCCACTACCCAACCAAAATAAAAAAGCTAGACTAGGGGACTCTGGTACTAACATCAGGTTACCACAAGGCACAAAATATGTTTCACCACCACCTAGCCAGTTGCACAATAGTGGATTGGAAAAAATTGGAACAGGGGACTCTGGCACCACCACAAAGTCCCCACTAGGCACGAGAAAAGCTTCACCACCAGCAACGATCGGACCAACGATTGGACCAACGGACACATATCTCTCTTGCAAAGACTCCAAGAGATCCAACCATGGTCCTACCCCTATGAGCTCCCCTTCCATTGGCTCCTCTACCAATCCACTCTGCACCCAAAATCCATAAGGGTCAAATCTTCCCAACCTAGAATGCAATCTAGATCTTGCTATCTTCATTTGCACCGGTTGGGCTCCTCTGAAACCCTAACTCCCTCCCAAAAAAAATCTAATACACTAAAACATGATATCTAAGCCCTCTCTCCTCAAATCCTTTGATTTTAGATATTTTGAATGGTTAAATATATTGAAATTTATTTTTAAAATATTTTTAATATTTGTTATGTATTGTTTAAAAGAATATAAATAAGGGTGACTTAATAGTTAGTGCTATCTTCATCTGCACCAGTTGGGCTCCTTTGAAACCCTAACTCCCTCTCAGAAAAAGGTCTAGTACACTAAAACGTGATCTAAGTCCTCTCTCCTAAAATCCTTTGATTTTAGACATTTTGAATGGTTAAAGATATTGAAATTTATTTTAAAAATATTTTTAATATTTGTTTTATGTTGTTTAATAGAATATAAAGAAGGGTGACTTAATAGTTAGTGCTATATTCATCTGCACCGGTTGGGCTCCTCTGAAACCCTAACTCCCTCCCAGAAAAAAAATCTAATACACTAAAACGTGAGATCTAAGCCCTCTCTCCTCAATTCCTTTGATTTTAGATATTTTGAATGGTTAAAGATATTGAAATTTATTTTAAAAATATTATTAATATTTTTTATATGTTGTTTAAGAGAATATAAAGAAGGGTGATTTAATAGTTAGTATATAGTTTTAAATTGTAAATTTGATATTACAATATTTATATATTTTAGATATAGTATTTTTTATTTTATTTGGGTAGTGTGATAAATGTTTACAATCCATGCATAGGGCTGATCAATCTCTTCCCAACCATGACCTCTTGTAAAGCTGAGAGTTACACTTATCAATAGGGAATTTCACACAGCCATCACACACTCACTCCCTCACACACTAGCTAATGTCGCGGTTTGAACTTTGGATCTCTTAAAGAAGAGACAAAGCCCGAACTGTTGTGTTGCTTTATGATGTTTTGATTAGTTTTTTTTTTAAGTTAATTTAAATTTTTAAGTATTTATGTTATTGAGTTAAAGTTTATTTAACCAAATATCAATTTTTATATTTTTATACATACAAGATATATCGTTATATATATATATATATATATATATATATATATATATATATATATATATATATATATATATATATATATATAGATAGATAGATAGAGAGAGAGAGAGAGAATTATGATTGAGAAATAATGTTTTACTCCTAGTGGGACCATGGTTTAATGGTTGAGATATATGGGTGATGCAACTTACATCAAGGTTCAAATCCACATAGTACCAACTAGGCTATATAGCTTGATGTGATTAGGTTGATGTAAAAGAGAAGGGAGAACCCTTTTAAAACCTTATTAAAAAAAGAATTCTATTAATGAATAATTAGGCCTTTTTACATCAAAAAAATAGGTGGAAAAGATCACATCCCAGTATGGTTCTAAACTAACCACCGTGGTTAGGATACACAAAAAATACCAAAACATCATAAAGTCCAGATACAATGAACCCACAACTAACAAAATATCATAACTATGCTTTAACTAAATATAGCTGCAGAGAGTCATACTTTGGGAGAAGTGTAGGACGATGCATCTGCCTCATCTATTTCCATGTAATGCCAACCTGCATTATCAGGTATGAGAATGATCTAACCATCATCATGGGACCCCTTATCATTACCAACAATAGAAGGCCCATTGTCACATCCATTTGTGCAAGCATTAACCACAGTGCCTATAGTATCTGTTGGAACTGAAGCATTCATTATTGTATCTCCTGGTGCTGATGCATTCATTATATTATCAATATGAACAGTATCCCCCCAACCTGTAACAAGAGTGGGTACTTCAGGAAGTTCATTTTCCCATCCTGCCATAGGGGTAGGGGCTGGAGCAAGAGGACAAACATCCCAATAACTGTGCTATTTGGAAGAACCTGCATCTAACACTCCATGTTTGAAAACTAGAATTTGAGACCAATGTCTCCCTCTCCGTGGAGGAGACCCTCCTCTGTGATAGGAAGGATCCCTTCGGGAATGAGAGTGAGATCCTGACCGACCATGGGATGACTGATCCTTAGGAATTCAACTAATAGTGTAAGGTGCATTACCCCAATAGTCAATAAGGCTACGGAGATTTTGAATCTCTATATTAACCTTCTCCACTTGTACATAAATCTATAGACAAGAATCATAAAACACTGCATACTAGTCAGCTAGGGAAAAAATCCTTGAACTAATATCGTTAGAAAAAGCAATCTTATTACTTGATTTCTAAATATGATAAATAATGTTAATTCTAAAAATGTTCACTTCCAACAAAGGTTCTAAAAATTTAGGAGGGTCTCAAAGAAGGATTTGCTGCCATGAAAAGGGATATTTTAAGAAGGGGCGAAAGAAGGACTCAATCCAGGTCCAAGCTGAACGAGCCTTGGAGCAAGACCAGAATACATGTATACAATCCTCCAGCTCTCCACAAAAATAACAGGTAGGGTTATCAATGCCAATATATTTAAGTCTTTACCCCATTGGTAGACCTTGCATCAGTAAAATCCATGCAAAAAAGGATTGCTTAGGTTCAATATATTTTACCCAAACCATTTTGAACCTACTTCTCTATTTAGAAGGAAGAGAAATTAGATCCCAATGAGCATTTAAAATAGTAGCCATAGGAATATAGGGAGATAACCAAGAATAACCCAGATGGGTTTTATATTGAGTCATGGATTTATTCTTAGGCCAACCCCAATCAGCCCACCAAGGCTTCTAAAAGTGCTTGAAAATTCAGGACCACAAATAAAAAAGAGTATTAAATACCACAACATTCTAAGTGACTTTATCTTCCTACTTTAGCTGATAAATTTTTTTAAAATCATCCCAAGGAATCTAGTCTTTCGTGTAAAAGGAGAAAAAATCAGTGATAGAGTTAATTCCTTTTCTTTAAAACCGTTGAGCATGAATCCATTGTACTTGAGCCAAATACAAGGAATGAATTTGAATAATAGGAGACCACCAAACACTAATGGAGGAAATAGAAGCACCATTTTTTTCCCTTCTCCTTTCCAATTGAGCCAGGTTTTAAGAGATTCCCAAGCCTTCCAGATACTTTTAACAACAAAGGAACCTTTGATTTTAATAGGAATAGGGGTTGTGATAAGAGTAGACAAATTCAATCCTCACCAAACCCTTTCCCCAAGGGGAGACAAGTCAAAATGCAATGTTGAAGAAGAATTTTTTAGGATTCCTTGCCATCAAGAGCTCTCACAACCCTTTTTGCACACAAGGCAATTCCCTGACGATTACAATCTAAAAGGCCCATGCCACCAGAAAGTTTCGAAAGACAACAAAAATCCCAAGCAACTCTGTGAAAAAAGAATTTTACTTTTAGATCAATCATATACCACATAAATATTTTTTTTATGATTTTTATTTTTATTTTAAAATATTTAATTTTAATTATATTAATTAATGAAATGAAAAATCAACCAACTAAATGCAAAACATAAACTTATAATATATTTAATTATATATATATATATATAGAGCACCTGGAGGTGCAGTGCAATGATTCGGGCTTTGGATCTTCTTTGGGAGGTCCAAGGTTCAAACCACTATGTGGATGAGTGTGTGACGGGGTGGGTGTGTGGTGGCTTTGTGTTAAATTCCCTATTGATAAGTATAGATCTCAACTTTAGGAGGGGTCATGGTTGGGAGGAGCGCTCAGTCTTGTACGTCAATCATAGAGGTTTCTCAAAATAACCAAATCCAATATATATATATATATATATATATATATATATATATATATTCAAATTTACATGGTGGAATTGGTAGCGACCATGAATCGGGCAAGCTCTCCAGCTTTTATGACCGCCATAGAATTCTGCATTGTCTACCTCGGAAGTTGCCAAAGTTTTTCGCGCAGTCTGCACCTATAACCACCATGCCAAAATCATTTTAAACCTTTTACCCCTATGAAAGCGTCACAAAAGGGACAAGCATTCAATCCGGTGAGGCCCGATTTTGAACCTTGGACCTCCACCCCCTTACGAGTTTTTTTCTAACCAATTGATCTACACCTCATAACTTAATAATATATATTTTAAATTCAATAATTTGATAATTTTAAGTTATCTTATGAACCTACAAAGATGATATATTATCTTCTTATCTATTCATTATTCATGTAGAGAAATTAGGGAGAGCTTTCTCAAAGGCAACAATGGAAGGATAAGTTAAAGGTATTTAGGTTTAAAAAAAAATGCCTCCGAATATCATCTCCAATTTGTTGATGTTTCTTTTATTTTGAGCTAGTGAAGCCATGAATTTTAAATCAATATTATTATGCTAGGAGAATGTTTAAGTTGTTTAATAGTACAAAATCGATAAATTTCAATAACATTGCCTTATATTTACAAAAAATTATAGTGGATAGTTTAAGGTTCAAAACTTATGAAGAAATATATTCAAAGGATCTTCAACATGAAATTTCATATCAAATAGTTTATAATTGATGAAAAACATATTTACGGTTAGTAAATGAGGGGAATTATATAAATTTTGGTTGTGATACTTGGTTGAAGCTTTATCCTCTTATATATAAATTAAAAATGACAACCATTAGCTTGAGCATGCCTAACTTGTAAAGGTCCAACACTTAAATATCATATTAATGTGAACAACAATAATCTGGTTGAAGGAGAGGAACTCAAATAAATCATAGATGAAATTTAAAATATATTTCAAGGGTTTTATTTATCAATTTTTACACAACAGGATGTGTTTTTGTAATCTATCAAAAACCGGTGTTACTCAATCAAGTTGGGATGTGTGGACCTAGAGCAATCAAACTTTCTTACTCTCATAGATTTTCCTTAGAATAAATTTTTGGTCACCAAATGCTCTTCCTAATCCCTTAACATTTTTTTTGGTTAGAACTTCAAAGTAAGATTCTTAAAGGAGAGAGTCTACAAATATGAGGATATCATGGACCTTTCAAATGTGCCTTGTATGAGAATATTTTAGAAACATCGACTATTTACTTCTTTATTGTTTATTTTCTCACATTATTTAGGGTTACCTTTTAAAAATATGAAAATATATTGGATAGCTCCATCAATATTAAAAGAGTTGATGAAATGTTGATTAATTATTTTAAATCTAAAATATTGTGTTCTGTGAATGATTGGTATTGCCATTATTTGTTGGAATTTATGGCTTGAAAGGAATAATCTAACTTTTTAAAATAAATCTCAAAATCATGCCAAGTTTGGAATCATATTATTACCTCTTTTGTAGAATGTTGACAGATATGGTGCTTATCATGGGAAGAATCAACTACAGAAAATAGGTGGTAATGACTTGGTTATAGGATTTGGATATAAATAAAAGAGTCATCTATGATAATGACATTAAAATAAAGGATCTACTTTGATCCAGGATAAAATGGAAATGTTTAGGGTTTGTCAAAATTAATTTTGATGGTGCTTTTAAAGAAAAATGGGGAAAGTCACTAGAAGTGGTGCTTTTTGAAATAATGAAGGAAACAATTTCCTTACTCAAAATCATATGGAGCTTCAACTAACAAATATGTATAGGCTAGGGCACTTCTTACATGGATTAAATTTACAACTAAAAAAGAATGAAATATATTTCAATTGAGAGGGATTTACAAATTATGATTAATGTTATCAATAGAAAAAAATATGGGATTTGGATAAAAAATAGTATTATTGTAGGTGTTTATAATCTATTAATGGAGGTAATCTCTTGAAAATATGAGCACATATATAGATAAGGAAATTATATAGAAGATAATTTAGCCATTCTTGGTATTGTTCTTCACTATAGTGAAAATCAAATTTTAGAAAACAAATAGCTAAGTGAGATTTTATCCCTATAAAAATTATATAAAAAAGTTGATTATGAAAACATAGCACTTTGAGAAAGATGAATAATATATTTTAATTGTCTTAACAAATGTAATAGTTTGATATTTTGATGGAAGCGGCCCTTAATAAAAGCTAATTTTTTTCTTATTAGTTGGAATAAGGGATTTTAAAGGAACCCTTTACAAACCAAAGAAGGGGTTTTGAGGGTCCTTGAACCTTTAACAATAGAAAAAAAAACTAAAAAAGATAGCCCTAGGAGAAACATATAAGAGAAGAAGAGCAAGATACAAAGGGATCCACAAAACGAGCACCAAAGGATAGTTTTGGGTCTCCCTGGATCCAAGTCAACCTTCATCAACAAAAAATTAAAGCAGGATGAGAATCATGAGGAAAGACTTGTGACTTGTCCAAACATCCCAAAAATTTCTTTAGTTAAAATTTGAAAGTTGAAAAATATCTTGCTCATTTTTAAAACCATCGAAAGAGAAAATTTTCTACCTAGGTCAAACAGAAACAAACATGCATCCAGTTGTCTACTACTATTCACAAAAAACTGGTTCAAATTTGAAATAAAAAGGACATTCTTACCTAGAACAAATAAGGGTGAATGTGCATCTAAATGGAGGGGGATACCAATCAAGACTTCCTAAAAACCATAAATTTAGTGGGAATACCAGACTTATCTAGACCCTTCAAAATAAAAAAATTATCAAGACTGGAAGCTGATATTGCATAAGTTCTGCTCCAAGTTGAAAAATTAAAGAGATATCACTTTTGATAGAAACCCCATAACCATCCGAACACTTGCTCTATTTTAAAACAAATATCTAAGAAGAAAAATTGTCCTTGCTAGAAGCATTGATAGGGTTCTCTAGAAAATATAACCAAATATTCTCAGACATGGGTGGAGTAGGATCCACCCCTAATACAACAAAATCTAGATCTTCGGGCCCAACAAAACCCTCATCGAGGATGAAAATTGAGGGATAAAAATTCCAAACTAGAATCTTGCTTACATAAATTGAAAAGATTTGAAACTTTCTCTCTCCCTGCACCATGTCCACGAGAGGGATTGCTTGAAGAGAAAACTCTAGATCCACAATCATTGGATCTACAAACTCATGCAAGCAAACTTCATATCTAGCAGCAGAACCACTAGCCATCAGGACTCTGCTCACATTGACTTTTAGCATTTGAGTATTTCTCCCTCCCAAAATAAATCCCACAAAGGAGATGGCCTGCAAGAGCCTCACAAGATCCATGATAAGATCCACATTCTTAGACAAGACTTCTAGGATCAACATATAAACTACAATTAGCCAAAAACATATTTACTTTAGCAAAAGGATTTTAAAACTTTTCCCATCCAGCTCCAAAGCCACATAAAGCTTGTAAGAACATTTCAATATAAAAAAGATTCATGTTCTTAGGAAGGGCAGATCCAATATCAGCCAAGATCTTGCACACAAATAAATTGAGCAACGAAGAAATACACCTGCAAAAAACAGACTCCCCATCAAAAACCAAAAGCCCATATGAAAACTAGACCAAGAGAAGAATATTTTTCCTTGAGCTCCATTGATGTGCTCCTAGAACTGCAGGAGACATAACCACTCCAATCCCTTTGGGCTCTAAAACCACTCGCACATAAAAAACCACTCCAGAGCTCCATAGGAGGGGAGCCTTTCCACACCTTCTCACCCATTCTAACCCTCTATCTCTCATTCTCTAACTTGTAAGAAGTTTGACTTGAGAAAATATTCCTTTACATAACTTCATATATATATAATTTTATTTTGTAAACAAAACTTACTAATATTTTACATGTTATTTAATAGTTTTTAGCACATAAACTGTTTATATATGATTTAGTATATGGTACATAGTTTTATTGATAATTATATATTTCTATAAATACCATGCTTAAATTATATATATTATTTTAATAATTTAATTATTATTATATATATATATATATATATATATAATTTATATATTCTATTATTAAGTAATAACTATTGTGATTAAATAAAATTTCATCAATATATTTTGAATAAGAGAATATTAGATAATAAACGACAATCATTCCTTGGAATTTATTGGTTTTTATAACTTTTTTATAATTTAAAATATTTAAACACATAATATTTTACTTTAATGTTTAAAAAAATATAATGTTTTAATAAATCTATTTTTAATGATCCAAAATATAAATAATTAAATTAATGTAATGGTGTCACATACATATATATTGTTATATTTAGGAAAAGTGGTACTAATATGACTACTACTATTTTTTTGATTGCATAGGAGAGTTGGTTACAACCACTATTTTTAGTAACTGGCCAGCACAGGGTTCAAACCACAGGGACTACTCCCAAAAAACCTATATGTCTTGTTCTTGTTGACCTTGCTTGATATGGGAGTCACCGGTCACTCGGGGTTCATACCATCATTGTCAGTCTGACAGACACTCAGAGGATTCAGAGCAGACTACTACCTTTGCAAAGGGTTAGCTTCCTCTAACCCAAGGTTTGAACCTAGGTCTCTTCTAAAAACCTTAATTAAGAAAAACTATTCCACATATCCCTTGGGGACCAGGACTTTCCGTTCCACAAGGGCCTGTTGAATGTATCAATGATCAATATTATATTTATTATATTCATATACAAGAATAGAAATCCAAAAAAAATACTTATATCTCATTTATATTATAAGTAAATCACAAATAAAAATGTGAACATTTATAAATTTTTCTTGATGTAGATTTTCTAGTTTAATGGTATCTCAAATATTCCACATATTAGTTCTTGTATTCTTGCATTTATATTATAAAAGAATGGACATTTGACTTTTTATATAACTTCTCATTGTAAAATAATGTAAATTAATTTATGTATATTTATATATTTTTAATAAACTATGTATGACTTTTATTGAGTCCATTTCCATTAAAATAATAAAATATTATATTTAGTATCAGGTCAATTAAACTATATTTAGCTTGATTTTTTATCAAAAATATTCTTCATTTCCTTTTTATCAAATATTTTCTTTATCTTTCTCAAAGTGCTATGTTTCCACAATTGGATCCATGACATCATTTCCATTAAGAGATAAGATTTCACTTAGCCAATTGTCTTCTAAAATTTGAATTTTGCTAATAAAAGATCAACATTGTGACCAATTTCCTTCTCTATGTATATGCTCACATTTCTAAGAGATTGTGTCTTGTAATATTATTTTTTATCCAATCCCAATATCCATTTTTGTTAAGAGCATCATTAATAATTTGTGAATCATCTTAGTTGAAATATATTTCCATCCTTTTTCAATTACAATTTTGATTCCCATAAAAAGTGCCAAGCCTATGCATAGTTGATGTTGCATATGATTATGAGTTAGTGAGGACAAGTTTACCTTTATTGGTTGGAAGAACACTAACTCCACCAACTTTTTCTAGATTTGATTTAGGAGCACCGTAAAAATTAATTTTGATAAATGCAATTTTTTGAATATTTCTATTTTACCATACATCAAAGCAAATCCTTTGTGTTTACTCATTTTTCACATATGATCCTTTAATGTATATTCAACTCTTAAACTAAGATTTTAACACTTCTTTTTACTTACTTTAGACTTTCCATGATGAACACCATGTATATAAAAATCCTATAATAGAAGCAATAATACGGTTCTAAAATTGTGCATGATTTTAAGATTTACTTTTCGCAATTCTATTATTTCTTTCAAGACATAAATTCCAATGAATAATGATAGGACCAATTATTAATAGAATATATAATGTTTTAGCTTTGAAAATTTTAACCCAACATTTCATCAACTCTTTTAATGTTGATGGATCTACCCAATCTATTTTTGTACTTTTAAAAGTATCCCTAAATGCTATAAACAAAGGGAAAATCAAGAAGTAAATGATATGGTGTTTCTAGATCCTTCTCACACAAGGCACACTTGAACTGTCCATGATATACTCTTCTTTTTAGGATACCTCTTTTAATAATCTTGGTTTGAATTAGTAACCAAAGGAATTTTTAGGCCTTAGGGAGGGCCTCTAATGACTAAACATTCTTCTAAGAGAAATAATTCGAAGTAGGAAATTCTAAGTACTCTAAATACTCATATTCCAACTTAATTAAGTATCCATCATCTTTTGATAGATTCTAAAAAAAATTATCCTTCCACATAAAATTATCCAAATAAAACTCTTGAAACATCCTTTTAAGCTCCTCTTCTATTTGTTTGAATTCCTCTTATCCAACTATGTTACTAATAAAAACCCATGATTTGGAGTGGTTGCTCATATTAGTATAATATTTGACCTTTACATATTTATAGGTTAGACATATTTGAGTCAAATATTTCCACTTTGAATAATAAATAAGAGGATAATAATAATTTAACCAAGCATCAGACCAAAATTTTGTAGAATCTTCCTCATTGACTACCCATCTAAGATATTTCTTGATTAGTTATAGACTAATTGATATAGATTTCCATGTTGATGATTCTTTAAGTGGGATTTATTTCTTGAATAATTCCATTGCATTAAGAGAGAGAGAGAGTGTGTGCACACATGCACACACACACACACACACACACACACACACACACACAATTGAATTAATATTTTTACTCCTTTCATTGACCTTTGAATAATTTCCAACCAAAATTTTCCTCTAAGGCCAAACTCATAAGTTTATAATTCTGTAAGCTTTTCCATTGATAATTCTTTCTTTTGCAAACTCTATTTCACTTAAAAATATGAAAACTAATTTTTTATCACATCCTTTTCAAAGCAAAATATCTTTTAATTTTATCAAATTATGATGCTATACCTATTGGAAATCTTGAAAGTGATATCATAATATAGGAATGGATTACAATGCAGTCTTTAGAAGTTATAGCTTTTCATATTGTAGTGAATTCTCACTATATACATAATCTAGAGGTATGTCCTTACTCCAACTGAAGTTTTTTATTGAAAAGCCAACATAGGAGGAGCACAAAATAGGAGCAATTGGATCCCCATAGGAAGTCTTGATCCAAAGGTTGCTATGGAAGCTGAGTAGCTAGGTCCTCATGAACTAAGGCAAATGATAGAGAAATATAAAATTAGAAGTCTGACAAGTCTTAGGAGCTGCACTGCACACAAGATTTTGATTACCAAAATCCTAGATGAGGATCAAGTGGGATAGGCGCTAACCAAAACTAGTAGAGGACCTAACAATAAATTGGGAGGCTAGAAAACATGAGAATGAAGCCCACACAATTGGAATTAGTCTTGGGATTAGTGAAGAAGCTTATCCAACAAGTAAGGACCATTTTACATTTACCATCTAAGCCCGAGTTTCCAAGAGAAGGGCTAATTGAATACCACTTTTGAAAGTAACCACCCTATCTAAAGAGCATTTATTATGATAAGACCTTGCATTAGCATTGGACCTACCTAGTTTAAATGCATCATGATACCTTGATACAAGTAGTTGAGGAGGATATAATTTTCCCACTTATAGCAAATGGAGAGAATTTTGAATTTCAAATTTTGTAATAGGTTGTATAAATCACTAAATTTGTATCTAAGCTAAGGGAGAAATTGTATTTTCATACCTATTATCTATCCCTAGATAAAATGGTCTCTCATCTCCTTTTGCATATCAATTTGGACTTGAGCCTTGAGTCATTTCACGTATGGTCCTTTGAGCCTTTTTTATTTTTGAT
Organism: Wollemia nobilis; assembly: GCA_028583015.1. Classification (NCBI taxonomy): domain Eukaryota; kingdom Viridiplantae; phylum Streptophyta; class Pinopsida; order Araucariales; family Araucariaceae; genus Wollemia; species Wollemia nobilis. The sequence continues at coordinate 2,456,743 of JAQPPZ010016923.1, forward strand.
GTAATTGCAAAAGTGCTTGAAAACATAGATATAACAACTTGTGACTATCAAATTTTTGTTTTGGTTTTTGTATGTATGCATCTTCATGTTAAAGGATGTGACTCATATCTATCTTGGTTTATAGGAAGTCAATAGATAAATAATTACATTGATTTGAAATCGTGTTCACTATTATTATTATGTTTGATGCATGTGTTCATTAATCCCATTAAGAATCAAAAGGAATTCGTGATTCTTGGTCATTACCACCTATAATTTAGCTAGTTATTTTTATTTCTTTCTTTCTATCCCTTTTCCTTAGACACAAATTGATAGACTAGACTAGTTTAGAAAATAAGTATAAAAGATCACATCAAAATAAAAATCCTAGAGGTCATCCTTGGAGCCACATCCCATGCTTCTCAGACTTCAAGATAGTATGCTCTCTGTAAGGCATGAGAATTAGGCACATTTGGAAACTGCTTCAGATGGTCATTGTGCTATGAGCATTGACCAACAATTATACTATCATTACTGATGGGATAAACTTAACACATTTGGCCCATAAACTAAAAAGAAAGTTTTTTGACCATGACTCTGATTAAAGTATTAGTATACCTACGTAGTGAAGCATCAAGAGGTTCACTGGTGACTCTACTAAAAATAAATATCCTAAAGAAGTCACTTGACAAAAATTAAGGATGAGATCCTGGTGGGAATATTTGTTTTCCAGATTGTTGAAGCATTCTTTCCCTGCCTGGTGACTTCCTTTGGTTGAGGTAACTTAGGAAAATTAGCGATATTACAAGGACATACACCACATTTTATGAGATTTGGACCCACTACAAGATCTCGTGCAAGAGAAAATCCTCAACTATTATTGCCTCCTTTGAACCTTGGTCATAGACAAAGAGGTTAACAATGGAACATGACTGCACTATAAAACCTATACCAAAGAAGGGTCCCTACATGGAATGATAGGGGTCCATTGTGGCCACCCATGCCACTTTCCACCTAGGATGAAATATCAATCTCTTTTTTGAAGTCCCTACCATATTTCACTAGAAAAGACACAACACCAACTAAACATCTACAACACATCGTCAATCTATATGCACTATAAAATATTAAAGATTATAATGTGGTGCGAAGATTATTGGAAACCTCTTTCAAGGGAAAGGGAAAGAAATGATAGCAATACTTACTCCACATTCTATCACCAATTGGGACTAGCTTTCCAACCTATTTGTGGATAGATTTTGATAAAATATGGATTGACTGTCCCTCTTAGAGTGGTTAACTACTATAAAAAGATCCCCCATGGAGGCCATAGATGTCTTCAACTTCAAATTTCATAAGACTTGGCATAAAATCCCCATTAAGATATGAACCCCACTAGGTATGGTCTTTATCTATTATCTAAAAGTGTTTTATTTAGAAATAGCTATGATGATAAAGTCTAGGAGAGGGGCCACAATTCCAATGACTTATGAGATAGTTGTTCAAGCTAAAAAGGATCTCATCCAAATTGAAATATTAGCTTTCATGCCTCCCATGGATATATTTCCTAATGTCCAACCACATCCAACTATTCAACCCACAACCTTCTAGCAAACTTTGATTCAAATCAAGCTCTAGTCCAAGCTTCTCTACCTACCCCAAGTTAGCCTTCTACCTCTCCATAATCCTCAAAGATAGATGAAATGAAGAACACAATAAGGACCATGTCTAAATAAATAACATTCTTAAAGCATAAACATATTTTTCAAAGGTTTAACATCAAAACTATCAAATCCTCATTTTCAATCGAGCAATCAAGGGTATTGACATCCTCCAAATGATTATCAAAGGTATCCACCCCAATTTAACAAATATTTTGGTCAACCTCAGGCTTTGGGGTATCAGATAGTACTCATATCAGTTCTAGTTCAACAAATTTCCCATATTTGGTAAGAGATATGGTTTTGATACAAAACAATTACATAGGAGATTCATATGCCTAGCAATATCCTTACATTGATCCTTGTTTTTTTGTTCATGGAGAACTCCAATAGGTAAAATGTCCAATACCCTAGGTTCCATACTCATAATTAGTGTTACAAATATTAGGACTAGCTCCTTAGATCTTACCCATAGAAATGAATTCAAGTCTCGATATCAGACCACCATAATAAATAATTGTGACATGGGATGAGAGAAAAGTCTATGTTATTATTGATAGAACAAATGTTTGAACATATAATAGACCAAGTATTTTCACAAGAAGCAAGAGAATAGTAGTAGGGGATAATAAGGATACAAACCAAAGGACTCCAAACTAGATATTAAAACCAATAACTGAAGGGACGATAAAAAAAAGCAAACACTAAAACTAGTCAGAGCACCCAACCCCATTACCAAGCAAACAAGACCCTAGTGAATCACAAGTAGTGCATCTAAATTTTAGTCATTGGAGTCATTTAATGTGATAGAGAAATTAAATAAGCACACTATTCCCATGCCACTTTGGGATGTTCTTACTCTTCCAGAAAAAATAAAACAATTAGAGGAAGCTATAAAGAGATAAAATATTACCAGGAAATAGAAAATGTCGACTATCCTACAAGTATTTGGTTCCAGTCATATAAGACCTAAATCCTTGCCTTTCTATTTTACACTCATATGTGAGGACAAGATGATCCACAATTTTCTCATGGACTCTGGATCAAGCACTTTAGTTATGCCTAGACGATTGGATCATGCATTAGAACTAGCTTATGAGCCATTCAATCAAGAAGTCATGTAACTAGATAGGAATTCAATCTTGATCTTTTGCCTTATTAAGAACCTCCCACTCGCACTCCATGCCTATCCCAATATTACCATAACTTATTAGATAGCAATAATTGAGCTACCAATATCATTTGGTATTTACCTTTCCCATGATTTCATAACTAAAATTAGAGGATATCTTTCCTTGGATTAGACACACATGATCCTGAGGACTTATTATGGCACCAAAGTGAAAATCCCCTTTGAATTGCTTCATATAAATCATGTAGAGTATGTACCAATGATCAAGGATAAAGTAGATTAGACATTATTGATAGAAGAAAGTTTGTTAGAATTTGATCTACAATTAGATGAAGTCCATGCCCTAGTTCTAGATAACTAAATGGTATAGTGGGCTGCCAAAATATGGTATTTGGATCCATATGACACCTTTGAATCAATAGGTATAGGCACAACCTAATATAAAAGGAGAAACCTTTAATTATCGAGGTCACCAAAGTTTTAGAGTTGACCAATATTTGGAAGCTCTACTTCAATGGGACCATACAAAAGACTAGAGTTGGGGTTGTCATTTGCTTGGTGTCACCTAGCAGAGAAAAGTCTCTATAGGAATATAGGCTCCAATTTAACTACTTAAATAATGTGGTTGAATATGAGGCACTATTACATGGTCTCTAGATGGTGATCAAAAGGGGGATAAAAAATTTATAAATATATAGAGATGACAAAATCATTATCAAATGGGTCAGATCTTCGTGCCTAGCAAAAATTTCATTGATGAAATCCTATAGGTATAGGATCTAGGACCTATTGGAGGTATTCAATGTGGTCAACTTGTTGATGATTCCCTAGAACTAGAACATAGATGTTGAATGCATCATGTTAATTGGATCCTTATTGAATTTGTGGATGATCTATGAAATAATTGTCAGTATGTAAAGGTCATTATCAGGTTGACTATACCAGAAAATAATATACACTGGTAGGTATTTAATAATGATAAGCACATTATTTGGTTCCTCTAATAAGAAGATGATTCCAATACAGTGTTAGCACTAGAGGTCCAAGAAGTTTATAAGGACCAAATCCTTAACTCAAGGGTAATAAGCTCCCAAAAGGACTAGTCACCCTTGGATCCCTATTCAACTCAAATAACTATTTCAAAGGAAAAAAAGGAATTATGGTTGACAAGAAATAAAGATCATAACTAGATAGATGTTATGATCTTGGAAATGTGGCCATCCAAGAAGAAATTAAAAGCCTTATTAACTTGTGCCAAAATTATACCAGAGTAATGGATTGGATCTATAAGGAATTGGAAGGCAATGACAAGGATATCATCTAAAAAATCATAGAGATAATCCTAGATGCCAAGCGAATAAGATAAAAACAAAGGTTGGTGAACCCAAAATGATTACTTGTAACTCACTTGGGTTAAATTTCCATTTGAGGAAGAATGGATGGAATTTATTAATGCTATGAACAAAATCCAATCCTAGATCCATGCCCAATGACGAGGCTACCAAGCCCAGGTTCTTTATCACCAATATGCTAGAGATCCCTCACAAGCCACCATAACTATAGCGAATTCTCACTACATGTAAAATTTGGAGGTAAGTCCTTACTCCAACTAGAGTTACATAGAAAAGCCAATATAGAAGGAGCACAAAACCAAAGCAACTAGATTCCCATAGGGAGTCTTGATCCAAAGTTCGCTATGGAAACCTAGTAGTTAGGTCCCCAAGAACTAATAAAAATGGTGGAGGGAGACAAATTATAAGCCCAAAAAGTCTTAGGATCCACACTGCATGTAAGGTTTCAGATATTGAAATATTATACAAGGATCAATCAAGATAGATGCCAACTGAACCCAATAGAGGGCCGATTGAAATGATTATCCAAGAGGCTATAAAATATGATAATTTGGCCCATACAATTAGAATTAGCCTTGGGATTGTGAGAAAGCTTCTCTAGCAAGAAAGAGCTATTTTACAAGTGCCACATAATCCTAAGTTTCCAAAAGGAGGAAGCTCATTGAATACCACTTTTGAAAGGAAGCATCCCTTCTGTAGAGCATTTATTATGATAAGACCCCATATTAAATCTAAACCTACTTGGTCTTAGCATTTGTTATGATAAGTCCCCATAATTCTACTCTTTAAGATATAAGTATAACCTATATTATTTCAATTCAATATAGACTACACTATTTCATTTAACATAATCCATATCCTTTCATTTCAATACAAACTATACTATCTCATTTAGCATAATCCATATTTATTAATGTAGACTATATTATTTCCTTTGAACATAATCTACTTTCATCAAACATAGACTATATTACCTCAATTGAACATAATCTACTTTCATCAAACATAGACTATATTACCTCAATTGAACATAATCTACTTTCATTAAAAACATATACTATATTACCTCAATTGAACATAATCTACTTTCATTAAAAACATAGACTATATTACCTTAATTGAACATAATCTACTCCTTTGACTATATTACCTCAATTGAACATAATCTACTCCTTTGATTAATTAAAGTCCCATACCTTTAATTAATTCAATAATCAAATTCTATTTCTCAAATTCACTAAAGTTCCATACCTTTAATTAATCCAATAACCCAATTACATTTATCAAATTAACTAAAGTCCCATACCTTTAATTAATCCAATGATCAGATTCCATTTATAAAATTAACTAAAGTCCCATACCTTTAATTAATCCAATAATCCAATTCCATTTATCAAATTAACTAAAGTCTCATACCTTTAATTAATCCAATAAAACAAACTTTTATTTTTCAACCGAATTTATATTTATTTAAATATAAATATTTCAATGAAGCATATCTATATTTATAGAAATATAAATCCTTAGATGAAACAAGCTTTCATTATTCATCCTAATCTATATTTATACAAATATAAATCCTTTGATGAAACATGCTTTCATTACTCATCCTAATCTATACTTATACAAATATAAATCCTTCAATGAAACATGCTTTTATTACTCATTCTAATCTATATTTATACAAATATAAATCCTTCGATGAAACATGCTTTAATTACTCATCCTAATCTATATTTATACAAATATAAATCCTTCGATGAAACATGCTTTCATTACTCATCCTAATCTATATTTATACATATATAAATCCTTCAATGAAACATGCTTTTTTTACTCATCATAATCTATATTTATACAAATATAAATCCTTCGATAAAACATGCTTTCATTACTCAATCTAATCTATATTTATACAAATATAAATCCTTCAATGAAACATGCTTTCATTACTCATCCTAATCTATATTTATACAAATATAAATCCTTCGATGAAACATGCTTTCATTACTCATCCTAATATATATTTATACAAATATAAATCCTTCGATGAAACATGCTTTCATTACTCATCCTAATCTATATTTATACAAATATAAATCCTTCGATGAAACATGCTTTCATTACTCATCCTAATCTATATTTATACAAATATAAATCCTTCGATGAAACATGCTTTCATTACTCATCCTAATCTATATTTATACAAATATAAATCCTTCGATGAAACATGCTTTCATTACTCATCCTAATCTATATTTATACAAATATAAATCCTTCGATGAAACATGCTTTCATTACTCATCCTAATCTATATTTATAGAAATATAAATCCTTCGATGAAACATGTTTTCATTACTCATACTAATCTATATCTATATTTATAGAAATATAAATCCTTCGATGAAACATGCTTTTATTACTCATCCTAATCTATATTTATACAAATATAAATCCTTCGATGAAACATGCTTTCATTACTCATCCTAATCTATATTTAAAAATATAAATCCTTCAATGAAACATGCTTTCATTACTCATCCTAATATATATTTATACAAATATAAATCCTTCAATGAAACATGATTTCATTACTCATCCTAATCTATATTTATACAATCCTTCGATGAAACATGGTTTCATTATTCATCCTAATCTATATTTATACAAATATAAATCCTTCGATGAAACATGTTTTTTTTTAATAGTTGGATGAAAAGAGTTTTGAAAGGACCTCCAAACCTTATAATAAAAAGAAGCTAATCTCCAGCCACTAGGATACTGAGGACACTTCAAACATTAAAGCCAACCAGCCCTTGAACACAACTACCTAGACCCAAACCAACATATACTAGACGAAAAAACCCAGACACATAAGCCAAACAAAGATAAAAGCTAGGCACACAATCCTGCATGGATAAACATGCTTTCATTATTCATCCTAATCTATATTTATATAAATATAAATTCTTAAATGAAACATATTTTCAAATATATATCAAGTTTAAAATATTTTTGATAATCATTTCATAACATATTGGCTACTTAGGGCCGATTTCATCTGTTTAAACATTTAACATTTATCATAAAATGTGTCAAATCCATCAATGCCTCCGATCAACACGAAAAGGGTCAATGGTTTTGAGTCAATACTGATAAAGAGGGCGGGCAACAAAGCACAATGTGCCAATAGAGGTGGCTAGCATAAAGGCTAGCATGACCACCTATGAGTGGTCATACATCTATGGGAGGCTCAGCTAATATAAATAACCCCAAGCCTCCCACATCCCAAATGTGGGATATTTCAACGTTACCCCAAAAACTTATGCCCTTATCAAACAATCAAAAACTAATACACGATAATATGTAGAGTTAGAAAGGGTCAAAATTGATAGAGATATCCACCAAATGGTGCAACACCCAACAACCAGTGTTTGTATGGCCACCAAATGGCCTAGCCTTGGGATAGCCAAATACCTATCCTTCTAAGGGGGTTTTCATTTATTAAAACCCAACCCATGCTATAGTATGTCCCAGGTGGACTAAACTGAATTAAAAGTAGAGAATAATTATCTGCATGGCTCATGAAAACCCCAAATCAACATTACGTGTCCCAAGGCCACCATGTGTCCCTAATTTCCCACCAAAGCTCCATTCCTAAGGTTTTTATATAAATTAATTGCACGCAAGGGGGGTGTTTTGTTCTGCATCATGAAACACAATTATATCCTGGGTTTTTATCATCTGCCAAAAGTAAATCTTTGATGGCTAGGTGCTAGCATAGAGTGGACTTAAACCTTAATTCCTTATCCTAGGTTCAATTTGGGTACTAGAAAAGTCTACAACAGTGAGAAATGTTTGTAGAAGAAATCCAAAATAGAGGTAAGAATTAATATCAGATTTTATTTTAGGGTATTATAATTGTAATTCTCATTTAGGAGATCCCTCCAAATTATAATAGACAAGAGCAACAATTACCTAGAGCTATGACCAACTACCATAGCTATGTATTCTAACAAAATGGGGTTGAAGACATAAATCATATGAGACTTCATCTATAGGGGATCTTCTCAAGGGTTAAAAAAATGGCAAGAGCACCGAATTAAAGTAGTAATGGAAATTAGACAACAAATTGCTTTTATAAAAGCTTGCAAAAAAAAAACCTCTTTCTCCTGACACGCTTGTATTCTTAAAGCATCATTTTCTCCTCCAAGATCCAGAATTGCCATTTTTTTCCATCGTAGAGCCCCCTCTTATATTTTTTTAGTTTTTTTGCCTCCATCTCCTTTTTATAAAAACCAAAAAATCTCCCTCTTCCTATTCCTTGCCCTTATCTTATCCAGTTTCAACTTATTCATCTTCCAAGGGCTAAAAGTCTCCCCAAACAATAAATGCATACAAGCCCCCATTGAAGGCCCTCATCTCCTTGAGCTTGAAACTCCCTTTCTCTTAAATACCTATGACGACAAAGCAAGGACAAATATTTTAAAATATATTAAATATTATTTTAAATTTGAAACTTTCAAAATAAATAAATCATCCATTACTAATCGAATGAACATTCATTTAAAAGTGATAAATTTTATTTTATTTATAATAATATTTCATTCTAAATATTCCTTTTATTATAATTATTCTTTTATTTATAATACATTTGACATTCCCCTATTATAATTATATAATAGTCTTTTATTATAAATATTTTTTTATTTATAATACATTTAATATTCTCCTATTATAAATATATAATAGTCTTATATTATAAATATTCTTTTATTTATAATACATTTAATATTCTCCTATTATAAATATATAATAGTATTTTATTATAAATATTCTTTTATTTATAATACATATAATATTCTCCTATCCTTGGGGTCGATTCTAGATATTGCATAGTTGTTCATTTACAACAAAACTAAGTATAAATTATCATTAAACAACACATAGTTTTCCATGCCATAAGGCCTGCCAGGGAGGGTCATGACATACTACCCCCTAGGACTAAACATCATCCTAGGTGTTTCCTGCAAAAACATTATTGCTACACAAAGTTAGATGATCAAGGATAATGTCTAACTTCCATTCTATTGAGTTTAAACAATATTTCATTATCCCCTGCAAATATCAATATTACACTCACTCTATATGAGATGCAATCCTAATTATTGAGCAACAAAAGTAATAACATCCTTCTTCAAATCTATCCAGAAGGAGGTTTTGTTCCTAATTTCCCACATCTTTGTACCTGCAAGGCAAGAGAAAGAAGAAAACATTGCAATTTCTACATAACACGTCACCTCAAACTACTAATTTTGGGTAAAAATACCTCATCCTTGAAGCACAAGGGTCCATCGTCCATGCTAAAATCATACTCTTCAAGATTTATTTTATTTTTTTCTTGAAATTATTTGCAACTCTCATATTGAGGTCGTATTCCTTGATTTGCTCTATTAAATCTGAGTGATAAGTCAAATCGCTATACACCTTCTTTAAGGGATTGGAGCGGAGCAGGATTTCATTATTTTCTAGTCTCAGGATTTACTCTCTAGATAGATATTTTTGTCTTTAAGTGTTCACTAAACTCAAAATATGGTTCATTATTTAAAAAATTAAGGAGAATATCCCATGGTCCTCTCTAGAGTAGATTTTCTACCTACTCTTTTCTAGATAAGTAAGCTCAAATCCTAAGAATAGAACTCTACATCTATTCTTTCTCATTAAGTATGATCAACTTAATCAAGAATAGTTGTTTCACCTACAATGATCTAACTTAAGGTATCTATCTCATCTCCTTATGAGCTAGCTTAAGCCATCTATCTCATATTCACTATGAGTTGACTCAATCCATCTATCTCATCTTATCAATGAGATAGCTAAAGTCATCCATCCCATCTTCACTATGAGTTGACTCAATCTATCTATCTCATCTTATTGATGAGACAACTAAATTCATCCATCCCATCTTCACTATGAGCTGACTCAATCTATTTATTTCATCTTATTGATAATACAGTTAAATTCATCCATCTCATCGTCAATTTGATAACCATGCTTACTTAAAACTACTAGATGCTTGTAGATCTAACTAGTTTAAGTTTCATTGCTAGATTTGAAGTTATTCCATCATTTGAAAGCTATATCTTGCATGTGAAAGGTAACCCTACTATTTGGGTTACTAATGAGTAATTCCTCAAGAAAAATTACCTGTTTTCCAATTCATACATACATACCTTGGCTGATTACATTGATCAATTTGGATACCCTGATATTCTTCAGGTCCTTGGTTAGCTCTACCTTACTATGAAATTTTTCCCTCAAGATCATTTGTAGTAGGATACTCCTCCTATCTACCTTAGAATTTTTATTCTGGAAACTCGATTAATAATTTCCAATCATTGCTTTTGTTGGTTCATCTATTCCCTCTATTAATCAATTGTTCTTGTAGTAACTAAACTACAATTGTGAGGTTTTCTACCTCTATTGAAATTTCTTCCAAAATTTTCCTTTGGGGTCTAGCTTTAGCTTTATCATGTCTAGCTAGCCCTAGATCCTAAGAAGATATTCTTTCTTTCTTCCTTATCTTGATGTCATTTCTCTTTACCACACCAAGGTATTGGATTACTTTCAATTATACTTTCCAAAGGTTAGTTATATCTCTCATAACTAACTTAGATCAATAATGGTCACCACCACACTTGTATCTCTATAAGGTCATCTTGGTTGCGACCATTATTACCTTTTGAGTAGGAATTTGTGTCACACTTGTCTTGTTACAAGGTGCCATTATCCTTAACCACCAAGGAGTTGAGCTCTTTTATCTTTACATACTAACTCATTTCATCTTATTTCAATTACTAATGCTTAAGGTTATGCTTGCTTTATGCAAGATATCATGCCATAGTAAAGTTGATTTTCCTAGGATCAATCCTTAAGCAATTTTTGATTATACAAGGAAGCTTCAACCCTGTCATACCTATATATTTATCTAGGAAAGCTTATAGTCCTATGACTATGTGCTTTAACTTCAAGCAACTAGTAGTTTCGTGTTTCTCTAGCTTTAGCTTAACTAATTAAGGGCTTGAATAGGAATATACCTAAACCTTAGCAAATTCCAAGGAGTCCCCTAGTCTATTGTTTCTAGAGTTCCTTTTTGAAAGCATCTAGTCCATTGACCCACAAGTATGATACCAGATGTAACAACCCAAAAATCTAAGGGGTTGTATTTTTTTTAATAATTAACAATATAAAATACTAACACATATTTTTGTATTTGTTTGTGGAAAACACCTCAAATGAGATGCCACTTTTGGGTAAGTCCCAAGGAGGCAAGGGTATCTATTCTACCAAAAATTTCCAGGGCTCGCACCTAGCCTACCCCCTTTGGCACACTCAACGAGCATGCCTAAAACAACAACAACAAAAAAAAAAACAAACACAAAAACACAAAAAATACAACATAAAATAATATAAAAAAATAAACAAACAAAAAACCACAAAACAAACAAAAACAACATAAAAGCATAAAAATAACAAAGAACTCAAAAAAATAAAAATTAAAATAAAAATAACAACAAAACACATAAGAAAACCATAAAAACAACAAAACAACACACAAACACTTAAAAAAACAAAAACATGAAAAACAACAAAAACACAAAAAAAAGAAAAAAAACACAAAAACATGAAAAACAACAAAAACACAAAAACACAAAAACAAATAACAAAAACACAAAAAAACAACAAAAACACAAAAAACAATACAAAAACAAAACAGTACAAAAAACACAACACCCCTCGAAAAACTAAAAAAAAAGGAAAAAAAAAAAAACAGTACAAAAAACACACACCCCTTGAAAAACTAAAAAAAAGAAAAAAAAACAAAACAAAACACAACTACGACCTTTCTAGGCCAAAATACTTGTAAGGCAAGAATCAATAGAGGAAACATAAGAAAGAAATGATTGAGCTAGGGAACTAAAATACCTTGACCGAACTAAAGAGAAGCAAAATCAAAGCAAAAAGAAACTAGGTAACTATAGTACTAGAGCCATCCAAAGAAAGGATCAAAAGCAAAGCTTCCCTTATTTGTGAATCTCACCATCTAGGAGGGCAGTTGTAGAAAGTAAGATCACCTTTTTCCAAAGCCCAAATAGCTAAAGCATCAATACATTTGTTTTGTTCTCTGACCACATGAGTGTAATCAACTTTCAAAAAGTCCATCTGGATTAATTGAATCTTCTCAACAATTCTTTTTATCCTCCAATAAAATTTATGATAATTAGGAGTCTTCAAAAGATTAATCATGAGTTGAGAGTTAGATTCAACCAACATATTTTCCCATCCAACCTTAGTAGCCTCTTGAAGGCATCTAAGGATACAATACCCCTCAACAAGGTTATTGGAAATGATACCTAAATTTTTAGCAAAAGTGAAAACCAGGGAACTAGAAAGCCTACCAATTCCTCTTGCACTAGCTTTTCCAAGGTTCCCCCTAGAGGCTCCATCGGTATTGAATTTTCCATAATCCTTAGGAGGAGGCTACAAATTCCTTGTTCTTTCCATATTGCAATTACTCACATTCCCTTTAATCCAGTTACCCTTAGAAGAGTTAAATATTTAATATTTTTCATCACTTGATCCTATCTTTGGTGGGAGTTTTTGGGGTGATTAAGCAGTTTTTGGACTGATTCAACTATTTTTTTTTAATTGAAAAACCCCTTGCAGGGCCACCTTGGTCTGATAGACCATGAACAGGGGGTTCTACACCATCAAAGTCACCCGAGAGTCATGCCCGGCCCTGCCTACACCAACATTATCAATTGGATTTTGGGTACCCAATTCAACTTTTTGGTAGGGTGGAGATTCAAACCTGGGACCTCCCTTGGAGGATTTCCCTCTCCTCTCCAACTCACCTACAACACTTGGGTCTGATTCAACTAATTTGACAATGGTCTTTTGCTAGATATAATGAATATCCTTTCTTTCTTGGTTGAAAATCCGATTTTTCCTTTCATTCCAAATATTCCAATGTATAATGGTAGAACCCATCCAAACTAACTGCCTAATGAAATGATAAACACCCTCATGTTTAGGCCAATCTCTCAAAAGTTGTTCAAAAGTATAAAAAATTTGGACCACTGTAAGCCAAGTAATATGGCCATTCTCCTCCATAGCTGAGAGGCGAAGGTACACTCAATAAAAATATGGCTAAGATTTTCCACATTCTCTCCACACATTTCGCATCTAAAATGGCCATGAAGACCATGTTTCATAAGTTGCTCATCAGTTAGCACCCTACAATGCAATAAAAACCAAGTAAAGAACCTCACCTTAGGCCAAAGCTTTTGCTCCCACAACTGAGAAAAATATCATAAGAATGGTTGGTATTATCATGGCATAAGGCCAAATAACCTTGAGCAACTAAATACTCACCCTTATAAGTGTTGTTCCATCCAAAATAGGACCATATGCAAGATGTGTTGGATGTCTTGTCTTTGTATTTATGGAATTTGAATAGGTTAATCCTTAATAGGGATCCAATATCTACCAACCTTTGAATTACCAATATGGTATTGATAGTAATTAGCCACCTTTATCCAATTAGCTCGGTGAAGTTCCTCCATCCAAGGCCTTCACTTAGAAAACTAAGTTATCAAAGGCCGGTGATTATCCCAAGAGTCTGTCCAAAAATTTACTCGTTTACCATTATGAATGATCCAAAATAAAATTTTCTTAATCAAATCCTCACCAGTCTTAAGAACTGCTAAAATGGGAGAACCTTTGGTAGGCAATTGATAACGAACAAGGTCTTCTGGAATTTTGTTATTAGCATATTTACCATGAATATTATTGGCCCAAATAGCATTGGGGTTATGTAAAATCCTCCAATATAATTTAGTAGCTAAAGCTTCATTGTTATTAATAGCAGACTGGAATCTTAACCCCTCTTCATTCTTAGGAAGACATAAAGTATCTCATTTCACCAAGGCCCATTTTCTTTTCTCCTTAGTGCCACTCCATAGGAACAAAATACTAATTTGATTCAATTCTCAAATAATAGACATTGGGATATTCAACATGGTAGAAACATAAATAGGTATAGCTTGAAGGATAGATTTACCAAGGTAATTCTACCCCCAAAAGAAAGCCCCTATTGGTCCACTTTCCATTTTTCTTCTGAACTATGTCCAACAACCAAATCCAATATTTATTTTTCTATATTTGAGTATTGATAAGGATGCCTAAATAAGTGATCAGAAGGGAGGTCTTCTTATATCTTAATTTATCCAAGACCATGGATTCTTGTCTAGTAGAGCAGTGAGAGAAAATAACTTTAGACTTGTCTACATTGATCAATTGCCCAGTAGCCTTAGAAAAATAGCTAATGATTTGCTTAATTTTAGAAGCTTCCTTAAATGTAGCTTTACCTAATAGAGTAGAGTCATCAATATATTTAAGATGAGATATAGGCCTAGATCCATGAGAAATGGTAACTCCCTCAAGGGTTTTCGTATATCTCTTTTTGGTTATAGCCCTACCCAAGCATTCAACAAGAATGATAAATAAATAAGGGGAGAGGGGGTTACCTTGTTTAATACCTCTAGAAGTTGGGAATAGTTATGAAGGCCTGCCATTGATAAGAACTGAGTAGGATACTAAAGAGATACAACCCATAATCCAATCCATCCAATCTTGAGAGAAAACAAATCACCTCAAAACTTTTATAAGTGCTAATCCACTCTATTATAAGCTTTGGATAAGTCTAAATGAATGAACATAAAAGGAGATTTTTGCATTTCCATGGAATGGATGGCTTCTTGAGAAAGAATTATCTCATCCACTATTTGATACCCTTCCACATAAACTCCTTGTTCAGGGGAAATAATCTTATGCAAAAGAGGCTTCAACCTTTCTGCCATGATATTAGTAATTATTTTGAGAAGAACATTACATAAAGCAATAGTTTTAAAAGTTGAGATATGATAAGCCTCTTGAGCTTTTGGGACAAGAGTTATATAAGTTTTATTGATAACCTTAAAAATTTATTTGGTTTTCCTAGCTTCTTCCACCACCTCTAATAAATCAGCATGAAGGATATCCCATAAATCTTGGTAGAACTCAATGGGAAAACCATTAGGACCTAGGATTTTCCCATTTTTTATTTTAAAAAATAAATTTTGAAGATCATTAATAGTAATAGGAGTAATTAAAATAGATTTCTCCTTAGAAGTGATAAGAGAAGGGGTTGCTTGAAGAATATTTTGTTGAGAAGCCAAGTCAAGAGGAGTAGCAACAAAAATATTGGAAAAGTAATTCACAACAATAAAGTTCATGCCATACCAAGTGTAGACAACATATCCAAAATTTGAATTTAGGGAAGAAATAAAGTTGTGAGATATTTGAGCTAGAAGAGATTTGTGGAAGAAATTTGTGTTTCGATCTCCTTCTTTGAGCCATTGAATTCTAGATTTTTGCTTCCATAAGAGTTCTTATCTTTTTTCCCATTCCTCTAACTGAGTTGTGAGTCTAATTTTTATCTGTAATTCTGCTCTATGTGAGGCCATCTAAATAAATTTTCTTATTCAAATTTTTAAGTTGAGCAATAACTTCATATTTTTTTTATGAACATCCCTAAAATCCTTCCAGTTCCAAGTCTTGATTTTTGATTTTATATATTGTAATATTTTGGCAAAATAGAACATCATAGTCCCATATCTTGGTTTACCTTCCTTCCACCATTTTTGTACTCGAGGTTTGAAGGAACTATCTATAAGACACATTAACTAAAAGTGAAAAGGAGAGAATATCACATTGGTTTTCCAAATTTCCACCATGACTGGCTAGTGATCTGAACCAACATTGTTAAGAGTCTTCACTTTAGGAATGTGAACATGGATTAAGAAATGGTCAGAGAGCAGGAACCTATCCAATATCTCCATGATACAAGCTAAGCCTTGCCTTATGTTAGACCAAGTCATAAGTCCATTATCTAGTTAAATGTCCACAAGATGAAGGTTTGCAATATATTCATTCATGAGGTCAGTGATCTTTTCCAAATTTCTATTTCCCCCCATTTTCTTAACCAGATAAAGTATGGTATTGAAATATCCTCCTATCAAGATCCAAGCTTCAGGAAAATGAGAGATAATATAAGTTATATTCTTCCACTGTCTTCTCTTTTCCTCCAAATAAGTAGGAGCATAAATAATTATACAAAGCATAATTTGGTTGGAATGTCTACTTTGAGTAACTATAGCCAAAATACCCCAGCGACCAACCATATGGTGAATAACTACCTCTTTTGGGTCCTAAATGTAATCAATGCCACCAGAATTCCCTTGGGAACTGAGGAAAACAACTTTTCCAGCTGGCTAGATTTTACTAGCAATTGAATCCATTTTATCTATTGACATCTTCGTTTCTTGAAGGAAAACAAGATGTGGATGGTTTATCTAAATCATTCTTCTAATTTCATTTTATTTTAAAAGAATCCCTTTGAGTTCTCTAATATTCCAAGTGATAATCCTCATTAATACTAGGGCTAAAATAGTTGGTAAGAGAATTAATCTTACCTTCCTCTTTAAGGTTTTCACCTTCTTTTACCATATGATGTTGATTGCTCTTGTGACCTGCCTTTTGATTAGAATCCACATTCAGTTTTTTTCCATGTTTCTTGACTTACTCCAATTGAATCTAGGATGTCTTCTAACCTTGAAGAATGTGTGTACAAAGCCAAAATATTGTTGGAAGGTTCAACAAAGTCTATATTGGGACCTGTATTATTTGAAGTCTCAACATTTAAAAGATTGTTTTTCTTCTGTATATTTTCTCCCTTTTTTTGTTGAAAACTTTTGATTTATTGGTTTATATTTGAGCTATTCCTTTCATCTCTAAATTGTGTTTCTAATATTTTTGTTTCCATTGTTTTCTCTTCCTCACCTAGGGCATAATTTGTGGAAAGAATTTCAAACATATTAGCTGATAACTTTGATTGATCTTTCATAACTAGTTTTTTCTAAGTGTTCTTCTTCTTGGAAATTTGGAAACCTATTGAATTTGTATCTTATTTCTTTTTATCTAGAATTTTATTTTGGAAAATAGTACCCAAATGACCATATTCATGGCAAATTCTACAATGAAAAGGAATGTTTTCATAGTCCACTACTTGCTCCCAAGTGCCCTCCCCAAATTGTAATGTGATTGTTTTAGGTAGGGGTTTGTCAAAATCCATTAAAACACAAATCCAAGCATAAATAATATGTTCAAATTTTTTAGTACAATCAAAAATCATCATAAAAGTTTCCAAATAGTTTCCAATTGAAGAAAAAACAACTAAATTCCAAAATTCAATTTGGAGGCCAAAGAGTCTAACCCACACGAGACCTATAGAAGGCATCTCTTATTCGACTCTAAATTTAGTATGCCAGGGCTTCATAAAAAGCCATGCCCTTCCAAAGAACCAGGGACCCCCTTGAAAACTTTGCTCTCTATCTTCATTATTAACAAATAAAACAAGAAAATAACCATTTGGATAAATAGAGATTTATAAGTCACCTTTAGTTTTCTAGATTTTTACAGCCCAAGCTTTGAAAGCTAATAGGCTCAAACAAAAATCCAAAAAATGATAAATTAGTCCTATTTTTTCTAGATCTTCAATACTAGTCTAAATGTCACCCATATCAAGCTTAACAATAGAAGTCCCATCAGCTACTCGAAGACATCTTGACTCAGTTTTCCTTGGATCAATCTTAGGTATTCTTAGAGGTTTACATGAAGCCCTAAGATTAATGTTAGCATTAGGTTGAGGCTATCCACCATAGAGGACATCCCTAAGATTTATTTTTGTGGTCGACTATTAAAAATCATTACCCTTTAAAGGGGTTTCCATTGTGGATTTATTTTGGAGGTGTACCTTAGCACTAGATTCACTTGAGATCTAAACCATTTTTTGATCAATTTCTTGAAACTTATTTCGTGATATCTTTAATCCATGCCCTAGACATTGAGGAAAGGTATGCTTTTCATTTTTGTTTTGTGTAGCAAATTGGAAGCCATTAGCAATCAAGTTCATCGCATGATTTGTTGAAAGATAAGTTTCTAACCCATCTTGGGTCCCCTGCAACATATCCTACTAAAATATTGAGCATAAACCACAAAAATATTTGTCACTAGGGCTCAAAGGCCCCAAAAATAACCTCTAGAGCTGCTTGCACTCAATCCAGATGAAACCCTCACATAGTTTCTTGCCAAAAATATCGTTCACACATAGGGATGCGCTAGGATCTCTATTGCTCCAAATGATATAAAAATTGGTGGAGACGTTATAAGGTTTATTAGGCATCTACCCTCAAAATTTCCACTAACACATACTTAACAACCATAAATTTTATCTAATTAGATTAAATGAGAAAAAAACTAAAAGAAACATAATAAAATCAAGATCAAAAGGAAGATACCCATAACACAATATATATCCTAGGAAAAACCCTTATAGGAAAACCTAACCTCAAATGTTTTATTTATTGCATAAGTTTGGTCTTCACTATTACAAGGGATCCCATAATCCTTTCTCCCAAACATATTCCAATATAGTTCTCACATCTTTATTGTGAATTATTATTTTAATCCACATAACAAAATTTACAATCGCTTCTCTAAGAGTAGCTCCTTCCTCCTAGTCTATTAGAGGAGTAGTACCTTCCTAAATGTCTAATGTATTCATAACATCAGTACCAATTTTACATAAGAATCATTCTATTTATTTTAGCTAAGAGCCCATACTCTTAGCTAAGCAACCACATCTCAAACCATCTTTCCTTAATTAACTAAGAGACCACTCTCTTAATCAATTAAGTACTTATCAATTATATTTCCGCTAAGATCCCATACTCTTAAACTTAAAAGATAATTCTACTCTTCAAGATATAAGTATAACCTATATTCTTTCAATTTAGTATAGACTACACTATTTCATTTAACATAACCCATATCATTTCATTTCGATACAAACTATAATATCTCATTTAGCATAATTCATATTCATTTATGAGCCCATAATATTTCCTTTGAATATAACCTACTTTCATCAAACATAGACTATATTACCTCAATTGAACATAATCTACTTTCATCAAACATAGACTATATTACCTCAATTGAACATAATCTAATTTCATTAAAAAAATAGACTATATTACCTCAATTGAGCATAATCTGCTTTCATTAAAAACTTAGACTATATTACCTCAATTTAACATAATCTAATCCTTTTATTAATTAAAGTCCCATACCGATTGAGCCAACCATTATAGAACCAAGGAATATCACCTAGGATTGGTGAAAAATTACTCGGCTACACTCGGATAAGGCGTCGATAAATGAAAACCTAGGGTTTCTACTATATGGAGTCTATGCACGGTCTGAATGAGGGTCGAGTGGAGCATCCATGACGTCATGAGGTGAGAAGGAAAATAGGAATCAGGTCATGCATAGCGATGTGGTGAGTGACTCTCATAATGCCATAAGCACCACTGCGAAGGCGAGGAAGATGGTGGGATCGACCACTGCCAATAAAAATGGGGAGATTAATGATGGTGCTGGGGAAAGATCATCAACAACGACCATACCTATGGAAACCCTTCGTATGCAGATCTATTGCAGAACAAGCAGAGAACCAAACCAAACACCACATGCAAGTTCGTTAGTTAGGGCTATGATGTCTTATGTCCTAGGAGCCTCATGGAAAACTATAAAATTTGTGACACCTACTCCCTAATGGGAAATTTTATAGGAGGCTTCCTAGAAATAGATTCAATTCATAGATGGATAGCATCCAAGTAGAATACTCTGGGAAGCATGGAGTTGTCGATAATGACTCGAGGTTTCTTTATGATACAAATCAACATCCAGGAGGACGTAGAACATATCTTGTTCGGAGGACCATGGTTTTTTAGGAGGAGAAGTATATTTTTTAAAAAATAGCACCAAATTCTTAGAATATCAACTACACTTCATTTTGGGTGAGGCTTCCAAACCTCTCAGATCACTTCTTCTGTGAAGACACTCTACAAGGCTTAGCCAAGACTATTAGGGATCTTGTGGCCATTGACCCAACCACCCGAGTGAGAACGCGCTTAACTCAAGCCTGCATCTGTGTCAATGTGAACCTGGAGAGCCAACTCTCGAAATACTTGAACCTTATATATGGGGAATTCAAATAGATGCAATCATTGATTTATGAGAACAAATTGGTATTCTACCCTGAATGCCAGATGTAGGGCCACATATAGTCCCAGTGCCCTAAGGCTAGAAAACCTGTCATGGACAATCAGATCGAGGATTTTTCAAAGTAGATCTCTAGATGAACTACAAGAAACCACACAATGACTATCGAGCATCAATCTAGACTGATGGTAAACACCCCATATCAAAAAGCAAGTACTTCTATCCTTGTGGAAGTTGAGGAAGGGGAGATCCCTGTTAAATCTAACCTAGCTTTTAACCCTGAACCCCTTCAATGACCTAGGCCCAACCCCACCCACCAAGTCCCCAAGTTCACCTCTCCCCCAAAATAGTCTCCCAGTCCCTCCCCCTCCTAGTCCTCCCAGAGGCCCCTCACGAAACCTTCTGCCTTGTCATCCTCCACCCTATCGGACTCTCCACCCCTGGAGTCTAGGGATCCTACCTCACCCATCTTCTACGACCCTGCCTCTGACAGTGAATACCGTGACCAACCTTCCCCTGATTAGTAGAGCCCTAAACAAATCCACAACTTTAGTAAATCCCAGATGGATGTTGGAGGGGAGAGGAAAAAAGGTAGACCATCGAAAGCAAAAAAAATAATCAAGGACATAGTAGAAGATATAGCCAATGGGACCTAAGAACCCTATTCTAGGATAATATAATCAGTACTAAAGAAGAAATTTGAAGAACCAAACCCCTACATAACAAGGGAAAGGGGGCAAAAGAATTCCCAAAAGTTCTAAATGAGAGTCCTCTTCTGGAATGTGAGAGGGCTGAATGGAGTAAGCAAGCAAAGAGTAGCTACAACTATGATAAGAGAACATAACCCAACTATTTTTCTCATTCAGAAAACTAAACTCAATGAACACTAGTCGCCCAGGGTGGTCAAAAAGATCTAGAAAAACTGTGAGTTTATCCATTCCCTAGCTTTCGGATCGGTTGGTGGGTTGCTTTGCATCCTATTCCATGATCTCCGTTCCTATGTTTCTTGGGTGATGACCAATGTGTATGCCCCTAACTCCTCCCAGGGTAAAGTGGCTTTGTGGAACTTGATCACTTTGATAAGGCAAGCCTTTGATGGAACCCCTAGATTCTAGTAGGGGACTTCAACTCTCCTTTGTAGTATTCAGATAAGAGGGGAGGAACTATGTTAACTCACAAGGAAAAATATGACCTGAGACACTTTATTGATTACAATGCCCTCATGGATGTTCAGCTTTAGGGGTCTTTATTCAGATGAAGCAACAAGAGGAAAGGTAAAAATATTATTCAGGAATGCCTTGATTGATTTTTGTTATCCCAAGAAGCCCTCTCACTTTTTGGGGATGCTAGTTTGCTAGCTCTCCCTGAGATCAGGTCTGACCATAGCCCCCTCTTGCTAGAAAATAGCACCAAACATCAGTTCAAAATACCCTTTAGGTTTGAATCAATGTGGACCCAAAATTTTGATCTCAGTAATCAGATTGCTTTGTGGTGGAAAAGTAAATTCCTAGGATCAACCACCAACCAGTTCATGTAGAAACTCATATTCATCAAGGGAAATTTGAAAACCTGGAAAAAGGAGATATTTGGGAATATCTTCGAAGCAAAGAATTAGGTTAAGGCCATAATTAATTAGATAGAGGACATTTTTAGAAGGGAGCAAGCAACAATAACCTCCATGATGAAGAGCAACGATTGTTGATTGACTACCACAACATCCTCAATAAGGAGGAAACCTTTTGGTGCCAAACGTCCAGACATTTGTGGCTCAAGGAAGGGGATTCTAACTCCAAATTCTTTCATATATTCACCTTGAGGTATAGGGGTATAAATAAGATCAAAAACCTGGCCAAGCAATATGGGTTTGCTACTTCAGACATCCTCTAGATTAGGGAAGAAGTGGTGAGCCACTTTAGAAACCTCCTTGCCTATCCCTCATCCCAGTATCCTCCTGCCATGGAAGCCTTGTTGGCTAATATCCCCTCCATAATTTCTTAGGAGACCAATCACTTCCTCCTTAGCCCTCTGTCCCACAAGGTAATTCAAAAAGCCCTATTTTCCATGAATCTAGACAAAGGCCCTAGGCCGGATGATTTCCCATTCAAATTTTTCCAAACCTATTGGGGCATAGTGGACTCAAACTTATGCAACTCCATCAGAGAAATGCAATCTTCCAAATCCATCCCTAGAGATGTCAACTCCACTTTAATAGCTTTGATACCTAAAGGCGAGAATCCCCAGTCCATTTCAGACTACCACCCCATTAGTCTATGCAATTTCATCTATAAAATCCTCTCCAAAGCCATGGCCAACCGATTTTCGAGCATTCTTACATCCATTATCGACCCCTGCCAGGGTAGCACTATCAAATTCTGCAACATCCTCGACAGAGTCATCACATTCACGAACTAATTCACTGCCTATGCCTCCAAGTCAACTACCTTTTTCCTCAAGTTAGACATAAACAAATATTTTGATAGAGTTAACAGGGATTTCCTCATCCAAATCCTCCTCAATTTTTGCTTCCATGAATCTTGGGTCAATATGATTAATAAGTGCATTTCTTCATAATGGTTTTTGGTCCTAGTTAATGGGTCTGTCGCTGGTTACTTCCTAAGTTCCAAGGGCTCAGACAAGGAGATCCACTTCCCCATTCTCTTTATCATTTTTGCAGATAGCCTGGGAAGAGCTATCAAGAATTCTTGATCTAATAATCTGATTTCGGGCATCAAAGCCACAACTGGCCTCTCGTCCTCAACCCATCAATAATTTGTGGATGATACCTTGTTGGCAACCAAAGCCTCAGTTCTTGATGCTAAAGTTATAAAAATTATTCTTAACCTCTATGAAGAGGCAGCAGGTCAGAAAATCAACTACATCAAAAGCAAGTTGTACTTCACTAACACCCCCCCAAAAGACAATGCAAAATCATGAGAATTCTGGGATGTTCCATTGCAGATTTCTCGACCACATACTTGGGTCTCCCCATGTTCAAAGGAAAGCCCCTCAAAAACATGTGGAGGAATATCATCGATATGATCCACAAAAAACTTTCAGGATGGAAAGGTGCACTCCTCTCCAGTGCAAGCAAGGCAACCCTAGTTAAAGTTGTTTCATAGAGCATTCCCACCTTTTTCCTGTCTGTATTCAAAATTCTAGCGGTTGTGGACGAGGCCATCGAAAAAATCCAAAAATATTTTCTATGGTCGGGAAATGACAACTAGAAGAAGTTCCACCTGGTTGCATTAGACAAAGTGTGCTCCACAAAGGATCATGGAGGCCTGGGTATGCGGCACATCAATGTCACCAATCTAGCCCTCATGGCTATGCAAGCATGGAAGGTTGTATCCAATACTAATCTCGAGTGGGTGAATATAGTCAAAAGAAAGTATCTCCAACAATAATATTTTCTTCAGATGGATATCCCTCATAACTGCTCTCACTTTTGGAAGTCCATCTCCCTCACCCAAAATATCCTACACCAAAGCTCTTGGTGGCAGTTGGGAGATGTCAAAGAGATTGACTTTTGGGAGGATATCTGGGCCAAAAAATATCCTCTCATAAGCGACCAAAAGCTGACTGTTATCAAGCACCTTACTAATAGCAAGTACAGGGTCCACGTAGTAGACTTCATCACCTCCAACCAGGGAATCCAAAAGTGGAAAAAGGTTCAGTTTAGAATTAAGAACGACATAATCAACAATGCAATGTCAGAGATCCATGTGATCATGAGGGCAAATTTCATCCCACAATCCCAAAAAAAAGATGAACGATGCTAGAAAGGCATGAGCGATGGTAATTTATCTATGAGGTCCACCTTCCAAATTGTAGAAATCATCACCAGAGTATCCAGTCCCAAAAGTGGGTAGACCTTAGCCAAAAGTGTGTGGCTTAAGGCTTTAATCCCAAAGATGGCCCACTTTTGTTGGACTGTTATCCACAATAAAATCCTTACCACTAACAATATGATGCATAGAGGGATTAATGTCATTGACATATGCTACCCATGCAAGCAAGCTTGGGAATTGACTCAACATATTATGATGGAATACCCCTTCACCAGCAACGTGTTTTCCCTGGTGACCAACAAGTTTTAGGTTTGTTGGATTAGGCTAAAAACTATCAAGGACATGTTCATCCAATGACCCAACACCTTCAAAAACACAAGACTCAACATCCTTTGGAATTTCTTGGCCCACCATATTTCCTGGAAGATTTGTATGGAACATAATAGACGAGTTTTCAATGAGGATCATAGGGATCATGATGTTGTTGCGGCAAGAGCCATCGCCACTGCAACAGAAAATAATAGTTTCATCCCTTGTCCATAAACTATCTAGGATGGAATATAAGGTCACCTATTTGTGGCTCTCAGGAATCCCCAAGACTGTTGCAAATCCAACCCACAAGGACAGAGCCTCAGCCAAGTGGATTGCCCCCCCAGGGTTGGCTGAAGGTCAATTTTTATGGTGCCTCCAAAGGCAACCCAAGAAAAGTAGGAGCAGGGGGTGTGGTGAAGGACCACAATGGTAATATCATCTGGGCATTTGCTAAAAATCTGGGTACCCAGACCAACAATTACATAGAAGCCAAAGCTCTCTGGAGAAGCATTGACATATGCAAATCCATGGCCAACCCTATCATCTTCAAAGGTGACTCAGAAGTTATAGTGGGACTTATACCAAACAACACCAAAGAAGGGAAGAACATCCAAAGCATCATTTAGGATTGTCAAAAAGACCTTAATGATAAGGATCAAAACCAAATCAAGCATGTATTTATAGAGGCTAACCAGGTCATCGATGTCCTAGCCAACAAAGCCATCCTTCAAACCACCTTAACGATATGGGAAGACAACTTCCTGTGCGAGGTTCTCGAGAAAGTCAATCATGATGTTGAGAATCTTACTAATAAGTATCTCGGGCTACATGACCAACGGTATTTCATCAATACCTCCTAAGAGTGAGGTTAGCCCCCAACATCATTACAACTCCAACAACAACGGTGGTTGTTGCTACCCCAATGGTGTCTTATCGATACCTAAGGGCCTCCACACCTCTAAAGGTGGCTCTAACCACCACACCAATGAGTTCCCACCCATTAAGGTGTTTTTCAACACCTTGGCCCATTGGTTCCAAGGCACCTTCATCATTTTTTAAAATGGCAAAGATATGGAGAAAAACGCAGTCTCTCTGGACCATCTCATCCACCTGTGTTGTCCTAGCCGAAGGTATGGTTGTCTCAATAAAGTAGTTGAACACTTTTAGACAGTAGCTAATATCCTATGCGAAGGGAAAAATCTCATGTCTAGCACCATTAAGGAGCTCAAGAGACTCCCTACCATTTTGGAAACTCTCCTCCCTAGTGGGGACTCGCCAGGAATGAAACAAGTCGTAAATCCTAGAAAACTGGAAACTGAGGTGTCTGGTTCATGTGGAGCATGGGCGTGATGGTGTTTGTTTTTGTTTTGTTGTGTAGTTTGAATTTTTTGTATGTTTGTGAAAGGACACCTATGGGGGCGATCCGTGAAACTTTTTGGTTAGTTGCTTTATTTTTTTGGCTCAACATCCCCTGGATATGAGACTGTGGCCTTCCAGCCATAGCTATTTCGAATGTAAAAAGGGGCAGGTCCCTCCAACCCGTAAAGTAAATAAAATTACTTTTACCTACAAAAAAAAAACTAAAGTCCCATACTTTTAATTAATCCAATAATCAATTTACATTTATCAAATTAACTAAAGTTCTATACCTTTAATTAATCCAATAATCCAATTCTATTTATAAAATTAACTAGATTTCCAAACCTTTAATTAATCCAATAATCAGATTCCATTTATCAAATTAAATAAATTCCCATACCTTTAATTAATACAATAATCCAATTCCATCTATCAAATTAACTAAAGTCCCATACCTTTAATTAATCCAATAATCCAATAAAACGTACTTTTATTTTTCAACCAAATCTATATTTATTTAAATATAAATCTTTCAACGAAACATACTTTCATTATTCATCCTAATCTATATTTATTCAAATATAAATCCTTCAATGAAACATACTTTCATTATTCAACCTAATCTATATTTATTCAAATATAAATCTTTCAATGAAACATACTTTCATTATTCATCCTAATCTATATTTATAAAAATATAAATCCTTCAATGAAACATACTTTCAAATATATATCAAGTTTAAAACCTTTTTGATAATAATTTCATAACATATCAGCTACCTAACTGAAACATACTTTCGAATATATATCAAGTTTAAAACCTTTTTGATAATAATTTCATAACATATCATCTACCTAGGGCTGATTTCATCCATTTAAAATATGGAGCAATAGTTATCATAAAATGTTTCAAATCCATCAATACCCAATCAACATAGAACGGGTCAATGGTTTTGAGTCAATACTAATAAACAGAGCGGGCAACAAAGTGCAACATGCTAATAGGGTTAGCTAGCATGAAGGTTAGCATGACCACCTATGAGTGGTCATATGTCTATGGGAGGCTTAGCTAATATAAATAACATCGAGCCCCCATATCCCAAATGTGGGATATTTCAATGTTACCCCAAAAACTTACACCCTTATCAAACAATCAAAAAATGCTACGTAGCAATAGGCAAGGTTAGCAAGAGTCAAACCCGATAGAGAGATCCATCAAATGGTGCAACACCTAGCAAACAATGTTTGGATGACCACCAAATGACCTACCCTTGGGATAGCCAAGAACCTATCCTTCTAAGGGGGTGTTCATTTATTAAAACCCAACCCATGCTATAGTATATCCCAGGTGGGACTAAATCAAATTGAAACCAAAGAATAATTTTTTTCTTGGCTTACAAAAATCCCAGATCAACACCGCATGTCCCAAGACCACCATGTATCCCTAATTGCCCACCAAAGCTCCATTCTTAAGGTTTTGATCTAAATTAATAGCATGCAGGGGGGTGTTGTTCTGCTTCGTGAAACACAATGACATCTTGGGTTTTTATTGTCTGCCAAAAGCAAATCTTCAATGGCTAGATGCTATCATAGAGTGGACTTAAATCTTAATCCCTTATTCCATGTTCAATTCGGGTACTAGAATGGCCTACAACAGTGATAAATATCTATAGATGACATCCAAAACATAGGGAAGAATTAATCTCAAACTTTGTTTAGGGAATTAGAATAGCAATTCTCATTTAGGAGATCCCTCCAAATTCTAATTGATGAGAGTAGCAATCACGCAGAGCTACAACCAACTACCATATCCAGGTTATATAACAAAACAAGGTTGAAGACGTAAATCAGACAAGACTTCATCTACAGTGGATCTTCTCAAGGGTTAAAATAATGGCAAGAGCATCGAATTAAAGTAGTAATGGAAATTAGATAGCAAATTCCTATTATAAAAGCTTGCAAAAGAAAGAACCTCTTTCTCTTGACATACTTGTATTCTTCAGGCATAGCCTTCTCCTCCAATATCCATAACTTCCATTTTTTTTTCCATCCTAGAGTACCCTCTTCTTTTTTTTAGCTTTCTTGCCTCCATCTCCTTTTTCTAAAAACCAAAAAGCCTCCCTCTTCCTAGTCTCCGCCCTTCTCTTATCCAATTTCACCTTATCCATTTACCAAGGGCTAAAAAATCTCCCCAAACAATAAATGCATACCAGCCCCCATTGAAGACCCTCATCTCCCCGAGCCTGAAAGTCCCTTTCTCTTAAATGCCTATGACAACAAAGTAAAGACAAATATTTTAAAATAACTTAAATATTATTTTAAATTTCAAATTTTCAAAATAAATATCTCATCCCATTACTAATCGAATGAACATTCATTTAAAAGTGATAAATTTTCTTTTATTTATAATTATCTTTCAAAAATTATATCCTTATAATATTTCTTGGTTATAAGTATTCTTTTATTTATAATACATTTAGTGTTCTCCTATTATAATTTTATAATAGTATTTATTATAAATATTATTTTCTTTATAATACATTTAATATTCTCATATTATAAATATATAATAATATTTTACTATAAATATTATTTTATTTATAATACATTTAATATTCTCCTATTATAAATATAAGATTATTTTATTATAAATATTATTTTATTTATAATATATAATATTCTCATGTCCTTGGGATCTATTCTAGACATTGCATAGTTGTTCATTCACAACAAAACTGAGTATAAATTATCAGTAAATAACATACGGTTTTCCATGCCATAAGGCCTGCCAGGGAGGGTCATGAAAAATTTGTAAAATTTATATTGCTTAGGTTCTAATATTTTTGGAGACATAAGAATTCCTACTTCATAGAATTTAATTTACAAACTTTTATTTATTCAAAAGTGTAGGGAGTTATACGTTTTTTACGATACAAAAATGGATAATTTATCAAGAGTAACTTTTCAGCATAGAAGATATTATCAAAATATAAAACCATATTTGCAAAAGAAAAAATTTAGGAACAAGGTACATCAAGTGAGCAACATTATATTTCTCAAAACTCTTGTCAACAATGCAAAATAGTTTCAAGTAAATCCAATCAAGTGATTCAAATAGAAAAAGATCTTTGGTACATAGATTCAGGTGCTAGTCATCATATGATTGGTAATTTACAATGGTTTGATTATTTGGAAGTCAAAGATAATCTCTATTTTAAAAATTGCTAATGATAAGAGATACCTAGTTCATGGAAGTGGTTGTGTAACACCTAGTGCACCATTCTCAAATTTTATATTGAAATATGTTATGTATGTTCCAAGGTTGACAACCAATCTCATTTCAGTTACTAAACTAGTTGAAAGTGGAAGATCAATTGAGTTCAAATGTATAAATGAGAACAATAAATGTATTATCAAGAATCAAAATACAATAGAGGCTACAAGATCAATTAAGAATGGAATATATACTTTAGATTCAATTGGTTTTTCTCAAGAGCTTATCTTATTTCAAGATAACATTATTGAATGCTCTAAAAGACAAAGCACAAGAAATGAGAATCATGAACCTTTCTACCATAAAAGGCATTGGGTGAACTCGAGATGATGAAAAATATGCAAGGACAACTAAAGATCACTTGGAGGATGAAGACCATAATTGAAGACTAAAGTCTTCAATAACCAAATAATGTAATACGGGGGGTGTTGGAGAATATTACATTATTTGGTATCTGCTAATGTACCCTCATGGTACATATTGTAAATATTAAATTAGGGTTGTCTTAGATTAGAGTGTGAGTAAATATTTTATGTAATGTAATAATCTGCAAAAAACACACAAGTGTCATGTTCAAGTGTGCAAGTATAATATGTGTAGATGTACACAAGTGTCTCATATGTAAGTGTGCACAAGTGTCTTTGTATTAGGGAGTTCTAAGTGAAGAGTCATGTCTAGGTGTGCATACAATATAGAGTCATGTGTATGCAAGTGTCAAATAGAGAAGCCAAGAGTCATGAGACTTGGAATATGGAAAGGAAGAGTCAAGCATACAAAGATTCATCCTACTATGGCTATATATTACTCCATAGAGGATATTGTCTATATCACCTACATTATCTACACAAGAGTGTTGTGATACATTTGTAAGAGAAAAGAGGAGTAATAAAGTTTGCATACATTTGAGCAACTAATATTGTAAGTTGTGTTACATGCTTTGTACATGTATGATTCAAGCTATTACATTCATATATTTCTACATATTAATGAATGTTAGTTGATTTATTATAAGCCTTGATTTTACATATTAGTTGGCTCATATTATTTTGTTTATATCATTATCTTGATCTTACTATATTGTAGCTATCATATATTTGATCCTATGAGATTTATCTTGTGAGTTTCATATTAATATTAAGGCTTCAAAAGCCATCATATTTCCTGTACATTACACTTTTACATGACACTTGTGCATTTCCTGCACATTAACACTTACATAAAAGGGGAAATATAAATCACACTCTAAACTATAGACTCAACCCTAATATACTATTTACAAATGTACCATGAAGGTACTATGGGGGTACATCAACATGTACCAAATTATGTAATATATCTCAACAGATCAATGATGGTGAAAGGAAAAGTTACTATATTCACATTGGGTAAGGAATAGTTCATGGAAGTGAAAGTAGTTTCCATGGAATATGAAAATGAAAAAAAAAATGAGAGGAAAATAAAATTGTACCAATTTTCTCTAGGGAGTGATTCACTCAATTTGAGAAGTGATTCGCTAGGCTTGATGAGCAAATTACTTGCTTTAAGAGTTGTATGAAAATTTTGGCATTGAATAGCAATTTGCTTGCTCTAGGGAGTGACTTGATCCTTTGGAAAGAGTAAGTTTTTTTCATATTTAAGATCAATTTGTCAAATAAGTTAAGAAATTTGCTTGATTGAGCTATAAAATTATCTACAATATAATATATAGGTTATACGTGGCTTCTATTGGGGGCCACTCTCATCACAATACCAAAATATTACATTTGTTGTAGCATACATTTTTATCACAATTTTTTTCATTTATTTTTTCTCTGAAATATATTCTTCAACTTCCTCGAAGTTCTATGTTTTCACAATCAACTCCTTGACATCATTTTGATCAATACATAAAATCTCATTTGGCCAGTTGCCTTCTAAAATTTGAATTTCATTGGTATCAAAATCAACACCATAATTCACTAATTTATTTGCTACTTTATTTCCTTCTCTATAAATATGCTCACACTACCAAGAGATTGCCTCTAGTAATAGATGATGAACATTAGCAATAATATTAATTTTTATCCAGTCTCCACATCTATTTTTGTTAATAGCATTGATGATAATTTGTGAGTCCCCCTCAATTGAAATATATTTCTATCCTTTTTCTATTGTAATTTTAATCCTTGTAAGAAGTGCCTTAGCCTCTACATAGTTGTTAGTTGAAGTTCCATATGATTCTAAATAAGTAAGGAGAATTTTTCCTTCACTATTTCTAAAAATACCACCTCCACCAACTTTTCCTGGATTTTGTTTAGAAGAACCATCAAAATTAATTTTGATAAACCCAATTTCTAGATATTTTCATTTTACCATAGAATGAATTAGATCCTTTTTTTTAATTCCATTGTCGTAGATGACTCTTCCATGTATGTTAAAATCATGTAGCCAATTTATTAGCACCTCCTTTTCTACAATTGATACTATGATGAGAACCATATTTGTATACATTCTACAAGAGAGGCACTAATATGGTTCCAAACTTGGGCATGATTTTAATATTTATTTTTAAATTTTTATTATTCCTTTCAAACCATAAATTCCAACAAACATTTGCAGGGCCAATCCTCCAAACAATACATAATGCTTTAGCTTTGAAATAATTTATCCAACATTTTATCAACTCTTTCAATGTTGATGGAGCTACCCAACATAATTTTGTATTTAAAAAAAATAACCTCAAATGGTGTGGGCAAATGGATAATGAAGAAGTAAATGGTTTGATGTTTCTAAATCCTTCTCACACAAGGTACATCTGAAGGATCCATAATAATCCTCTTCTTTGTAGACTCTCTCCCGTAAGAATCTTACTTTGAACTACTAACTAAAGAAATGTTGATACCTTAGGGAGAGCCTCTAATGACCAAACGTTCTTCCAAGGAAAATCTTTGGGAGAAGGAAGTTTTGATTGGTCTAAATCCTATACCAACTTGATCGAGTATCCACCATCCTTTGATAAATTCCAAACCAAATCATCCCTTCATGTAAAAATTGGCAAATAAAACTCTCGAAGCATCTTTTGAAGTTCATCTACAATTTGTTTGAGTTCCTCTCCTTCAACCAGGTTACTAAAAGAAATTCATGATTTGGATTTTTTGCTCATAATCATATAATCTATGATCTTTGGACCTTTACATTCTAGGTAAGCTTGAGCCAATGGTTTCCATTTTGTGTCAGAGATAAGAGGATAAGGCTTCACCTAAGCATTCGACCAAAAATTTGCATAACTCCTCTCATTTATTGATCATCTAATATGTTTCTTTATCAATTACAAACTTTTTTATATGAAGTTCTATGTTGATGATCCTTTGGGTAGATTTATTTTCCTAAAAAAATTCATTGCATCAAGAGAACCTATATATTTTTGAAGTGATATTTTTGTAGGAGTGTATCTTTCATAGGTCATAACTTTTGATCCGATCATTGGATCAGTTTGAAATTTTATGGAGAGCTAGATAACAAGGTGGATAATATTATGGTAAGGATTTTTTAGAAGTCTTGAAGTTTTTTAGTGTGTTATCGGGCCCTAATTACTTCATCAAGTACCCCTAAAATGGGATTTAGTATTTTTTTTTAATTTTGAAAGAAAATATATTTGGAACAACTTATTATTTAGGCATGGGTAGGTGTTGAGATTTTCTAGGAGGTCTAATATGGAAAATGCAATAATATGTGTTAATTTAGGGGGCTATCAAATTTTTTTTTGGTTGGCACTAGAAGTCGAAACAACCTAAAAAAAAATAAAAAATAAAAATACAAAAAATAAAAAAAATGTATTTTTTTATCTTTAGGGCTTTAAGATTTAGGGTTTATTTTAGGGTTTCTTTTGGGATATATATATTCCCTCGGTATAATATTGTAAGAAGGGGTGAAATACAGGAATGAGAATATAAAGCATTTATTGGGTTATTTCCATCTATTGTAGCTTTTATGTGATTGGGAATTATTTTTGCTTTGTTTCTTTTCATCATAGTTTTATGTGATTGGAGGTTCTTGTTCTAACCTCTTGCAGCTAGATTTACACAATTTGGTATCAGAGAAAATTGGATCTTGTTGGAGGAGAGAAGGTAATATTATCAATTACAATTATTCTGCTATTCTTATTTTTTTTTTGGAATAACACATATCAATTTAGCATGAGGAGAGGAAGAGGAGGTTATGCCCAAGTCAATAGGAATATGCAGAAATTGTAGGCACAAGTTGCTCAATTGACTGGAATGATGGCCCATATGAGGGAAAGACATCCCATAGAGTTTATAGATCTGGATTCTGATAATGAGAATATGGAAGGAGACAACAAGACAGAGGTTCCTGATGATGAAGTTCCATGTTGATGATCATTTGGGTAGAGTTACTTTCCTAAACAAATTCATTGCATCAAGAGAACCTATATATTTTTGAAGTAATATTTTTACCCAAATATTTCCTTGATATTTGAATAATCTCCACCCAATATTTGCTCCTAATGCCAAATTTATAAGTTTGCAATTCCATAAGCTATATCCTCCAATAAAATTTTCTTTGTGAAACCTATCCCACTTACAATGAGGAAACCTAAATTTTTTCTTACAACCTTTCCATAGAAAGTCTTTTTGAATTTTATCAATTTATGATACAATGCCTATTGGCAGTCTTGAAAGTGACATCATATAAATAGGAATGGATTGCAAAGTAGTCTTTATGAGTTTTAGCCTTCCTACCATGGTTAAGAACTTACCTTTCCAACTTGCCAAGCAAGATTTCATTCTATCCAAAAAAGAGATCCAAAGTTCCTTTTTATTTCCTTTATAGACAAAGGAATACCCAAGTACGTTGATGGAAATTTTTCAATTTAAACCCTAAAATATTCACAATAATTTCTTGTAAATCAAGGGCGGTATTAATGAAAGAATCCTATATTTTGAAGTAATTACCAACTTTCCAGTAGCCTTCTCATAAAATGATAATATTAATTTAAATTCCATGGCCTCACTGATTGAGGGATGATCCAAAAGAAAAGTATCATCAACAAATTGGAGATGAGATTCAAAGGGACCATTTTTTGTAACTTGAATACCCTTGATTTTTCCTTCCATTTTTACCTTTGAAAAGGCTCTCCCTAATGCTTCCGCTAGAATAATGAATAGATAAGGAGAAAGAGGATCACCTTGACAAAGTCCACAAGATGACTTGAAGTACCCAACAAGAGAACCATTGATCAAAATAGAAACTTTTGTAGTGCTATAACAACATTTAATCTACTCACACCAACTCTAATCAAAGCCAAAGATTTTGAGAATAACATGTAGAAAATTCCAAGAAACCCTATCATATGCTTTGTTCATATCTAATTTCAAAAGCATACCTGGTTTTTTCATGGAATGAAGAGAATGCATGGCCTCTTATGCAATAATTATACCATCAAGAATTTGTTTATCCTAAACAAAGCCACCTTATTCCTCTGAGATAAGACACCCTAGAATGCCCTTCAACCTATTTTCCATAATTTTTAAAATGATCTTATAAATCATATTACAAAGGTTTGTTGGACGAAAATTATCAAAATATTTTGTGTCACCTTTCTTGGAAACCAAGGTAATGAAAGTACCATTGATCTCACTTATTATAGACTTTTTTTTGCCTCTTCAATCACATCTAACATATCACTCTTTAATAAATCCCAATTTTTTGAAAGAAAATTATAGAAAATCCATCGAGGTCAGGTGCCTTGTTAGGATGGAAAGAGAAAAATACTTCATGGAGATCCTCCATAGATATCTTCTTCATCAACGTTTCATTTTGTCCCTGAGTTATAATTGATGGAATATTTTGTAGAAGTTTTTCTTGTGTCTCCTTATCTTGTCTAGAATCTGATAAAATATTTTTGAAATAAAATTGATTACTTACTTATATCTTCTTCATCCTCAATATTTCTTCCATATGGAGTTATAATATTTTTGATATGATGAACAAAAAAATTTGTTTTTGTTGTAGCATGAATTTTTTTGTATTTCTATCTCTTTCCTTGAGCCATTTCTCTCTAGATTTTTGGAACCAATATGACTCATTTTTCAATGCATTATGATAATTATAAAGTAAATTTTTTTCTTTCACATAATAATCATGGTCCATTCCATTAATTTCTACTATCTCTTGTAATTTTTTGAGCTTGAATTCAATTTCTTTTTTTCTTTAAAAATATTACCAAAATATTTGACATTCTATATCTTTGTTTGCTCCTTTAAATATTTCAAATTTTGAATAAAGTTGTACATACATGATCCTTCAAATTTTGATTCATCCCACCATAACATAACCATTTGGAAAAAATCAGGGTCTTGGAGCCACATAGACTGGAACTAAAATGGCTTTGGATAACCATTGTTAGGTGACTCACAAATCAGAAGAATGGGTTTGTGATTTGATCCTGCTCACAATAAAATATCTAAATAGATTGTATACTTTTTTTGTAACCATTTATTAGATAACAAGAATCTATCCATCTTTCAGCTATATAATTTTTCCCAATGCATCTATTATCCCATGTGTATTGAAATCTTGAGGGACTAACATCCCAAAGGTCATTTGAATTGACAAATGAAGAAAAATATTACATTGATTTATACAGAATGCCACCCTTCATTTTTAAAGGAGATATAACAATATTAAAATCACCCCCAAAAATCCATAGATCATAATGAATCATCATTTTCTTCGATAAAAATATATTAAGGTCCTTCCAACATCTTTCATGAGGAGTATGTATAGTTGGAGTGTATACATTTATAACCCCAAATTTGATGTTTCCCTATTTCTTGCAAAATAATACAACAACCCAATTACTTTTTACTTCTAATAGTTGTCCATCACATTTGTATTTGTCCCATATTATTG
The DNA here is from genome assembly GCA_028583015.1 of Wollemia nobilis. NCBI lineage: Eukaryota > Viridiplantae > Streptophyta > Pinopsida > Araucariales > Araucariaceae > Wollemia > Wollemia nobilis. Next base: position 2,492,739 of record JAQPPZ010016923.1, read on the forward strand.
CAATACTACCTGAATCTCTTGTAGAAGAAACTGCTAAACAATCACCTCTCTTCCAAATATTCTTAAAAGCATCCTTACATTCCTCACTGCTTAATTTTATTTCTTGTATTAAAATAAACTCAGGGCTATAACAACATATTAATTCCTTAATAACTTTTTTTAGGGGTTTTATTCATACCCCTAATATTCCATGATATCATTTTCATCATCAACACTTTTTATTTTTATTAGTGGGCTTAGACCCACTTCTTGTTAACACCTGTGATATTTTTATTTGGCTTACCAGATCAATATCAATTTGAGTTTATTTTTATCTTAGTTCCTTATTTGATGGTCATCCTCTCCTTCTTCCATTCCCTCCAATACTCTCATCTTCATTAATATCTTCCATTTTTTCATATTGTTCAAAATTATACTTATCTTCTAAAGATTTATGTTACCCTCAAGAGTTGAAAGTGCAAGGAATAACCTCATTAGCATTTTTTATTTATGCTACACCGAAAACTCTAAATTGCATAGATGATCATCCATAGTAATTACTTTCTTATGTTTGCCTAAAAACCCTAAATTTCCTTAGATTTACTAGGAGAAGATTTTAATCTACTTGAAGATAATAAAGGTGATTTACTTGGATTAAGCTTGACATACTTCACCTCATTTTCTTTAAAATTTGTCTCCCCATCTTCCTTTGTATTAAAATTTGCTTTCCCCTCTTCCTTCACACCTTTAGCTCCTTCTATATTTGAACTTGTGCATTGTACTTCCTCATTCCCTATATCATGTTTTTTCTTTCTAATGGCTGATTTGAGTGAACTGTAATGGGCTTTACCATCTGATGATGTAGAGGGATTTTTCTAGCCACTTTCTTAGGAGTGGAAAATCCTTGATTTGACCTAGCTTCTCGAATGATATGGTCTCCATGTTTCAAATTGAATCTACTCTCATGCCAAAAAATTCCATCTCTTCATCCATTTTCACTTTGCAGTCTCTTGCCATGTACCTAGTTTCATGATATTTATGACATCATAATGCAATATTTTCATAATCCACTTGTTGATCCCATTCTCTTGATTCATATTTAATCCTAATCGAATGTGGTAAAGTTTTATAAATATCCATGGAAACACATATTTGAGTGTATACAACATGCCTTCTCTCCTTAGTAGTTGGTCCCTCTTATATGAATTCACCTAGAGTATTACCAATATTCTTTAAAACCTCCTTATTTATGAGTTGATAAGGAAGTCCAAAAAGCCTAATCCATATGGGAAACCTTTTAATAGTTTCGATGTCCACAAAAAAATTCTCACTCTAAGGTCTTAAATATAATGCATCTTTGCCCTTAAACCATGGGCCTTCATCCATTATTTTATCCCTTATTTTTGAACTGGAGAAAATAATGAGGAAAAATGATTTTAGAAGAAAATTCATGGGGTAATTTCTATTCAATCCTCACTTCCACTTAATCCAATTTTGAATCTAAAAAAAAACTAGCCAATATCCATGAAACTTGCAAATTAACCCTCTAGTTTTAAGAATCATTATATCATGTTCAATCATTTCATCCTTCATAATCACTTTTGGTGTAGAATTTGTTACCTGGACTAGGTTTTCCATAGATTCTCTCTTCCTATTATTTCTAGCTAGGGCATCCAACCTTCCAACTTGGCCATTCATAATTTTAGTAAGGACTTTCACAAATGACTTTATTTCCATGTTACCTAGATTTTTTTAAATGGGTCCTTTAAATTCTCCTAAGATATGGAACAAGAAGTGGCACTTGTTACTTGATCACACTTTATTTTCTACTTTTTAATTTTCTACTCACACTTTCTCCTCACTCCTAGCTTGCACTCGCACTTGCTTTTAGTTGCACTCACCCCTAGCTCGTGGTCACATTCAAATTTGGCTGCACTCGCTTGCACTTGCTACTAGCTGCACTCACTCCTGTCTTGCACTCACACTCTTATTTTTGGCTACACTCACTCCTCACTCATGATCTCACTTACTTACAGCTACACTCACTCTTGGCACACCTGGATTGCACTTGCACTCTTATTTCTGGCTGCACTCACTCCTAGCTCATGTTCATACTCAATCCTGGTTGCACATGCTCTCGTTTGTACTCACTCCTAGGTTATGCTCGCACTCACTTTAAACTATGTTTACTCTTGACTACACTAACTCCTAGCTTGTGCTCACACTCACTTTTGATTGTGTTCACTCTTGGCTATACTCACTCTTGGTATGCACTCACACTCTTGTTTCTGGTTTCACTTCCTCCCATATTGTACTCGCACTTGCTCTTGGTTGCACTCAGTCTCAGTTGCACTCTAGATTTTTAGGATAAAATTACCCACAATATTATACTTATGCAAAAAATTATTTAAATATCCAATGAATTGATAAGGAGGAGCAATTTTTTTATAGGATTTCATAATTTTCCAAGTTTTAGTAAATTTAGATAAAATATTTTTAGTTTGAATTTCCAATTTATTCATCCTAGGAGTGATTTGTTTCCAAAGCTAATACTTAAGCAAGGAATCTCTTTGGGAATCGACAAAATTGGCTTATGGATCAAATGACCTCTTTAGACTAGGGGGATAATAGCTTTTTCCCTTAAGGTTGATTGGATTAGATAGGAAGTTAGAATAAGTTTAACCTATGTCGATCACTGCATCTAAGTTGGTGTATTTAAGTGGACTATTACTTGCATGGTTCATTCGATTCTTATGAAATGGGTCACCATTGATTGATATAATTGGATTAGGGTAGTTCACTTGAGTGTAGTGGAAAATTTGGGTGTTTTTTGTGAGGATACAATGGCGGTATTATATATGTGAAATATAGAAACCTAAGTTCTAAGGTAGAAGTTTTAGAATCACCACCCTACTCATGTTGAGCATTAAATTCCTAGATGGGTAGATCATCCTAGAGGGTCCAATTTGCCTATATAATAAATTTTTCCACTTGTAGGTATTTCATAAGTGATTCACTCATAAGGGTGAGCAAACCAATCTCATTCCTTTAATTTAATTTATTGTTTTATAAAATAACAATAAAAGAAATCAATAAGAAAAGCATGACAACTCTAGAGGGAAGAGAGAGAAGAAAAGGAAGACATAATTAGGATTAATTATAGAGGAAGAGAAGATATAGAAAAAGGAAAATTAATAGTCAAAAAATATAAAATAAAGGGTTATATATATATCTTACAATTCTTTTAGCTATGATATTCCATTATATGGGTCAGAGGTGTTTCCTATTAACTAAAATTGGTAGTGTCCTTCCATTCATTATGTAAAACTTGTATGTATCTAAACCTACTATCTAAAGGATTTGTTATGGTCTACTCCAAATGGAATCAAATTTTTGGTGACTTCCTAATTTAGCTCTATCCTCCTCACACTTTAATACTATGTCATTGTCCTTGTAGTCTATCCTCTTGGCTCATTTATCAAACCATATTTTAACTATCTCCCAATGTTGGACTATCATCTTGAATGCATTTTTTCTTTACTCCTCTAGGGCTAATAAGGCATTTATTCATGCTTGCGTAGGTTTGACACTAATATATTTGAGCTTCAATTGCTATGAAATTCGAAGGGAAGGGAGTTCCAAATTGACTAGTAGCACAACCTCTTTCTCAAATATGATTTGTAGGAAGATGATCTTGTGGAATCTTTTTGAGTCACCCACTCTATCCAAAGTTCTTTTTATAGTTTGGTATTCTAATACCTTTGTGACTGAGAAATGGTCTTCTTAAGGATCCTTACTATATTATTTTTGGTAGACATTATTTTTTTGATTGGTATAGGGGTTTTGGAAGGGTCTTGTAACCTTTTACAATAGATGAGTCAAATTAAAACAAACACCCAAAAAAACATAGACCTCTTAAAGAAAAATAAAAGCCCTTTCAGGGTCATTAAGGAGGAACGGAGGGCCCACAAAAGGGATGGAAATAGAACACTTCTTAAAAACCCACGCAGGGGAAACATAAAAAAATAAGGAAACAAAAAATGTAGACCTCTTGAAGAAAAAGAAGCCCTCGTAGGGCCACAGAGGAGGAATAGAGGATCCATGCAGGGGCTAGAAACACTCTCAAAAGCCCAAGCAGGGGTAGCAGTAAAAGAAGATAGAAAATAAAATCCCACACAAGGGAAACCAAAATAAAGAGGTAAATTCCAACAAGATAGAGGTCCACCACAAAACTGCAGATTCTAATTGTTCATTTGTCCAACTGCATCATGTCCATTAACCCCCACCAGAATTTTAAACTCCTCTAGAATCTCAAATTGATCATCGTACTAATCCAAGAGGGTCTCTACCTGATAAACAAGGGAGGGTGTCATCTTGGTTGCTCTCCCCAGGGCCTTCATGATATCATGAATGTCTTGGAGGTGGCCTCTTTCAGATAAATTGGACCAGCATGACAATTTGGAGACCAAAAGAGGAGGCATTTTGGTGGAGGTCCCCTCAAGAGGATGGATTTTCTTGGGGGCAGTCTCCTGCTTAACCTAAAAAGATAAGTAATTGTAAGAAGCATTGTTATCAACCATAATTGGGTCCTTGCACTTACCACTACTAGATTTGGCTTTGGTAGAGTGACGGGTTCCCGAGATGCCATCCATATTGGTGTTGAAATCCAACATCTGATTAGTTCTTGGGGATGTGGAAGTGTCTCTGCAAGTTGCTCTAGTGTCATCCGTAGGTCCCAAAACCATTGCTCCCATGGCCCTATAAGTTTGGCACTCCAAAAAATAGTGGTACATTATAAAATGCAACCCTTGGTTTAGAGGGAGAGAAGAGAATCCTTGCTTGATGTTGAGGATCGATCTTTTAATAGACCAAAAGAGATACTATGGTATGTTAATTGTCTTCTTTTCCTATAAATGGTTGAGGAAAGCAAGGTGGAAACTTCACACTACTACATTGGGACTGTCCAAAGTGAAATATTGAAGGATAGTCACCATTACCACATCTCAAGGATTTGAAAGGGTATCTCATACCACATTTTTCTCTACCTAAGGATTCACCGTGGTCTTGGAAGAGGGTCAACTCACCCTGGAGAAAGTGCTTCTCTTGATTAATTATTTCCCCCTCACTCGAGATCCCCATGATTTTTGCAAGGAGATCCACTATTATAGTAAAGCTTAGGCCGCAGGTGAAAACATGCCCTCCATCCCATGTTTGTACAAAATCTAGGGACATGTCAGGGTCATGGCCTTGAAATAATTAGAGGAAATTGAGTAGGCCATGATCATGGAAATTATCTTTGACCAAGGTGGATAATTAGAGGGCAGCAATTTCAACTTCAACCATTAAAATTGGGGTAGGCCATAGGGAGAGAGTGGCAAGGGAAAGCACCAAAGTAGGTATACTTTGAAGGGGATATAACACCACAAGGCATTGAAAAAAATTATTAAAAATGCAAGGGATCCTGTCTTGATCCAATTTGATGGCATAAAACACACTTACCACACTCCAAAAAAATATGAATCATGATTGAAGACATAGTGGAGGTAAACATAATTAATGGGTTGACACTAGCAATGGAGACCCAATAGGAAAGCCAAAACAATAAATAGAAAGCATCGGGTAGAGAAAAATATTCACTCGATAGATCAACATCATATTTGGGAGCATTAGTTGTCAACACCTTTGAAAGAGGACTCCACTAGTAGTTTTGAGGACTAGATACATAGTCACTCGAGGTAATCAGGTGGTGATTACTGAAACTCTTGGAACAAGGTTCAAAGAGAGTGGGGAGGTTGCAAAGAGCACCACCAATGAAGAGGGTGAATGAGGAATGAAACACCATGGAGGTTACCACCTATATTTTATTAGATAAAGCATCATGGTGTTGAAAAGAAAAGCTATAGTACAAAGCCACATCGTCATTGCCTGGCAGTGGACGTGCCAATTGGTCCAACAAACCTTTGTAATGATGGGATAGTGACTGGTAACATGTCCTGATGCATGGCTCACATCAGGTATTCTACCACCCCAAACTTGATATTTTTTTCCATGTGAAGGTTCACCTTGTGAAAGATGTCAACACCACTGGTCTATAATATCACATCGATGATATGGTTAATTTTCATGTGAGTACTCCTAGAATCATGGCTCCCCTTAGTGTGACTGGTAAATTGATGAAAAAGGTGTGCATTATTCCACGTAGAGTCCATGAGGCTCCCACACTAAACTCCCTTAGTATTACTACTTGTAAATTTTAATAGCATTGATGTCTATTAGAGGCAGAGGGAAATCTCTTTTCCATACAATGAGACTCTGCTCAAAAATTTCCATATTCACTAGGAGATCGACAATATGATTTCCTTCACAGTAAACATGATTTAAGGTGACACTCATGAAGGATTGCATAATACATTTGATATCATATTTGTAATGTTCCAAGAATAAGACTGGGTTTTTGAGAGAAAACACTGGATGATGTTTTTGGAGTCACCTTCGACCAACACATTGGAACACCGCATGTTATGGAAGATAACAATGCCTTGATGAAGTGCCTTGGCTTCTATGAAGTGACTATACTAGTGTCACATATTCTTAGCATAAGCCAAAATTATATTACCTATGTGATCTCTGAAAATTCCTCAAGCACTAGCAGGCCCAGGATTTCCTTTGGTGGCTCCATCAAAGTTCAATTTGAGAAAACCTATAGGAGGAGGAGACCACTTGGCTAGTAATCGATCAGACTTCAAAGACTAGGTGTAGAGGTTGCATATGGTAATATTAAGATAATATGCCAAAAAATATTTTACGTTAGGTTCATAGTCACCATCATCATGAGCAATGGAAAAATTCTTAGCAACAACATGAAGGATTTTGGTTAGCACGTACCGAACATCATGTTTTAAATCATTAAAAGTATGGGAATTGCATTCATGCTAAATATCCTAGAGAAAGTAAGGAATATAGAAGGACCAAAATTTTTTGAGGTGAAATCCCTTAAATGGAATGGGCCACTAAACACACAGGTCATAGAGGAGGGTGGGTAGGACCCAAGCAACACCAATGGAGTATAATAGGGATGATAATATGGAATGGGAGAAGGGGTAAGATAGCAAGATATGGTTGGTAGAATCACAATCCTAGAGACACAAGTAATAGTTATTGGGTAAAGAAAATTCATGGTTATGGAGGTTTAGGATGGTATGGATCCTATCGTAAATGACAAGATAGAAGAAAAAACTTACTTTGGGGATGAGATGTTTCTTCCATATGAGATCGAAAGGAAC